>BSBM01000373.1:5022500-5648750 GCA_027924585.1 Larix kaempferi | reverse complement strand
CACTGGAAGGAAGATCAGTGTAAAATATAGATTTTTGCACAGATATGGACAGACAAGAAGGTCTCTCAACAAACCGAGCACCATGTTTTGATGGGTCTAATTATGCTTTTTGGAGTATAAGAATGGAAGTATCCATACAGTCACTTGGAACTGATGTTTGGCTGGCAGTTGTAAATGTTTATAAAGTTCCAAACACTCCTTCAACTAATGTTGTTGATAAAAAGTTGTATGAATGCAACGCAAAAGCCAAAAATGCAATACTAAGTGGCCTAGAAGACTCATAATTTACAAAGGTCATGCAGTGTAGCTCAACAAAAGAAATATGGGACAAATTTTAGAGAATTTATAAAGGAGATGACATAGTGAAAAAATCAAAGCTACAAACTTATAGAGGTTAGTTTGAGAGCCTAAAAAATGAAGGAAGATGAGAACATTGCATCCTACTTTCTTCGTGTAGATGAAATAGTCAATACTCGCAAAGGTCTTGGGGAAACAGTTCCTGAAGAAGCAATTGTTCAGAAGGTGTTGATATCTCTACCTATGAGATTTGATTCTAAAGTATCAGTTCTGGAAGACATAAAGGATATTGACAAGGTAACAAGGGGATGAAATCCATAGAATTCTCACTACCTATGAATTGAGAATTGAAAAGGAAAATACTTCAAGAAGGGAAGCAACATTCAAGGTCTCCAAGAAGAAAAAAGGAAGCAAGAAAGATTCCAGCAAGAGTTCTTCTGACGAATATGATCTTGAAGAAGCAAACTTTGTGAAAAAAATTTAGAAAGGTCATGGAAAGTACAAAGGTAACATTCCTTTCAAATGCATTGAATGTGGTAAAATAGGTCATTTTGCTTTTAAATGTCCTTATAAAGAGAATAGAGATAGGATGAGGAGGAGGATCATGATCATGAAGAAAAGAAGAATATATACAAAAGAAGTAGACTTAAAAATTATAAAAGGTTGACAAACAAAAGAAAAGTCTATACTCCAAAGAGGATAGTAGCTTGGTATATGAAGATGATAGTTATGATGATGAAACAGAAGTGCTATTTATGGAAATAGACGAAGAATGTGAAAATGGGAACTCTGAAGATGAAGTAAGTGCTAAGGTAGATTTTAAAGGAGAACTTATAAGTGCTTTAGAGGATTTGAAAAACTCAAGAAAGAAGAATAAGTATTTAAAATACCAACTACTGAAGTATGAAGACCGGATAGAAAGATTCAAAAGAATAGAAGAAGATCTAGCAGGAAAGTTGAAAGAGAAAGAAACAACGTGTGAGGAATTGGAGAAGGAAAATATCTCCTTAAAGAGGGAACTACAAAAGGTAAGCACTCACTTAGACTATCAACAAAATTTTGGTAGAAGCTCTAAGGTATTGTATGAAATCATCAAAAATCAAAGATCAATTTCAGACAGGTTTGGATTGGGATATGAACAAGACAACAGTGATAAGGATTAAATTTCAATTACACCTAACCATGAAGAAGGTACAAGGAGCTTTTCAAATGTATTTAACAGTCCTATCAAGGAGAAAGACAACATAAATTATGACGAGCAATCTACTTATGAAAACAAAGGAGTTGTACCATCTAGAAGACCTCTCACTACTAGGTATCAAAGTATATTTTTGGGGCATTGCTATTTTTGTAATAATTTTGGTCATAAGGCTGCAAATTGCAAAGCATTGGCAAACAATAATTTTGAGAGAAATAGAAGACTTTTCAAGAAATTCAGAGCTGACAATATGAACAAGAAACCAGAAGGTATATTGAAGTCACCAATCCATTCAGCCTATTGGAAATGGACATCGAATGCTATCAATGTCACAATTATGGTCATAAAGCTCGAGACTGCAAAAACTAGTCAGTAACTATGCACTAGGATGAAACGAGAAGTTCCTTCTACGAGAAATACCATACAAATATTTGGCAGAAAAGGACCAAAAAACAATGCCAAGAAGAATGCAATATGGCATTGCATAAGGATCATTGGTACATTGATAATGAATGTTCTAAACACATGACAGAAGATAATGGAACGTTTATAGACTTACAAAGGGAGAATGGAGACAATATACAACCAAGAAAACAAGACATGTCGTAGAAGGAGCTGCGCATAGAAAGGAACTGTAACAAATTGCAAGAAGATACGAGGGAAGCACTAAAGATTGAAGAAGCGTAAAATATAGGACAAAAAGAGGAAACATTGTTCGTCATAATTCAAACCCTATCCATATACAAAGGACGAGCTCTAGTATGATCAACGTAGAGGAGAAACATAAGATAGGAACATAACCATAAATCAAGGGGGATAACTTGCAACTGAACAGGGGGAGGATACATTGTACAATCAAATATTCCTTTTCCATTAATGTCAAAGGGGGGGGGAAGTAGCAACTAAATCTGCAAACAATATTACACAACACAAGACTTCACAACAAGATTCATAGAGAGCTTAGCTTTACTTGGTATTGACATCAATGCCAAAGGGGGAGTTTGTTGAGCTTGGTGTTGTCATTGATGTCAAAGAGATTGTTGAAATTGGTGATGGCATTGAAGTGTTAATGCCAATTTGAAGAAGTATATAGAAAATATGTGCACAAGTCTCAACAAGCTCCACCAAACATGCACAAGAGGTCTTAATGCTAGTTTGAAGAAGTATATAGAAAATATGTGCACAAGTCTCAGCAAGTCCCACCAAACATGCGCAAGAAGTCTGTGTAAATTCCCACTAGAGTTATCTGTGTAGGTCCCAGCACAAGTATGTTGTGCAATAGTTTGCGTGCCAATAAAGTCAAAATACTAAAGTCCACAAATTACAAGCCAACAACGGAATAAGTAATGAGGTGCGGAAAATGTGTAGGTAAACTTATTCGTGAAGAAAGGTAGAAGGGATGCAGTCGACATACAAAAGCCTTTGCTTATGGATAAATCAATTGAACAAAGAAAAGAAGGAATAGTATAAATAAGCAAAAGATTGAAGCTTTTTGATAAGCTTGGGCGCAAAATATGTAGTATTCTGAAATTGCAAGCTTCAAGGAACAGATGAAATTCTCAGGGGAATCAATGACTGTATGACTTGAGGAAGTGCGTGAGATTACAAGACAAGGAGAAATACGAGCAGTTGCACAGAAATGTAAGGAGTGTTTGTGAATAGAAAAATGAGCATCTGTACAAGGAGAATTTGAACAAAAGGATACAAAGAATGGTTGCGCAAAAAGAGTTAGAAATGTGAAGTATAGTATGCTTAGCAGTTTGCACATAACATAAGAAACAAATCAGAAAGTGCGGAAAAAACTTAGGAGAAGTAGCATGCAACTCAACTAGAATGGAAAAAAAAAAAGAAAAAGAAAAGATATGATTCAAGTAAGATCTCCATTGTTTGTCATTCTTACAAGAATAAAGACCACATAGTTGATAGGTGTTGGTACTCAAAGGCATGTTATTTTTGTGGGAAGAAAGGCCATGGTGTGGAATATTGATAGGGGGAGCAAGCTACATTCCACAAGCTAGATTTATTTCAGAGGAAGAATGAGAAGACGGCTTCTCTAAACCACCAACAAGCTCATGGGAATATGGAAAAGACAAGTAAGCAAAGAATCCCAACAAGGTTCAAGAATTTGTTTTAGTACTACAAGTTGAGTGAACACTACGTTAAGAAGTGTTGGAGGCTTCATCTAGAGATTCACCCTAGCCATCATGCAATCAAGAGAAGAGTGTGGAGAGTGAATATGAGAAATGATGAAGAGTTTCCTACATATCCAATCCAAGGAGTAGAAGTTATCCGAGGAGTCATAACAACACAAAATATCAATGACACCAATGATATGAATTGCAAGTTGATGCCTAAATTAAGGGCATCCACAATGCAATTGTTTCTTTCGATATTGAAGCAACAAAATCCATTCTTGTAGATGTGTTGGTGGTTTGTGTATAGAGATCAATGACCTTGGGGGTTCCTTAGAACTCTATGACATCCACCAAAGAAAATAAGATGTTGGGTGATCCATTGAAGGTGGTAGTTTCATGCAAATCTTGTCATTTAATTGACACTGGTAGAGATAGAGAGTTGGTTAGCATGTGCAAATAACATAGGGTTGTTTACATACTGGGAAGTAATTGATCCTAGTGGAAGAAGCCAATCCATACATCCTCTTGGGCGCTCGCACGAATTTGGTTCCACTTTTTAGTGTCACTATAGAAATAAAAAACGCACATCCGAAACGGAAATCCATAACGCATATGCGTTATTGTGGCTAGGTTCGGACAAACCCGAGCCTAAAACCGAGGCTAAGCTTAGTTAGCCCAAATTGCATATGCGATATATCAGAGTTTCATTTTTTAATAGTTACAAATCGCAAGTGCGATATATCCCACTTGCGTTATATCGCAAGTGCGATATATCCCACTTGCGTTATATCGCAAGTGCGATATATCCCACTTGCGTTATATCGCAAGTGCGATATATCCCACTTGCGTTATAACATAAGTGCGATTTGGATCATGTGGATCATCTTAAATTTTATTTTCTTTCACAATGATCAAAATACAATCTAAGAATCATGATCTGTAATGGTATATGTACTCCCAATTCCTCTCATTCCTCTAGAAGGATTGAATCCCTCCATATCTCTTCCATATTTCAAAGTTGTAGTCGAACTAGGGTTCGATTCATACGGTCTTCTTATTTCACTATCATTTGTGTTTTTGTTTTTTTTCTCCGTTTGTTTGAATGATTAGAGTTTCATTTATTGTACTAATTTTGTTTGTTTCTATGCATATAATTTTACTTGCAAAGGCGTAGTTAGAGAGATTCAATTGATTTATGAGAGAGGGGACCATATACAAACTTTGTTTGTTCTCTAGATGTGAATGCTAGAGATGATTTGAAACATTAATTTTCTTGTCTTATATCCGTTCTTATTTGAGATGTTATCCTTCTGTATAAGGCACCATGGATCTCTTCTACAACTAATGTCACATGTACAATTTGTGCACTAAATTGATTTCTTGTTTCGATATCTTCTCCTCTAATTTTTCTTCTTCCTTTGATGTCTTCTATCATACCCTTCTCCATATAACTCCCTCGTTGCTTATCCAACCACACCATGTCACCCATCCATACACCCACTATTTCAACTAAAGTTATTAAAATGGAGTTTAATATCTCTTATTATAGATCATAAAAATAAGCAACCCACTTCCTCTCTTCTACCATTACCTTTTCTCCCTTCAAACCTATTTGCCCCTATCCTACAAAGATATAAAATTAGACATTTGAAAAAAACCATTCTCTATCTTTATCCCATTACTCACGTGATCTCTTTATGAAAATATATTTGATGACTACAAATATGGTAATTCAATTACAAATAAACTCCATGGAGATAAAATAACACATTTTGGTAATGATGTTTTGTAATCAATACTTATAATGAACATTACTAATTTATAATACATATCCTAAGGTATTTTGAGTTCTTTTCTTCAATGAAACTTTATTTTGATTAATTATGTATTCTACACAAGCATACGATAATTAACATGAAGGAGAAGAGCATTCCTTGAATTACTCTATATCTAGTATAATTTTATATGAGGATGTTGATTGTTTGGTAAACCATTGGAAGATAAAAGGGGCTCCATAAATTTATATAATATAAATACCATTAATAGAAAAGGAAAAATTATGACACAAAATCCCAGAGGGTTAGCTCAAGTAGTTGAGTGTTGTAATCGCAAGCAAAAGAAATCCCTAGGTGGCTATGCAGGGCCTCACTTGATGTCCAGGCTCAAATGGTGCAAACATGATTATCGCTCCCCTAAGGCAAGACATAGAGTGAAAATGTTGTAATTATCACTCCCTAGTAGGCTTGCAAGGAGTGACAAAGTTGTAATTGTCTCTCCCTAGTCAAGGAGAAAGGGGTGAAAATCCTTATACATTGGCAAAAATGAAGGTCCAAATGATGGGATTTCGACATACTAATTAAGGATTTGTAGCATTCAATGTGCCCTTGTCTCCCTCGTCCTTGGTCCAAGGAAATCCCCAATCATTTATTCATTCATATATAAAGGATTAATAGTCCAAGGAAAACCCGAATCATTTATTCATTCATATAAAAAGGATTAATAGAGTTAAAAAACGCAGCTGCGATATATCGCAATTGCGATATATCTTACTTTCGATATATCGCAAGTACGATTTGTAATGCAAAAAAAATAAAAATAAAATAGAGTGACCGCTACCTCATTTTCATTCATATATATATTAAAGGATTAATAGAGTTAAAAAATGCACTTGCGATATATCGCAAGTGCAATTTATAATGCAAAAAAAAACAAAAAAATATATTTAACAGAGTGGCCGTGACCTCATTTTCATTCATATATATTTAGGATTAATAGAGTTAAATAACGCACTTGCGATATTTTCATTCATATATATTTAGGATTAATAGAGTTAAATAACGCACTTGCGATATATCGCAAGTGCGATTTGCAATGCAACAAAAATAAAAAAATAAAACACAGTGCCCGCGGCCTCATTTTCAAATTCATATATATTTAGGATTAAAAAACGCATTTTCATTAATAGAGTTACAAAACGCACTTGCGATATATCGCATTTGCGATTTGTAATGCAAAATATATATATATATATATATATATATATATATATATATATATATATATATATATATATAAAACAGAGTGCCCGCGGCCTCATTTTCCCAATCTACACAGTGAAGGACCGGCGATATCGGGAAGGCGAAAAAACGCACCTGTCAATTTGCGTTTGAGAGAAGGAGGAGGCAAGCCACTTCACAATTTGGATAAAATGGAAGGTGGGTGGCAAGATTTACTAGTTTGTTAATTCCTTTTGAATTTTTCATTATTGTGTTTGTTAATTTACTAGTTTTTTGTTTTTTTTAAACCAATTTAATAAAATTTGTTACATGTATTAAAAAACAAACAATGAAATTGATTAATTAAATTTTGAAATTGAACTGTTTTGTTCTTAACAGAGAGCACAAACCCAGACACAAACCCCAACCCAAACCAAAATCCAGACACAAACCCAAACCCAAACCAAAATCCAAACACAAACCCACACACAGAGGAGGAACACGACCATAATTCTGAGATTCTGGATCGTTTGGGTTCATTGAGGCACCTTAGCTCACTCTTTAGGGGGGGGGACCACTTAAGACAATCTTTAGGTGAGGCATTAGACTCCATAACAAATACAATTGCCAATTCCCAGGGAGCACTGTACAACATTAGCTCATACAAAGATTCCCAGAGGCAATACTATTCCACTGGGTTGAGCTACAAAGATGTCAAAAAATTAAAGATAACCAAAGACCAATTGTTTTCCTTATTCCGGGACCCTAGCACCGGATTGGTTCCACCCACCATTCGACCACACATTTCCATAGACTGGTGCGTGGAACCAAATATTAAAGCCAATTGGATGGATCGCTGGTACATGGTCTTCGATGAAGACCCTCACGGGAATAGAGACATCCCATTTTATTTCCTTAGGAAGCTGTATGCAGAATTTATCCCGGGGAAACATGTGAACTATTTTGACATTTTAGAGTTCCAGGGTGTAGGTCATGGGATGCCCCAAGATAGGGAAGGGGCTAGGACCGATCCTAACCGTGTGCGACGCCCTCCACGCACACCAAACCCCCCTCGGTTATATCCTCCAGCGGGTCCAGTTCTTGATGATACGCAGGAGTCCTTATTAGATTTGGCTGATACATTGCTTCGACATGGGACTACCATCCAAGGCAATGTAGGCCAAGGGTTTGGCACTTCTGAGGCTGGCCCATCTGGGGTTGTACCATCTCACAATCAGGATCCACCTTTTAGGTCCCTAGACCAAACCAGAGCTACACATCGCACCGGTGACGCAGAGTCTTCAGAGCATCGGGTTATTCCACACCCTTGCACATCGTGTCGAAGCATATGCTATGGGCCTGCTTCAAAGTTTCGGGGCGATGGATTACTCTGATATGTAAGTAACATTCATCCTTTACATAGTATATATATTTTGTTTTATATCACAATTTTCAATTGTTTCGTAATTTATTTCTATTTAAATAATTATCTGACAATTTACGTGAACAAATATACAGCTGGTGTCCAATGACACCCCAGATTCACGTAATCCGGCCGTTGATGCTGATGCCATTGATGCAGCGGTCAATGCTGGATATGATTTTGGTGCTTCACCATTAGCTGTAAGAACTTTATTTTTAATTTGTCATCGAGTAATTTACATATTTATAATTTAGAGACCGCAACATTCAATACGTCTTAAACTCGATACAATATGTTTTATGCAGGGTGGGCACGATGAGTTTGTGGAATCCCAGGTCAGTCCCTCCCATGTAGAGGAAGATTCCCAGACTCAGGTATTCTTTTCATTACATGCTTTTAATTATATTCTTTTAATGATTTGAAACATGTATGCGTTTAATTATTTAAATAAATTTTCTAATTGTATCTTTATGTTTTGTTACGTAGCATGGTTATGGTCAGGTTTTTTTTGACCGTCTAGTAAGGCCAATGTTTAGTATTCCACCCACCGGTGACCCTCTTCCTCCCCCTAGGTACGTGTACATGTCTCGCTTTCTTTGAAAAAGCCAGTTTCCGTCCATGTAGTATATATATGTAGTCTTGTTAGATCTTTGTATTTGCTGACATTGACATATATGTTACCTTATGCAGGCATATAGTGATGCAATGGTGCTTGAAGAGCACCCAATCGATGTTGTTGGTGACCCACCTCTCCCCTCCCGCAGGTACGTGTATGTCGAGCTCTTTCTTTGAAACGGTCATTGTACGTCCATACATAGTATATATATACAGTCTCATTTTCTTTGTATTTGCTTACATTGGTCCATATGTTACTTTATGTAGGCATCTAGTGATGCAGTGGTGCTTGAAGAGCACCAAATCAACGTTGTTGGTGACCCACCTCTCCCCCCCCCAGGTACGTGTGTACATGTCTTTTTTTCTTTGAAAAGGTCATTGTACGTCCATACATATTATATACAGTCTCATTTTCTTTGTATTTGCTGACATTGGTCCATATGTTACTTTATGCAGGCATCTAGTGATGCAATGGTGCCTGAAGAGCACCCAACCGAGGTTGTTGGTGACCCACCTCTGCCCCCCCAGGTACATGTATGTCTCGCTTTCTTTGAAAGAGTCATTGTCCGTCCATGTAGTATATATGTAATGTCCCCAGTTTGGCCCCATGGCATTTACATTATAAATAATGTAATATTTGTTATGAAATCATGGTGAGGAGCTCAAGGCCAAGGCCCCGCCATCGATTTATTGATGCATATGCTTTGCGTGCTAGCCAGGCACATTGGAATTTCAACATCATGTAATATGCATTTTTAATAAAAATACCCACAACTAGCTATGCAATGCAACAAAGAGATGGGGGCATGATTTCACAAGGAATTGGGAGGGAAAACATTCAAACCCTTGAGCTAATAGAGTCAAGCCAAGTGTCAATGAGGGAACCCATCAAACCCTCAACTACCCATGTTGACTTTTGTACCCAACCATTGATTTCTCCCAAGAGTTGGTTGGGGGAGTTATTGCCTTGGGAATGGGGAGGTATGGCTGTCCAAAATCGGGTATGGGCAAGCCACCCTTCATGGGAAAACGTGTTGGTCTCTTTGGGCAAGAATAGAGCCACGAAATGGCTGCCTAAGCCATTATTCACCATGGCCTTGCTCTCTCACGCAGCTCAAGCTGCCTGGGCGTTTTCCTCCCCCGTTTTTCTGTGTTTCCCTTCATCTTTTAGCTGGGAAGGGGCGTTTTTGTGATGGTTACCGGTGGGGGAAGAGAGCAGGACGTTTTGGATCTTCCTGGAAGTCGTTTAGGCCATCGGAAGGGATCCTAACCGGTGGAGAGAAATCGTTTTGCTCCCTGGGGTTGAAATCGAAATTCCACAGTTCGCTTGGGTGAATCCATGAGTTGGGAGAGCCAATGTAGACCCTGTTTTGTGGACACCGTTGTTGTAAATGTGTAACCCTGTCAATGATTGTTTTTGGCTGAGATGAAATGGTAAATGGGATGTGTGTGAACTGGAATGTTCCATTTTCTTGTGAGGATCATGCCCAGCTCGGGGGTGGCCTTCGGACGGACTCAGTATAAGCTGTCGAAGAGCCTACGGTTGGGTGGAACGTTGCAGCGACATAGCTAGTTGCTTGGGGACGATTGCAATAAAGATGAGTATTTCTACCTATGTATTTACTTCTGCGGTATTTGCTTAGATGTGTACATCTGCATGCTTGTCTTTCTATATATGTGATTGTTTTATTTAGTAGGTATCGGGGCCAATTGCCCAGTTTTAGCATCACGATCCTCTCCATTTCACTGGTATGATGGGTGGGGACGTTACATTTTGGTATCAGAGCTCTAGGTTCAACACTACGGCTGTTGGGCCCTTCACAGAAATATAAGTCATTGTGTGTGTGTACATGCATTTTATATTTGGAACAAAAATGCATTAAAGAAACCTCAAGATCGCATGACTGTTTGGGGATTTTTGCAAGCTGCTTGCATTAGTTGCATTGATGGCATTCTACGAAACAGAGAAAGGAGCATGGGCAATCTCTGCCATCTTAAGCTGTTTTGTTGTTTTGTTGCTGTTGATTATTGTTAAGCATGGCTGGAAATAAGTTATGTTTGTTAATTTCCTGGATAACAGCATGAACAGTCAGTTGTTTTAAGACTGTTTTTGAAATTTTTGGTTTAAGACTGTTTCGGAAGGAATTCCCGAATGCCTTCCGAAACAGCGGAAGCATTCGGCGAATCGTTCCGAAATTTCGGAAGCGTTCCGAGAATTTTTCCGAAAAATTTGCGAAGGGAAGTTTTTCGGAAGGAATTCTCTTCCGAAATTGCGGAAGGAATTCTCTTCCGAAATTGCGGAAGCAATTCTCTTCCGAAATTTCGGAAGGATTCCGCGAACCGCTCCGAAACAGCGGAAGAATTCAGTGAACCGCTCCGAAACAGCGGAGAAAAATTCGTTTTTGTGGAAAATTTTCTAAGTGTCGGCGTCGAACGGAAACTTTTTCGGAAGGAATTCTCTTCCGAAATTGCGGAAGGAATTCTCTTCCGAAATTTCGGAAGGATTCCGCGAATCGTTCCGCAACGCGGAAGAGTTCGGCGAGTCGTTCCGAAATTGCGGAAGACTTCGGCGAATCGTTCCGCAACGGCGGAAGACTTCGCCGAATCGTTCCGAAACGGCGGAAGACTTCGTCGAATCATTCTGAAACGGCGGAAGACTTCGCCGAATCGTTCCGCAACGGCGGAAGACTTCGCCGAATCGTTCCGAAACGGCGGAAGCCTTCGCCGAATGGCTCCGCAGTTGCGGGAGAATTCAGCGAATCGCCCCGCCATTGCGGAAGCGTTCGCTGAACTGCTCCGCATTGCGGAAGCATTCGGTGAACCGCCCCGCAGTTGCGGGAGCGTTCGCTGAAACGGCCCGAACCTAAAAAAAAAAAAAAAAAAAAAAAAAAAGAGTAAAGTGACTAAAACTTGATTTTTTGATAGCAGGAGCATCCGGACTCAGAATGCGATGATTCCTGTGGGGCTCGGAGGCCATTGACGAGGGCAATGAAAAGACCAGTGAAGACCCGTAGCCCATTACACTCCGATTTGACAGAAAATGGATAATACTGACTTTTGAAGGACAGAGTCCCGAGGCTTGACAGAAGGCCGGTTTAAGCTGAAATTGATACGAGGCAGTCATGAAGCAGGCACAATGTTAAGTTCCGAATCTTGGAACCCAACTCCAAGGGATGTGGAGTCGGGGTGAGCAAGAAGGCCAAAAAGCACTGTTCCGGGCCACTTTTTCGAGATTTTGAAAAGCTTGTGGGCAGTAAAAGTGACCCTAGATGTGGGAATCAGAAATTCTACTGAACTAGACATTTCATATTCTCATTAAGACGGACAGCTTCCGTTAGACGAAGATTTTCCAGAAATGCACCGTTTGGGAGATAGCCGTTTTTGGCCCAAAATTTGGAATTTTGGGAAAATGTGAAAAATGAGAAGTAGCAAAATCCAGAAATTCATAGAAGATGAACGGTGCATCGGAATTGAGATCCGTGAATTGCTGAGTATTCCTTGTTATATGGACGAACTTCGCCCGATAGATAAGTTTTTGTGATTCCTCATATATTTTCTTCCACAGGTGGTTGAAGTTGGCATTCGGGACCAAAATGCAACTGTGTAAAATGTGCAGAACTGGAGTGAAAGTTGTCATTTTTGAAGGGATGCAGTTTCCGCACCTGATGTCGGAATGGAGCATGAAGACAGGCATTGGAAAGCTTGTCCAGCAGGGAACAATGATGCAGGACCAGAGTTTGAATGAGGTCTACAGACATCATAGTTATTTAGTGCAGAAGAGTGCCAGCGGCTGTTTTGACAAACAAATTTTGTTGTCAATGTGGGCAATTTCTACAATTGCATGATATGGAAGAGAAATTCCAAGATACGAGGAGGGATCGAAAAGGGAAGAATTCTTTAAACCTCAGTTTTTTATCATACTTATAATTATGAAATTGTCATATGGCATAAAAATGTTAAAAATGTAAGGGATTACATAGATGTATATGCACTAAATGGCACCTTAACAAACATTGCATAGTGCATATGGAAATGCTTGTGCATAAATGGGATATTGCATATTGGTAGAATAATGAAGTCTGGATATGCAATAAATCACTAATGGAGAATATTGTGGCTGATAATCATTATTGATGTTGGTATTGGTTGTAGAACCAAAGATAACAAAGAGCATGGCTAAACATGTTGGGGATGTTGTTGCATGAAGCCAGCAACCTTATGCAGAAAGGATGGTGCAACAAATCTATGATCATAAAGTTGGCAAAAGGACTGAGCAGCTTTGGTAAGAGGCCAACTGATCAGGTAACATCAGGCGATGTTAATGGTAGCCATGCAGGTAATGATTATTGGTGCCAAATTGCATGAATGTTGAAAGAGGATTTGGTAAGATCCCTTCAACTATGTTTGAGCTATGTTGAGATAGTTTGCATGTGATATTGAATACTGATTGGGACTGTTAACCTACCAAGCTTGGTGAGGTGTGGGTAAGTGAAGGAAATGATCCTTACACCCTATGACTACTTAGAAATCTCAATGCATTCATATGAATTTATATCATGTCATGTGTATGTTGGTTATGTGCTTAATAACCAAACCAAGTAAGGACTGGTGGTCCTGATTATGATAATGCAAGTTATATGAGGTAGTCATGTTTCGATCATAATATCCTTAAATGCATAGTACTCATGAAACAATGTATGGTAGCATTGAGTAGATGAGCATTAAGAGATGTTATTAATCTTGTGATGCATTGTATGAATGCATAGGGATGATGCATATGTTATTGCAAAAGAAATAATGAATGAAATGATGAATTGATGATAATTCTAGGATCATTTCATGAACTGTTATGAGTGCAGAATAGTAAATGCATGAAGAGCCCAACCATGATAATTGATGAATTGATGAATTGTGATAAGGATGCATATATAGAAGTGTATATAGTTTGCTGCATTTCAAATGTTAACAGCTGAAGGTGTTTTGAATTATTGAGTGTTATAATTCTGAGATCACTTCAGTGACTGTTGTGGCAATGAAATGATAATATGCATAGATACTTACAACGTGTTTGGCTGACTGGGGTTTCAGTTTTCAGGTAGAAAAGTCTTGCGTATGGCAATGAGGATAAGCCCATAGTAAAGACCGAGTTCTACCATGTGCAGAAGCCAAAGGTTATGAGAAGGTTCTCGTGGTTGAAATTTATGCATGAAACAAATCTGAAAATTGTCTGTTTAAGTTTATGAGAATAGTCTCATAGTTGCAAATCTAATTTCTGTAGGAAAACAGATTTACAAATTTCAGATTTGAGAGTTGCTTATAACTGCTAATGATTGTTTGGCTTATATAGAATTGTGTCAGGAAGACATGCTGTAGGTGGATGTTCATGTATGGTAGCAAGGGTGAAACCATAATGGGCAGTGTGATACCACTTACAAGGGCCAAACAATATGAGGAGAGACTCATTGCTAAGCAAACCAATTTCTGTAGTAGACAGAATTGTAAATTCATATTGAATTTAATTATTAATGCTATTGATTGGTTATGGAACAATCATATTTGAAGCTTATTGCTAAATGTTGCTGACTGTTTGGCTATTTGATAAAATGTGCCAGGATGACACATTGCAGGAAGATCATGTGTGATGGCCTGCAGAAGCCAAACTAGATAGGAAGGATTCCATGCTTTGGAAATGGGTTTCGGGTGAAACGCCATTGTCTCAACCAAACAGCATGACGGTAAACCATGAAAGTGAGATGGTAAAGCTATGCCCAGAAGGCATGTGAGACACATATGCAAAATCAATGAGTATTCTGTGACCCTAGACAAGAACATGCATGTCTAAATTATTAGATTTAATATGCAGAGCATGTTTTATTATTTCATTATTGTTCCAGACTGCTTGAGTATGATTAGGGCCTACATGGCGCACATCAGAAAGGGGGTGCACACCTTTCCTGGTGCTGGGTCATGGTAGGGTTTTCAATATTGACTACACCCTAAGGGAATGGACGCATTCCTGGTGTTTCAATACTTGATAGTGAATGATATGAAATATGATTACAATTTTGGGCAGTAATACTGATGAGCCTGCTTATCCTTCTTGTGCTAACAGCTTACACAAATGCAACTTGGTGTTGCACGTAAGGGGCAAAGTGAAGAAGGGTACTCAAGAGGACTGTATGGGCAGTGGTAACCTTTCTACGCTCACACTAAAGGACACTAGAAGAGATGGATAGGCCCGAGGAGCTGTATTGCTGAAAGGGGTATCATCCTTGTGTAGTGTGAGTGGGTATTGTGGGGCCATGCTAGCCTGCAGTCAAGTGAGTCACCTATGGAGTTCCTGGAGGGAACCACTGGTTGCACAAGAGAAGGAGCCACGTAATCATATTATGTTGTTCATATTGCCTGATAAACCCAGTCGGCGTACTGGCTTGGCATTGGTTATTTGGAAGTTGCGACGCATGGTTGTTGTATGCCTGACAAACCCAGTCGGCGTACTGGCTTGGCATTGGTTATTTGGAAGTTGTGACGAATGGTTGTTGTATGCCTGATAAACCCAGTCGGCGTACTGGCTTGGCATTGGTTATTTGGGAGTTGTGGCAAAAGGTTATTGGATGCCTGATAAACCCAGTCGGTGTACTGGCTTGGCATTGGTTACTTGTATGATGTGGAGGTATTGGTGAAGGGTGTTATTTCCTGACAAACCCAGTCGGAGAACTGGCTTGGAAATGGTTACTGAATGCTTGATAAACCCAGTCGGCGTACTGGCTTAGCATACTGGTTTTGAAATGCTTGATAAACCCAGTCGGCGTACTGGCTTAGCATACTGGTTTTGAAATGCTTGATAAACCCAGTCGGCGTACTGGCTTAGCATACTGATCTTTGGGATGCCTGATAAACCCAGTCGGTGCACTGGCTTGGCATTGCCTATTCGGATGATGTTGTGGATCAGCATGTGTGCTGGCCAAGCATCCACCCCACAGGTGATCCAAGGCTTGTAAAGCAGAGAAGGAAACCTGTGGAGTAGCAAGGAAATGCACAATACAGATAAGTATTCATTCTCATTTATTTCTTGTTTGGAATAATGAAGGTTTCGGGTACAAGTCTTATGACAACTGAGCTAATACACTGTCGTTCCTTTGTTGGAAACCTTGGCCGTTGCAGGAAGCAAGGACCCTGAAAGAGCTATAAATGCTTGGTAAAGCCAGAGAGTAACTGGTTGGAGCTATAAAAATATAGAGAATAAGTTGGTGGGAACATTAACCACTTGATGTTGTGGAGTAGCTGGCGTGCTGTCCAAACATTCCTTAATTAATTGATAAAAACCAGTCGGCGCACTGGCATGGCATTGCCTATTTGAATGGTTGTGGAGTAGCCTACGTGCTGGCCCAACATTCATTGTTGTATCCACGGGAAATCCAATGCTTGGAAAGCGAAGAAGGATCCTGTGGAGTAAAGTGAAGACATCCAATAAAGATAAGTATTTGGTTATGTTGCAACTCTTGCTTATGAATATACATGTGTATATGACTTGATTATGTTTTCTTAAACTCTCATTTGGAGATAAACTCTATGGAAATACACTAAACATGTGAATTAACCCAATGTTTGAGTGTAGGTATTGCTGGAATCAAAGACTATGAAAGCATCCGGAGGATGCATGTGGACATATGACTGTCCTAAAAGAGCTCAATATGAGCAGTAATGGAAGATGGTGCTAGTGGAACTGTGTGGGTCCTAGCAGCCAAAGGTTCTGTAAGCAACAATGGGGAAGGGTTTCCTAGTTGAAATCCATATGCAAGACCTTAGACACTAAGTGTCATAGCCAAGAAGGGGGCAAGTTAAGCATTCACATTTAAGTGAAAGAGGCTAAGGAGCATAGAACCATAAGTGATGGTGTGGCTCCGGATTGGAACAAGACTAAGAGGGGGAAACTCTTACTCTTCTCTTTCCTTTTGACTGATGCATCTCAGAAACAAAAGACTATTGAGTGCATGTCATAAAAGAGAACAATTTGTGTTTAAATTGCTTGAAATGAATTGTGAATGCTAAAATAGTCATTTTCTTGTGAAAGGATGAACATGAATGAGTTCATGTGTATGTGGGAAAGCATGAAATGTGTGGAAGTCTCGTGAGTAAAGCATGGACGTTCCGAGTCAATTAGGAAAATAATTGACTAATTTTACTATTGTGTTATGCTTGTCCTAACAGGAATTGCCATGATAAGTCTCACAGATAGTTGCCGGGACAACAAGAAAGATGGCACCCATGAAATTCCAGACTTGTAGATCAGCCGGAAGATAAACAAACGGAAGGGATTGCTCTGGAGCAATGCCCACCTGTAGAGCTGGAAGACGAAAGCTAGCAGGAGGAACTTGTGGAAGATAGGGGACTTGATCGTGAAAGGTCAAAGTAAAGAGACGAATTGCAGGACAGACCTGCCACCATCTGTGAATTATGAATCATGTGTAAAGTGGGTATATAGTCCAAGGTGATGAAACACCGAGGACGGTGTTATTCCAAGGGGAGGGGAATGTAATGTCCCCAGTTTGGCCCCATGGCATTTACATTATAAATAATGTAATATTTGTTATGAAATCATGGTGAGGAGCTCAAGGCCAAGGCCCCGCCATCGATTTATTGATGCATATGCTTTGCGTGCTAGCCAGGCACATTGGAATTTCAACATCATGTAATATGCATTTTTAATAAAAATACCCACAACTAGCTATGCAATGCAACAAAGAGATGGGGGCATGATTTCACAAGGAATTGGGAGGGAAAACATTCAAACCCTTGAGCTAATAGAGTCAAGCCAAGTGTCAATGAGGGAACCCATCAAACCCTCAACTACCCATGTTGACTTTTGTACCCAACCATTGATTTCTCCCAAGAGTTGGTTGGGGGAGTTATTGCCTTGGGAATGGGGAGGTATGGCTGTCCAAAATCGGGTATGGGCAAGCCACCCTTCATGGGAAAACGTGTTGGTCTCTTTGGGCAAGAATAGAGCCACGAAATGGCTTCCTAAGCCATTATTCACCATGGCCTTGCTCTCTCACGCAGCTCAAGCTGCCTGGGCGTTTTCCTCCCCCGTTTTTCTATGTTTCCCTTCATCTTTTAGCTGGGAAGGGGCGTTTTTGTGATGGTTACCGGTGGGGGAAGAGAGCAGGACGTTTTGGATCTTCCTGGAAGTCGTTTAGGCCATCGGAAGGGATCCTAACCGGTGGAGAGAAATCGTTTTGCTCCCTGGGGTTGAAATCGAAATTCCACAGTTCGCTTGGGTGAATCCATGAGTTGGGAGAGCCAATGTAGACCCTGTTTTGTGGACACCGTTGTTGTAAATGTGTAACCCTGTCAATGATTGTTTTTGGCTGAGATGAAATGGTAAATGGGATGTGTGTGAACTGGAATGTTCCATTTTCTTGTGAGGATCATGCCCAGCTCGGGGGTGGCCTTCGGACGGACTCAGTATAAGCTGTCGAAGAGCCTACGGTTGGGTGGAACGTTGCAGCGACATAGCTAGTTGCTTGGGGACGATTGCAATAAAGATGAGTATTTCTACCTATGTATTTACTTCTGCGGTATTTGCTTAGATGTGTACATCTGCATGCTTGTCTTTCTATATATGTGATTGTTTTATTTAGTAGGTATCGGGGCCAATTGCCCAGTTTTAGCATCACGATCCTCTCCATTTCACTGGTATGATGGGTGGGGACGTTACAATAAATGTCTAGTTTTCTTTGTATTTGTTGACATTGACATGTATGTTACTTTATGCAGGCATCTACTGAGCTAGTGGTGCCTGAAGAGCACCCAATTGGGGCCACTGATGACCCTGCACGCCCCCCCACCCAAGTACATGCAGTTTTCAGTGCCGAGGACTTACACATGCATGGTAAGTAAAAATGTTATATTTGCTCGGAATTTGAACAAATGTACATAGAGTTGTATTTATTTTTATAGCTTGGTAAACTAACATACAAATTCTGGTTTGTGTGCAGTCTCCGATATTGAGAATGCGTCCTCCTGTGGATCGTTGGGGAACGCCATCGAGCAGCCGCAAAAGAAAGATAGACTTCTTATTAGCCACTGACATTGGCAGTGAAAAGGGGGATAAATAGAAATCATGTATAGGGGGGGTACATATAGAATCCATGTATAGGGGGAATACATACATCTACCGTTTTGTTTGTATGTACACACAGATGTACAGTATGATCCACAATTTTGTATTATGGCCATGGAATGCCATTTTTGAAAATATTATACATGTACTGTAATGTCCCCATTTTGACCCCCTTTGTATTAAATTGTAAAGCATGTAAATATTGTAATTTAATCATGGTGAGGAGCTCAAGGCCAAGGCCCTACCATTGATTTAGCGTTTCATGTATCGACAATTAAAGAAATAGATGCCTATGGTTCTTGTGCTAGATAGGCACAATGTAAATAAGACATCATGTAAATACGAATTTTAATGAAATACCCACAACTAGCTATGCAATGCGACAAAGAGATGGGGGCATGATTCTACAAGGAATAGGGAGGGAAATTATTCAAACCCTTGAGCCAATGGTGTTAATCCATGTGTCAATGAGAAAACCCATAACTACCAACTACCCATTTTGGGTTATGGACCCAATCATTTAATTCTTCCAAGAATTGGTTGAGGCAGTTAATGCCTTGGGAATGAAGAGGTATGGCAGCCAATTTCATGCAGGGGCAAGCCATCAACCTGGAAAATTGTGTTTTGTCTCCTTGGGAAAGAAAACACCCACAAAATGGTGCCCAAAGCCATTCTGAACAGATAGCTTTTCCTCTCGCACGCAGATAGAGACTGCTGGAAGTTACATTCACGTTTTTCATAAAAAACGCAGGGTTTTCCTTGCCCAAAAACTCGTTTTTGGTTTTGGACAGTAGCTGGGAAGAAGGGGCTGCGATTTGGGATGGTATGGAGGTCGTTTTGTCCCAGAATTGCCATGGGCGTTTTTCCTAAAAACGATTTCTGCTTCCTGGGGTTTTTCCAAACCTCCATTGTTCATTTTTAGCCTTCCCATGTTTTTCTGAAGCTCAGGGAATCATTTTCATGCCTATCACTGTACAAACATTTTTCTCCTATCCAGCCATTGGAGTTAGCTGATTATCTGCATCCCTGTTTGATTGGAATTTGTGAGCAAGAAACTTGGTGTGGTAGTGGACAGAATTGGCTTGATAAACCTAGTGAAGGGAGGAACCTCTCAGGAAGATCAAGAGGGCTTTGGCTACTTTTCTATGCACACCCTGAGAACACTAGAAAGGAAGGTATGGCTTGAGGGACTGTGTGGCAGTGAAGAGGATACTTCCTTGTGTTGGGTGTGTAGGCATTGTGAGTGCCAAGCTGAATAGATTTGGGAGGGGTATCCATAGCTCTGTGGTTGAGCTCACTAGCTTAGCAATTCTTCCTTTCCATTTCCTAGCAGCCTGATAAACCCAATTGTAGATTGGCTTGGCTCATCTTGGTGTATGATTGGCTATGTGTGAGTCTGTTGTTCCCTAGTTCCTTGTAGAGATCATGCCCAGCTCGGGGGTGGCAGTTGTATCAAGAGGTTGATAAGCACAACTGGCCTATGGTTGGGTGGAACGTTGCAGTTGCATAGCCAGTCGCTTGGGACTATTTATTATAAGATAAGTGCTCTCTTGTGTTAACTTTGCATTTATTTATTTGATGAATATCTTGAATGTATGATGGATGTGTTAATGAATTTACTTCCATTGTGTTTTCTTATAATTATACATTTCCATATCAACTTTTATATTATGTGAATGCTTGGTTAAAAGTTTATGGGGCTAGATGCCCGGATTTAGTATCACGTCCTCTTTATCATGCTGGTATAGTAGGAGGGGATGTTACATTTTGGTATCAGAGCTGCTGGTTGCAGCATTGGACCTCTATGGGCCAAATCCAATCACAACCACTTGGGAAGATCTCTTCCTAATCACCACAGGTCTCAGCATTGGGCCTAAACATGCTAAGTTGGATAGATTATAGAGGTAAGATCACCTCCTGCTGAGCAACAGTCATCACCGAAAGAAGGGAAGATTTCAAAAATTTTCTTAAGAATTTTTGGAAATTTTTGTTTAAGTCTGTTTCGGGAAGAATTCGGGAAGTCATCCCGAAACTGTGGAAAGATTCCGCGAATCGTTCCGCAACGCGGAAGAGTTCGGGAAATCATTCCGAAATTTGTGGAAGAGTTTCGCGAACCGCCCCGAAACTGCGGAAGGAATTCTCTTCCGAAATTGCGGAAGGAATTCTCTTCTGAAATTGCGGAAGGATTTCGTGAATCGTTCCGCAACGCGGAAGAGTTCGGCGAGTGGGCCCGAAATTTTGCGGAAGGGTTCCGTGAACCGCCCCGCAACTGCGGAAAGAATTCCAGAAAGTCTTCCACAAATGCGGAAAGAATTCCGGAATGTCTTCCGAAATTGCGGAAGGGTTCCGCGAACCGCCCCGCAACTACGGAAATGAATTACGGAAAGTCTTCCGCAACTGCGGAAAGAATTCTGGAATGTCTTCCAAAATTGCGGAAGGGTTCCGCAACTGCGGAAGCATTCGCCGAATCGCTCCGCAACTGCGGAAGGGTTCCGCGAATGGCTCCGCAACTACGGAAGCATTCACCGAATCGCTCCGCAACTGTGGAAGCATTCCGCGAATGGCTCCGCAACTGCGGGAGCATTCACCGAATCGCTCCGCAACTGCGGAAGCATTCCGCGAATGGCTTCGCAACTGCGGGAGCATTCGCGGAATCGCCCTGCAATTGTGGAAGCGTTCGGCGAACCGCCCCGCAACTACAAAGAGATTTGTAAAAAAAACAAAAAAATCAAAAAAAACGAGGGCGCTGCCCTCGACCCACCCTGCAGTGGCGCAGGGAAGCCACAAGGGGGAAAGCCCCCTTGACCCCCTTCCCCTCCCCTGCCCTCATATGTCGTTGATTGTGAGAAAATCCTATGATTTGACAAATTGTCAATATAACCTTTTCCCACGTGCATGAAAGTAAGTTATGAATTCTGGGAATATAATGTAGCTAACAATTGTGTTGATGAACACATTTTACAGAATCACAGTTACATCAGGGCAGCACTCTAGATAGTACAGTTGGAAAGTTTTGAATCTTGGTTGGGCCAAGAAAATCAACATCATGGATGATGCACAGGATCCCTATGAGCCTGAAACAGATGCCATGGGGGAGAACATACATGTTGAAAATGCTGAAATAGAATCTAATGGGAGAAAAAATCAAGAGACCCGTCCAGGTATTGCAGCCACCATGAGAAGCCTAAGGGTGGAGTTGCAAAGCTATAGGTAAGATAATGAAAGGATGATTAAAGCTCAGGAAGAACAAAATCAGTTGAATGCATCCATGCTACAGAGTTTGATAGACATCCAAAGGAAAATAAACTCTGGGCATTAGACATCAAATCTAGAAAGGGGTGGGAGTAGTTCTAGAAGGAATTCCCGTAAGAGGGCCAGTAGCCTAAGAAGAGTTTCTACAGACAAAACTTATACTCCAGAAATCTCTTCTAATGAATCATCTAACTCTGAAGAATCCATTGAGGGTTCAAGCTCTTCATCTCGCCGAAGTAAGAGGAAGAAGCACTACCATAATAATTCACATGGGGAATTTAAGAAGGCAAAACCTCCTACATTTGATGGAGAGATAAAGTCCGGTCAAGAAGCTGAAGCTTGGCTTCTTGGGATGAGAAAATATTTCCAAGTCCAAGACTACTCGGGAAATATGAAGGCAAGGGTAGACATCTTCAACTTGAATGGAAGAGCATCTATATGGTGGGAACACATCAGGCAAGTGAAAAAGATCAATGAAAGAAAGATTGTATGGAAGCAGTTCAAGAAATACTTCAAGCAGAAGTACCTCTCTGATAGGTACTATGATGATAAGATCAAAGAGTTCCATGAGCTGAGATTGGGACAATTGAGCATGGAAGAATATGCAAACAAGTTCTTGGATCTGCTGAGGTATGTCAGGTACATTCGAGATGATAAGGTGAAAATTCAGCGTTTCCTAAGTGGACTGCCCCAGTCATATAAAGATAGAATTGAGTTTGATGAACCTCGAACTCTAGAGGAGGCCATAAGAAAGGCCAAGTATTGCTTTGATCAAAACAGAAGCAAACCAGAATTCCATAAGGCATGGAAGGAGAGGAAAAACAAGAAGTTTGATCAAAGGAAGAAGGGGTTCAAGCCTCCTCCATTCCGGAATCAGCAAAGGAAACCATCATAGGTTGTGACTAAGCCAACTGGTATGATGGGAGACAAGCCAAGAGATCCAAAGGAACCAAGAGAACCACTTCAATGTTGGGGTTGTGGAGGAGACCACATGCTTAGGAACTGCCCACATCGGAATGGGAATGCAAATCAAGTTCACAACATCCAGGGAGATGGAACTGTGGGTCAAGTGGCGAGAGAAATCCCTAGAATCTATACAGCAGTAGAAGACCTCCAGGCAGATCATCAATCAACTGTGGTTGAAGTTGAAGGTAAGATTGCTAAGCAATCTGTTTCTATTTTGATTGATCCTAGATCTACTCACAGTTATGTCACTCCTAGAATTGTTGAGATTTGTGCTTTTAAGAAATTAAAGCATAGTAAATCATGGTTAGTTCAACTAGCCACTGGAACCAAGAGAAAAGTTAGTGAAATAGTAGAGAAATGTCCATTAGAGATGGATGGGATATTCACTTATGCAGATCTGAATATTTTGCCACTTGGTTCCTATGATATTCTCATTGGAATGGATTGGTTAGAGGCACACAGGGTTAAACTTGATTGCTACAATAAGACATTTGAATGCATGGACGAAGAAGGAAACCCGAGAGTTGTAAAAGGCATTCCAAAGGTGACTTCTATTAGACAGGTTTCATCCATGCAGCTGAAGAGGTTTTGTAGGAAGGGATGTCAATTGTATGCATCTCACATTTTAGAGGCAGCAGAGCATGAAACTCTTAAATTGGAGGACTATCATGTATTGCAAGAATTTAGGGATGTTTTTCTCGATGAGATTCCAGGACTCCCTCCAAAGAGAGACATTGACTTTACAATTGAACTTGTGCCAGGAGCGACACCAGTGTCTAAGACACCCTACAGGATGAGTACACCAAAATTGCTAGAACTGAAAATGCAATTACAGGAGTTGCTGGAAAAGAAATATATTAGGCCAAGTGTGTCCCCGTGGGGAGCACCTGTTCTATTTGTGAAAAAAAAAGATGGAACACTCAGGTTATGTATTAACTACAGGCAATTGAACAAAGTCACTGTGAAGAATAAATACCCATTGCCCCGAATTGATGACCTTTTTGACCAAATGAGAGGAGCAAAGGTATTTTCAAAGATTGACTTGAGTTCTGGCTACCATAAGGTAAGAATCAAAGAAGAAGATATTCATAAGACTGCCTTTAGAACGAGGTATGGACACTATGAGTTTGTAGTGGTACCATTCGGTCTCACAAATGCACCAGCTACATTCATGTGTCTCATGAATAATGTTTTTAGCAAGTATTTGGACAATTTTGTTCTTGTATTCCTAGACGACATTCTCATGTATTCTAAGAATGAAGAAGAGCATGAAGAACATTTGAGAATGACAATGCAATTACTAAGGGAGCATAAGCTGTATGCAAAGTTGAGCAAATGTGACTTTTATAAAGATAGAATTCATTATTTGGGTCACATCATCTCCGACGAAGGAATATCTGTAGACCCTGAGAAGATTGAAGCCATTATGAATTGGCCAACTCCAAGGAATGTGACTGATGTGAGATCTTTTATGGGCCTTGCTGGTTACTACAGGAGATTTATCGAAGGATTCTCCAAGGTTGCAAACCCGATCACTTATTTGCAAAAGAAGGGGATAAAGTTTGAATGGTCACCAAGATGTGAGGAAATTTTTCAACGGTTGAAGAAACTTCTTACAAGTGCACCAATTTTGAAAATTGCAGACCCAGGAAAAGACTTTGTGGTGTGTATCGATGCATGCAATCAAGGACTTGGAGGATTTCTTATGCAAGACAACCACGTGATATGCTATGAGTCAAGAAAGTTGAAGGAGCATGAGAAGAACTATGCTACTCATGATATAGAACTTGCAGCCATAGTACATGCTTTAAAGATGTGGAGGCATTACTTAATGGGAAGAAAATTTGAGTTAAGGACAGACCATTGTGGTTTGAAATACTTGTTTGATCAGCCAACTTTAAATGCTAGGCAAGCTAGATGGTTGTAATTTTTGTGTGAATTTGATTTTGAAATCAAACACATAAAAGGGAAAGAAAACAAGGTGGCTGATGCACTCAGCAGGAAGGTACATGAAATGCATGTGGCAGCGCTTAGTACTTGCCAACCAGATTTGAGACAGCAGATTTCTAACCACATTATTGAGGATGAAGTGTACGTGCAGATAAAGGACAAATTGCAGCAGCCAAACCTTGAAAAGAAGTATGCAGGCTATCATTTGGAAGCAGGCGGACTTCTTACTTATAAGAATAGAGTCTATATTCGAAATACGTCAGATTTGAGGAGGATTGTTATGGATGAAATCCATAAAGCTCCATACTCTGGTCACCCAGGATATCAGAAAACAATTGCTACAGCAAGAAAATATTATTTCTGGCCAGGCATGAAGGACATCGCTGAATACATTTCTAAGTGCATGGAATGTCAGCAGGTGAAGAGTGAACACCAACATCCAGCAGGTTTATTGCTTCCAGTGCCAATTTCAGAATGGAAATGGGAAGTAATATCCATGGACTTTATTATAGGATTGCCAATGACTGTGAGACAACATTATTCCATCATGGTTGTGGTGGACAAGTTAACAAAGGCAACACATTTTATACCAGTTAAGTCCACACATAAAGCCGATGCCATTGCAAATATTTTCATGAAGGAAATTTTCAGATTACATGGGTTGCCTAAGGCCATAATTTCTGACAGGGATACCAAGTTCACTTCCAATTTTTGGAAAGGTCTTTTTGCAGATTTGGGTACACAACTAAGCTTTAGTACCGCATACCATCCTCAAACAGACGGGCAAACAGAAAGAGTAAATTGAGTGCTTGAAGACATGCTCCGCATGTATGTAATGGACAAACCATCCAAGTGGGAGGATTATCTACACTTGGTAGAGTTTGCCTATAACAATGGGAAACAAGCATCATTGGGAATGAGTCCTTACAAAATTTAAAAGTAGCCCAGGATAGACAGAAAAGCTATGCGGATAAGCATAGGATCCATAGGGAATTCAGTGTTGGGGATCATGTGTATCTTAGAGTGAGATCAAGGAAGAGTTCCTTGAATATTGGGAGTTGTGCCAAGCTATCACCTAGATATTGTGGGCCATTTGAAGTGCTTGAAAGAATAGGGCCAATTGCATATAGACTTGCATTGCCTGCTAGCACTAAAGCTCATAATGTTTTTCATGTCTCTTTGCTTAAGAAATATGTACATGATCCTAACCATGTGATTAATTGGGATGTGATCCAGGTGGAACCCGAGGGAGAATTTAAAACCGATCCATTGCGCATCCTAGACAAGAAGGTAACATTGCTTCGGAACCGAGCCATCAGATAGGTAAAGGTGCAATGGAAGCACTACGGTCCCGATGAGGCTACATGGGAGCTGGAGGATGCCATGAGGGTGGCATATCCATTTTTGTTCAATTTTGATGAGCACCGAGGACAGTGCTAATGTAAGGGGAGGGGAATGTAATGTCCCCATTTTGACCCCTTTTGTATTAAATCGTAAATGATGTAAATATTGTAATTTAATCATGGTGAGGAGCTCAAGGCCAAGGCCCCACCATTGATTTAGCGTTTCATGTATCAACAATTAAAGAAATAGATGCCTATGGTTCTTGTGCTAGATAGGCACAATGTAAATAAGACATCATGTAAATACGAATTTTAATGAAATACCCACAACTAGCTATGCAATGCAACAAAGAGATGGGGGCATGATTCTACAAGGAATAGGGAGGGAAATTATTCAAACCCTTGAGCCAATGGTGTTAATCCATGTGTCAATGACAAAATCCATAACTACCAACTACCCATTTTGGGTTATGGACCCAATCATTTAATTCTTCCAAGAATTGGTTGAGGCAGTTAATGCCTTGGGAATGAAGAGGTATGGCATCCAATTTCGTGCAGGGGCAAGCCATCAACCTGGAAAATTGTGTTTTGTCTCCTTGGGCAAGAAAAACACCCACGAAATGGTGCCCAAATCCATTCTGAACAGATAGCTTTTCCTCTCGCACGCAGATAGAGACTGTTGGAAGTTACATTCACGTTTTTCATAAAAAACGCAGGGTTTTCCTTGCCCAAAAACTCGTTTTTGGTTTTGGACAGTAGCTGGGAAGAAGGGGCTGCGATTTGGAATGGTATGGAGGTCGTTTATTCCCACAATTGCCATGGGCGTTTTTCCTAAAAACGATTTCTGCTTCCTGGGGTTTTCCCAAACCTCCATTGTTCATTTTTAGCCTTCCCACGTTTTTCTGAAGCTCAGGGAATCATTTTCATGCCTATCACTGTACAAACATTTTTCTCCTATCCAGTCATTGCAGTTAGTTGATTATCTGCATCCCTGTTTGATTGGAATATGTGAGCAAGAAACTTGGAGTGGTAGTGGACAGAATTGGCTTGATAAACCTAGTGAAGGGAGGAACCTCTCAGGAAGATCAAGAGGGATTTGGCTACTTTTCTATGCACACCCTGAGAACACTAGAAAGGAAGGTATGGCTTGAGGGACTGTGTGGCAGTGAAGAGGATACTTCCTTGTGTTGGGTGTGTAGTCATTGTGAGTGCCAAGCTGAATAGATTTGGGAGGGGTATCCATAGCTCGTTGGTTGAGCTCACTAGCTTAGCAATTTTTCTTTTCCATTTCCTAGTAGCCTGATAAACCCAATTGCAGATTGGCTTGGCTCATCTTGGTGTATGCTTGGCTATGTGTGAGTTTGTTGTTCCCTGGTTCCTTGTAGAGATCATGCCCAGCTCGGGGGTGGCAGTTGTATCAAGAGGTTGATAAGCACAACTGGCCTATGGTTGGTTGGAATGTTGCAGTTGCATAGCCAGTCGCTTGGGACTATTTATTATAAGATAAGTGCTCTCTTGTGTTAACTTTGCATTTATTTATTTGATGAATATCTTGAATGTATGATGGATGTGTTAATGAATTTACTTCCATTGTGTTTTCTTATAATTATACATTTCCATATCAACTTTTATATTATGTGAATGCTTGGTTAAAAGTTTATGGGGCTAGATGCTCGGATTTAGTATCACGTCCTCTCTATCATGCTGGTATGGTAGGAGGGGATGTTACATGTACATTTATAATATAAAGCAACATTCAGATTTACCTATATATGGTTGACTTGATATGGGATGGAGACATGTGTATTATATGCCTTACAGATATATATGCTTGAATATGTTTTTAGGTTTATGGCTTTGTGTTTGTTGGAGAAGAGTTGGCATTGCAAATAACGAATGTAATGTGTTCGGTATAGAAAGGAAGGCTCTAGATGCCTTACTGTATGATGATGTGAATGTTGTTTCTTATAGTGACAAGCCCAATCTAGAAGTTTAATTTATTATGAACAAACAAGTGACTTTTCATAGTCCCTTCCTCTCCTAAACCTTCTTCACCTCCTAAACTTGTTTATCTTTACAATCATACTACAACTAACCCATCCTTACTATTGACGATACATTCCTAGTCCCACTCAAATCTAGCACTCATTTTTACTCACAACTATTAAATCAAATACCAAGTAGCCACTCTAGTCCTTAGAAATGGAATCCAAAAGAACCTTATCTCTTAGACCTTTTTTAATCACTTACAACTTCCTACTACCCCACAGGATTCACCTTATCAACTAGGTTGGGTCCAATAATACAACCATTGTCTTCTAATAAACAAATATATTATGGCGTATCACTTCAAATTTTCATTCATTTTTTTGCTAGATTAAGGTGGATCGCTATTCTATTGCAACACATGAAAATATAAGTATTTGGGCTTATGCTTTCATATCATGTATACCCTTGTGTTGAATGGTTTTGTTCATGGTTATAGTATGATGATATTATAGAGCCTAGTCATTGTATTTTGCATACAAACCCTTCACTTCCTTCTACTCTTGACACCCATTCTCCACCCACCTATACCACATAGTTGTGAACACATATAGGTGGATCACACACCTTGAATCCTAAATACAACAATTGAAAACTATAGTTCACACTATAAGTGGATTAAGCACACTCCAGGACTCCATAATTTTCTTAAAGTGTAGAAAACTTGGTGAATCTTACCAATTTTTAAATTTCCAACCATAAGATGTTGAACAATATTTTTTTAAATATTCAAATTCATAAGTATTTTATATAGTTCATGGACAATTTTGACCATGCTTATAGTAAAATAATTTTATCCTATGGAATTTGGTTATCATTTTAGATAAAAATTGAAATTGGAACATCGTTTGGAAAAAAAACATCTAAAATTAGCCCATGGGTTAAATTTCACCCCTAAGGTTTTTCCTAGGGCATATATAGAACAAAAACACATTCCTTGTAGTCATTGTCTTCCCCTTGGACACATTCATTATACCACAAGGCATGGAATACACATTGGCACTTTATCTAACTTAGCTCCGTAGTGTGTATTATCCCTAGTTCTATGTCTACAACCTCATGTTTCACATTTGGTTTAACCACAAATAATCATGGATGGTATACATAACCTACATCGTTGGAGGAAAATGAGGATGTTTTATAGCTAAATTGATAGGAAATGATAATGAACATGAACATAGTCTACAAGCCCAATGTAGACTAGGGTTTTGCTCAGTTTCCATCAACGCAATCTCGCATTGTTGGCTCAACTTCGCAAAACACTCTACCGAGCTAGTGTTGGCAGCGGTCCCATGTCGGCATTGCCCATACACACTACCAGGAGCCAACGGCATGCAATCTTGCCACTCCATTTGTTATTTCGCTCCTGGATCGAAAGTCACCAAGTGTCCTTGAACGACATTTTCATGCGACTTTCAACTCGACATATCTCGGCAACCGGAGGTCGGATCGAAGAACCGTCAATTCCGTTGCTCTCCTAGCATGCGATTACCTCTAGGTAGCCTCTCCTCCGTGTTTCCATGGCCCAGTGAATTCATTGTGCATTCATTTCGTAAACTAGGGTTTTGCTCAGTTTCCATCAATGCAATCTCGCATTGTTGGTTCAACTCCGCAAAACACTCCACCGAGCTAGTGTTGGCAGTGGTCCCACATCGACATTGCCCATACACACTACCAGGAGCCAACGACATCCAATCTTGCCACTCCATTTGTTATTTCGCTCCCGGATCGAAAGTCACCAAGTGTCCTGAACGACATTTTAATGCGACTTGCAGCTCGACATATCTCGGCAACCGGAGGTCAGATTGGCGAACCGTCGATTCTGTTGCTCTCCTGGCATGCGATTACCTCTAGGTATCCTTTCCTCTGTGTTTCCATGGCCCAATGAATTCATTGTGCATTTATTTCATAAACTAGGGCTTTGCTCAGTTTCCATCAATGCAATCTCGCATTGTTGGGTCAACTCCGCAAAACATGTTGCAGCATTAAGAAAACACTATGTGTCTAGAGATCACAGGCTATATTATTCTTGTACCAACATATATTCCAACAAGAATATTCCTAAGCTACACTTACAAATTACAAACCAACTAGGGTTTCATGAACTAGACACCGCATAATAAAACTAGGGTTCACAAATTGAGACATGGAACTGAAAACTAGGGTTTTATGAACTCTCTAGGTTTAGATCATGTACCTAGGCTATGCACATACATGAAACAAAATGAATAGGCTATGCATATATACATGAAACAAAATGCCATATACCTAGGCTATGCACATACATGAATCAAAACGGCCATATACCTAGGCTATGCACATACATGAAACAAAATGAATACGGTTGAACATGGATCACAAGTGGAATTTCACATGCATGCATGACTAAGATGTAGAAATACATGTACATGAATTATATGCACATACATGAAACAAAATGACATATACCTAGGTTATGCACATACATGAAACAAAATGCCATATAACTAGGCTATGCACATACATGAAACAAAATGAATAGGGTTGAACATGGATCACAAGTGGAATTTCACATGCATGCATGACTAAGATGTAGAAACACATGTACATGAATTATATGCACATACATGAAACAAAATTCCATATAACTAGGCTATGCACATACATGAAACAAAATGAATAGGGTTGAACATGAATCACAAGTGGAATTTCACATGCATGCATGACTAAGATGTAGAAACACATGTACATTAATTATATGCACATACATGAAACAAAATGCCATATACCTAGGCTATGCACATACATGAAACAAAATGAATAGGGTTGAACATGGATCACAAGTGGAATTTCACATGCATGCATGATTGAGATGTAGAAACACATGTACATGAATTATATGCACATACATGAAACAAAATGCCATATACCTAGGCTATGCACATACATGAAACAAAATGAATAGGGTTGAACATGGATCACAAGTGGAATTTCACATGCATGCATGATTGAGATGTAGAAACACATGTACATGAATTATATGCACATACATGAAACAAAATGCCATATACCTAGGCTATGCACATACATGAAACAAAAAGGCCATATACCTAGGCTATGCACATACATGAAACAAAATGAATAGGGTTGAACATGGATCATAAGTGGAATTTCACATGCATGCATGACTAAGATGTAGAAACACATGTACATGAATTATATGCACATACATGAAACAAAATGCCATATACCTAGGGCTATGCACATACATGAAACAAAAAGGCCATATACCTAGGCTATGCACATACATGAAACAAAATGAGGTATTGAAAGAAGTTAGAAGAGAACTATCATACTTGTTGATAATTGCTAGTTTTAAGGTTTATTGGTCATATGTAAAAATTGGCATAAATATTCATAAACTTGATATACAAAAGAACTTTTGGCATATGAAGATGATGAAGATAAACTTGACTCGAGAGCATGTTATTTTCCGATTTCTATTTGGTGGTGTCTAAAGACACCAGTTGTTCTTGGCGCCTCCAATGTGCCATAAACAGTGTTTGTATCCTAGGCACAGGAAAGGCTAAACATTAGTACTCTCATAAGAAAATAAGGAAAATGTGCAAACATTATTTATAGATAACTCACCTAAGGTTGTAGGATCGTGTTTATAACTTGTCCATTAAATTATGTCTGTGAATGGTATCTGACATTCACAAATTAGTACATTGGGAATAAACTGAAGGCTAAATAATTGAAATTGTGTTGCAACACACACTTTAAGGATTAAATTTAATGCACCTGACAATCTAGCCACATTGGACAATCTAGTAACACTTGACAATGCACTCACTCGAGTATGCCATCTGGATCATCTCTGCTGCCGATGGTGTCCATCAATCTCTCATGCTCTAAATGAGGTAGCAAGTATTGTACATGTGACCTATTTTTTTCGAAATTGTGTGCAGCTTGATGTTTATACCAACTACCAGGTTGGTGAAGTGGTATACAATAGCTCCTGGTTTATAATCCTGATATACATACCCACCCTTCCTTTTTTGTTGTGCTGCTAGTGTCAGGTACTCCCCTTTTATAACCATCGATCCAGTTGGGTATTCAATATTTTCATCATCTGTAACAGGTTCGAGAAGGGTTTGTCTCCCCTCTAAGCAACGTGCCAACCAATAGCCAGAACCCCATTCATTATTTTTTGGGGCAACCATTGCATATATCTGACCTGTGAAAGGAAATAAAAAAAGGTTAAAAATACATAAATATTAAAAAAGGTCTTGCATGTAACATAAATAAAATTTCTTTCAATGTAAGGGCTTGTAGTGATTTAGGTACTACTAATTTATTTTTTTGTACTTGCTTGTATGAGATCCGATATGTGATCATAGTCTGTAGAAATATATGTCAGATCATCTTCCAAATGGTCTATTTCATTAACCCCCTTGAAATCAGTGCCAAGTGTCACTCGATCCCATGTATCAACTGTATCTGTATACTCACAATCATCCCATTCATCAATGCTATAGGAACTGCAAAAGCAAGCCTTCAATCTTGTCCAAATTTGTAGGGCCGAGTTTTCTGAGCTTCTAATTGAATGAAAATCTCGAGTTCCATGCACTATGTTCACCCGATGTGTTTGGGATCAGTCCACATCTGTCACCTCCCAGAATATTCTCCACACTAGGTGTTTCCTTGTTGCTTGTTCTCCAATCACAGATGCACACCATTCGACTATAGATGAAGCGTCTCGAAGGCGAGCACCTGCAAACTTCATCTCTTCCCTTCGAAGGGCAGTTTTTATGCATGCACCAGCACCATCGTGCTCTCCTTTATCATGACCTGTTTCAAAGTAGTTCCATGTATGTGGCACCTTGTATTTTATGTGCAACAAACACAACCATTGAAATACACGTGCATTCTTGAACTTTCCAGCACAACCATATGACCAAATCAAATGACGATAAAATGGTATATCCATAGCTATCACATGATCATAGAACAACTGAAAACAATGTTGCACGTAATGGATGTCATGGGTCCGGTCGTCACTGATGTAAAAGTGACTCTCTTTCAAAATCACACATTTCTCTTCATTGCTATCTGGCCCATGTTGATAAGTGATATGGACCATTATGCTCACCTGCTCTGAGTGATAGCATTGACTTTGTATTTCATTTTGTGGTTGTAGGGTGTAATTTTTCGCAAAGTCAACCACTGATAGTATTGTTCTGAGAGGGAAGGTGTCCCAACATAATCTGAATTGCTCATCTTGCCACCGTGCCATATCGACATGCTGAATGTACTGTTGGATCTTTCCACAGAACTTTTGAATAAAATCGCATACTTGCACCTGGTGGAAAAAAATAAACAATGTTATAAAACAACATAAAAATATTTACATGAATATTAAAATATACATCAATATTTAAAACAATGTTATAAAACAACATATAAACACTGTACACTCAGTTAAATGAACATTTTTCGTGTAGATTGTCACCTGTGAAATCACCAATTTAATCTTCTTGCTTTCTTTCCCATCATGTAGCTGATATGTCTCATACTGAAAGTTTTGCTTCTCGACAATTGCATTACCGAATGCTTGATCTTCACTCTCATGGATGCAATTGGACCATAAAGATAGCCCACCACAATTGTTGCAAGAACCCTCTACACATTGTTTTAAGTAATGTGTCTACCCATCTTGCCTCAGACACATTATGCTATGGATGAAATCTCTAGATGACATTGGCGGGGTACTATACTTGAGCATTTCTGCACATGGTTAGGATGCAAAAAATGACGTATATGTGCAAATGTATGATAATATAGATCAAACTCTATGTGGTATCTACAACAACAAGTGTTCTGGATTCTATTGATTCTAACATACCAAGGCTTGCATTTTTCAAAATATCTTTTCCTGAGCCTTAGTTCTACGTGGGAAACTTTAAACATCTCGAACAATTGAGTTTGTGTCATGTCAAGGTAATGTTTAACATGCCCGTCATTGTTCATAGAACCCCTACAGTGTTTTAACACATCCTTTGTGTTAGAAGAAGGCCTAGTATTATCGTGCCAAAAAGTGTGCACTAGTCCCTTCACTGCTTCGACCAACTTCATGTCTTTGCGGGGCAACCTACCGCTAAATGCCCATAATGTATCCATTTGTCCCTCTACATCAAGGTTGTCTCTTCTTACTGAATATTTTTTAAGTGTCTTTGGATGTAAAGGGACAATTTCTGATGTGCATTTAAGTAAACAACGTTGTCTTGTGGATCTAGATACAATTGATTCAGCCAATACGCGGCAAGCCACATTACAGTCTTTTGAACGAGTTTTTTTACCAATTGATGTGAATGCAGTAGCAAGAGATTTAACAATGTGATTACTTGATTCGGTATTCTTCAATGTTCTTATGCCTAACTTTTCTCTCACATTTTCCATACTTCTAGATTTAATCAAAGCTAAAAACAATTGACATTTACCAGCTTTAGATTTTGGTTCAAAATATTGTTTCATTATTTGAGAACAATGACGAATGATTGTGTGTTTAGCCACCTTACCTTCCATGGAAGTCAATTCTCTCTCGTCCACTTGTATGCGTTTAGGAGTTCTCTTTCGTTTTGATGCGAGATTTCTTGTCGTTTGAAATGCTGGAGAGACGTTACATCCACTGCAGGCTGACAAATTCAATTGGGAGATTGAACCACCTGGCATGGTTGTTGCAGAGTCTCGTCAGGAACATAATGATTGAGCTCTACAGAGGGTTGTCCGGTTAATAATGGACCAAAATTTTCATCTTGGTTATAACCAGCTTGCATTAAAGTTGCAATATCTTCCTCAGCCTCTTCATCAGGTATCTGTTGAGCGGGAATGGGAAGTATTTGCTCATCCAATGAATGCCGATGATTTCTTGAATGTTCCCTCTTCTTTTCTTTTTTAATTTCAGCTTCTTCGGGTGTAAGCATCTTCCTCGCTGACTTCCGAACTCTATTACGTGGATTCCCCATTGAAATCCACCCAAAATTGTACAAAACCAATGGATCTGTGTAATAAATGATTAAATTGCAGGTTGAACAGTACGCTCTGCGCGGGTTTCAGAAGAATTATGTCTTTTCCTGTATAGTAAAAATGGCCCACGTCCCGCAACCCAAGATTATTTATTAAACAAATATCACATATGCGATATAACACATCTACGTTTTAACGCATATTCGTTATATCGCATATGCGATATGAACTATATGCTTTTTACGCTTTTTACAAACGACTAGTTTGTTAAAAATGTGATCACTAAATCGCATATGCGATATATCGCATACGCGTTATATCACATATGCGATTTGGTGCATATCAACTATTGAAACCTTATTTAACCATGAACTATGAAAACATCATTTAATCCCTAGAATATTGGATTTACCCTAGGACCATGGTACAGTGTCTTCAGAACTATGTTTTGTCTGGAAATATTCGTAATGGTTCCTATATGACCATGGTCAATGCCTCGAGAACAATCTTCAATGCATAAAATAATTTGATGGCACATATATCCCATATTAAGGCTAAATATCCCCTTTAAAGGGCATGTGTAGTGGTTTAAGACTTGTTTCTGTTACACTTTTGTCCCATTACCATGGTTAAGACCTTGAGACCCATCCTTAGTGCATAAAACCTCATAATGACACCCATATCCCACTAAAGGCCAAATATTCCATCTATAGTGCATGTGTGTTGATTTAGAGACTCATTGGACCATATTTTCTTCCATGACTATGGTCAATGTCCAGAGACCCATCCCTACCATCCAAAACCCTATAATGTCACCATTATCCCCTTATAATACAATTTAGACTCCCAAGATTCCATCCAGACGATCTATGGGGTGGCTCATGCCCCAACATTACATTGATTAAAAGCTAAAAGAGGTGTGGGGGGAGTCAAAGGAGGGAGAGGAAGTTGTAGAGGGAATCATGGGAGGGAGGGATGGGTAGGGGAGAGATATGGGGGGGATGAAGGGAGGAGAAATATAAAGGGAAGGGAGGGATTTGTCTCTGGACATTGATATGAGGGGGAACTAAAGGGAGGATAAATATAAAGGGAAGGGATTGGTGGGAGGGGAATAAATATAAGCGGGAGGGAGGGATGGGGGGGGAAGAGATATAGGGGAATAAATATAAGTGGGAGAGAAGAGGGTGATATATAAAAGGGAGGGATGATTGGGTGCAAGAAAGATATAGGATAATGGATGGAGGAAAGATATATAGAATACTGGATGGAGGGACAAATGGGGGGGACCATTAAGGAGTGAGAGGAAGGAGAGGGATGGATGGAGTGGTGGTATAGATAGAGGTATAGAGTGAGTGAATGAGAGAGACAAATGGGGGGTGGTTAAAGAGTGAGAGGGGGAGAGTCAGAGAGAGAGAGAGAGATAGAGAGAGAGAGAGAATGATGGATGGAGGGATGGTTAGAGGGTGAGAGAGTGGGATAATAACAATGAGAGAGTAGGGATTTAGGGAAATGAAGGATGGTCAAGGATGGTTACACCGAGGGATAGAGATGAGGGATTGTGTGTGTGTGTGTGTGTGTGTGTGAGAGAGAGAGAGAGAGAGAGAGAGAGAGAGAGATCATGGATATTAAGGAAATGAGAGAAAGATGGAGAGATGAAGGAGGGATGAAGGATTGAAGTTGGAGAGAGGAGGTAGGGGGAGAAAGTGAGGGATGGAGTGAGTGATAGGATGGAACACATGGAGGGAGGGAGGGAGGGAGGGGGGAAGAGAGAAAGAGTTTTGGATGGAGGGAGGGGAAACAAAGGAATTTTTTTAGAGGTGTGTGGATGTGTAATGTCCCTTATTAGGAATTTTATTAAAATGATAATTTTTCACTTTTTTCCCTAGTTAGACCTTTGACTAGTTTTGATCTCTAGGTCCCAAATTTGCCCCAAATGATCCCAAATCTTCTGAGAAGGTATATGAATGATATTAGAACATAAATATGTGTTTCAGGGATGCCTTTGGACCTTTAAAATACTTCTGCAAATCCTCTTTCAATTCTGGCCAATGTAGGGAACTTTACTAGTAATTTTCCTTTGACTAGTATTGGTCTCGAGGTCTCGAATTGACTCCAAATGCCTTCAAATATTCAAGGAAGGTGTATGAATTATATTAGGACTTGAATATGATGTTCAGAGATGATATATGACCACCAAAATACCTCTTCAAATTCTCTTAAGATTCTGGACCAAGTATGCAATTTTACTAGTAATTTGGGATTCAAATCCCCCTGGGGTTAGTACTGAAAATGGCTTCCCAAATGCCTCCAAACCCACTCAAATTTCTGAACATAGGTAGGGAATGTATTAAGGATGTTATTAAGGTCTCATGTGCACCATTAATTGATTATCATATCTGTTCCAACCCTCTCCCATTCAACTGCAAAAATCACCAATTTGACCCTTGGGGAAATGGCACTATTTCTTCTCCCAATACAATTAAACTGAGTAAAAATACTTCAAATGCTCAAGTACAGTACATGAAACTTGTAAAATACATCCATAGCAGTCCATTAATCACAAATGCATCAGATAATCATCCATTCATTCGAAATCATCATCAATACATTGGTTCACAACAAGGTAGTGGGGAAATGGCATTGTTCTTCCATTAAAAATGAGATTTATACATTTTTACTTGGAATTTCGACCTGAAACTTTCTGGAGATGAAGAAAAGAGTATTTAATTCATATTACAAAATAAATGGGGCATGAGAAGATCCCCCAAAGAGTACAATAGCTCACCAAAAACGCCCTCCCTCAAGGATCAAGAATATGCCATCAAAATTGGAAATGGTTGAGAGAATGTGCTGCAATAGAAGAAACCATGAGCTGCCCTGTAGCTTACACCTGCAAATAAAGACTCCATTAAAGCTCCAAATGAAAGGTCTGAATGGCCTTTCCAATTACCAACTTGGATGGGAATCTTTCACCCTCGAAATTAGCTAAGGCAAGAAACTAGTCATCCACTAGCTCTCCCTGTACACAAATGCAATTGCAAATTCTACAAATGATCAAAAGCCGGTTTCATTATTTGTTATTGACATTTATAAAGTTCTAATTTCCTCCATGGGTCGAATTCCTTCCAAGAGACTCATGCCAACTCAAGTCGGGAAGAGATTCCAAAGAACGCCACTTGTACAACAATTCCTAGTCTCCCACTTCCACCAAATCACATGTGGAAGCATCTTAGCTTCCCTAACACCCTTGAGATCCCTCTTGGAGTCTATTTTTAGCCCTGACATGTCATATATGTCATATGTCAGCCTTCAGGTCTGACTTGTGTCATAGGTGTCATAGCATCTTCATCATTGTTGTCATAGAGCTAGGGAATCTAGCCCAATTGTCTCACTAGCTCCAAATTGCCTCTTCCTCTTCCATGGGAGTTACTCTTCCTCTATATTTTGACCTTGGATGAGTCATACCATGAATAATACCTTTTGGACTCCCCAAAGTATGTTGCCATTCACCTTGAATTTGAATTGGTGAGAGAATGATGCCAAGTGTAGTGGGGAAATCTAGCCATATGTGGGTCCCACTTCCTCCATGTGTTTTCATGATCAAATGCCACTTTGATTTTCACTTGTATATATTTATTTAGGTCCTTTATTAAATATTTATTCCATTCTAATGTTCAAACATTATTTATTATCCCCATTATTCCAAATCCCAAAGCTTCCACCCCAAACCTAGGAAACTAGTAATTTTCCTCCTTGGCAATTATTTGAACTTTAGCATCAATTTGACAAACTCTACTGAATAGGGACAATGTGATTAGGCCATTGTGACCCAATGCCAAATTTGGGACATTACAGGATGTGTGTGAGAGAGAGAAGGGGGTGGAGAAAGAGAGAATGAATTATGGGGAGAGAGAGAAGGGGGTGGAGAGAGGAGGTAGGGGGAGAAAGTGAGGTATGGAGTGAGTGAGAGGATCAATCATCAAGATTTCTAGTTAAATTATTTGTTGAAAAATTTCTAGTTAAATGATTTGTTGTTTTTTGAATTAATAGTGTAATGTGATTAAACTATTAAAGATCATATAGAAACAAATCACATTAAAATGTCATGTGTACACCCACATTTCATCCAAATTCAAAATATTTGTTACAATACCAACCTTCCTAACATTTTAACTCATCAAAACTATGGTGATTTATGAATGTTTCTCTTAAATTTTCGAGCACAGAAATATAATTCTAAAGAAAACCAAGTGACTCCTTACCTTTTTAAAGGTTTGATAGATCAAAATTGGTCTCAATGGATGTTAATAACAACCATAATCATCATCAACTCAAGTAGAGCATTATTAAGTTATATAATAAATTTGTCATTAAATAAAAAACCCTACTTGAAGTCATTTAATTACAGTAATATCAAAGAAAGTTTGATTAACAAAATAAGTGCAAAGATATGTTGGTTCTCATCAATAACATCAATCAATAGATGCATAGTGAACTATAGGTCGAAGCCACAAACTTCAATTATCTTAGTGTAGTTAAGGTGAAGTTCTATACTAGGAGACTACACAATAGTGAAGATGGAATTCTCGAGATATGTTTGAATCGATTTTTCTTCGGTGCCTATTAAATCTCATACCTAGGATAGGATACAAGGAAAATTATTAAAACGACGAGGATGAAATCCCTAACCCTTGAAAATGGATTGAAAACCAAATTATACTCACCACGGATATCCCAATTACATCATCAATAACAATCGACCATTTGGCTTCTTAGATGTCCCATTCACTTTGATGTGAGTTTATAGTTTATACCATACTACCCCAATACTACATAATATATCAAATATAACTTAGTTGAAAATAGAGATGTATTGTTTCCGAACCCATTTGTCATGTTAAACAATGTTATATTAACCATGATGGGATGCTATCTTACATTTCAAAAGAATAATCTTTATGCCACTCTTTTATCTAATAATCTTTATTCTCTATTTACTCTTTTGTACTAAACCAAAACGCATATCCGTTATATCGCATATGCGATATGAATCACATATGCATTATAATGCATATGCGATATGAACAAGTCTAAACCGCATATCCATTTATAACGCATATGCGTTAATTTAAAATTTAAAAACTCGGTGGGAACAAGGCTTGGGATGATGTTCAGAAATAGATTCGAACTGCCGAGCCTATTGGCTAGAACAAAAAAACCAGGGCCATTGCCTGTATTTTTGAACTCTATCAATATGCTCAGTTTCAATGGCGTGTTTTGCTATGAAAAACTCAATATTTTTTTATGAAAATATAGAATATTGTAGAGTACGATCTGATGATTCTGAATATGTAATTTTTTCATAAAAATGTATGTTTTATTTATTTATTATTATTTTCTAAATGACACACGTCAGTTTTCGAAAATACATACATCGATTCGTTTTTATATAACTTTTATTTCCTTCACCATTTCCCAAGAAAACTATATGGTGCACTAGAGGAGACTGAGCTCTACAATCTCATATATAGAAAACAATGATTTCATTAAATTTTGCCCCTAAAGTGTTGCACCCGCACATAACGTTTTAATTTCAAGGTTTTCTAACTTCAATAATTAATAATAATAAAAAATAATTCATGAAATTTTTTGAAAAAATAGTTTTGCACTAGGCCCATATGTCCTTTATATGTCTGCAAGAGTTTATTCAAAATGGACATCATTTACCTCAATAAGTGCTGCACCCGCACAAACATATATGTTATGACGTGCTGAAAATTTGAAAACCCAATTTAACGGAAACTAATTTTATAATCATTTACACAAATTTTTTTATAGATAAATGTTATATATTATGAAAGCTGATTCAATTACCTATCTTTTGTCTTTTTACTTTATCTTCAAATCCATTATGGAAGTACCCCTAATTGTCACCTAAAGTCAGAGGTTCCAGGTTTTTTCAGTATTATGTGGCATCTAAAGTGTCTTTAAAGGAGTCCATGATTGTGCATCAGCCCTCTTATGGAATGTTGCATGAAGGCATATGTTCATTGGGATCTCTCGGAATAAGATGACCAAAGTTCGAATTGGATTCATTGACTTCCAATATGGACCATCTTCATAGCCAAAAAATGCAAGAGAATTGCACATTAAATATGGGAGTGAGTTATGTTCAAAGTTTTTGGATTTGGATATTTCTCAAATCTAAGTCAATGAGAAAAATTGTAAAGTGTGGGAATAAGTGAACTAGGAACCAGATATAGAGGCATAGCCAAAACTAGAGCCACGAGCAAGATCCATGTCCAAATTCAGAGCTATATTGTAACGTCCCCAGTTTGGCCCCATGGCATTAACATTATAAACGATGTAATATTGTTAGGAAATCATGGTGAGGAGCTCAAGGCCAAGGCCCCGCCATCGATTTCGTGATGCATATGGTTTGCGTGCTAGCAACGCATAGTGGAAATTCAAATAGCATGTAATATGCATTTTAATAAAAAATACCCACAACTAGCTATGCAATGCAACAAAGAGATGGGGGGCATGATTTCACAAGGAATTGGGAGGGAAAACATTCAAACCCTTGAGCAATGGAGTCAAGCCAAGTGTCAATGAGAAAACCCATCAAACCCTTATCTACCCATGTTGACTTTTGTACCCAACCATTGAATTCTCCCAAGAGTTGGGTGGGGAAATTAATGCCTTGGGAATGGGGAGGTATGGCTGTCCAAAATCGGGTATGGGAAAGCCACCCTCCATGGAAAAACGTGTTGGCCTCTTGGGGCAAGAATAGAGCCACGAAATGGCTGCCTAAGCCATTATTCAGCATGGCCTTGCTCTCTCACGCAGCTCTAGCTGCCTGGGCGTTTTCCTCCCTCGTTTTTCTGTGTTTCCCTTCATCCTTTAGCTGGGAAGGGGGCGTTTTTGTGCTGGTTACCAGTGGGGAAAGAGAGCAGAACATTTTGGATCTTCCCGGAGGTCGTTTAGGCCATTGGAAGGGATCCTAACCCGTGGAGAGAAATCGGTTTTGCTCCCTGGGGTTGAAATCGAAATTCCACAGTTCATTGGGTGAACCACGAGCTGGGAGAACCAATGTGGACCCTATTTCGTGAACATCTCTGTTGTAAATGTGTAACCCTGTCAATAGTCGTTTTGTTGTGAGAAGAAAGAGTATGTTGGGGTATGGGTGATGGGTAATCCATTATTGTGGCTTGGCTGAGATAAATCGGGTTATTGGGCAGTGGTTGAGCTGGAATGTTCCCTTTTCCTTGTGAGAATCATGCCCAGCTCGGGGGTGGGCCTTCGGACGGACTCAGTATAAGCTGTCGAAGAGCCTACGGTTGGGTGGAACGTTTGCAGCGACATAGCTAGTTGCTTGGGACTACTCCGTTAAAGATAAGTATTCTCTGGTGCCATCTTTCAATTATTTAATTGATGAATATCTTGAATGTATGGCGAATGTGTAAATGAAATTACTTCTGCTGTGTAATGTAAATATTTATGCCTCTTCATATGTATTGAATGCGTACTTAATTGGTACATGGGGCTGGGATGCCCGGTTTTAGCCTCACGATCCCCTCCATTGCACTGGTATGATGGGTGGGGACGTGACATATATCCAGGAGCTAGAGTCAACGCCATGTTCCAAAAAAATAGACAAAGGGCACATCAATCTAGATTGGTCCTATGATATTTTAGAGACCAAAAATTCTCTCAATAAGGATGTGTGATATGAAATGGATTCAAACACAAATAAATAGTTGTAAGCCTCAGTACCTAGATATAATTCATTATTTAATCAAGGTTAGTAATTCATAAAATACAAGGAAAGGTAAAGTTAATAAAACATGGCAGAAAAAATAAAGAATTACATGTAGAAATAAAAATGAAATAGGAGAGAAAGGATGAGGACCTAGAAATGAAAGGTCGCGCATGTTGACCTTCCCATTACCCCATATCTCCTACATCTCCTTTCACTTAATTTTCAAATGGATTTTTTTATGGTTTTTCTAGAGAGGAGACTACTAAAGAGCCGAGAGCTACATTAGCTACATTGTAATCCAAATATAATTTGCCGAAATGAAATATTGAGCAACCTTTGAATGTTGGTTTTCCCATTTGGGTTTCTAGGGTAAACATTGTTCAATGTGTAATAATCTCTTTGTGTCTGTTTGTTGTGGTATTAATTTGCTTACTATGTGGATTAAGATCTTATTTGTGTCATTGATGACTACGAGTGAGTTATGAAAATTAATGTATGTGTTACAGGTAACTTAAAAAATGTTATTGCCACATATTTCATTATGTTAACTAGGGAGGTTCTAATAGCTAAATAATCTCATCCATTGGATTCCCAACCGATCTCAGAATTAAGGGACTGAATTAAAGAGCTATTACACTTGTGTAGGAGTTTCTAATTGAGTTTTTAAAAGTTACTGACTACTTGAGACGATGTTGTTTTTCTTGGGTCATTCTCTCATTGCCTAGGGAGAATCTACCAATGTCTAGGTGGCTTTCCATTTGGTTGGGCAATTTACTCCTTTTACTGGGTGAATTCTTCACTGCATGGGCGTTTTTATTAGTGCTTGGGAAATTTTTAACATAGCTAGGTCAATTCCTCTCATTGTTAGGTGAGTTTGTATTGCATGGGGTGAGTTTATCATTGCTTTCCTTATGCATTCATTGTTTGGGTCAGTTTTATGCCTCATTGAGTTGTATTATCTTTGCATAACCCATACACTTCATTGCCTAGACCATAAGCTTCCATTCTTCATACTCCACAATCATACAATAGATTTGGGTTTGTGTGAGGTCATACGATGCCATATGGAACCATTGACGTACTATCTCTACATCTTTGAAGAAGTATGAGTCTATTTTATTGGGCATGTGAGAAAATAGTTAGATGGATGGAGCTCATTTCCTAAATAAACATAATAAACATGATTGCATATGTTGAGGACTTTCTTGGGAATTCTCTACTAAGTTTGTTTTATGACGTGAGAAGATCACTAATGATTAATGAGATATACAAGTGGATTAGTCATTTCCATTGTCATTCAATGAAAACACAAATTGAAACACAATGAAGAGTTTCTTATTGGTCATCGTGAAATCCCACAGAGTTGTCACCCTATTGAGTAAATAAAATTTTGGGGTTTGAAACTCTTGTTTCATTCAATAGAGTGGTAACAGTAATGTTGTTGAAGCTTCAATTCCTTGTGAAGGTATAAAAATACAAGTCTCGAGGGAAGTGCCAAGACAAAGTACATATGTTTGGAAACCTTAAGGAGGATAACTCAACAACATACTCAATTAGAAACTCGATGGTTGAATAGCATGTTGGAGACCAAAACTTCATTTGATAGTACATTGTTATGCGGTTTCTTGTGTGTGAGTTACATGGAGAGGAAGGAGCAAGATTCTCAATCTTGAGCATTGTAGATTGTATGCAACACATTCTGGAGAACAATGGCTTGGTATCCATCTTTGAATACAAAGTACTTAGTGACAAAGCATTCCAAGTTAAGAACTCAAGTTGTGTTCAAGAGAAGCTACACTTAAGAATAGACCTTGAAGCCTTTCTAAAGAATAGAGGTATAGAAGCCATTCTAGTGATAGAGAGATCTATATAATGTAGATAACATAGAATAATAATAATTTGTTTTCAGTATCATTCAATCTTGATTCTACTACTCTTGCAGCTAATTTATAATCGATCTTGATTTCATATCTTTCCTTATTTGGTCGAATCCAGTTGAAACCATGATGTCTATTCCATCTATTTCTTGCACTTTGCTTTTTACTTTTTAGATTCCTACAAGATTAAAGTGTTTTCATTTTTTTCTATATAATTTATGTATTGGATAGTCTTGTTGACTTACTTTTGGTCATTTGTTGACATTAATAAACTTATATTATTTTAGATTAAGTATGTATTGAGTAGTCTTGTTGACCTACTTTTGGTCATCTATTGAGTAATCTTGTTGACCTACTTTTGGTCATTTGTTGACATTAATAAACTTATATTATCCTAGATTATGTATTAAGTAGTCTTATAGACCTACTTTTGGTCATTTGTTGACATTAATAAACTTATATTATTTTAGATTATGTATTGAGTAGTCTTTTTGACCTACTTTTGGTCATTTATTGACATTAATAAACTTATATTATCTTAGATTGAGTATGGAACCTTCTTCTATGTCATAATAGGTGGATATGATTGACCTTCTGGATATTAGGGTACAAGTTAATAAAAAATGATATAAATCCTAATGCACTCACACATAAAATCATCCATCAAGACATTCTACATGTGGTTTTGAATACTTGAATGAAATAGTGTGGTAACATGTTGAGCATGTGTGACTTTATGTTGTATTGTTTCAAGAATAGGTGGACCATTTCAACTTCAAATTCCCATCATTTATAATTCCCTAGTATGATGAAATCAACTTTCTAATATGATCATTAATTATCATTTTAATGATAAAATCAACTTTTCAATATGATCATTAATAATTCCCTTGTCATCTTCTCCATGATGAAATCATTATTTTATTTTTTTGAGAGAATATGACCTCTATAGATGTTGTTGGTATAACTCATGCTTCTTTCATGGTGAATTTTACTTTTTCTCTTTCACTCATCACTCATAGTATGGGAGAGAAGTTTGTACTATTTCACTCAAGAGTGATTTTCGATTTTCTATACCAAAGGAACCTTTGTAGACTGCATAAAAAAATGTCAATGAAATGTCTTTACAAAGACATAACTCAATTTTATTTTTCAATTTGTGTGCACAATGCATCATTAAAAACACATGAGCCATGTTTGATGCATAAAAAATGGCAATGAAATGTCTTTACAAAGACAACTCAATTTTAATTTTAATTTTTAATTTGTGTACACAATGCATCACTAAAAACACATGAGCCATGTTTGATGTTTATGGTGTTTATGGTGATAGAGTAGAAAATGTATTGTAATAAAAAAAAGCGAAATTTTAATTTTCAATTTGTGTGCACAATGCATCATTAAAAACATATGAGCCATGTTTGATGCATATAAAATGGCAATGAAATGTCTTTACAAAGACAACTCAATTTTAATTTTCAATTTGTGTGCACAATGCATCACTAAAAACACATGAGCCATGTTTAATGTTTGTGGTGATAGAGTAGAAAATGTATTGTGATAAAAAAGAGCGATGAAATGAATACTTTGTGTGATGTTGTATTGATAGAAAGAGTGAAGAGATGGAATCATCACTCATAGTATGGGAGAGAAGTTTGCACTGTTTCAATCAAGAGCGATTTTTTATTTTCTATACCAAAAGAGCCTTTGTAGACTGTATAAAAAAATGGCAATGAAGTGTCCTTACAAAGATATAACTCATTTTAATTTTTAATTTGTGTGGACAATGCATCACTAAAAACACTTGAGCCATGTTTGATGCTTGTGGTGATAGAGGAGAAAATGTATTATGATAAAAAAGAGTGATGAAATGAAAACTTTGTGTGATGGTGTGTTGATGAAATGAAAACTTTGTGTGATGTTGTATTGATAGAAAGAGTGAAGAAATGAAAACTTTGATTCCATATTTTATTTTGTATAATATGATGTTGTATTGATAATAGAATTAAAGAGTGATAAACTGAAAACTTTGATTCCATATTGTATAATATGATGTTGTATTGATAATAGAATTAAAGAGTGATAAACTTAAAACTTTGATTCCATAGTTATTTCATGAGATGTTGTATTGATAGTAGAATTAAAGAATGACGAAATGAAGATAGGAGTGAGTAAGATGAAGATGGATGGAACTGTTACACAGTGGACATCTGGAACTTGACATTGATAGAAGTTTAATGTGGATATTCATGGTGCAACTCATGAATAAACTACAAGAATCATGACCATTCTTTTCATAAAGATAAAAATGGTAGACCCACAACCACTGCTACTGCTAAGTACATAAGCAAATATTAATCACCTTCTTAATATGTAAACAAATTGTAATCCAACAATAAATATATCCAATGCTTAAAAAAAATCAAATTTAAGATCATGACAGCCATTGTACGAAAAATTTAAATGTATCAAACATTACAAAACAAAATCAAAATGCAAATGGTAATGATGATATAGCCCACTATATACGTAAAAGCGCTTGCTTACAGAGAGAAATGCACATGCCCTCCCAGCCAAAGCTGAATACTAAACAAGGCAGCGTACACTGTACAGTGAATGACTTTCATATTTATTATCTCCCCTCTAACACACATTATTACACTAAATCAGATAAGTAACACACACATTCTAATTAGGTGGGGATGCGTTAAACAAACAGAGACGAACAGGCGAAGCCTTTAAGTGGCCGGGCCTGGCTTCCTTTTCTCCCTATGCCTTGTTATGGTGTCCAGGGAGCTTGTCTTTGATTTTACCAACCAGCCCCTCCTTCTCCCCTTCATGCCCAGGCTGTCCAGGCTGATCTGAAGAATGCTGTCCGCCAGGGAGCTTTTCCTTGATCTTGTCCTTGACACCCTTTTTCTTCCTCCCTCCTTTCTTCTTCTTCCCTCCTTCCTCTTCATCGCTCGACTGCAATTATATATAAATAATATTCACCACTACATTATCAATCAACCAAGAGGACGTTCAATAACCACTAATAACCACTAAAGAGGACGTTCAATAACCACTCAGCAACAACATTAATGCAGCATTAACCACTAATAACCACTAAAGAGGACGTTCAATAACCACTCAGCAACAACATTAATGCAGCATTTAATACTGCTGACGTTCAATAACCACTCAGCGAACATAATAATAATCACTCACTGAATATAATAATAATAATCACTCAGCAACAACTGCTGACAGTTGTTGCTGTTCAATAAAGCTGTTTAATAACCAGTCAGCAACAGCAACAACATAGATATCAACCATGAGATTTGATTTCGGGAAGAGAACCATGAGATTTGATCAACTAATTTGATCCAACTATTTATATCCTTAAATGCTATCGCTGCGAGGTGGTTAGTGGTTCGTTATTGAACACCAACACACGAAAACTCAGTAAAGAGTAGAGAGAGAGACTTACAGAGCTTGAGCTGGAGCTGTGTGTGCGGTGAAGCTTTCCCATCAAACCGGTGTGTTGCTGTTTCTGATCAGCTTCCCCAGCAGTATATTGTCCCTCATGACCGTGGGCGTAACCCTGGCCATACTGCTGATCTACTGCAGCAGCATGCGGAGGATTAGTTGAATAGAGATTAGCAGCTTGAGTCTGAGGCTGAGTGTGAGTGTGAGTAGCAGGAGTTTGCATTCTCTCCTCTTCTTTCTTCTTGCCGAACAGACCTAACAGACCGCGGTCCTGGTGGTCCGGCACAGCCTGAGCAGATGGAACTTGTTCGGCCATACTAATTCTAAGTTCTAAGCAAAGCAGATGTATTTCAATCAACAAATTGAAGTATACAGAATGACTGTACAACTTGTCAAAATTCCTGACGAGATTCGAGGGTAGATGAATTGAATGGAGTGGATTGAGAGATATTTATAGCTTCGTTTTGGATGGAGTAAGCACCGTAACTGTACACGCGTCTTACCCCCACAGCGGATCGACCATCGTTCACTGGAAAGCCGAAACGTGGAGTCGGTGGCATATATATATTTAATGTTAGTTTCGGAGTGAGTACTGATAAACTCTGTTTATTTGTTTGAGATGGTTTGAAAGTCGGGACAAGTGGTAGATGAAAGCAGCCTGCATGTGATAGCTACAAGTGTTTTTATATATTTTAAAGCATGCAAATGTTAATTTTAAGGAGCGTTGCCACTTGGATTTCTAATAGAAGTACACGTAGACTGAATATGCATGTACACTCTAAAACAACAATTATCACATATAATTGAATTACGATTCTTCATGTACGTCTTAATATTTTAATTCCGAGTAATTAATAATAAGAGTTATTTTGGAGTAAGTTAAAAAAATAGATAAATTTAATAATTTTGCAATTAAATTATTTTTAAATTCGACAGGAATTTTGAAGGAAGTTATAGTTTCATAAGAATTTTGAATATAAATTTTTCACTTTAGAAATAGAGTATTTATTAAAATGATCCTTTTTCCAGTTTTGATAATGTAAAAAGTTGATTTGACCAAAGATTTTATGGTTGACAGAAACAATAAAAAAAAAATTAGAACTCTTTTTAGTTTATTTAAAAAAAAAAATTATTAAAATTTTAAAAAATGAATAAATGTAAACTTTTATTAATTTAAAATTAAATAAATAAGTAATCATTTTAAAAGTTAGTTTGTCCACTTTTTAATTCATTTTAGGCTTAATTTTATGATAGCCTCACGAGTAGCTCAGCTTCCAAATCCAAAACAGAAATAGTCCATATCAAAGATTCAAATAGCTAGATCCTTCAGAGTTAGACTCCCAAACTTGGAGCAGAATATGGAACTTGAACTACATAAAAAATAAATAAAATTTATTTATCTATTCATTAAATATTTCAATTTTAAATCTAAGGATACTTTTACTTTTATATTCATTAAATATTGAAATAACCAACTCAATGTTAATAATTCAAAACCACAATCTTCTTGGGAAAATTCAAAACCACAATCTTAAATGTATTTTTAGAATAACATAAAACCTAAAATGAAATAAATCTCAATAATCACATTAAATCTCCAATTTAGTACACATAAAGAATTTAACACAAAAGCTTTTTTATTTATTAAATATTTGAATAACACTTCCAAAATGCTTCGAACTTTTTATACTTTGTTTTAAAAGTAAAGCTAATCTATTTTTATAATATCATACTCGTAAATGAAAATTTACCAAATTTATATTCATAATAATAGTATACGTTTTATTCTTTGTTTTAAAAGTAAAACTAATCTATTTTTATAATATCATACCCGTAAACGAAAATTTACCAAATTTATATTCATAATAATAGTATAGTCAATTTCAAGTATTCATTTGATATTACGATTCAGGGAAGGGTTTCGTAATGCCTTCAACTTCCCAACTTATATTATCCAAGAATATGATAAAAACAATTCTACCAATCCAATTTTTTTGAAGCCTTCTCCTATTCATAGTGTTTATATCATCCTAAGATACGATAAAAACAATTCTACCAATCCAAATGTTTTGAAGCTTTCTCCTATTTATAGTGTTTATATAATGGAGCATGATGAAGAGGTCTTCTTTTGGAGGTCTCAACATCACATGTAATTCATCTACATTCATTATATTCAAAAGATTCAATTATTTGTAGATATAATAGGTATTTGCCTCCTACATTTGCATTGTTTCACTTGATTCATTCGACTTTGACAAATAAATGTGAGATCTCTCTCTGTTCCAAGTTTTTATTTTTATTTTTAGTTTTATGATCATGTTGACTATGGGAAAGTGTTTGAGGAGGGTTCATAGTTTTGTGGGCAGCATAGGATTTTTTATAACTTTGTGGTTCCCTAAATTTGATCCTAACGTTATGTCATATTCTAAAATGCTAGTTTGGGTTCGTCTACCCAATTTTCCATAACATTTTGGGTATTTAACAATGTTTGAGGATATAGATAATACTTTGGCACTTACATAAAATGAGATATTGAGAGAAATATAGCGGGTTTATGTTGGCAGCTTAAGGTTGACCCAGGTTCAATACTTTAACTGCGCACCAAAAAAAACCTTAATCACTGGCCCTTTCAGCAACGACCTATAGGTAGGTCGCAGTCTCACCCGAAGTGGTAATGGGTGGATGCAGAACCAGGGTTTTGCAACCAAGAGGAACACGGGATGTGGTAATTGTAATGTATTATCCTACTCATTAACAGTACTTAACTTTGTAACATTCATAACATAAACATATAATGAAAACTATATGCTTCTATAATTAGAGCGATGTGTGATTACTACTTATGTTGTACAATTAGATATGGTCATTATATGCATTCACACACGAAAATCTGAACCCAAAATCTGACGGTATATATGTCTGATTTTCGACATCACAATGTCGACAATCCGACAAACCTCTCTTTTTTTAAACGTCGATTCAACTTCGGCAGATATTCGACAACAATAATATCTTGTCGGATATCCGACCCTAAAATGTCGATTAACCGACACTAGAAGACGTGGGACTATACGTCGCATATCCTACATACCTTACATAGGGAAGGGTAGGATATCCAATCAAGCAAATGTCAAACTGTTCATCGCATCTCCGACATACCTTACATAGGGAAGGGTCGGATATCCGACCAAGTAGACGTCGGACTGTCCGCCACCTATCTGACATACCTTACATAGGGAAGGGTCAGATATCTGACCACGCAGATGTTGGACTGTCTGTCGCATATCCGACCGAACTTACATAGGGAAGGGTCGGATATCCCACTAAGAAGACGTCGGACTTTTCGTCACATATCTGACCTATCTTATTTAGGGAAGGGTCAGATATTCGACCAAGTAAACGTCAGAATTTCCGTCGCATATCCGACCAAACTTACATAACAAAGGATCGGATATCCGACAAAGAGGCGTCTAAATTTCGACAGAAGTAACCATAGACAAAATACAAAGTCCGATGATATTTGTTGTCGGAGGTATGGCATCGTCGTCGAATATGCGACAGCTTTGGGGAATTTAAAAAAAAATATTAGTTCCAAACGGACTTCACCTACAATTGTCAATGTTGTACCTGTTCTAAAAAATTGTTTCCAAAGTTCCTTCTACTATCATTCTCACTCATTTAGATGAAGTGAATAGATTTTTGAATGAATGGTTTGACCATGGATTTTATAAGACAACCATGAGGCAACATCCTTAGATAAGAGCAACTAATGAATAGTTTCATACTTTCTGACATGTAAACTTATCAGTGGGGAATCAGAAGACATTCCATGCTTAATTAAAGACCCCGATGGATCCCTGAATTAAGCACTGGTGTTCCAGATCCATACCTGACAGATCATGCTTCTATCTATACTCCTGGATAATCAGATGCCTATGACAGATTGCCTCTATTTGTACTTTTCTATTATCTAATATAAAAGGTGAGATTTTTTTGTTCAAGTTCTTCAATGCACCTTAGTTGCTATTTTTGAATGTTGTTCAAGTTCTTCAATTGTTAGCCTTCATTCTTGTGGATGTTGAGTCAATTTTTCTTCACCACCTTATGCCAAATTTTTTTAAGCTTTAGCAGTGGTTCCATTGGCAAGAAATAACCAAAGGAAGGAGTGGGATTACAAACCTATGGAGTCTGAAATAGTGGTGTTGTAGGTCACGAGGCAACATTTTTATCTAGCAGAGATAGGTATTTTCTTCCCATGGTTTCTAACTTGCTGGAAATGAAATGGAGTGTTTAGGGCCGACATTGGCATGTTGAATGAGGCATTTTCAATGTTCTGAGAGGGGACTAATTTTTCTAAATAGGGTTGATTTCAAAGAAAGTCAAATGATGTTACAATGCTAGGGATATCCAGGGGATAATTGGAGAAAGATGCATTAGCACAAAAGACAAAAAACAGAAGAAAACAAATCCCACTCAAAATTTAATTCAAACCAAAAAAATGTTGGATGGTCCATAGTTATAGTGGGAATAGAACCAAATACTATGATAATAGGGGATTGTAGCAGGCAGTGTGCTTGAGAGTTGAAATAAGCCTGAAGAATTTGGACGTGACAGGGTGTAACTATGTAAATGGCAAGAAAGAATGCTTAGCAGAGCATACATCATAAAAAAAAATTATTACAGCTTATACAACAAATTACAAAATGCACAGAGAAACCAATAGTATGGAGAATGAGGTACTCTATTTTGGATATTTTTGCAAGGGAAATTCAACCAATAAGAAAATGATGCAACTTACCTAAGAGTGAGTACAATAATATGCCTACACTACATCCTTCACTTGAATAAACATCATCAAAGTGCATTTGGAAAACCTAAAATTGCCATCAATTAAAATTTACCAATCTAAAGGCAAGCCATGCAAGACTTGGAGGCATGCTCCTTCTTATGACAAAAAACACATGTAGTTTTCTTCTTTATTTAATCAACCTAAATAGTATAAGTAGTCATGTAATTGGGAAAACATCCACTTCAAGTCAATTCTGTTAAAGGATGGCACAAATAAGTATGCAAAAACAACCTTGAAACACTAGTTCTATAGCCCTAGTTCTATCTAGACCACAACCAAATGAACTTTTATGTAGTTGTTGTAAAATTCAAAAAAATATGCAAGGTATAAAAAGTTCTAGGTTGATATGATGTTAGGGAACCATTTTGATGGTGACATCTATTAAACAAAAACTTGAATCAACGATAATAAAAATGAGCAATAAATCAACACTAGAAAAACCTTGAAAAATGGATGGTCCAAAAAGACTAGTGTAGTAGCTCATGGGTGATGTAACTAGTCAAGAAAGAGTCAAATATATCCAAGGAAAATCCATGATATAATACAGTAGGAAATCTCTAATGTTGGACACTTATGTGGTCTCACTTATGTGTTCTCATTGAGCTCCTCTTTGTTTCAAGAATAATTTAATATTCTCTACTGAACAGGGTCAACCACGTGAAGGTGGAAGCTCTTATGTCCCATCCCCCCCCCCCCTCACATCACTCTTAGTTCCCCACACCCAATGCATGTACACGAAAAAAATTATGTGCAAACATGCGGATTTCATCATGAAAGAAGCATTTACCATTCATTCAAAAAAAGGTAACATTCATTAAACCATTCATTCATTCAGTAGGCAAAAAATTATACATGACATTATATTATAAACAAAAAGTACACAGTGTGTTTCTTCAGTCATTTCATTTTAGGTATTTTTCTCTTGACAAAATTAGCAACAAATTCATCTTCTGGAACTTGTTGTTCAATTCTTGGGGCTTCATCAACTTGTTGTGATGTCTGCCTAGTAGAGTACTCGTAACGTGGATGTTGTGGCAAGAGGTCTGGATTTGTTGCAATAATGTGAAAATGTTACATTGATATCTTCTCATATTATAATGACAAGTATTTCATTTAAAAAAAAACATTACAAAGGCGTTTTTTCACCTATTGTGGCCACATCATGTACTTCGTATTCCTGTCTAGGCTCATCTTGTACAGTGTGACCCTCTACATGCTCTGCAGCTGAAACATGGAAAAGTACAATTAATATTTACCATATGCAATGCAATATTTAAAATTGTAGCATATGAATAAATTAATTACCATGATTCGAAAGATTGTCTTTGATTGGTTGTTCTCCATCCTCAACATTAAGTGGATTATTGTTTTCCTTCTCAAAACAGAGTCAATAGTTTATGGCAAATATTTATAACGAATAGATTGCACAAGTAATAAATCTTCATTAAATGATATTTATTTTATATACCTGTGCGCAAGGTGGATCTCCAGAAGACTGTGTTTGCCCAGACAAGTTTTTTCGGCGTTCAACAACAGTTCCAAAGTCGTGTTGGAATCCAAGCTTCAAGTCTTCCTCAGTGGACACTTTCTTGAATCGGTCGTCCTGCATATTTGCATAACATCATGAATTTACCTTTTGCAGTGCAATAAAATGGAAATAATTTGCAATTTATTATTTGGATGCAATATTGGTTTTTCAATACTTACAATCTGTGCCGCCAAATTCGAATAACCACCAGGCCCAAGCTTGTCCTAGCCAATTTTTTCTTTTCTTTCCTTTGTGGCCTTTGATGTGTCTAGAAGCCTATTAAAGTGTTGAAATACGTTAGATGTTTCAAATTTGATCTAAAAATTAATAATAATAAGGTTTAGAATTACATTGCGGAAATTATTGCATACCTCCTTATGCCCGGTGGTAGCTTTCCTTCTTTTCTCAGATCCCTCGCCTTTCCATCTTCCACTAGGGATTTCCACTCTCTTGTTGGAATCATCGGAGGGATCTCATACCTAGGGTTCCTTTCTAGATGAACCCTATATTGGTCCCAAACAATATTCATATGGTGTCCATCCTTCTTTAGGACCTCAGCTCGATTAAAGGTCTCGTTGCCAAACAGGCCAACCAAGTGATTATTGAGCTCATCTTTTAAATTTTTACTTTGTTTATCCCACCATGTGCAGATGGTGGGCCCAAAGATCTCCAATGAAAAATCATTAAGATGTTTATAAAAAAAATTATTTCTTGCAAAATGATCATGCCATCATTAGTTGAAAAACAATGTTTTATCGATATATTACAATAAAATTATAAACACTAACTTAAACAATGTATAAATACCTGGGATATTCTCTATATTTATTGGAACGAGCTCTTCGTCCACCAAAAATGTGGTCTGTATTGTACCCGTTCTAGTGACACGGGAAGATCCAGGAAATGCTGCTTCAGCAATATCAATACCAGTAGTCTTTTCATCTACCCCTTCTTCTACACGATCTAGCGTGCGTCAGTCACTAGCGGGTTCACTCACAGCTGGTCTCTGGGGTGTCGCGGAACGTGTTTCCGACTGTTCAGTCGACAACAATGGCACATGAGATGCACGTGGATTCATTTTCTCATGTGACGACTCTCCACGACCGTTACTAGTGCCAACCCCACCTTGACCACTAGTGTGTGGGCGCAAAAAATGCTGGAAATTCAAACCATATTTTAGTTCACCATCATATACAAGTAAAAATTACAAAATACTAAATGAATTTATATTATGATTCAATATTCTGCAACTTACTTTCAAGGCTTGATATCTCTTTACCAAGAAATCAACCTTTTCTCTAATCTCATCTGTCTACGGCTGAATGAATAGCAGATGAATGATATCCTCATTAATTTTTTCAAGGTATTCTATATCATCTTAATCGGGTCTAGAGAAGAACCAATGTTAGCATCATGCATAAACTCATCCAGATCAAAATCTATTGATTGCTCTGACGTTGGATCATATGCCGAATCAGTGGTCTGCAACAAAAATATATAAAACATTACTGATGTGAAAGCAATAGGCTGAGGAAAAAAGTATATTAACAAAACATATTGATCATGATAGATTCCTAAAATTAAAATTAGGCTTACCTGATGCCTCGATGCTGGTGTCATCTGATCCATGGCTGGGGACTTGATCCGATCATCCCCCTGCCACAAAAATGTAGAAAACATTATCATAATGAAACCAATATACATACGAAAAAGACATAACAAAAAAACATTATGCTCCATATTATATTTGTACAATTCCAATGAATTATACATGTTGCCTCGAGGATCGTCTACTCATCTGATCAATGGTAGGGGACCTGCCTCGATCTACTAATAAGGAGGAGCACCTTACAGCACCTTGCAACAAAAACATAGAAAAAATTAGCTAAACGAAACCAAAATACTCACGGAAACAACATAATAAGAAAACATTTTGATGTATTTAAATTGTACAATTACAATCAGGTATACATGTTTCCCCTAGGTTGCTGTCGTCTGATCAACAATCAGGTGGTTTCCCCGATCAACACTCTGCAACAAATATACAAATAACATTATATAAACCAAACAAATATACTCATGAAAAAACACAGCAAAAAAAACTATTTTTTCATATTATATTTGTACTATTACAAAGATGTATACCTGTTGCCTCGAGGATGTTGTACTCCTCTAACCAGCTGCTGGGAAGATGCCCCGATCACTACCTTGCGAAGTAAATATAGAAAATTTAAACAAAATTATAACAATAGACTAACGAAAAAAAACTTAAGGTGTTAAGTTCATTAATAAAAGGTTGGGTAAATTGTTAGATGTACCACTCCCATAGTAACTGTGTTTGTATCTATTTGATTCAAATTGTAATTAATAAGCAACTCTTCCCCTGGCACATACAAAAGCACAGTTTCCTTCACGCCCTTAAAATATGCAGTTGGGTTGCTTAATTGTAGACCCTAGTTGTGTATTGTTTATAAACCCCGCAATATTCCACGTAGATTTTTGCCTTCTGTCAATGTACGACATTGCTCCTTTATTTTGATATTTGTCTTTCATATGTAAATAATTTGCTGACCATCCATATCTGTGCATACTTTGTGTATATTGGACCAGGCACATCCAATATTTGTAGTTGTAACAGGGTCCAACATACTCCATCAATTATGTACATCTGTCGTAACCGACCTTTATGCCATCCATGCAAAACAACCCCAAACCAGGTAATGACGATGGTGCAATTTGATGTATCCTCTTGTTCACACAAAAATTTGTGTTTAGTTGAGGAAGATCCTTGGGTACCCATTGTTTCACTAGATGTTTGTACCTCAAGGGAACCTCGATGTCACTTATTGTCTCATCATCATAGGAACATGACCCCCCTTCAGTGAGAAAAAAATTCCATGCTTTTATGGAATTTTCTTCTAGTTTTTTGACATCTAGTTGATATAACTCTTGTAGACCTATTGGATGTCTCACTTTCATCTATTCTTACTAAAATCCCCTCGCTCGAGGAAGAAAGATATGACAAATACATGTTTGGTTCTACCTTCACCATGGGAAAAACTTCAAATAGGACATTCAAAGGTGATCCCAATTCTAAAAGAGGATGATGATATGGTGCTCTAAGGTGAATTAATTGCCTTGCATGAGAAAATTATGTCATGGGTCATGTCATATTATTAGAAAATCCATAGAGGTAGACACCCTTGGGTGTTAAGATATGAATGGTGGTATGTGTTAGCACTCATAATTTCTCCCCTGGTTGTGGGAGGATATTTCCAAGGTAACTATTTCAAACCAATCTTTAGGAGGAAAAATGGATTTTTTCCTACCAGAGAGGGCTCTCTCAAAAATAAATACAATGGCCAGAGATATATCAAAATGATTGTGCTTTAAAATTGTAAAAGGTTGAAACACATGGATACCATTGGTCATGGAGTCAAATCAAAATTAATTTAAGGGTAAGCAGAGCTTAAACAATATTGGTTTTTACAAAGGAAATATAGCTATTTGTTTCACAGTCAAGTTCTTGTTTGCAGGTGAGAATAGAAGAAAGAGAGACAATCCATCAACATTGGGCATCAATTGTGGATGAATCCATCTCAACTTTAGAGGAATAATTATGAATACTTAGATGGAATAAATCAGAGCATGATAACATCAATTCTGACTTAATCAAACTCTCATCTAAGCATGAAAGAAAACATAATGGAAAAGAGAGATTACTGGAATAACAAATCACATGAGAAGGAGAAAATCACAGACTGTAAATAAATAACACATGAGTCTTTGCCTCTGAAATTGTGTTCAACTTTGCATGCAATTTATATTAAATCTTGGAGAAGCTCGATACAAAATGAGTGTTCCTTTCACGGGTTCAAACCCTGATTACATTGTCAAAATTTGCTTTTATACATTGAAGGCCACTTGGGGAAAAACCTAACTGCCTTATTTCTAAAAATAGTAAACTTTGAACTACTTATTACATTCTATTTCCATCAAAATTTACAGAATTTATAATTTTCCAAAATATAACATTTGATATTTGTTTATCAGCTGTAGCTACTGGCGAAAATCTCTTACTCGGACAGGAATCTTCAAGTGTGTAGATTGTACTTCATTTTGCCATACTTCTCCACTGTTTTCCACTACTCTGTAGAATTTATTTCATAGCCGGGCATTTCTTTGACTAGAACCTTCATCTCATGATCCGCAAAAGATATTGGAGGTATCTTTGCACCTATCATTACCAACTGGTTTAGAATTTCAAATTCATCTGCAATATTTTCCAATACAATTTTCCCTGTCAAGGCATGGGCCATATCTTCAAACTTTTCATGGTTCATCCCGATTTCAAACAACAAAATCTTATAATCATTATCGGAGATCAACTTATTATCTTCATCCCAAAAGGAAGGAATCCCTTTCTGAATCAGATTTGCAAATGATCTTTTGAAATATTCCACTTGTTTCTTCATCTAATATGTTTTAACTTGTACATTCTCAACATGAGAATGTTTTCCAAGGACTCTCCTGGCCCAGGTTATTACTGTTATTCTGTTTTTAATGGCTAACGCCTTCAAATTATCCTCTGTCAAGGTGTTTAGGAAATTAATGGTATTCTGGGTTGTTTCCTTTGGCAATTTATCCAAAGTCTCTCTCATTACTGTACAAATCTGTATGTTGTCATTTTATATTGTCTCTTTTGTTTTCATAAAATTTAAATAAGGACTTAATTTTGCAGCTTCATTTATTATTGAATCCCAAATAAGATGCTTTGCACCTTGCAAAGGAAGCTGTCATGTTACCTGAGACATGAATTTCTTATTTTTATCAACCAACTCCTTATTCTTATTTTCCAACTCTTTTCTTTCTCCATCTTTCTTCTGATTTTCTTCTTCTAACATCTGCTTTTATTCCTTTAACTCTTTGATTTCTACTTCTTTCAAGCTCACTTGAGACATGGCTTGAATTAGATGTTATGTGTTTGTTTCTTCACTGTTTTGACCTATTCCTTTCCTTTCCTGCACAACACTTGCTATTTTTTTCTTCAAATCCTCAACCTGAGTCTTGAGACTCGACCTGTCTTTTTCCCAACTTACTTATTTTTCTTCATATTTAATCAACTTTTCTTTATAGTCATCTAATTCTTGTAACATGGATTCTCTTTCTTGCTCCAAAACAGTCAATTCAGATGCTTGAATCAATTAAGTCACTGGAATATTAAGTTTCTTTTTAAGCAACTGAATAGTGTTCTCCTTTTAATTAAAAGTTTCTTGCTTGCTTCACCTTTGTTTGCCTCATCATTGGTTTCCATGAAATCAACTTGCAGCTTCTTCATTTGTTGTTGATGAGTTTTATTTTATGTCCTTTCTTGTCTTAATTGGATTTCCAACATGTTCATTGTATTTTGAAATTTTCAGAGTGGCTTTCATCAAATATGTGTAAATGAATTCTCCAGTTTTCCTATGTAAATGGATCTTGTCTGGAACTAGTATCTTCTGTAAATTTAGTTTCATTTTTGTGACTCTTTCATCTGACGATACAACCATATTTAGAGTATTCTTTGTGGGATCCCTGGTGGTCATTAAAGTAATTTCTGAATCTAATACATTTTTGACTTTGGGATACAATTGCTTGTTTTTTTCTGATGCGGCGTGCTTGTCTTGACCATACTTAACACATAATTCATCTCTTGACTGAAACTTATCACTATCACCTGTAGCCTTAGCCTCTTCAAAATTATAATCATACACTTGAATTTTTGGACCTTGATATTTTTCTTTTCCTTTTCCTTTTCCACTATCTAGCATAATCAATTCATCTTGTTGACCTGATTTTAACCTTTTAATTCCTCCTTGTTCTTCCACTTCCATGTCAAAAATTTCATGAAAACTTCGCTTGCTGGAAATTTCGACTTTACTTGGTGTAGGAACCAACTCAGTTGAAAATTTTGCTAATGTAGAAGGATTGGATTGTGAACATTCTGAAACGTCTGCATCAGACTCATATTGCAACAAATTAACCTTTCTAGCTAATCCTTCAACTTCTTGATGATCGAATGCCCTGCTTTTGTTCTATTTCCTCCTCTAGGAAATGATATGACGTGGGTCATAATTGATAGCAATGGACTTCTTAAATTTCATCATCTCCAATTGTTTTTCTACAAACCAAAGAGAATTTATGTTTGTAATGATGAAAGGGGCTATTTTTAAAGGGAATTTCATGTCCGAAGCCTTTTTGAATGCCAAAAAATGATCATTTTCAACAATTAACTTTGACCTGATGAACTCCAAGGAAAATACCCTCACTGACAAGAAAGCTGGTAAAATACATGGCTCTTTAACAAAACCATATAGCTATTGATATATTTGTAACTTCGGAATGTATTTCATATATGTATATTGTATTCCTATAGAGATGTTATTATTCCTCTATACGAAAGTGTTTGTATTCCTATAGAGATGTTATTATTCCTCTATACGGAAGTGTCGTCATTTATATTGTAAGTGTCGTAACTTATACTTTATGGGTTATTAGACCACCTTGTTGGGGTCGGCCTTGTATGAGTCATGTGGGTCAAAGGGTTATTAGACCACCCTATTGGGGGTCGGCCCAGTCAGCATTATGTTATGTGGTTAAGTTAGGGCCGACCTAGTTGAGGAAAGGTCAAGTGATGTAGTGTATAAATAGAGAGTGTGTCTCTCTCATTTTACACATTCTATTCTTCTCTCACACACTCATTGGAGAGTGGCGCACTAGTGGAGGAGGAGAAGCTGCTGCTAGGAGGACTATCTCTTGTACTTGGGTTGTATCATTGCTCTATCTATCTCTGAGGAAGTTGCAGGGTTTTTCACCTTCTTGGTTTTCCCCGGTGAAACTCTGTGTCTCTTTTGTGCTTGCATTATTGTGTCCATGATTGATATGATGTAGATATGCTGTACATGTTATTCTCTCAGCTAAGATCCTAGATCAGATTGAAAATTCTGAAAAACTAACATGGTATCATAGCTAGCCTGAAAGAAGGCATGGTATGGCATTTATGACACTTGTTTCACTTGCCAAGCTAGGGCTTGATATAGCAAAAACCAGTCATTGTAGAAATTTTGCTATAAATCCATTTTGGCCAGGTTTCAGGATCTGAAACTCTTACAGGTCGAAGATAATATCTCCATGTACCTTGTGTCTGAAGGAAAACTTCTAATTCGTTGTACTTTGTGTTTTATGATCTGTACAATCTTGGGTTTCTGCCTCTTCCAGATCTCAGTCATAAACAAGTGACCTAGGAAAAGAGGTCACAACTTGGGATAGGAAGCTCCAAATGAAATTTCGTCAAAAAGTGACAGGTAGGGCATGGACTTTAGTTTCTCAGATAAGGTTTTCAGAGGTAGAAGTTGAACCAGTGACACGTGGCACGCCGTACAAGTTCGCTCTCTTGTTTTATCCCATAAACAGGTCACGTTCCGACACTTGGCATAAATCTCTCTTAGAGAATCCAATTGAGGTCAGACCTATGGGGTTGGAAATATGATAGATCAGGCTACCACAGGTCAAAGTTTCAGACCCTGTGGATTCGTAATTTCGGAGTTACACCAGAAAAAATCAGGTGCATATTTCTGTCAAAACAGAATTGGATTTTGAGCACCTTCATTCATGGCTCCAGGAATTAGGGTTTCAGAGAAAGTTGGTATTTTTGTAATAGGAGACCACGGTTGAATGCTACTCATCAAAATCGAAATTTAGAGACCAAGATCAAATTTTTGGGTTGGGTAGAAGGTTGGGCTTGATCAAACCCTAGTTCGAGACTTTGATCAGAAAAGTGAAAAATTAGGGCTTCTGCAAAAATGGGAATTTTTGAAATCCATGACCATAGCTGGAAGCTCCTTGGAAAAATCGAATTTTAAAGCTTTGGATCAAACTATTTGGTTGGGTGAAGCTCCGGGAAACTCAAACCCTAATTCAGGGTCCTCCCTAGTGAATCCGGAAATCTAAAAGGCAATTTTGAGGGGTGAAACTTTGCTGTTTTCAAATTCTAAGTATACCAGGTTGATCAGCTCATCAAGGCACATCTTTCTATCCTTTCAGAAGTTTGAAATTCAAAGTTTGAATTTTTAGGGTTTCTCTGACAAACCCTAATCCAGCTCTAGATCCAGTTTCTACAAATCAAGTGGATTGGGTTAATCCTAGAAGAGAATGGTTTGGTCACCTGCATAAGTGAAGAAGTTCATGTTTCAGAGGGAGATGAGGCTAAGGCCTTACATAAGAAGATTGCAAGCAATCTCGACAAGTATGACTTATCTAGGTATGTTTCGAGATCTGTTCATGATTAAGTTTATGGTATGCTTGTCTTCATTAAGGTTAGCACAATCTTGATTAACTTTAGACTTGTCGTATCACCTTAATAAAATTATGAATGCAGATATTCATTGATTAGGGTTTCGACACTTATGATTGTACTAATGATTTGTGGTGTTGTATGAGGTTGATGTTGTCCGCTAACATGAAAGGTACATCAAGAAAGACAAATCATGTTCTAGTTCAAGAACATATGACCATGGTGACATGAAGACAAAGATTCATCCATTTTCATGGTTCACATAGAAGCTCTACTTACGAGGTATGTATACTTTGGTTCTACAATGCTTAGCCTATGAGATATGCAGGTTACTAGCACAAGTCATTGAAGAGAACAAGAAGACATTGCTAGACATAACTAGCAAGTATGATAACCAGGTATGTTTTTCCTACATCAAGTTAGAATCCTACCTTGTGTTAGGATCTTATATTGTTGTATGGTTGATAATGATTATTCATGAAGTTAGAAATGTAAGTAATCAAGGGTTTATGCATATTATGTCTTTTACATTGATTGATGATATGACTAACCAGAAAAGTCTTCTGGTCAAATAAAGAATATGCATGAGTAAAAGAAGTATTCCCTGAAACCTTGAATACTAATGTTTATTATCTATGTATGAAATGATCTTGACCATACATGTTTAAGATTACTAAGAATCATAATGTTTTTTATAGTATTAAGATTATACTAATGAATGTATGTATGAGATCTCGAGGATAACACAATGATGATACTAGTAAGTATGCATAGTGATCAAGGATGGATATAAGCTCAAAGACAGGTAATATAGGAAGCAAAGATCAAGAGGGAGCACACTCCAGTAGTTCCTACAAGGAAGCAAATATTGAGAGGGAGACCACCCCCCAAACCAAACAAAGATAAGTATTTGAATTGTCATTTCTTGCATATTTGTTTGTTTAAATAATATTGTTCAATGATGTATATGCTTATGTTCCTAGACTCAGGGTGTGTATTATGCATATTAGAATAATTGCATTAATGAACAGTATACTACTAATATGCATGTGATGGGTAAGTGGCCTATGTAACTATACAACATTCCATTGCTACTTATCTAGAATGAAACCTCTTTGTCGACATGTTGGGAGTAGTGCAAACTCTTAACAATGTTCTGGTAGAGATTGGAAGGCATCTAGAAAGTTACGGGAGATGGATAAATGTTGTATTGAAGCATTGGCTAAGATAATTGCATAACTGTATGACATATTTCTTTAGGTGTAAGAATTTGTTTTGAAAACTATAAGAAGTTTCTAAACATGCAATTTAACTTGTTTTGTAGGAAAGATTGCATGCGAGCACCTACAAAAGAAGGACTACAACATTTGTTCCAGCAACAAAGTTATCTATTGAAGATATTGAATATATTGAAGTTCCTAGGATCCGAGAAGAATGCCATGATCCATCGATCATGAAGAATGATGTTTGGGATCTGGTCCCAATACCTGAAGGGAAGTCTGTTGTGACTTCCAAGTATGTCTATAAGATCAAGCATGCTGCAGAAGGAAACATAGAGAAATACAAAGCAAGTGATGAAATGGAAGATACACTAGATGGATTTCAAGACAACTTCCTTGCTTGGTGTTCTTCAGATTGACGACACTTCGAGGAAGAAGTGATGGACACATTTGCAGGAGCCATTCCAAGCATGGTGAGAGGAGGATCCCTCACATGGATGTGGATGTAAGCGCTGGATGATGAGCATCAGGATGATGCTCTAGTTACTGCTTTGTATATGCATCATGTTGGATGCTGGATATGATCAGTTGGATCATGTATATGTATATGCATCATGTTGGATGCTGGATATGATCAGTTGGATCATGTATATGTATATGCATCATGTTGGATGCTTGATATGATCAGGTGGATCATGTATTTGTATATGTATCAGGTAGATACTTTGTATGCATCAGGAGGACGCAGTGTATGATTAGGATGATCATGGATGATGAGCTTCAGGGTGTTGCTCCAGATGATATGCATCAGGATGATGCTGTGATGATGATCATGTGATGATGTATCGTCAGATGATTGGGTCCTTGATGTACCTGACGAATACGAGACCAGATATCTGCTTTGCGGTGAACACCTTGAGCAAGTATGTGACAGATCCGAGACATGTTCACCTGATAGCTGCAAAGCATATTCTGAGGTACCTGAAGGGTACAGTTGACTATGGGCTCAAGTATGAGGCAATTCAAAAGTTTAACCTAGAGGGTTATGTTGATTCGGATTGGGTAGGCAGTACCATTGATCGGAAGAGCACTTCGGGGTGCTGCTTCAGTATGGGATCCAGTATGATCTCTTGGTTTAGCAGGAAGCAGTCCTGTGTGGCACTGAGTACAGCCGAAGCAGAGTATGTCGTAGCTTGTTTAGCTAGTTGTGAGGCAATATGACTTAGAAAGCTACTGTCTAATTTGTTTTGATCTCCAGTTGAGTGATACTTGTATATATTGCGACAACTAGAGTTGTGTGAAGTTGTTAGAGAACCCGATGTTTCATGACAAGTCGAAGAACATTCAGATCAAGTATCACTATATCAGGGATATGGTGCAGAGAGGAGCAGTGAAGCTCCTGTATGTTGCGACGGACGAGCAGATAGCCGATGTGTTCACCAAGCTGCTGGCCAGAGTGAAGTTTGAATACTTCAGAGGGAGACTTGGTGTTGAGATACCTTCCAAGGGGAAGTGATGAGTCCGGAGACACAGATGCACACAGGGCCATCCTCACATGGTTAGAGGAAAGTCCTTCCATTGTGAGATGTAAGGGCTGGGCCATTTTCACATGGTTAGAGGAAAGTCCTTCCATGGTGAAATGTAAGGGCTGGGTAGAGCCATTCTCATATAGTCAGAGGAAAGTCCTTCTGTGGTGATATGTAAGGGATGGGCCATGCTCGCATGGTCAGAGGAAAGTCCTTGCATGGCGAGATGTAAGTGCTGGGCGTGGCTTTTCTGACATGGTCAGAGGAAAGTCCTTCCATGGTCGTGATGTAATTGTCGAGCTTTTCCAACATGGTAAGAGGAAATTCCTTCCATGGTCGTGATGTAATTGCTGTAGCCGTTCCGACATGGTCAGAGGAAAGTCCTTCCATGGTCATTGATGTAAGTGTTGTGATCCTTTCCTAGATGGTTAGAGGAAAGCCCTTCCATGCTGGTGAGTGTAAGTGCTGAGCCTTTCCTGGATCGTCAGAGGAAAGTCCTTCCATGCCGGTGAGTGTAAGTGTTGTGTGTGTGCATTTGGGTTGTGCTCCGTGGATGATGATGATGATCTAAAGACGATGATGTGACAGTATGGTACACAGGTTTTGCAGAGGCATATGATCATTCCTGAGATTCTCTTGTAGGTTTTGCAGAGTCAGTGTAATTAGTCCTGGGAGATCTTGTAGGTTTTGCAGAGGTAGTGTAATCAGTCCTGAGGTGTACCTACTTGATGGCTTGCTCCCTGAGATGACATGATCAATATGATCATGAGTATCAGGATGATACTCCGTGGCCGTGTACAGGTTGTGTAGTCACATGTAAAAGATCCTGGGAGATCCGATAGTTTGAGTAGTATGCTCATAATTAGTCCTGGATGCTCTTTCAAGGTTTTGGATTAACACACGTAATCAATCCTGAGGACTCCACAATATGGCCAGTGATGATGAAGACCTACCAGTGGTGGGTCTACATCCAGTATGAAAAAGGACTGGCTCTGTAGAACTTCCTATGACAAGTATATTGGAGATTGATTGAGATAGTAGCAGTAGTGACGATGACGATGATTCGACGATGATGATCCAGTGACGATGATCCAGAGAAGAAGACTTGTGCTAGCATATCTGTGTCGAGAAATACCTTCCTAGTTAAGAGGGAGTGTTGATGTATTTGTAACTTTGGAATGTATTTCATATTTGTATATTGTATTCCTATAGAGATGTTATTATTCCTCTATACGTAAGTGTTTGTATTCCTATAGAGATGTTATTATTCCTCTATACGGAAGTGTCATCATTTATATTGTAAGTGTCGCAACTTATACTTGATGGGTTATTAGACCACCTTGTTGGGGTCAGCCTTGTATGAGTCATGTGGGTCAAAGGGTTATTAAACCACCCTATTGGGGGTCGGCCCAATCAACATTATGTTATTTGGTTAAGTTAGGGCTGACCTAGTTGAGTAAAGGTCAAGTGATGTAGTGTATAAATAGAGAGTGTGTCTCTCTAATTTTGCAAATTCTATTCTTCTCTCACACACTCATTGGAGAGTGGCGCACTAGTGGAGGAGTGTTAAAATTTGAGCATTAATTTACAATACTCTTGGATATATACTGAGAGAATAACATATACATTATATCAATGCATAAAAATCACAATAAGCATGACAAGCATCACAAGAATCAAAAGCATGAGAGACAAGAGACACAGAGTTTCTGTGGGGAAAACCCTAAGGTGAAAAACCCCACAACTTCCTCAGAGATAGAGAGAGCAATGGCTCAACCAAAGTACAACCAAAATACACTTGAGATAGTCTCCTAGAGAATATGATCCTCCTCCTCACTAGTGCGCCACTTTCTGAGTGAGAGAAGTGTGTCTTTTCGAATAATCCAAAATAGAGATCTCCTGATCTCTATTTATACTTAACTTGTTTTCCCAGTTACACTATGGGGCCGACTTGTCTATCTAGATACATCCACAATATAATATATATTTCAGTGCCGACCCCACACATGGTGGTCTAATAACCCATCGGCAAGTACACACACTTGCGACACTTGTCAATCCACATGACGACACTTCCTTATAGAGGAATAACACATCTCTTATAAGGGTACAATAAATATATATGAAATTCATAGATGAAATACATTCCGAAGTTACATATACATCAACACTCCCTCTTAACTAGGAAGGTATTTCTCGACACAGTTCTGCTAGACAAGTCTTCTTCTCGGGATCATCGTCATCGATGCATCGTCATCATCATCGTCATTGCTGCTGCTATCTCAACCAATATTTGACTCTACTCGTCATAGGAAGTTCTACAGAGCCAATCCTTTTTGATACTAGATGTAGGCCCACCACCTGCAGGTCTTCATCATCTGTGCGAATGGTCTGATAGAGGTGGCCTCTCAGGACTAATTTTATGTGCGGATGCAATACCGGAAAGAGTATCCCAAGAACATTTATGTGCCTAAGCATGACCGACAAGATCTCCCAGGACTGATTACATGCATCTCCTCCACAATACCTTTAAAGAGAATCCCAGGAACATTTATGTGCCGCAGCATGACTGGCAAGATCTTTAAAGAGCATCCCAGGACTTATTACGAGCACACAGCTCAACCTCTCGGATCTCCAGGACTGATTACATGTGGATAGACAAAACCTTTAAAGAGCATCCCAAGAACATTTTTGTGCCGCAGCACGACCGACAAGATCTCTAAAGAGCATCCCAGGACTAATTACGAGCACACAGCTCAACCTATCAGATCTCCAGGACTGATTACATGTCTCCATAGTAATACCTCATCCCAAGACTTATTACGAGCACACAGCTCAACCTATCGGATATCTGAGGACTGATTACATACTACATAGCAATACCGGAAAGAGTACCCCAGGAACAATTGTGTGCCGCAGCACGACCAGAAAGATATCCCAGGACTGATTACATGCTATTTGCACAACCTACCACATATCATCTCTGATCTCCAAGTATCAACCTGATACTCATGATCCAACGGATCATCATCGCACGAGGCATCATCCTGATGCCCATGATCATACTGATCATCATCACTTGTACCATCTTGGTACATATAATCTGGAGCAACATCCTGAAGCTCATCATCATGATCAACCTGATCATACAATGCATCCACTTGATGCACACCAAGTATCTACCTGATACATATCATCATACATGATCCACCTGATCATACAGTGTATCCACCTGATACAAATACAAATACATGATACATATCAACATACATGATCTACCTGATCATACAATGTATCCACCTGATACATATACAGATACATGGTCCAAGTATCCAACACGATGCATATGCAAATACATACAAATGATCATACTGATCATATCTAGCATCCAATATGATGCGTACATACATATACATATAAATGATCCAACTGATCATATCCAGCATCAAACATGATGCGTACATACATATACATATAAATGATCCAACTGATCATATCTAGCATCCTCCTGATGCATATACAAAGCAGTAACTGGAGCATCGTCCTGATGCTCATCCTCCAGCGCTCAGCCATGTGAAGGATCCTCCTTCCAACATGCTTGGAATGGCTTCTGCAAATGTGTCCATCACTTCTTCCTCGAAGTGTCATCAATCTGAAGAACACCAAGCCTCTCCCTGAAGTACTCGAACTTCACCCTGGCTAGTGGCTTTGTCAGCACATCTGCAATCTGCTTGTCCGTCTCAATGTACAGGAGCTTCACAGCTCCTCTCTGCACCATATCTTTGATATAGTGATATTTGATCTCTATGTGTTTCGACTTGTCATGAAACACTGGGTTCTCGGACAGCTTCACACAACTCTGGTTATCACAAAAGATACCAATAGCATCCAACGGGATATCAAATAACTCAGATAGTAGCTTCCGAAGCCATACTTCCTCACAACTAGCTGAACAGGCTGCAACATACTCTACCTCAACTGTACTCAGTGCTACGCAGGACTGCTTCCTGCTAAACCAAGAGATCACACCTGATCCCATACAGAAGCAGCATCCATATGTGCTCTTCCTATCTGCAACACTGCCAGTCCAATCTGAATCAACATAACCCTACAGGTTAAACTTTTGATTCGCTTCATACTTGAGCCCATAATCAACTGTACCCCTCAGAATATGCTTTACAACAACCAGGTGAACACTCCTCGGATCTGTCAGGAACTGGCTCAATGTGTTCACTGCAAAGCAAATATTTGATCTCGCGTTCGTCAGGTACATCAAGGACCCAATCATCTGACGATACATAGTGATATCAACCGGCTCAGATGAAGCATCACACAGAAGCTTCAGGTTCGATGCCATAGGTGTGGCCATATCCTTACAGTCCATCATCCCGAACCTCTTCAGGATCTCTACTGCATACTTCCCTTGTCCAAGGAAGATTCCATCTGCACTTTGCCACACCTCCATACCTAGGAAATAATGCATCATTCCCAAATATTTCATATCGAACTCAGTAGCAAGCTTCCTCTTTGTATCACACCAAGTTTTGGGAGCTTGCTACAAGCCATACAAGGATTTCTTCAATCTGCACACATGTGACTCCCTGTCAGGTCTTGGGACTGCATCCCAAACATCATCTTCATGATCGATGGATCATGGCATTCCATTTCTTCATCCCAGATACTGGGAACTTCAATATCTTCAATAGATATCTTTGTTGCTAGAACAAATGTTGTAGTCCTTCTTTTTTAGGTGAAGATATATGGTCTTTCCTACAAAACAAGTTAAATTGCATGATTAGAAACATCTCATAATTTTCAGAACAAATTCTTTACACATAAAGAAATATGTCATGCAGTCATGCAGTTATCTTAGCCAATGCTTCAATACAACATTTATCCATGTTCCACAATTTTCTAGATGCCTTCCAATCTCTACCAGAACATTGTTAAGAGTTTGCACTACTCCCAACATGTCAGCAAAGAGGTTTCATTCTAGATAAGTAGCACTGAAATGTTGTACAGTGCCACAGGCCACTTACCCATCACATGCATATTAGTAGTATATTGTTCATTAATGCAATCATTCTAATATGCACAATACATCTCCTAAGTCTAGGAACATAAGCATAATATTATTTAAACAAAAATAGGCAAGAAATGATAATTGAAATACTTATCTTTGTTTGTTTGTTGGGTGGACTCCCTCTGAGTCTTTGCTTCCTGGCAGGAGCTACTGAAGTAGCTTCTTCTACACCTTTCTGTTGTGGAATGTAGGAAGATGGTTAACTCCCTCTGAAAATTTGGATCCTTGCAGGAGATGTTGGAGTGTGCTCCCTCTTGATCTTTCCTTCCCGGATTACCTGTCCTTGAACTTATATTCATCCTTGCTGCCATCAATCTTCTTGAACCCTGGAAAGTATATTCTGTAAGCCTTCGAGCTTTCACTGTAACCCACAAAAATACCCTTGTTTCCTGAAGGATCTAGTTTGGTCCTCTTTTCCTTTGGGACATGAGTGAATACTGGACAATCAAATATTCTGAGATGGCTGACTTCAGGTTTCTTACCAGAAAAGACCTCTTCTGGTGCCTTGTTGTCCAATATATTGTGGGGTGTTCTGTTCTGCACATATACAGTTGTTCTAGCTGCTTCTGTCCATAGATGCATAGGTAGGTCCTGTTCATGCAGCATTGCCCTTGCTGCTTCCATGATTGTTCTGTTTTTCCTTTCTGCAACTCCATTTTGTTGAGGATTATAAGGAGCAGTCAACTCCCTCTTAATCCCTGAATCACTGTAAAGCTTCTTGAAGTCACCTAAGGTGAATTCTCCACCATTGTCGGATCTGAGTGGTTTGATCTTTTTTTGTCAGTTTGATTCTCCATCAAGGCTTTGAATTCCTTGAACTTATCAAACACCTCATCTTTGTTTTTCAAGAAGTATACCCAAGTATTCCTGGAGAAGTCATCAATAAATGAGACATAGTAAACATACCCACTTAGAGAACTGGATGACATAAGACCACATCCATTTGAGTGGATGATTTCTAGGATATATTTTGCCTTGCTTTCACTGCTTGGGAAAGCCTTCTTAATATTCTTACCTTTTTCACATCCTTTGAAAACACCTTCATGTTTGGTCTTGATTTCAAGAAGACCCTCTACAGCCTTGCTTGCAATTGGAAGTGCCCTATAGTGCATATGAGAAAGTCTTCTATGCCAAAGTTCACTTTGCTCCATGGATTCATGCACCATGGCATGTTCAGGTTGTCCTTTTAATTTATACAAACCTCCCTCTTGCTCTCCAATCACAACTGCATCATCTATGGTCTTTCCCTTTGGCCACATTAGGACTTGGCCATCCACAAATGCAACCCTCATACCTTTTGCATCCAATGCAGAGATGGAGAGTAAGTTCTTCTTGAGCCCAGGTACATAAAGGACTTCTTTCATCTTCAAAGATTTTCCAGAATCTAGGTTGTAGGAGGCTTCACCACTGCCTTTGATTGGGTATTGATAATCATCCTCAAGTTTCACCTTATGGGGTGATTCATGTTCAGATAGATTCATAAAAGATTCCTTAAACCTAATCATGTGTTTGGAAGCCCCACTATCAATCAACCAATCATTACAACCATGGGAGATAGTACCTGTGAGAGTAGAGATTAGAACATACTCTTCTTCACTTGATGAGTCATCATTACTATCATCACTTTCTGCCCTAGCCTTCTTCTTTGGAGGTTCATCATCTTCGACAGCATGAGCATGGTGCCTTCTTTTGTTACCCTTCTTCTTCTTGCTGGAGTTGTTGTTGTTGTGGTTGTCCCTTTTGTTCTTGGGACATTCTGAAGCAAAGTGACCCTTCCCATTACAAGTGAAACACCTTAGATCTTTCTTGTCTTTGTGAAAATGATGAGAAGATTTCTTCTTGTGATGGGATGGCTCCCTCTTGAACTTGCCCTTCTTAGTGTGAGCTGTGAGAGCTTGATATTCATTTCCCATCTTCTCTTCTCTTGGCACAAGCCTTGCTTCTTCTTGAGAACATTCCTCCCATAATCTACTGAAGGATATTAACTTCTTTCTGGCACAAATCCCCTGGATAAAAGAGTCCCATGACCTAGGTAGGCCATTCAAAGTAGTCATAACAATTTCACCATTCTCCACCATTTCATCTACAACTTCAAGTTGTTCCTTGATTTGAGAGACCTTGGAGAAATAGGATTGAATGGTTTCTCCATTCGACATCTTGACCTCTTTCAATTGATTCCGAGTCATCTTCCGATTTATGTTCTTTCCTTCAAATAGCTTGGTCAAAGAGTCAAACATAGCCTTGGGTGTCTTTAGAGAAGACACATGGGGTATGAGATGGTCTTTGATAGCATCAACAATGATTATCTTTTCCTTGACCAAGTTCTTATTATGCAATACCTTAGCCTCTTCATCCTCTGGGATAGGGATGTCTTCTTTTATATATGAGTCCAACTCATTCTCTTCCAGGATTAACCCAATCCTATACTTCCAAGCTCGGAAGTTATCAGCCCCTTCAAGCTTATCCTCAAGCTTGGTGTGGTGAGACATCTTACTGAGTACTTCAAATGGTAATAGAAAAGATTTAGGTCTTACCACTTGAAATGCTGAAAACTGGATCTGGTCCCGGATTAGGGTTTGTCGAAAAAACCCTAAAAATTCAAAATGTGAATTTCAACTTTTTGAAAGGATAGAAAGATGTGCCTTGATGAGCTGATCAGCCTAGTGTATTCAGAATTTGAGATCAGCAAAGCTTTACCCTTCAGATTTGCCTTTTTGTGCTCCCAGGTTCACTAGGGAGAGCCCTGAATTAGGGTTTGAGTTTCCCAGAGATCTACCCAGCCAAAAATCTCGATCCAAAGCTCTAAACTTCAATTTTTGCAAGGAGCTTCCAGCTATGTCTTCAGATTTCAGAAATTCCTATTTTTGTGGAAACCCTAATTTTTAGGGCCAAATTTGAAAATGCTCAGAATTGAATTCTGATTGGACAGATAGATTCTAATTGATGAGTAGAGTCAATCTACTATACTGCTTTCCCAAAAACTGTGGAGAGAAACCCAATAAACAAGAAACTCAAGTTTCAGTCACTGCAAAATGTCTTCTTCTCAGGTTAGCTCTGATACCATGTTAAAATTTGAGCATTAATTTACAATACTCTTGGATCTTTGCTGAGTGAATAACATATACATTATATCAATGCATAACAATCACAATAAGCATGACAAGCATCACAAGAATCAAAAGCATGAGAGACAAGAGACACAGAGTTTTCGTGGGGAAAACCCTAAGGTGAAAAAGCCCACAACTTCCTCAGAGATAGAGAGAGCAATGGCTCAACCAAAGTACAACCAAAATACACTTGAGATAGTCTCCTAGAGAAGATGATCCTCCTCCTCACTAGTGTGCCACTTTCTGAGTGAGAGAAGTGTCTTTTCGAATGATCCAAAATAGAGATCTCCTGATCTCTATTTATACTTAACCTATTTTCCCAGTTACACTATGGGGATGACTTGTCTATCTAGATACATCCACAATATAATATATATTTCAGGGACGACACCACACATGGTGGTCTAATAACCCATCGGCAAGTACACACACTTGCGACACTTGTCAATCCACATGACGACACTTCCTTATAGAGGAATAACACATCTCTTATAAGGGTACAATAAATATATATGAAATTCATAGATGAAATACATTCCGAAGTTACATATACATCAACAAGGAGGAGAAGCTTCTGCTAGGAGGACTATCTCTTGTACTTGGGTTGTATCATTGCTCTATCTATCTCTGAGGAAGTTGCAGGGTTTTTCACCTTCTTGGTTTTCCTTGATGAAAATCTGTGTCTCTTGTGTGCTTGCATTATTGTGTCCATGATTGATATGATGTAGATATGCTGTACATGTTATTCTCTTAGTTAAGATCCTAGATCAGATTGAAAATTCTGAAAAACTAACAAGAGCCTGATAAATGTGTGTTGTTTCAGCAAAAACCAGTCACCAACTGCCTTTTCTAGACTCACCTGCATCATGGTCTTCATTTATGGTAACACTCTTGGTAAATTTTCCTAAAAAATTACCCTATACACCTCTAATAATATGAGATCCATAAAGTTGAACATGTCGTTTTCTACTGTAGCTGAAAAAACTGCCTGTGGGAAATGCAAGTTCCCCTCACTTGAAAACACGAACATTTTCATTAAGTAGGATTGAAATCTGAAATGTTTGGTACCATGGAAATTCACTAACTGAGAATGAATATTCTCAGCTAGGAATTCATCAAAATTAAGACAGGAGAATTGACTAGACTCTATCTCTGATACATCTGAACTCAACTTAAAAAGTAAACTTAACTGAACTGAACTTCAGTGACCACTAGGTCATTATCAAGCCCTAAAAACTGAGAAATTAATGAAAAAAGAAGCTGCGAATTTTCATTGCAAAAGGTGATATCTAGTGGGTAAGGCGTGTTGTCAATTGCAATGTATGGTTTGAGGCAGTTTGACAGAAAAGCTTGTTTTGTTTTGTGGAGATCTATCTATACAAACTGACCAGATTCTCTTCGAAAAAATATTCTTGGCTCTAGGAAAAAGACAAAGGGACTTCTAATGAATTCTTAACAACTGACGAGTTAACAGGGCACAGGATTTTTGTCATTGACGAATTCATGACCACCTTTTCAGTTTGGGAATAGTTTTTAGCACACCATGAAATGAAATCGGGAAACCCTAGGGTTTGCTCAGGGCATAAATAAATAAAATTGGATTCATGAACATTATGTATGTCTAAATTATGTTTTTGCAAACCCTCGAATCTGTTTTTAATCTCTAAAATAGAAACCTGGGTCATAACAATGTCGTAAACATCCCCATCCCTATCCTCCAAAAATTCTTCTAATTTTACGACTTAAACGCTTTGAACTACTACTTCACCAGAGCTTTCCATTATGTATAACCTTCTAAACTGTTTGCATGGGTCTTGAAAAACCTACCTGGAAATTGGAAGACTGAAAATGTATGTTATGTCGTCTTCCCACTGCATGCAAGTGTCCCAATCACTTGATGCTCCGATGACAAATATCAACCTTCACGTGCGTTTGGATTTCTTCGATGGTGGTTTCGCAACGTCGGGAAGTGGTTTCTCTTACCACCCTCCCAAGTTGCAAAATTTCATGGTGTTGATGCATGGAGGGAGGTTTGGTATTTCACAACCACCAAGCGCTTCACTCCCACACGCATGTTGGCAGCGCGAAATCCATACGAGCCGTCAATTTGCTCGTGACCCGATCATTTCACTGTTGATCTTGTTTCTCGTTTAACAACCCCCCAACAGCTATTTTGGCGACTTTTGCTTGTGTTATGTCCCTCATTTCTCTCTCTGGAAAAACTCTACCTCCATCATTGATCTTTTCCCGTGTCAATCTAGAACGTTATTTCCCTCATATGATATCTCAAACTACTTCATGAACCCTTTTAGCTCCCTTTTAACTTGGTTGACGGTCATGTGTGACATTTTCTTCACGAATGGACACTTTCCTCACAAAGATTTAGGTGATATCCAAACAAATTTTCAATTAACCATCTCTGAATCAACTTTAAAAATATTGTGCCAACAGTATGTAAACTCCTTTCTTTTATTGGCCAATTTAGCAACAACACAAACAACATCAACATTGATATATTTTTGACATTCTTAAAGATGTAAGTCCAATAAACATATATCTACAATAATGTAAGTTCTTATGGATGTTGAAATGACTTTCTACCATGGAGTAATTTACCTCCTATATAAGCTTATTGCTTTGTTACCTTACCAGTACACATAATTTTCCAAGGTGGTAGAATTTGTCACAAAGGCACAAATTTGTGAACAAATTTTCTTGGAGGAGATTTAAGTCTACCTACAAAAACATGGGTTTGTGACACATTTGCATGTTTTGTGTCCACAAGTATCCAAGGTATTAAAGAGGTCACTATGCATTAGTGGTATCCTTTGCATGCTCAACCATGCCACTAGTTAACTAACATCTCTACTTTACCATATATATATGTGTGTGTGTGTGTGTGTGTGGTAGAGTTAGGGTTTTATGCAGAGGAATAAAAAAATCAATATAATTTAATACAAAATTGCATCTAATAAAAAAGTACTGAAACTAACTAGTACAATAGTAACAAAACATAATTTTCATCTCTTTCGACTTTTCCACTTTAACACTACCAGTTGGCTCACTGTGTTAAAGTAATCTACAGTAACATGTAATTACTAACAATAGTCAATCAACATTAACATGAGTAAAGAAGATAGTTTTAGGGTACTTACACCGTAAAGTGGAACCTTCTTGTTTTATACTCAGAAATATTATTTTTTTTCAAAATTGTACCTCTCAGAGGTCAGCCAACACTAGGAACCCACTGACCCTACTAAAGGGTAAGTACAAACCAAAGAGAGAGAGAAAGGTTGTATGCAACATTAGTTAGACAAAGACAGTTACATTCATAACAAAAGTTAAATAAAGCACAAAGAATGATTACAAAAAAAGTCTTAGTGCAAGTAAAAGCTTAACAAAAAAACACAGATCTGATCACCAACAATTTTGTCTGACAGGACAAGTCTTAACTACATAATACAAAAAATTAAAAATTAAAATAAAATATAAAAATTAAAATTAAAAAATTAAAAATTAAAAATTAAAAGTAAAATAATAAAATAACAAATAAAATAAAAAGGAGTCATAAATAATAACATAAATCATAAGTGGGGTACTAGGTTCATTTAGGGGACAAACAACCATAGTACGCAAAGGACCAAAAGCATTAAAGGGTGGTACAAACAACTCAAGATGGGAGAAATGACCCTACTAACCACACGCCAAGTACAAGGTACCACAAGACCAATAAACAACAAGGTGTAAGGACCAAAAGTAAATCAACCAAGGTGGGGAAGGTACAACCAATCATCTCTCTCTCAAATGTACAAATGTTCCATATAACCTAAAAGTTCATCATCACTGTATGAAGAAGGGTCCACAGGGATCATGTGGTCATGATGAGGTATATGTGTGATGAGGTATATCGGCCATGGGAATGAGTTTGACACTAAACAAATAAATCCCATACATTAATGCCCATAATTGGTAAAGGAATTCTCATAATTTTTGGCACACAATTTGGAAAAGAATTAAGGTTTGATTCTGTCAAGCACACCTGATATCTAGAGTATGAGCAATATAACATCTAAACTAGCATATTGGATGCCAATTTTATATACAATCATGACAATGTGGGGCTAAGATATATATAACCATGAGAACTAGCTATGGTTATTGAAGACTTATTGAATTCTAATGGAATCAACAAGCTTAGCAAGGAAAAAACAACCAAATATAACCTACATCACGGCTTGAAAATTTTTTATTGGCCTTAACATTTAGATGAATTATGGATAGTCAACAACTGTGGAGCATATGGGCCAACCCATACATAGCTATGAGTACATGAATAACTTAGGAATCCTTGTGACTTTACAATCCCTTATTTTAATTTTATATTTTCTTTTAAGCTTATGTGGATCCCCTAATCCTAATCCTAAATTGAGTTAACCATGCAATGGTTGGAAACTGACCCATCACTTGTAACCATGCATCCATGCATCCATGGAATAGATCCTTGTAAATACCTCTTATTTGACCTGCCAAAGAGATGGAAGGTCAAATAAGGTCAAATATATGCAATAGCTCCTTGTAACTACCTCTTATTTGACCCTGTCAACCCCGTTTGACACAATGTCACCCCTCAATCCACATTCAACTCTACATACATGAAGTTTATGTAGTTGTTTCCACATTCAATCCCCTTTGCTAGTAAATGCACAAAAATGGAAAATAATTTAGAAAGTTTGGTATTACAAGCTATGAGACATGACAAGGTCAGATAGCTAGCAGCATGATAATCTACAAGACATTCTTAAAGGCATCATTGCTGATTTGAAATAAAATTGCGCAAGCCTGATCTAGGCTGCTAGCTATAAAACATATGCTTTTGTCACATCATAAACAAAAAAGATGGCTACTATAGTAAACCTTATAATCTCCATGCAAATATATATATTGAATTACATAAGAGGTTTTCTATGGCAAATATAGAAATATATACAACAATTTACTTCCAATGCATGCTACATAAAATAAAACTCCACCACATAATCTATTAAAATATAACAAATAATGGATTGGGGTTGCAATACCACCCATCCAAATATGGAAAACAAGTATACTAATGGCCATTTCCATTTCCATAGGAAAAAAATGGTTGAAGAAAATGGTTCAAATTTTCCAACAATCTAAAGGACATGGCTATCTACATGGACCAAAGGATTAGCAAACAATTCAAACGGTAAGGATCTACATACTTATCACCACTCTTAATTCTAGACCCTCACATAGTCCTTAATGTTTATGATCTTATCTTACATGGGTAAGGATTGTAAGAAATTGGGGATTGTTATTTAAAGGTCAAATTGAAGCATGAAGAAAGGGGTATTCACCTAGTCATGGAAGCTTGATGAAAGTAAGTGCACACATTTTTCCCTTGAGAACTGTGATGACATTCCAAGGGCACCTTACAACGTAGAAATGTGCACATAAATATGTAGATAAGTGCAACTAAAGGTGAAGGTGTGGCCTTCCAAGTACATTAAAAATATCTATAGGAACTACATCAAACAAGATTCATCTTTTGTTGGGGAGGCTATCAAAAGTAAGCCATATTATTGGGCCACTTTATGCTGTCTAATCCAGTACAACAACTATGGATTTAAAAATGATATTATGCCTCTTTTGGTAACACTAAGGTCACTTCCATAGGGTGAAAATATAACTTGAATATGAAGTTGATGTTGGATTAATTCATTCTCTAAAATGAATTTACATTGCAGCTGAACAAAAGCAAAAGATTCAACTCCCACGATGTGCATCAATGAAAGAGTAATATTTAACAGCATTAGAACATATTACAGAGTGGATGGGAGCTTGAACTTTTAGAGGCAAGGACCTAAGATTCTGATGATGAAGGGGTAGCTAAGGCTAGCAGTCCTATGCTCTCTAAGCATAGTATTTTTTTTAGTGAGTCATTTTGGTAGTACACATAAGTCTCTTGGGATATCAAGTACCACACCATCACATGTGCATGATAATATGAAATTGCATACACAAAAATATTTTCCCAAGAAAATCCCAAAAGCATGTGTGCATAGTAGAGGCATGCACACATAGTTCAATAGCATGTTATTTAGGTTATTTGCTTACGAAGAAATGTGAAACAAATAAAGAGCTATATTTAAAGGAAAAGGGCATGCATCTTGAAAAAGTAGGTAATGAAGGGAATTCATTCTTATACCATGGGAAAAGAAAGAAATGTAATTGGTGGTATGGCTTCATTGGACCATGAGTTTCTCACTTCCGTTGTTGATTCATCTTCTATTGTAGGATCTGCAAGAAAAACTCCTAGCAAGTTTGGAACAAGTAATACTATTGAAATGTGCAAGATTGAAACACCTCAAGGTTCTGCACAGGGAATCAATCACATGTATGAAAAGGGTGAAATTTATAGTTCTCCATTGTTATTATCAAATAATGTGTCTAATGGACAACTTCAATTTCATAGCGAACATGGCCATTGTTACCCCCATTTGTGAATGGGGTTGCACTAAGTCAAAATTGGGTGTGTCTTAGACACTTCTAGGAACTTTATCAAGGTTGTAGGAATACATAATGCAATTATGGACATATTAGAGAGCATTTATGGTCCATCTTACCCCAATTCTAGGCACTCTAATATATGTGAACAACAGTAACTAGCCTCATTTCGAATTATGGGAATAAAGTAGCAAACATGTGTATGATCAAGCAAGTTGTGGGCATGATTTCTGGGAAACTCTCTATGGAGGACGATATATGGGTCATTAATGTTGGATTTATCGGCACTTTTGAGCTTGTTTGTGTGGTTTTAGTAACCCTGATTAACAATTCTAAGCACAGTAAGTGACTATTTTTTACATTCCTTGGTGTAGCCTCAGTCATAAAGTAGCAGTAAGGGATGCCAAATAAAGAGGGATTGAAAGATATGGGATCTAAAGTTAGGTTGTCCCTACTTATTTATGCATATTTCTAATATAAATAAAGGTATCTACCCTGATGCAGAGCATCCCTTTGAAGTCCCAACGCACCGTTGTTTCATGTTGGCAGCAAGAACAAGGAAATGTTCCAGCATATAAAATGATATCACTGGGTTTTTGTGGTTGATTTGAATCCATCATGCAGTAAGAGTTATTTGCATTAGCTATTGGGATATATTTGGGGGGGGGAATTTATCTTAGAAGGGTTATTTTATATCTCCTTCAAAGGATAACTTCCCCCCCAAAAGGCCTTTTATATCTCCTTCAAATCCTAATCGAGTATCTCGAACTGTGTAGACTAATTACAATGGTCTGCAATGAATAGGGTAACAAAGAACTCCCCATTGGATTAAGATTGATTGTATTAACCCTAATAAATTTGCAAAATGAAAATTGAATTTATTAACCCTAATATGGCATTAATATTTAAACACTGGACCAGGGTAGAGGATAGGAAATTGAGCAACTTACTGATTTACCAGTCATTGTGAGGTTAGCACGATCGATTGGTCTTCTATGCGCAACGAAATGAGAGATATTGCGCTCTTTTTGTTTCTTTTAGTTTCATTTGCTCGCTGGAATGAGAGATAGAATGCTCGTCTGGTCTCCTTGCTCGATGGAATGAGGGCTAGTGTGCTTGACTCTGCTCGTACGCTAGTTGTGTGATTGGTTGCTCTCGAACTAGTTAATCATGGACCAACTAAAGCAAATGAACACATATGGTCTCTTTGATCCATGGAATGAGGGCTAGTGTGCTTGACTCTGCTCGTGGGATGGTTGTGTGATTGGTTGCTCGTGGACTGGTTACTCGTGGACCAAGTGAAGCAAATGAACATGAAAGGGTGGTTATACCCTCAGATCCTCGCTATGACCAAGTGAAGCAATTTATCCCCATTGAAATATATGTTATGTCCTAGTGACTCTATTTTTATCCCCGCACCATGGAATGGGCATTGAGATATAAAAAACAGAGATATTATAAGATAACGAGACACAAACATAAAGAGAATATTCATGCTCAAATTTGTGCCCAAATTAATGGGGGTAGAGACTATTATATAGTAGTTTTAAGCCAAATTTTAAAGATTAATAAGATGATATATGATATACTTTATTATCTTGATAAAATAATTTTGCTTGAAGCTAGTGCATGAAGTTGGTGGCCTCAAGAGTGGAAACAAGAGTTTCACAAATCCCACTCACATCTAGAAATTATAGAATGTGTGTGTGTTTTCTTAATCTTTCTTCGAAAGGCTTGAGCCTTGTAACTTAAATGACAAGTAGGTTAGATAACAAACACATGCACACAGATATTTATATTATTGAAAAAATGTTTTATCCCACATAAAATAATCATTTTAAGAAAAAATCATGCATTCTTTTAGTAGCCCATACTCAGTCCATACAAGCACAAATTGAAAAAATATCAACGTTGGCCCCGTGTAATACATTAATTAATCTATAGGTTTGGTTTTTTATTATCGAATTCTTTGTGTCAGTCATGTTTGAGTCTAGAAACCCTCCCACGCTGTCAATGCATGCGTCTAGTCTAACCATGCCAAAATTCAGTCCATACAAGCACAGATTGAAAAAATTTCAACGTTGGCCCCATATAGTAGTACATGATCAAGCATGCCATTTGGGTTAGCATGATAATTGTGCATTGCCTTACTGAGCTTCTCTTTGTTTCGAGAATAATTTAATATTATCTACTAAACATGGCCAACCACATGAAGGTGGAATCTCAGCTGACCCCCCCCCTCACTTCACTCTCAATACCCCATAACCTGACAAAATATATGTGCAAAAAAATAATTTATTTTGTTTTTTGTCATACTTAAGAAGCAATGTCTCTAATTATAACATATTCCAACATACAGGAAAATGGTAAAAACACTTATAAACAATTAATTTATATGTACCAATAAAATTCAATAATTCTATCGCAAAATTAAATCAAAATATATAGAGTAGATATATTAAGGAATACCTCATACACTTAAATGGACTTAATCATATTCTTTGTCCAAGTCATCATCTGCATCATCCGATCCAGATTCAACATTGTAAGGATTGGCGATACTATCATCGTCATCGATGTCATTTTCGATCATCATGTCATCGTCGATATCATCTTCATGGACATTGTCTATTACAACATCTTATTCAACTAATTATTTGACATCTTCCACTGGAACATGATCATCTAACTCATGTTGATCATATTCAACATCGTCTTCTTCTTCAAGACCCTCTTCATTACCTTCCTCTACATTATACTTTACTAACCTTCCCCTTGGATTGTGTCTCACAATGAATGACCAACCCCCTCTACCTAGAACCTCAGAGTAAAAAACATGTTCACATTGGCTTGGAAGAACATAGGGATCCGTTCCTGGCTCAAACAACCTTGTATTAACCATGGTAAATCCATTATCATGTTCAATAATAGTTTTATCGAGATCACATTGATTCAATCATAACCTGTACCATTTTACAATGAAGAGAACTACTATGAAGGATTTAAAGTCACACTGAAAAATATCTTCCAAATACCCATAGTATTGATTTCCTAAGAGTTATGGATGTCTGTCACTTCTAGAGGGAACATTGGTCACCTTAAAGACTACAGATATCCCACAATCTGATGTTTTCTTCGTTTCATCCAAATTTTTGATGCGATATTTATAGCCATTGCACCACATAGCCTTATGGTGTTTTACCTACAACAAGCCATACACGTAAATATTGCATCATGATCCATTGATTATTAAGTGCATGTTTATGCCCTGTAGGGAAAAAACTCAACGTGTACATCAATATGTTTGCAAAAAAAAAAAATAGTGTGGTTGATTAATATGCTTTCCTTCTTATCTCTTAAACCATATGCTAAATTGATTTCCCTTTGTGTAAGATTGGTATCTCAATTGCGATGAGCTGCTTTAACTAATGAAGCCACACCTTCCCATGATATTCCATGACCATATTTTTCACATCGTTAAATCCATACCTTCATCCAGTCAAGATTGTTTGCGATGTATAAATGAACTGCATCCCACTCTCGACCAACTGTTTGATGAAAATAAAATTAAAATTCAATACAAATGTATTATATTAATTAACAGTCAAATGTATACATAAAACTCAATAGTCAAATGTATTATATTAATTTATGTCCACTATCTAATAATTACCTTTCACCTTCCTCGATCTACCTTTCCATTTCAGGTACTCCCCTTCGAAATTGTTATTGGAGTCTGGATCACAAATGCGGCCTAAGTTGAGATTTGACGCTAATTTAGGAATATATTCACTAATATACATCATTTTTTGGTATACCATATATCCCTCCACTATATAACCCTTAGGACATGCTCGTTGTATAACCAAACCCTTCAAAAATATCAAGTGCCTCTCAACCATCCGCATGGACCTTGAGTGTGCAGGTCCACACAATTCAATCTCCTCAGGTTGGTGTATGAGGTAGTGTTATTGTGCATTGAAAAATGCCGAAGGTAGATGCTTATGCATTTCACACATTAGATGAGGAATTTCTCTCCTCCAATACTTTATATCTTCTTTATGGATTTATTTAGATGACAACCATCTATAAGTGATGCAAACCAATCACGAGATTTAAAAAAAAAACATTATATTACATGACATGAATTAGTGCACAAGAATCAAATATATGTTCTACAATGAATTAAACAAACACTAAGTGCATGATAAAAATATCTATTTACCTCATGTATTTCCCAATATTATAGATAACTTGTTTGACATTGTTGTTAAAGTTGTCCAAGAGAGAGAGAGGTAGAACATACTGTAACATTATACAAATCGTTTCATTTTTTTTACAAAAAGTAGACAAAAAAATACCAACAATATGCACTGGAATAAAAAAATGTAGCAATTATATGCATACCATAATAATTACCTTCATGAAGATATGCCAATCATGTTTTTTCACCCCAGCAAAATCACCTTTGTTTTTTATGATATTCTTCATGTTCGAACAAAATCCGATGGGAAATTTAATTTTTCGCATGACTTCTTTTACAACATTACTTTGCTGCTCCGTTAACATCCATGGAAGTGAGTTTATATTAATTTGGTCTTCGTTGCTATGAAATTGAATGACGTCTTTCATTGCATCGTTGGCTTCTTGAATGTCATTGCAAATTTTGACATTTTTTTCTTTCTCACTCCTTCCATCCAATATTCTCCATAATGTTTCAGTCGCATTCTTTCCGATATGCATTGTATCAAACAAATGAGAAATTTGTAGGTGCTCATAGTAGGGAAACCTACTGAATTGTTTAGGATAACTTTTCATTCCTCGTGGAATCCCAACTCATTAATGCGTAAATGATCACGACAACGATCATGAATCATAGTTTATAAAGAAAACGCATAAATCAATATCAATTACAGTAGACAACACACAATAAAAAATTCATAAAATTTCATATACGATGATTCATACGTACCTTGTCGATTTCTATTATATTGCAACTTCCATAGGTGAGGTGTCATTCTCTGCGGTTTTAATGTAGTAACTTGCTTCCCATTGAACATATTTTTTTCGTTAGTTCGATACCTATGATTCTTAGAGAGGAAGTGCCTATACTCATCAAACACCTCCTTTCCTAAGCCTTTTGAATGACGAGATTTGATCTTAGGACCACAAACTGGACATGCAAATTTTCCCTTTGTTTGAAGACCTACATAAATAGATGGATTATCTATGTCAATTATAATTATATATAAAATGAATAGATGTTGGCGGGAAAAACTACCCTATAGCAAGCAAACTAATGCTATCAAATTGGATGGGGTGACAGGTAAGTGCATTAATTGTATTGCAGAGATATTTATGAAAAGAAATAAGTTATGGACCTTGAGAACATACCTTTTAACCGGCGTTCGATCCTAGCTTTTATTTGATCCCGCGTTCAGTCCTCAAATCCACCTTCTGTTCAGTAAACCTGCAAGACAAACACCTTTCTCAGCCTATCTTGGACAACATATAATGTTCGAAAGAAACAAAATCAATGTTAAACATTCGATATTGACCAAAACAGATCCAAATTAAGATATTATTTTAGAACACATTTAAGTTGGAACAAGAAAGACACTTCAACCTTTATTGTCAAATGTAAATTGATGTACAAGTATACCTGACTTTATGACAGGCTCCTACAGCTTGATTCTGGGCTCTTGCTCTTCTCTGGCTTGGATATCTTCAGCATCAACTCCTCCAATGTAAGATTCTCTTTTAGATCTTTATGTCTCTAAGTTTCTCCATCTATCCATCTAACCTTTCTCTTTAGTCTTTCCTATACTTATAGGATCAGAGAAGTAGCTCAAGTCGATATATGGTTATGGAGGAAGTTGGGGAAGTTGGGAAACTACCAGCAACTAAGCCTCCTCGTGAAATTAATTATTTTTTAATCATCTTTTGAGATATATGCTACTATTGTTCAGTGAAGTAGCGTTTAGGGCGCTACTATGGTGCTTGTCAACTAGCGCTCATCGATTTTTAAATGTTGAGCGCTATTATGCTGAGAAGGAGTAGCGCTCATAAGGCTTTGAGCACTACTATTATACCCTGGAGTAGCGTATAGGCGCTAGTCTTATTGAAGTAGAGTAGCGCTCATATCTTAGAATGATATTTTTATGGTTTTTCCAGTAATGTCAGGAAATGGAGTAAGTCAAAGTATCATCTAGGGTCAACATGCTCCTCCATCCAAGTTGTCCTTTTGTGTGATCAACAGCTCAAGGTGATCACGGACGGAGAGGTGCAAGTTTGACCTATAACAGATGCCCCCTAATGTGTGAGGTCAGAGGGAAACGATGGCCGAAATACATTATAATCCAAAGCCAGAGGAGGAGCAAAGAACCGTAGAAAACAAGTTACAAGAACACCTGCAACAAAGATCAAGGTCAGCTAGCAATTACATCTTTGACATCATATAGATGTGCAATGTGGTACAACATGATCTCTGATACATAACAAGGAGATGTATATAAAGAATGGCCACTTGGAATACAAGCGTGGATCCATGTCAAACTGAGAGATCATAGCCATAACAACAAACTGGATCTATGTCTCATGGAGAGCCGACTATAAGTGAGGCTCAGTCTTGCGCAACTTGGGTGATAACAAAATGAGGTAATGCCATCCAAAAACCCAAGGTCTTCATCCAAAATAAATCTAGGTACAAACCCTAACCATGTGAATAGATGAGCTGACAGTCGAACATGGGGGTATCGTTTGATTACCGATCATTGATGCATACCGTTAATAAACGTGAGGGCTTCCACCGAGAATGATAATGGGGTCCAAGGTACCAAGTACGATCTGCCAAGTGTGAATAGATGGACTTGGAGTCGAACACTTGGGAATCCTGTCGAAGAAGAGACATTGATGTATTCTCATCATTCAACAACGAGGAAAATTGCCACTGGTGACTGCAATCTCCAAGGTACTAACTGAAACTCTAAAATCCAATCCCAGAATAAAATGAGTTGATGTCTATGGGAAGAAGTTCGTTGGAAGGGAGGCCTTAAGGCATCCTCCATCATCCAAATCGAGGGACACTCAACTGGTAAGAGCTGATATGGAATAATATGTAACAAGACTGACACTAGGAAGGCCAACACATGAGGTTAAGGTAAACTACAGAATGGCCGACACAGGGTATATCCTTGAACATTGAGCACGACACAAAGTGACTCAGGCAGTTTCTGACATAATGGGGTAAATAATAAGTCTGAAATGTAAGGGACATTAGCAGACCCTCCATATGGTTGGAAGAATAACCAACCGGGGGAGTAAACAACTCGGAGGAAAGGTTCACCCTGAGTTCAAAAACTAAAACCAAACGACAAGATAGACTGAAGTAGGTGCTGTGTTCAAGGATAGAATTGACTGAACTGCCTTTGACAATGAAGATATGATACATCTTTCCCATCCCTTATTCTTTTTAGATAAAAGAATACCTTTCTTGTTGTTTTAATGAGTCCAAGAAAGAATGAAAACTCAATAGATCCAACCATGTAAAAAATTTAACGAGCCCATGGGAGGAAGACTCAGGACTTTCTTCATTATTTATAGAGTTCGAAGAAGAGATAGAAGATTACTCTATATTACTGATCTCTGGATTTTAATATCGAGCCGAGATCTGTTCTTGCTTGCCGGTGTTTTCAATTTTAAGGAGTCTGAAAAACTTAAACAATAACTCCATATATCTGCTCGTGGATTTTAGTATCGAGCCCAAGCAGATTAATGCTCGCCGGTGTTTTCCTGTTTATAGAGTCTGAAAAACTTAAACAATCCTCTTTTCACCTATTCGTGGATTTTATATCGAGCCCAGATTGGTCTGTGCTCGGCGGTGTTTTCTTGTTTATAGAGTTGAAAAACTTAAACAGTCCTCTACTTACCCTCTCGTGGATTTCACATCGAGCCCGAGTAGGTGAATGCTCGCTTGGTATTTTCATGTTTAGAGAGCCTAAAAATCCTAAAGAAAGGCTCCAAAAGGTCCTTTTTCATGCAGTCAGTCTCCTCCCCTGAAAAAGTATAAAACAATGGAAGGAGAACTCTTCTAGCGTATACAGAAGTATACCTAGAGTATACCTTTTCCGTAGTTAATCCACCTAGACTCGGAAAAGGGGTAATTCTATACCTGAGTGGATGAGCCTTCGATTACTTTAACGAGCTCGAAGAGGACAAGCTTGCTCGGCACTCTGCCAAAACTAGGTCTTCAACAAAATATTAGTCGATGTGGCAAAACAAATCTCAAATGATATATGAATTTGAACTATTTAACTATTTGACAAGGTCTATCATCAAGAGTTTTTAAACTTAGGAGATGAATCCTACAAAAATTAAATGAAAATTGAGCTTGGATTAGTATTGTACCATATGTGTGTTTCAATTGATTAATTAGGTATTTTTTGAAAATTTTGAAACTATAGAAAATTAAACAATGGTGGGTAAAAATCAAACTCCAATTCATATGTATAATTTCATTTTAAAAATCAATTTCCAAATTGTTTTGTAGGGCAAAGATTGGGGCAACCTTTTGCATTTTCAAATCTCCGTGGCGATCAAACCAAACATCCAAACGTCGTTCTTCTTCCACCAAGTAAGTTAGAATTCACCCTACTTGCATTTTCATGGTTTAGTTTTCATTTTTTGAGCAAAAAATTGCTTGCAATGTGATGCTCACAACCTTTGCTGCGCGGGTGCTACTGTGTAACCATAGAAGTAGCGTGTAAATGCGATGGGCGCTACTGTGCTAAAGAAGAGTAGCGCCCATACGTGACTGTGTAGTATACACAATAGCACTCACTCTTGAAAACCTATAAACAAGCGCCGAGACTCAAAGAATTTTCATTTTTTGTGAAGGATAGTTCTTCAATGGAGGGAGAGAGAACATGAGGACATGGATAGGTTGGCCATGCAAGATCCGGCCACTCTCCACGCTCTCCGAAGATGCAGTTTATTGAAGTTTTACCGAACTGTAAACATGAGGGCCTTAAACAAACTGTTTCGAAGACTTATTCAGTACTAGGATGTGGATACCAATACTTTTGTCATCCGAGGACAAACTTTGGAGCTTACAGTTGATGACATATATTTCATTACTGGTCTCTCACGGAGAGGAGATGTAATCAATCTGAAAGGGTCTTCTCGTGTGGGTGTAAGATCTGTGCAAGAGTACGTGAATACATATTGTATTGCTGGAGCTGAGAAATCGGGAAGCCAAGTCTTGATTTCAACCATTGAAGGCCTCCCTTTGAAAGTGATAGTGAGCATGATCAAACGAGTGGCGGGTAGTGCCTCACAACACTTAGCTTCCAGGCACTCTATGCATATTGGTGTACTAGTTTACTGGTGAGCATGAAATCTCAATTGACAGGTTGCAAATCCGGCACAATGAAGAATTTTGGGTACACTAGTATTTTGTGTACTTTCTTCTTTGAGAGGATGCCTGCTATCAGTTTGGGGATGCCTCTACCTCAGGTTAACCCTCGTGAGCCCAGACTAGGCCGTTGGGGTGACATATTCCTCCGCCAGGGTGGTGGGGAAAGTCACTACTGTTATCATACTGATGATTTCTGGGGGTAGTGGGAGAGGCAAGTGCCCGCTTTCGAGCAGTTTCCATATGCTGGATTGGATTTCCGTCATGATCCAGAACTGGTGCTTCCTCCAGGTGGAGCCTGGGGAGATATTGGTATGTTTAAATTTTGAGAATTATTTAATTTTTTCAATCTTTTTCAAGTATTTGATTTTTATGAATGAATTTTGAAGTGCTAATCAAGTGTCATATGCAGATCTTGGGCCTGTTCGTCCTGAGGGACATCCTACCATCTTTGTGAGGCCAGCTGATATTGTTGCAGCAGATGCTATGTTGGGGACCTTAGAGAGAAAAATGAGTCGGTTGACTCACGAAGTTCCTGCATGCCGTATGGATTAGATACCTATTGATATGCAGGAAGATGTTGTTGGGGTGCCCCCAGCATGTCTTAGGGTGATGCGGAAGATAGCTAGGCCAGTCATATGCTATCGCAATGCAGTAGATGATGATGATGTCCCTCCTTCTCCATAGGAGAGGGATACATTCTATGTATATATTTTTGAGGCTACTATGCCCAGTTTTTGTACTTTTATGACTTGACTTGATAGACTTGTGACCCAAAAATCATATTTTTTTGATACAGTATCGGTTATTTACATGTGTATGTGTTTGAATTTTATGTGTGCAATGTTGTTTATGAAAGTGTATGATGTAAATGCCAGTCTAACACATAGTTTGCTAAAGAATCAACTAATGTGTTTAAACTTCTTGGAATGTGTTCATATATAATAGAATCAAATTGTCTTTCCAATAGTCTAACTCGTAGAAACTGACGTAGCAATCCAGGATCCCTAATATGATAGACACCTGTTAACTGAAATACAATTAATTGTGAGTCAAGTCTTGCCTCCAAATGTGAAATGCCATGACTGAGAGCATCTCGGAGAAGTTCTATAACTGCACTATAATCAGCCACATTATTCGTGGTAGGACCCAAACAAACCCCCCCCAAAGAGACAAGTTGGCCAACGGGTGAATAAATGACCCAAGATGCTGCAGCCAACTGACAGGTGTGGCGACTGGCACCATAAGCAAATCCTAAGAAATGTTCGGTTGACATCTGGTACACGAAACGAAAAATACACATAAGATTAACTAACAAGAATAACGAAAACTAGCTTTACAAAAATATACAGCTATGTTACAAGAAAAAGTACTTTAGCCTAAGCGTAGTACTTCTTCAGATAGAGCCCATTTCTAGGCTTGGCCAGCTTATTACCTTCGTAATCTATCAGTCCATAGGCACCTTTCTTCAATACTTTGGAAATTATAAAAGGTCCAAGCCACCTGGATTTGAATTTGCCAGGTCCTAAGGGTTCTTTATCTTGATCCCAAAGTAGGACCAAGTCTCCTTCAATGAAAACCCTAGGTTTGATGGATTTGTCGTACTGTCCTTTGACTCATTTTTTGTGGACCTCGTTTGTTGTGAGCGCGTCACGGCGCTGTTCATCCAGATGTTCTAAGTGTAATAAATGCTCTTCTAGTATTGAAGTATCTGGTAGTAACTGAACTGCTAGTTTTAGCGAAGAAATCTCCCATTCAATCGGTACAACTACTTCTATCCCATGAACAAGTTGGAAGGGAGAGAAACCGGTAGCAGTCTTAACGTTGGCTCGGTAAGCCCAAAGAGCCGGGTACAGCATGATGTTCCAGTTATTTCGATTGGCATTAACAGTTCTCTGCAATATAACCTTCAAAGTTTTGTTTGCTGCTTCAACTTGTCCATTCGCTTGTGGATAGTATGAAGATGAATGTTCTTGTCGAAAACCAAGCATTGTATACAACTCAGTCATCATGCTATTTTGGAAATGACTACCATGATCAGTCACTATCTCTTTAGGTATGCCAAACCGTGCAATAATCTGATTAAACACGAAATAAGCGGCAGTTTCTCCATCTGCCTTAACAGTAGGCATTGCCTCTGCCCACTTAGTAAAGTAATCAATGGCAACAATGATGTAATGATGTCCTCCAGCCGAAGCTGGATTGCACATCATGTAATCAACCCCCCATTTTGTGAAGGGACCTGCTGTAATTACAGGATGAAGAGGAGCTGGCTGTGCCCTCATTTTCTTAGTGAAAAACTGACATGGTCGACAGCGTTTCACCGCTTCCACACAATCTTTAAAGATTGTGGGCCAAAAATATCCGGCACGCAGTATCTTCTGAGCTGTTGCCAACTCGGAAAGATGTCCCCCACAATCTCCACTATGGGCATCATTTAATACTGCTTCGGCTTCTTCTCGATTTAAGCAGCATCGTAAAATGGAATCTACCCCACGTCGATATAAAGTATCTGAGATGATAAGGTAGTTTTTCGCATGGCTTTTGAGCTTGCGTCGCTCTTCTCGAGAAAAAGTAGTAGGACACCTCAAAGTATGGAGATATATTAAGATATCTCCGTACCATGGGTCAGAGGAAACAATGAGGAAGATATGTTCGTCTGGGAATGATGATTCTTCCTCAACGTATTCTAAGTCACTTGGAAATTCTGAGATTAACTCAGCGAACACTAGTGATTTCTTTGACTTGGCTGATTGGAAGACCAAATCGAACTCCTGTAGGATTACAATCCATTTATTATATTTCCCACCGATGATTCGTTGGGTGAGAACGTACTGGAAAGGATTGACTTCTGCTATCACAGTAGTAGTTCGTAAAAGTATATAGTGACGAAGCCTCTATACCACATAGACCGCGGCAAGTGCTAACTTCTCAACGTGCGAATATTTAACCTCAGGGGCTATCAATGCACGAGAAAGATAGTAGACAACATGCTCTTGGAGCATATCGTCTTCCTGAACCAAAACTATACCAATTGTATTAAGAGACGCTGCCAGGTATAAAAGAAAATATTTTGAGTAGTCTGGCGGGCTCAACAAGGGTGCTGAAAGAAGTGCCTTTTTTAAAGCTTCAAAGGATGCTTGAGCAGCCTCGTCCCACACAAAGTAGGAGTCTTGTTTGAGTAGCCTCATAAAACCTTTGGTAATTTTTGCATAGTTTATGATGAATCGTCGTAAGAAATTAGACATGCCTTGCAGACTTTGGAGTTGTCGCAAGGTGCGAGGAGGAGGCAGATTTACAATCGCCTCTACTTTCAGCGGGTCGACCATTATGCCACGACTAGAGATAATGAAGCCCAGTAGACGCCCCGATTCGACACAGAAGACACACTTATTAGGATTCAAACGAATCTTATATTGTCTGCATCTTTCAAACACTTGTCTAAGATGGGCTGGATGATCCCGTCTCTTTCGAGATTGCGTCGGGAGATCATCCAAGTAAGGTTCTACAATGTGTTTGATATCATGAAAAGCAAAATTCATCGCATGCTGGAAGGTAGCTCCAGCATTCTTCAAGCCAAATGGCATTTTCCGATAAGCGAAGGTCCCCCACGGGAAAATGAAAGCTGTTTTATGCTGGTCTTCGGGTTTGATTTCTATTTGATTGTATCCCGAAAAACCATCCATGAAAGAGAACATCTCATGTCCCGCACAAGCATCTATAATTTGATCGATAAATGGTGTGGGATAGTTGTCTTTTGGACAACCTTTGTTCAAATCCTGGAAGTCAGTACAGACTCTAATAGTGCCTTGCTTCTTATCAACCGGAACGGGGTTTGAAACCCATTCTGTCATATCAATCTGATAGATGAAACCGGCTTTAAGCAATTTTTCAACCTCCGCCTTAATGGCGGCCACTTTTCTAGGGTTCACGGGGCGGAGCTTTTGTCTCACAGGTTTTGTGTTAGGGTATGTCGTGATGACATGCTCCACAATGGATGGGTCAATACCTAGCATCTCCTCATATGACCAAGCAAAAACGTCACATAATTCTTTAAAAAGTTTTGTATACAAAACGATCTCTTCTGGAGAACATTCTGCACCAATAAAAATGTTTTCCATGACCCCGGGTTTGGTGGAAATGTTGATTGGAATTGTTCTCGATATATTAGCCATATTTCCTTCAGCATAAACGGCTCTCGAAGTAGAAGGAAAAGATGACAAATCAACCAATCCACCGGGTATCACAGGGAATTCTCCTCTCTCAATCTTGTCTAGATCTGGAAGCATGTAGGACCTATGATGCATATGTTCCCATGGTTGATCCAGGCCCATCATGACTTCTCAGATGGCTTCATCAGATGGAAAAACTGTATCTAAACAATCGAACGAGTGAGTGGAATTCAGTGACCATGCCGGAGCATAGTCCATATCTAACTCAACAGAGACTGGTGGAGTCATGATATGTTCCATTGTAGTGTGTTGTGTTTCCATATAGGCCACTTCTGCAATGGACGGAGGCACAAAAGGTTCTGACGTAGTAGGAAGGATGCAAGGATCAGTTCTTAAACCAACCGTGAATGTTTCGGTAGTAGTACCCACATCAGAACGCATAAAAAGAATAGGGGAGGGGAGGTCGAAAGTGCCTATTAACGACCCATACAGCCCTGTTCCTAAACTCTCATTAACCGGGGTGGTTTGATCAACTAATGGAACTGTGGTTTTTGAAGAAGTCTGGTTGTTTCTCTGAGTGAAAGAAAGTTAATCGACTGTAACGATCTTACCTTCAAATGGGAACATAACAACTCGAAAAACTACCAATGCAATGGCTCGCATGGCATATGTCCAACTCCTGCCCAATAACATATTGTAATCAAGCGAAGCATCCAGAACTTCTACTTCTACAGCAACTGTCTTACCGACCAATGTGATATCAAATGATGGCAAAACCCCATGTGGACGAAAAGTTCTGGCATCAAATGCAGTAAGCAGCGTGTTAGAAGGGGCTAACTCGGGGGAACCTAAAGCTTTCCAACAGGAAATTGACATTACGCAAGTCGACGTTCCCTCATCTACGACAGCTCGTCTGATGGTCATTGGACCATGAACGACTTTAATCTGAAGAGCAACGTGGTAGGGCAACCGGTATTTGACATCAGTCATATCAAATCGCGCAGACATGTTAGAGGATTCCATACTTCCAATATCTGCCAGAACTACATTCCGTTGTAAAGGACAACTTTGCAAGACTTCTAAAGTAGACATGGCACAAGGGGTCTGGGCTAAATCTTCAACCACATTGTAGTTGGAAGTGTCCCGAGTGTTGGGATTGTGCGATGCCCGTTTCAAGACACCTTTCGGGATCTTGGGCATTGGGTCCACAGGTATGTGGAGTGAAGCGGAGGATTCTGGAATCTCTTTATCATTTTTCTGTGCGTCTGGGGTATAGTTCCTGGCTCTCGTTTGTAAGAGTGCATCCGAATTAACCATGTTAATAAAATTTTCATCAACCGTAGCATGTGTAGTGCCCCCAGTGTTGGAGGTGCCAGAAGTTGAGCTCTGCCCTTTATGGAATGGATCTTTCAATACAGCAGGCTTCTTTTCTCTTAAGAGCTTCTGGGCTTCTTCAAGCAGAGGGCATTGGTGAGTAAGGTGGTTCTGCTTGCAAAGTTTACAAGGGAACTTAACCTTCTTTTCCTCTTTGTTACCCTCTTCAGCATTCTCTTTTTTGGGCTTTTGTTGGTTCCCCTCTCCTTTCTTGCCCTTCTTTTTGTTATTGGGTTGCTGAGGGCCCTTTTGATTGTTCTGAACCTGGTTGACAGGCTCAGAAGTAGAAGGAGAGGTTGTGATGGAAGAAACATCTGCAGTCGATTGTTTGACAGATAAGGCATGAACCTGTTTGGTCAATGCTTCGAAATCTGTAGAGTCAACTGAACCCACTATGCCGTCAGCATGTGGTGCAGGTTTAGGTCTACTCAGATCGGTATTTGATCGTGGTGCATCAGGTATAATCTCATACAATAACCTGGATTGTGCATAAATGAGATCTAACTGATGGGTCCGTAGGATGGCTTCTTCCTCGTTAGATACTCCAGATGTAGCTAATTCCTTAGAAATATAAGGAAGGAGTGATTTCAAATACCACTCAAGAAGGAATTCTAGAGGTATGTTGGCCTTAATGAGCATCTTCCGTCTTCGCCACTCCTGAATGTGGTCAGATAAATGAGTGGCTTTATTTTTCCTAAATGTAGACAAAAGGTCTGTTCCGGCATCATACCAAACAGGAAGCTGGAAGTGATTCAAAAAGACAGTCACGAGATCCCCAAAATTAGAGAATGTAGCTGCAGGTAACTCAATGTACCATTTGGCTGCAGCACCAATTAAAGTCCTTTGGAACAGTCTCAATCTAATGGAATCTTCATTTAATGAATTCGAGGAACACCATAAGTGGAAAGTAGTGACATGGTCACTAGGGTCTTCACCTGCTTTGCCTTCGAACTTTGGAATGTCCAAAGGTAACTTGGTAGGAACTGATGGCCATGTAGCATTATGATACACTGGATCGTTGGTCAGTTTGGAAAGATCTGGCAAATTTAAAGTTGCTAGAAATGGTAAACGAGGCCGGTAAAACTGTACTTGATAAGGGGAACCACCCATAGTTTGACCCATGAACTTCTGGTAAGGGTTGCCCCCAGTCGTCTACTGGTAGGGGTTTCCCCCAACCATCTGTTGATAAGGGTTGCCTCCGGCCATGTGCTGATAGGGGTGTCCACCTACCATCTGTTGATAGGCGTTGCCCCCAGCTACTTGTTGGTAGGGGTTGCCCCCTGCCATCTGTTGTTGTATGAAAGAATTATTGAAATTTCCCCACCCATATGAAAGTGGATTAGTGCTCTGTGGGTTCGTCCACTATGGCTGGGTATTAGCCCCACCATATTGCTGGTTAAAAAGATTACCCCCTCCCCCTGAGAATAAGGAAAAAGGGACATTTCCTGCAGGCATATTACATTGATTTATGTTGGGGCCTGCAAAGGTATTGAAACCGGTGGTAGCTGATGTAGACGGTGCAGTCATGGTACTCATGACTGGCACGATTGCAGAAGCACTTGGTCCTACAGCAGGTGTGGAAATCCAAGTACTAGGTATCTGATATAACAGTTGAAAAGCAGGAGGTGGTGCTAAATTGGCTGTACTGCTAGGTCCAACAGTAGGTGTAGGGATAGATGCCATTGTTGTTGAACTTGGCATACCTAATGTACCAGTATTAAAACTGAAAGATGGAGTAGACACAGAGGTTGTCTGTGCCTGACTTGGCGTAGCAGTAAAAGAAGGATTTACCGTGTTAGTGTTCATACCTATGGTGGGAGTTTGGGGAACTCCTTGTTCACCTCCTAGAGGAGACATCAGATGTCCGGGCAAGGAATTATATGCACTGTAATGGGGTCACTGGAAACCAACAGGTGACAGAAGCGGAATTCTAGGATTGGTCAGAGGAGGATTGAAAGGAGTGCTATACTCTGCAGAAGTAAGATCTTCAATCTCAACTGAACTAAAGTATTGCTGATCTGGGGTACCTGGTTGTGGTTCCTTAGGAACCTCTATTTCAGGGTTTTCTATTGCTGTTTGTTGTTCTTTAGGAAACTCAACTTCAAGTGGTAATTCCTCAGTAATTCCTATTTCAGGATTTTCTGTTGTAAGAATTTCCTTAGGAAATTCTGTTTCAGGAATAGTTTCTGAAGAAATACCAGGGTTTACCCACTGTCGTCTAGCTGGCTATAAAGGTTCTGTTCTAACTGGTGGAAGGTTTTGAAACCTTCTCGATCTACGAAGTTCTTGATTCTCCTTGATTATATATATAAAATAAAAAACTAGAACCTAGTGGCCACTACAACTAGGGGGAAAACAGCACGCCAACTAAAAATTCCTAAGTATGCAAACCATGCAAATAGGATGCCTTCCGGAGAAGAGTCTGGGATTATGAGGGCCCAGAACAGATTAACGAAGGAAGAAAGACAGTTACCCGGGGTCCACAATACCATGACTAAGGGTGCAAACGCTGGAATCACCCAAATGCCCTCCCAAAGACCTGCAAGGGATTTCCTCCCACATCTGTCTTAGGTACAACAGATATACCCTCTGCTGTCACCTGTGTATGAACCTAAAGTCAGATACTAAGGATACCAAAACACTGAAAACTCCTGGGGGAACAGTCACCGGTCGAATCAGAAGGCGTGGGCAGGGTAACTGAGCCCGAAACTCGAAAGAGTCCCCAAACGCGATCTAATCCTGGCGTATGCTCGAAACAGAAAGTAGGAGGAGTATTCACAACAATCTGATCTCGCAATGACCTACTGCATAGATCCAGGAAAGCTTTGAGTGAAATGGATTTACCTGTGATAGTTGAACTACGATTTTTGTGTAATGTGTGATCTTGAGTGGTTTAAGGTGATTTAAGCTCAAGATCCTAACCAAGACTAGTTGGTGTATTGTATCCCTAAAAAAGAAAAATTGTTTCTATTTCATTTTATTAAATTTTTTTTAGGGCTGTTATTACTCAAAAGGTAGTGCTTTTGTGTGGCGTGGTTGCAACAGGAAAACAAAAGTGCATAAATTCAAACTTTCTACAACAAAGCTCTTTTAATTTTTTTTTCATTTACTTCTTTTCCAAATTGAAAACTGAGCAAATCTACTTAAATCTCTTTTTGTTCTCTTTTTTGAAATTGTACAAAATAACCTATGCTATCTTGTAACAAAAATAAGCCTTATTAAACTTAAACTACCAAATTTTTTGCTTTTTTTGTTATCATAAACGAAAAAGAACTATAAACATGGAAAGCAAAATAAGACTTGTGTGCGATGTGTCAATATGGCTAAAAAAAAAGGTTCTTAAGCTTATAGCTGTCAAGGCACTAGCTCAAAAAAGACTTGACCTACAGGTTTTTTGCAAAGAAAAAACCTCTAAACTCAGAAACAAAGTGGGAGAAAACAAAGGAGATAGATACAAGAGAACTGGCCTAAAGCATCTAACCCTAGCAAGACCACTATGCCAAGCAAAAAGTAGACAAGCAAGCTACCAATTACCCTACTAACACAAAGAACTGGGAAATGAATCAGCCTAAAGCACTTTAAATACACTTGAAACCAGAAAAAGACAATAAGTCCAAGAAGATTGGAAATCAACAAGTTCGGAAGACACCCTAGAGGCTCTAAAACGGACCAAACCCTAAAACAAAGGATAGGATAGGTAAAGAGTAGACAAACGTTGCCACAAACAACAGATACAAAAGTATGCAGGTTTGTAAACCAGCAACATACAGTCAGGGCCTAAAAAGCGGAAGTGCTCACCACAAAACACAACCTAGTCTTCCAAAAAGTTATAAACAGTCCAAACGTTCCAAAGGTAAACAAGCGATCCAAAGATGGTAAAAAAGACTCAAAGAAAGGTTCTATGACTTAAAAAAAAGTTAAAAACCTCATACATCAGTCAAGAAGATCTAAAAGCAAAGTCAGCAGACCACCAAAAGGGATAAAACTCAATCAGACCACTAACAGAAGGCTTCAGGAAACGTACCCTACTGTGCAGTAGGGAAACTCGTGCCCCTGTAGAGATGGGCGCTACTGTATGTATAACACAGTAGCGTATGGGCGCTACTGTATGTACAACAAAGTAGCACTCATCTTAAAAGTTAAAAAAACTGACTTTGAAAAGATACAAAAAGACTGATGGAAGCAGAGAGAAACAGGCAGGGGATACCTACAGGATTTCTCAGCACATAAAAGGAGTCAAAACAGTTCTGGGAAGACAAATAAGAAAAAGTTTCCTAGAGCAAAAACACAACTATCCCCAGCGGAGTCGCCAGTCTGTTGGCGGGAAAAACTACCCTATAGCAAGGAAACTAATGCTATCAACTTGGATGGGGTGACAGGTAAGTGTATTAATTGTATTGTAGAGATATTTATGAAAATAAATAAGTTATGGACCTGGAGAACATACCTTTTAACCAGCGTTCGATCCTAGCTTTTATTTGATCCCGCGTTCAGTCCTCAAATCCACCTTCTGTTCAGTAAACCTGCAAGACAAACACCTTTCTCAACGTATCTTGGACAACATATAATGTTCGAAAGAAACAAAAGCAATGTTAAACATTCGATATTGACCAAAACAGATCCAAATTAAGATATTATTTTAGAACACATTTAATTTGGAACAAGAAAGACACTTCAACCTTTATTGTCAAATGTAAATTGATGTACAAGTATACCTGACTTTATGACAGGCTCCTGCAGCTTGATTTTGGGCTCTTGCTCTTCTCTGGCTTGGATATCTTCAGCATCAACTCCTCCAATGTAAGCTTCTCTTTTAGATCTTTATGTCTCTAAGTTTCTCCATCTATCCATCTAACCTTTCTCTTTAGTCTTTCCTATACTTATAGCATCAGAGAAGTAGTTCAAGTCGATATATGGTTATGGAGGAAGTTGGGGAAGTTGGGAAACTACCAGCAACTAATCCTCCTCTTGAAATTAATTATTTTTTAATCATCTTTTGAGATATATGCTACTATTGTTCAGTGAATTAGCGTTTAGGGCGCTACTATGGTGCTTGTCAACTAGCGCTCATCGATTTTTAAATGTTGAGTGCTACTATGCTGAGAAGGAGTAGCGCTCATAAGGCTTTGAGCGCTACTATTATACCCTGGAGTAGCATATAGGTGCTAGTCTTATTGAAGTAGAGTAGCGCTCATATCTCATAATGATATTTTTATGGTTTTTCCAGTAATGTCAGGAAATGGAGTAAGTCAAAGTATCATCTAGGGTCAACATGCTCCTCCATCCAAGTTGTCCTTTTGTGTGATCAACAGCTCAAGGTGATCACAAACGGTGAGGTGCAAGTTTGACCTATAACAATAGATTATTTTAAAAAGCATGCGTGCATAATATATTAACTAGTTCATTCAAATAAATTCAATTAAAGTGGAACTTATAATTACAAACTGCAAAAATGGGTTAACCCCGAGGCATCATGTATTGTCCATACAAGCATTGCATGGAATTGAAATTGCCTTTGTCGTATTGGTCTATATACTTCATACATAGTGATGCCATTCCATAACTTAAGTAGCTCGTCAATAAGAGGTTCGATATATACATTCATATATTTAACTTGGTACTTACTTGATTGATTTGAACATATAAAATATATAATTATTACAACCATTTAGATATATAAACCATGCACAAGAGAAAAATAAAATATATATATATGACATTATGCAACAAAATACGACAAATGAGATGCCACTACATTAAAAAAAAAAATTGTAGACACATACCTGGGATAATCATTGACAACATTATGTGCTCCCTCTTTATTGACAACCATGGAGGAATGTTATTGTTGATAACAAAAATAGGCCACATCAAGTAAATGAATCTCATCGATGCAAATGGATTGACACCATCTGCTGCCAAAGAAATCCTAAGATTACGAGGCTCTTCTTTAAAGTGAGGCCATTTTTCTTCCATATCTCTAAATGCAGACCCATATGCAAGAATTCAAATAATTTCATCTTGAATTATATTTCGTGCATAAATTGCGTTATTTTTTTGCACTTGAACAGTCGTTGCAAACGTGGAATAATGGGAATATAACGAAGAACCTTGCGAGGCACCTTTTTTATTACTTGATCTGTTTGATATCTACTGATATGACATTTCGGACATTTTGTTTCAAATTCATGTTGATTATAATATATAACATGGTCATCGGGGCATGCATGAAAATTGCTTCATGCTGCACTCCAATTTCTTTCATGATAGCAGATAAATCTCGATATGTGCGAGGTAAAATATTTGACGGTGGTAACAAAAATTTAGCTATCAAGATACAACAAATTAAAAGAAAAAACTAGTTAATATAATATATAAATAATATTAATGAAACACATTTAATCCGTATTAATTTTACTTATGAATTAACAATAAAATTATTAAACGAACAGTGATAACCCCTAGCGCAATCATATATATGTGATGGAATATATTACATACCTTAACATTCGTGTGAATGATGTGTTAGAAATACCATTCATAGCCTTCAAGTTCATTATCAACAATATAGCAGAGAGAAGATTTGTATTGGAGCCCTCATAAAGCATTTTGTATGCCTTCTCAAGAAGCGGTAAATCATGAACATCATCAAAGTCATCATTTTCATGATCATCATCATCGTCGTCCATTCTAACATTAAATGTATCATGGATCAATGTATTTGTACCATCATCTTCAACTATGTTATCAGTATGATAATCTTCTTCAATATGATCATTAACTTGTTCTCCATTATTCATAGCTCCATGTTCCTCCGGTACTTATTCCGAAATCACATGGTCCGGGAAATATGTCATAGGAGGCATTTACTTTATAATTACATGAAACCATCAATAGATATTAGTTAATATAAGAAATATTAAAATAATACATACAATTACAAAAGCAATCAATATAAAGACATATATAATGCAAAACTTACAAATGGACGATATTCATGTCCCCCCTCAGCGTGTCCATGTTCCCTACAATGTTTCCTGGATGTTGTGATCTTTATTCTTCTCCTTTTAAAGCCCCTGCATTGACTACATGGACAATAAAATTTCCCATCACCCCTTCTTTTTAGTCCATCCCACAATCTAGCAAGCAATTGTCGATTTTGTTCGTCTGGATCAGGAATATTGCTATTTGACATTTTCTCATAAAGAGCTTGAATGAATATTATCGATATTAAAAAATCAAGATCCACACTTCACTATTTTTAATCACAAAAACAATTGAAATAATTGTGTATTCTTTTATGGAAAACAATACGTTCAAAGAATATAACCGTCGCTTGTATAGTAAACATGTCGGATTGTTTCCATAATTTATAGTTTTTAAAATTTAAAGTTCGTCGGATATCTGACGATATTACCATTATAATACATATTTCGGATATTTGACAGCGCCCGACGGTTATCCGACGTCTATTGTTGGATAACCATCGAGCGTCAGATATTCGACAATGGCAGGTATCAATTAAAAAAAAAATTGATCAAAATTCATAATTTTAAAGGTGAAATCCGACGACACGGTCAATTTCGTCGGATTTTATTGGATTTTCTCGTCGGATTTTGGGTTCAAATTTTGTTGTGTCATTCAAGAGATAGTAATCAAATAGATAGAGCAATCACACAAAGACACCATAATTAACGTGGTTCACCCCAAAGTGGGGATACATCCACAAGAACTGTGCTTTATATTATACAAAAAGAGGGTTACAGAAGTCCTTGGTCTACGCACTAAGCTGCAAACTCTCTTCTTTCTTCTTCAGGTCTTTGCACACCCAACTACAGAGCCTTCCTGGAACTAAGATGTATCTTCACTTTTCTTCGTAGTAAGGCTTCTTCCTTTATTCCCCTATAATTCTTATATTATTTGTTTCAACTATATCTACTCAATATATAGTTTCGCACTCGTAGGTTGCGTATTACAAAATCATGGCCCCAAACCATGTGCCCGTTACAAAATAGTTGGATTTACAAAAAGGAGGGGCTTCAACCCACCCCAAATCCCCTCAAAGCACTCTGCAGCATCCTATTTTCCCAAAACTGCGGAGTCTTCAACAAAAATTGGACCAAATTGGCCTCGCCCAATATATTCGACAGAACTTAAACCAAATTCAGCTTTGTCCAGTAGGCCCCTAACACTCACCTGTGACTCGTCCCGAGTCACTATCATTAGCTTGATTTTCTGTACCAATTATTCATATAGGTCGTTCAGCTGCTCTATGACCTTGGTCATTTCCTGTTCTTGATTTGTTACTTCTTCCACCAATGCCGCAATCACTGGTTCTGTTGAATTATGAGGGGGGACATGACTATCATAGGGAACATGGATATGGACACGCTGAGGGAACATGGAAACAATGAGGGGGACATGACTATCATACAATGGTAATTTTTTCATTATATATGTCTTTATATTGATCGTTTTTGTAAATGTATGTATCATTTTAATATTTCTTATATTAACCAATATCTCTTGATGGTTTCATGTAATTATAAAGGAAGGACCTCCAACGGCATATTTCCCGGAGGATGTGCTTTCAGAACAAGTACCGGAGGAACATGGATCTATGAATAATGGAGAACAAGTTAATGATCATATTGATGAAGATGATCATATTGATAACATAATTGAATATGATGGTACAAATACATTGATCCATGATACATTTAATGTTAGAATGGATGATCATGAAAATGATGACTTTGATGATGTTCATGATTTACCTCTTCTTGAGAAGGCATATAAACCCCTTTATGAGGGCTCCAACACAAATCTTGTCTCTGCTATATTGTTGATAATGAACCTGAAGGTTATGAATGGTATTTCAAACACAGCAATCACATGGATGTTAAGGTATGTAATATATTCCATCACATATATATGATTGTGATAAAGGTTATCTTTGTTCCTCTAATAATTTTATAGTTAATTCATAAGTAAAAATAATACAGATGAAATATGTTTCATTGATATTATTTATATATTATATTAACTAGTTTTTTATTTTAATTTTTTGTAGCTTGATAGCTGAATTTTGTGACCACCATCAAATAGTTTACCTCGCACATATCGATACTTATATCCCATCATGAAAGAAATTGGAATGCAGTATGAAGCAATTGATGCATGCCCCGATGACCATATTATATATTATAATCAGCATGAATTTGAAACAGAATGTCTGGAATGTCATACCAGTAGATATCGAACAGATCAAGTTACAAAAACGTGCCTCGCAAGGTCCTTCATTATATTCTCATTACTCCACGCTTGCAACGACTGTTCAAGTGCAAAAACATAGCGCAATTTATGGATTACCATGCAAAGAAAAAAAGTCAAGATGACATTATTTGAATGCCTAGAGATGGTTATGGATTTAGAGATATGGAGGAAAAATGGCCACACTTTAAAGAAGGACCTCGTAATGTTAGGATTTTGTTGGCAGAATATGGTGTCAATCCATTTGCAGAGATGAGATCTATTTACTCAGTGTGGCCTATTTTTGTTATCAACAATAACATTCCTCCATGGTTGTCAATAAACAGGGAGCACATAATGTTTCCAATGATTATTCCAGGTATGTGTCTACAATAATTTTATTTTAATGTAGTGGCATCTCATTTGTCGTATTTTGTTGCATAATGTCATTTTTCTTTTTCTTTTTCTCTTGTGTATTATTTATATATCTAAATGGTAGTAATAATTATATATTTATATGTTCAACTCAATCAGGTAAGTACCAAGTTAAATATATGAATGTATATATCGAACCTCTTATTGATGAGCTACTAAAGCTATGGAATGGCATCACTATGTATGATGTATCTAGACCAATACAACAAAGGCAATTTCAATTCCATGCAATGCTTGTATGGAAAGTACATGATGCCCCAGGGTTAACCCATTTTTGTGGTTTCTAATTATAACATCCATTTTATTAGTATTCAATTTTATGAATTTGATATATTATGCATGCATGTTTTTTTAAATAATCCATTCATTTTATATAATTTTAATTGACATAGTTAATCCATCTCTTTATGTAGGTCTTCAAACAAAGGGAAAAATTGCATGTCCAGTTTTTGGTCCTAAGATCAAATCTCGTCGTTCAAAAAGTTTAGGAAAGGAGGTGTTTGATGAGTATAGGCACTTCCTCTCTAAGAATCATAGGTATCGAACTACCGAAAAAATATGTTCAATGGGAAGCAATATACTGCATTAAAATCGCAGAGAATGACACCTCACCTATGGAAGTTGCAATATCATAGAAATCGTCAAGGTACGTATAGATCAAATTGTATATCTATCATCATATATGAAATGTTTTGAATGTTTTTATTGTGTGTTTTTTACTATAATTGACATTGATTTCGTTAATTTATTTATAAAATATGATTCATGATGGTTGTCGTGATGATGAAGGAATTAATGGACTTCCACAAGGAATGAAAAGTTATCCTAAACCATTCAATAGGTTTCCCTACTATGAGCACCTACAAATTACTCATATGTTCGATCAATGCATATCATAAAGAATGTGGCTAAAACATTATGGCGAATATTGGATGGAAGGAGTGACAAAGAAAAAATTGTCAAAATTTGCAATGACATTCAGGAATCCAATCATGCAATGAAATATGTCATTGAATGACATAGCAATGGAGACCAAATTAATATAAACTAACTTCCATGGTTGTTAACGGAGCAGCAAAGCAATGTCATAAAAGAATTCATGCAAAAAATTAAATTTCCCACTGGATTTTGTTCCAACATGAAGAATATCATTGTTAGAGTTTGCACTTTAATTCAATTTAGTTAGATATTTGAATTAAAAGACAGACAAGCACAACAAAACACAAAAGACAAAAAAAAAATTCCTTGGGAAAACCATAAAGGAGAAAACCTCGCAACTTCCTCAGAAATAGATTTGTCACTAGTACAATATCAAACAAGATGGAAAAACCAAAATATAAGATGTCTTTTGTATCTCTCTCTCTCCTCTAGTGAACTTGTCTTCTCTCTCACTTAGTGTGAACTTGCTTGAGTGAGTGTGGTACCCAAATGAAAGAGCAAGTCTCTCTATTTATACTTCATGTTTGACTGACCTAATTTCCAATGGGGTCGACCTCACTTACCTGATTGGGTCGACCTCTCCTAGGGAGACTCAAAAATACAATTTATATTTGACCTTTGGGGATCTAATGCCCTGACTTACAATGGAGGTTTTACCTTGATAACATGAGAAAACACAATAATGACATCCCCAAACGGAGGAAAAACATCTTTGTCTTAGGTACAAATAAAATTCAATAGTAATATAATTATAAAATACAAAAAAATATCTTCTGAAATTACATTTACAACAACACTCCCTCTTAACTAGGAAGTTATTCTCTCGACACATCCATCATCACTCTAGACACAAACTCTGTACAATGTCATCATTGTTAGATCATCATCAATGCTGGAATTGAATCATCATCATCGTTGTTGCGGCAATCCTTATCTCGTTGATCATTGACTACTGACATCTCTCGAATCTATATGTCATGAGAATTTCTACAGATCCAACCCTTTTTCATGTTGGATGTAGCCCTAGCTCTCATCTATGTCTTCATCATCTCTACGATCAAGCCATCGACTAGGTACATCCCAGGACCAGACATTACATTTCCACAGCAATCACCCATCACCCGTGTCTCTTACTATCATCTCATTGTATCCATAGCTTCTCATCATCACACATGGAGAGCATCCCAGGTGCACACCTCATGTCCAAAATACCACCCGCGTCTCCCACCTAGTGGGTGCATCCCAGGAGCACCCTTGGTGCATTATGTCTCTCACGGTCAACCTACATCTTTAAACATGTGGATACATCCCAAGAGCACCCCAGGTGCATTACGTCCCTATGGACCACCTGCATCTTCCACCATGTAAGATACAAGCCAAGCGCACCCCAGGTGTCTTTACGACAAGTGGACCTACCAACGTCTCCAAACATGTGGATACATCCCAGGTACATTACATTCCTATGGACTACCTGCATCTTCCACCATGTGAGATACATCCCTAGTGCACCTACATCTTCCAATCTCATCACTCCCTCTTTTGAAAAACATCGATCTGGATAACACCAAGCTTCTCTCTAAAGTACTTGAACTTCACTCTCGCTAATGGCTTGGTCAACACATCGTCTATCTGATCGTCTATCGCCACATATTGGAGCTTCACTACTCCTCTCTGCACCTATCTCGTATATAGTGATACTTGATCTCAATATGCTTCGACTTGTCATGGAACACCCGGTTCTCAAAAAACTTCATGCAACTCTGGTTGTCACAGATACAAGTCGCCTTGAGCTCAATATCAAACAAATCTGACAGTATCTTCTGAATCCATACTTCCTCACAACTAGCCGAACAAGCTACAACATACTCTGCTTCAGTTGTACTCATTGCCATGCATGATTGCTTCCTACTAAACCAGGAGATCATACTGGATTCCAAACTGAAGCAACATCTCGAAGTGCTCTTCCTGTCTGTGGCACTTCCTTCCCAATCAAAATCAACATAACCATGCAGGTGTTCTCTGATCATCTCATACTTGATCCCATACTCAATTGTACCCTTCAAGTACCTCAATATATGTTTTGCAGCTGTCAGGTGAACATGTCTCGGATCCATCAGGAATTGGCTCAAGGTTTTCACATCAAAACATATGGCTGGTATCGTGTTCGTTAAATACATTAACGAACCAATCATCTTCATGTACATAGTGGCATCAATTATCTATGAAGAAGCGTCATATAGCAACTTCAAGTTCGATGCCATAGGTGTGGCCATTGCCTTACAGTCCATTATTTCGAACCTCTTCAGAATCTCTACTGCATATTTTCCTTGACCAAGGAAAATCTCATCCACACTCTGCCACACCTCCATGCCTAATAAGTAATGCATCATTCCTAGGTCCTTTATCTCGAACTTTTTGGCAAGCCTTCTCTTTTTATATGCAATGAGCTCATCCTCCCCTATTACAAATAGGTCATCTACATATAGCAGTAGTATCACTGGTCTTCCACCCTCAACCTTGAAGTAAAGTTTGGAATCTTCTTTACTCTTGGTAAATCCTACGCTCATCAGAAATTTGTCCATCATGTTATACCATGTCCTGGGTTCCTGCTTCAATCCTGTCACATACCCAAATTTCTAGTTTCGTAATTTTGGGAAATTTTTCAAAAATTTACAAGAGGAACATTAAAATAATAATATGAAAATACTCTGAACTTCTTTTAAGACATAATATCGATCAAATATCCGTTAGAATTTAACGAGCATGTATGTTCAAAACATTCCAATAAGATTACTTCTATTTTCACTTGACTTATGTTTTAAATTTTCTTCATGTACTTGTATGAGGGTCACTACCATGTCTAGCATAAATATATTAATGGATAGTACCAAATCTTCCTAATGTTATTATCAATAATCAACAGAATTATACCTAACCCCAACAATGTATTTCTACGATCACTACATGGTCAACAACCAATAAACCTTAGCTAAGCATATGTTCTATTTTGACATGCAAGACAAGGCCATCATATAAGGTACATATATTCAACTCAAACCAAACCTACTTAATATACATCACATAAGGGTTAGTTTTTCTTTGAATAAAGTCAACTATTAGAAACATTCCTAAATTCAATAATTCTAAAGTGCATAATCCTCCACAAATTTACATTGCATTCATTTGGGGAAAAATAGAACATATACTGAATAAACCATGAGCACATTCAATAAAAGTACAAATTACACAAGTCAATTAAACAACCCACAAAAGAGAGACCAGTTTTAACGTGGTTGACCCACTCCTTGGGCTACATCCACAAAAGGTTGTGTTATATTAAAAGTCAGCCTCTCAATTAGAGAGTTACATTCTACAACACCAATGTTGTCTTTTTCCACCCCAAAAAGGTCAAATACCTCTTTTCCAACAAATAAGATTTATCAAAACTATTTATGGCGTCCTAGCCATTATCGTGTATGCCTTTCTATAAACTTTTGTGCCATGAATACATAAGTACATGCTTCAATAGTTAACTTAGTTACCCATAAATAAATTAATAGGATAAGTTCCACTCTAAACTCTCATTACATTCCACAACCAATCTTTTAAACATTGATTGTGCAACTATCAAATCTTATTATAAATTCCACTTATTCTTTTAAGAGAGTTTATCTACCATATTAATACACTTTTGGGAGCTTGAAAAGTTCTCTTAAGTATCATACTAAAACCTTGTGCTACCATGGCCAACTTGCTATGACTCTTCCTAAAAAGGCTATAATGCATACATTAACCATTAAATACGCTCCAGGATCTCCACAATCAACTTTTACAGCTTTATTCTTCCATCAACATTATATTACAGACTCAGACTCACAGTGGATCGGCTTCAGACAGTGAAGCTCATCACCACACACACAGACAGAATGTCTAGACACAATGTCTAGACACAATGTCACTGGCCCTTTTATCTTTCAGAACTTCTCAGAGAGCATGAACTTACTTGAAGGCTCCTGGGATTCCAGTGATATGCCTACTAACATTCATTACAGACTCGACACAATTTACAGAGTCGAACCTTGGATTTCTGATGCTGTGTTTTACCACTAGGGCAACCAGTAGAGCATACCTTCCTTGGCTCTCACACCAGACACCTAAGACTCGCAGAGCTTCCGACTACTGGAAACGCTCGGCTCTAAACTCACACTTGCAGAGCTCTTAACTAGCTCAATGCACAACTCCGAATGCTCAAATGACTCCCAGGACCTTCCTTATATAGCTTGCTAGCAGGTCATCCAGTTACAACAAATAGCCACTAGGCAGTCAAAAGCAAGGAATCTGAGGTATTGGTGGGACAACACCATTATTATCTCGTCCCTTAGAGGCAGTTCCATGTGGGGACTCAGATTCGGACACAAGACTATGGAAGATAAGACCTGGCCCACAAAACATCAATTACCCCAAAAGCAAATCCATAAAAATTATTCGGGGACATGGTCCCGACAAATTACAACTATGGAGCAATTATTCCCGACCCACCACGGTTTCCACTAAGAAAAGTAAATATGTACAAAAATACGATGACTAAGCATCAGTCATCTCCAGACGTGCAGACACAATATAATTCTGGATCTCCAAGAGATCCGACGGGTTGGCCGCCGCATGCACAGTCGAAACCATCCTCAGAGTAGAGACACTCTTCTAATTCACGTGCTTCTAGGATAGCATCCACATCCTGAGAATCATCCTGTACATAAGTATCTTCAATATATTCCGGATCTAGGTACAACCATTCACTGAAGCATTTTTCAATATCTGACCCGTGTAATACCTCATTTTCTTCACCAAGAAACTCACTGGCGAACATTGACTCAACTCTGTAGTCCAGGGGTAGTGTACGGCGGTGTATCTTTGTATCCAGACGGTTTCCTTTGGCATCTCGCTTGATATACTTCTGGGTTACATGAACCGTATGCTCCAGAGGACTGTAACGGCCACTATGATGCCGCAACAGAAACTTAAACCATAGGTTGTGCTGGTCAGCAACTTGCATATCTGCCTGCATGTGTAAGATGAAGTTTGCATGCCTGTTTTTCCAATCTGTTCTTGGACAGAACTTATCTAACAAGATTTCAGTCCAATCGGACCAAGCTTTATTTCTCATATTGCCGGGATCGGTGCAGATAACTATAGAGGTCTGTTCCCTGCAAAATTGGAGGATTAGATTATAAGATGTCCATGTGAGGTTTCCCTCACCTATATCAACATACCAAACAGGGCCTTCTTTTTCATCATTAAAGTCTATCCAAAGCTCACAACATTTCCGGAGCTTTTCTTGGGCCTGAGAAAACCCTTTAAAAGCAGTTTTCTCCCATCTTTCCAGGATATACAGTTTACAGGGACTTATCTGAATTTGTTTAATCAATGTCAAGCTAAGATATTTTTCAGCTTGATGTCTATCTGCATAATCAAGAAGTTCTCTCCTTTCAGCTGGAGATAAGATTTCATCCCATGGTTTCATAAACAAAGTATTCCGTGGCAAACTCCTGACATAGTCAGGTTCAGTTCCTTCAGCTGGTGCAGGGCCTTTGCTTTTATCATCTTTAGAACCAGAACTGGAACCAACTGAAAACATATTTAAACTGACAGCTTCTTCCTTTTGCTGCACAATCTCACGTGTTAGCATGTCAGCCAAACAATTTAAATAACCTGGTTTATATACAATTTCATAATCAAAATTTGATAACCATATAAACCATTTTAAGATCATGCTGCTATTTTCAGCCATCAAGTTTTTATTTTTAAAAATACCGGGCATGATCTTCAAATCTGTTCTTATGATAAACTTGATAGGTTTCAAAAATAGGATAAAATGTTGCACTGTCTTTTTGACAGCAAGAATCTCTTTGTGACTGCTGGGATAATTTAATTATGCAGCTTTGAATGATCCTGAGGCAAAACCACAAATCTTTTCTCTACCATCTATCTCTTCAAGCAGAACACCACCCCATGTAGTGTTTGATGCATCTGTTTCAATGATCAATTTACCATTTCCTTTTGGTAAATGGAGAGCTGGTAGATCTTTCACCTTGGCTTTTATTTTCTGAACAGCCAAAGTCATCTCTTCAGACCATGCAGCTGGCTTCTTCTTCAATCTTTGCTGCAAGCAATGTATATCAGTTGCTTGTCCTCTGTAGAATGGTCTGATATAATATAGGCTTCCTAGAAACCTTTGCATCTGAGTCTTATCTAAAATTTTCTCTAGGAAATCCATTTAAGTTTTCCCAACTTCCATTTTTGAGGCAGATAAGACTAAACCATGTTTAAACACAAGCTCATAAAACCGCTAAAGATGTTTCAGGTGATCCTGAATGTTTTTAGAGCAAATGAGGATATCATCAATAAAAACTACTAACCAGGGAATATCTCTAAAGATATCTTCCATCCATTTTTGGAATTCAGATGGAGCATTGTTAATGCCAAATGGTATTACTTTCCACTGGTATTGTCCATGGGGGACAACGAAAGCAGTTTTAAAGCGATCTTTCACATCAATGCCAATATGGTAGAAACCAGATTTTAAGTCAAACTTACTGAACACTGTGCAGCCTGTAATTTTCTGTAGTAAGCTTGCTTTATCAGGTAGTGGATATCTTACTTTTTGGAGAACAGCATTCAAAGGCTTATAGTTCACCACTAACCTGGGCTTTCCTCTTTTCTGCTCGGAGTGCTTATTTACGACAAAGGCTCTACAAGCCCAAGGGATTTTTGATGGTTCAATTAAACCTTTGCTCAATAATTCCTGAATTTCTTTAGAGCAAAATTCTCTCTCTGAAGGACTCATTAATCTTGTTGATGCTTTCATAGGCTTGATTTTATGGAGAGGATCAAAAGGCAAAGAGACAAAGTACTTCTCTCTTTTCCAGAAAGCATTCGGACTTTCAGAACAACAATCTTTAATCAACTTTTCTTTTATTGCTGTTACAGCTTTCTCACCATGAGTCACTACATAAGCTATGCAGCGTTCCATTTTATTTAGAGCACTGACTGACTTGACTTGACTGACTGACTCAGAAGGAATTGGTTTACATTTCTGTACAAGACTAAAAATTAAAGGGACTGATACAGATTTTCCCGAAACTGTACATGAGAAAATCATTTTATTAGTATCAACAGAAAATGGACTGACTCTTTGCAGAAATTCAGAACCTAAGACGCAATCTTCTTTTAAAACGTCTAACCTAAACAAAGATAACTGACTATGGATACCAGACAATTGGACTAGGAAATCTTTCACTTTACCAGACAAAGATACTGGTGAACCTTCAATGGCGGCTCCAAATTCATTACTTTTTTCCCAATAAAATGATGGTATAGCATTACCTTTGGAAAGGTTAAATTGGCATCCTGAATCAATCATACACTATACAGAATAAGATCCAAATTCAGCAGGAAAAAATTGGACTGTTATAAACAACTTTGGACCAGACAAGGCACCTAACAGATGAGGGCTTTGAGACTGAGGTGATTGCGAAGGAGTAGATGAAGGGGATTCTTCTTTGGACTCCGGATTGAAACATGCTCTTTCTATTTGCTTAGAAAGCTCTTCATCAGAAGATTGATCCTTTTCATTGACAAGGACAGTAATCATACTTTTTAATTCTTTAAACTCTCTGAGAAGGAGTTTCAACTTATTTTGTTTCTCTTTTAGTTGCAGTTTCAAAAAAATTTCTTTATCTGTTCTGTGGGACTGTCTATCACTATGGCTTCCTGGATAGTCTTGGTAGATTTCTGCAGGATTATAGTGGACAGTGGGAGCAACAGATATTTTTGCTTTTCCTTTTGTAGTCTCAAGCTGGGTTTGCAATCTTTTCTTTTCTTCTCTCAATTCAGTTCTTTCACGGTGTCTATATACAGGGATGGTAGATAATTGCAAATCAATATCTGCAATACTCTTTTCTAAAGAATGAACATAAGATTTAGGAAAACGGGAAAGCATATACAAATCAAAATCAAACTCAGGGAGACTACACCCCCCTAAATGTGCATCTGAATCGGAATTTGACTCGGAAGAGGAAGAGGAAGCGGCAGGGGCACATTTTGCTAAAGCAGGGTTATCAGAATCTGTATAGGAAGAATCAGAGGAATAATCGTCGTCAGGAAAATATACAATTTATCCGGAAGGAGGAGGGGAATCATAGGAAACTTCATACAAATCCCACCAAGTAGGATCAAGATCTTTACACAGAGCTGCAAGACGGGGCCTTGATTTTCGTTCAGGGCATTTGGCAGCCCAATGATCATATTTTCCACAGATAAAACAAACATTCTTTTTACCCTTTTCTGTCCTTCTCTTCACATATCTGTTGGCTTTATATCTGGACTTCTTGTAGGGTTTCTTGTATCTGTATTCTTTATACTTATGCTTGGATCTGTGGCGATATTCTTTATCTGGATGGTACCTTGGTTCAGAAGTATAAAAACCTTTTTTCTTCTTCTTCTTGCAGGAACAAGAACCACAACCAAAGTGGCCTCGATTATGTGCACAACACCCCCAATCGGGCATTCCAGCAACATCCTTACAAAAGGAAGCAGAGTACATCTGCTGATGTCTTTTGAAATCCTTACTTACACACTTTTCTAAACAATCGTCTTGCCATGTTTCTAGAATATGACTATGAAGTTGTGCAAGTGTCAGAGATCTAACCTCTACCTTTTCATCTTTTAATGCCTGTTCAACTGCATCAGGCACATGTCCTGGGTAACTTCTAAGGTAGTGCTTCAAATAGGCAGGGTCTCCTGATTTCCCTGAAGTAATCAACAATTTTTGCATATAACAAAAATATTCTTCAGCCTTGCTTAAATCACATAATCTAGCAGACATAAACAATGATGCAAGGTGATCGTAGTCTTCGCCCTCTTCTGGACCATAAAATTCCCTACTTAAAGCAGATAGAATCTATTCTTCTGCGTCATCAGCAGTAAGCATTTCGTGTTTAGTTTCCTGGGGTAACCACTTCCACCATTCATAAGCTAAACCTGAAAATCTAGCTACCAACTGGGTTCCTAACATCTGACCTATTAGGTTGGGATCTTGCTGTTTTTTATATAGGGTCCATTGATTGAGTAGTTGTATTGCATTTCTTAAATCTGCTCTTGACTTGCACTGAACATTCAAAACTGGTTGTTCAGGCATCTGGGAGATTAAATCATTCATAGAATTAATACCAAAGTGAAAATCTTTGGTAGGAGGAACTGAGGCAAAGGTAACATCTGGCATGTGGGTATCAAACTGAGGAGGAGCAGTTATTTGTCTTCTCTGGTTAGAAGACTCAGCATCTAAAGTATTTAGATCATCTAAATACTTAGGATCTAGCACCGGTTTAAACTTTTTGAACTCTGAGATCCATTCTTCTACATTGTCTCTAATCATATCACTCTCTCCAAAATCCCATTCAGGCCTTTGGTCTTCAAGCAGGACTGTGAATTGACCTAAAGACTTGCTTTTTGAGTGTCCTTTTACTGCTTGTCTTAGTACATGGTCTGGAACCACATACTGTTTTTTCTTTAAATTCTCTGTCTTGGCACAGAGATCATTAAGGACATCTAGCCTTCTTTCAAGCTTTTGGGTAGCTTCAACTATGGCCGTTTTGATTTGGGTTGAATCATGAAGAAGATGATCTAATAACTCTAACTTTGTTTGGACTGTAGAGATTTGCTCCTTTTTCTCAGCACATTGCTGCTTGAGATACAAGATATCTCGTGCCATATCATCAAGATTTCTAGCAGTATGTAGCTCTTGTAAATTTCCCCAATTAGCCAACTTGATTTCATCATAAACAGTTTGATCATGTGCAAAAGACTTACAAGACAGGAATTCCCTTTTGGTTTGACCATCTTGAGCATACTGTCTGAAACCAGCTTCAGGAAGGTTTCTTCCAGGGACAAAGGATTTTTGGCCAGCATTTGTTACTTCGAGACTTGAGTTTTCTCGAGGCAAAGAGAACATTCCTAAAGAAGGAAACTCATTCTGCTTCTGTTTCTGTTTATGCAGGAGTTTTTGTTTTATTTTTTGGCATGCTTGACAGGCAGCATGTTGGCCTCTATGTTCATAAGGAGAAAGACCAGAAAATGAATTTTGTACAAATGAAGATGATGCAGGGGGATTGGCTTCAGCTTCGGCTTGGTTCTCTTTACTCAACTGATCAGACATGGCTTGTAATTTAGCATTATTGTATGACGAGATGGAGGAAGACTTTATCAAGGGTGGACCGAATCTTTGAATTGGCTGGTCTTGGGCAGCACGGAAAGAACTAGTTGCTTCATCAAATATTAAAGGCTGTGGGGTGAAAGAAGCTTCAACTCTTTCTCTATTTCTTAGCTCAGTGTATTTCAATTCCCAAGACTGTGGATAATTTATACCAGTCCAATTAAAAGTAATTGGTGTGGCATTGTTCGATTTGTCCTTTTCCACCACGCTGGTGTCTGTAGAACTCTGATGAACATGAGTTCGCAACTGGGGAAGGGTATCATTCCCGAAACGGACACAGACTCCACCTTTCAACTGAATTATCTTAGATCCAGTTTCCATGTCAAAACCACGTGGTAAAATATAGGCCTTCAAGAGGTTATAGATATAAGGATCTTTGAGGCTAACAGAGAACTTTGGGTAAACAGTACCGAAAGCAGGACCATCATGTAATGGTGCAGTGAAACCATCAATGACTGCATCGGAGAACTTACGGTGACGGGTGTCAACTATACAACATAAAGAAGACACAGCTAGACGCGAACGGACTAAGGGACCTAGGCCAAGTTTTATAGCACCAAAATGTGCATAGTTATAACCTTTAGATAGAGCCCAATCAATTTGAGATTTATCAAGAAGATTAATATGGGCAGGCTCTTGTTTATCTGTAAAGGACACATCTATACTAGACACACAAATATGTGTGGTGGCTGTGATATTCCACCATGGAAGTTTATAGACTTCTCTTGGCAAAATCTGAGGCAACTACCAATTTTCTGATGGATTATGATCTGTTATAGAGATATAGGATGAATCATCTGATGATGATGGATTGAAAGAGGATTGTCTGCGTTTTGCAAGACAGAGTTCAGTATCGTTTGAAGAATCACACTCTAAGTTTGTTAGCTCAACAGTATCCATTACTGGATCCATTTTTAAAAAGAGAGTAAGTGTTGACTCTAATTTAGTCTCTGGCAACTATGTATACTTACTCCCCTATCCCTTCGGGCCTTACTGCTACTCTGACTTCGGATGACTCTTACACTCTCAATGCCCAACAATCCACTCAGCGGTCATTTCCACCGCCTACAGAATACTATTGTGGAATGTGTATTAAACAAATAGAAAACTGAATAGTGATATTACAGCAGATTTAACCAGAGATTTAAACATTCAACATTCATCAAATTGAGAACAAGAATTACCAGTTAACAAATTTAACTTGGCTTTGATACCAATACACTCCAGGATCTCCACAATCAACTTTTACAGCTTTATTCTTCCATCAGCATTATCTTACAGACTCAGACTCAAGGGCCAGTGACATTGTGTCTAGACATTCTGTCTGTGTGTGTGGTGATGAGCTTCGCTATCCAAAGCCGATCCACTGTGAGTCTGAGTCTGTAATATAATGCTGATGGAAGACTAAAGTTGTAAAAGTTGATTGTAGAGATCCTGGAGGGTATTGGTATCAGAGCTAGGTTAAAGTTGTTAATTGGTAATTCTTGTTCTCAATCTGATGAATGTTGAATGTTTAAATCTCTGATTAAATCTGTTGTAACATCACTATTCAGTTTTCTGTTTTTTTAATACACATTCTACAATAGTATTCTGTAGGCGGTGGAAATGACCACTGAGTGGATTGTTGGGCATTGAGAGTGTAAGAGTCGTCCGAAGTCAGGGTAGCAGTAAGGCCCAAAGGGATAGGGGAGTAAGTCTACATAGTTGCCGGAGACTAAATTAGAGTCAGCACTCACTCTCTTTTTAAAAATGGACCCAGCAATGGATACTATTGAGCTGACACACTTAGAGTGTGATTCTTCAAACGATACTGAAGTCTGTCTTGCAGAACGTAGACAATCCTCTTTCAATCCATCATCATCATATGATTCATCATATATCTCTATTACAGATCATAATCCATCAGAGAATTGGCAGTTGCCTCATATCTTGCCAAGAGAAGTCTATAAACTCCCATGGTGGAATATCACAACCGCCACACATATTCATGTGTCTAGTATAGATGTGTCCTTTACAGATAAACAAGAGCCTATCCATATTAATCTTCTTGATAAATCTCAAATTGATTGGGCTCTATCTAAAGGTTATAACTATGCACATTTTGGTGCTATAAAGCTTGGCCTAGGTCCATTAGTTTGTCCGCATCTAGCTGTGTCTTCTTTGTGTTGTATAGTTGACACTTGTCACCGTAAGTTCTCTGATGCAGTCATTGGTGGTTTCACTGCACCATTACATGATGGTCCTGCATTCGGTATTGTTTACCCAAAGTTCTCTGTTAGCCTCAAAGATCCTTATATCTATAACCTCTTGAAGGCCTATATTTTACCACGTGTTTTTGACATGGAAATTGGATCTAAGATAATTCAGTTGAAAGGCGGAGTCTATTACCGTTTTGGGAATGATACTCTTCCCCAGTTAAGAACTCATGTTCATCAGAGTTCTACAGACACCAGCGTGGTGGAAAAGGAAAAGTCAAAGAATGCCACACCAATTACTTTTAATTGGACTGGTATAAATTATCCACAGTCTTGGGAATTGAAATACACTGAGCTAAGAAATAGAGAAAGAGTTGAAACTTCTTTCACCCCACAGCCTTTAATATTTGATGAAGCAACTAGTTCTTTCCATGCTGCCCAAGACCAGCCAATTCAAAGATTTGGTCCACCCTTGATAAAGTCTTCCTCCATCTCGTCATACAATAATGCTAAATTACAAGCCATGTCTGATCAGTTGAGTAAAGAGAACCAAGCCGAAGCTGAAGCTAATCCCCCTACATCATCTTCATCTATACAAAATTCATTTTCTGGTCTTTCTCCTTATGAAGATAGAGGCCAACATGCTGCCTGTCAAGCATGCCAAAAAATAAAACAAAAACTCCTGCATAAACAAAAACAGAAGCAGAATGAGTATCCCTCGTTAGGAATGTTTTCCCTACCTCATGAAAACTCAAGTCTAGAGGTTACCAATGCTGGCCAAAAATCCTTTGTCCCTGGAAGAAACCTTCCTGAAGCTGGTTTCAGACAGTATTCCCAAGATGGCCAAACCAAAAGAGAATTCCTACCCTGTAAATCTCCTTCCCATGATCAAACTGTTTCTGATGAAATCAAACTGGCAAATTGGGGAAATTTGCAAGAGATACACACTGCAAGGAATCTAGATGATATGGCTACAGATATGTTGTTTTTAAAGCAGCAGTGTGCAGAACAAAAGGAGAAAATAAATAAAGTTCAAACAAAGCTTGAACTATTAGATCATCTTCTTCATGATTCAACCCAAATCAAAATGGCCATAGTTGAAGCTACCCAAAAGCTTCAAAGAAGGCTAGATGTCCTTAATGATCTCTGTGCCAAGACAGAGAATTTAAAGAAAAAATAGTATGTGGTTCCAGACCATGTACTAAGACAAGCAGTAAAAGGACACTCAAAAAGCAAGTCTTTAGGTCAATTCACAGTCCTGCCTGAAGACCAAAGGCCTGAATGGGATTTTGGAGAGAGTGATATGATTAGAGACAATGTAGAAGAATGGATCTCAGAGTTCAAAAAGTTTAAACCGGTGCTAGATCCTAAGTATTTAGTTGATCTAAATGCTTTAGATGCTGAGTCTTCTAACCAGAGAAGACAAATAACTGCTCCTCGTCAGTTTGGTACCCACATGCTAGATGTTACCTCTGCCTCAGTTGCTCCTACCAAAGCTTTTCACTTTGGTATTAATTCTATGAATGAGTTAATCTCCCAGATGCCTGAACAACCAGTTTTGAATGTTCAGTTCCAGTCGAGAGCAGATTTAAGAAATGCCATACAACTGCTCAATGAATGGACCCTATATAAAAAACAGCAAGATCCCAACCAAACAGGTCAGATGTTAGGAACCCAGTTGGTAGCTGGATTTTCAGGTTTAGCTTATGAATGGTGGAAGTGGTTACCCCAAGAAACTAAACATGAAATGCTTGTTGCTGATGACGCAGAAGAACAGATTCTATCTGCTTTAAGTAGGGAATTTTATGGTCCAGAAGAGGGAGAAGATTACGATCACCTTGCATCATTGTTTATGTCTGCTAGATTATGTGATTTAAGCAAGGCTGAAGAATATTTTTGTTATATGCAAAAAAAAATTGATTACTTCAGGGAAATCAGGAGACCTTGCCTATTTGAAGCACTACCTTAGAAGTTACCCAGGACATGTGCCTGATGCAGTTGAACAGGCATTAAAATATAAAAAGGTAAACCTTAGATCTCTGACACTTGCACAGCTTCATAGTCATATTCTAGAAACATGGCAATACCATTGTTTAGAAAAGTGTGTAATTAAGGATTTAAAAAGACATCAGCAGATGTACTATGCTTCCTTTTGTAAGGATGTTGCTGGAATGCCCGATTGGGGGTGTGGTGCACACAATCGAGGCCACTTTGGTTCTGGTTCTTGTTCCTGCAAGAAGAAGATGAAAAAATGTTTTCATACTTCTGAACCAAGGTACCATCCAGATAAAGAATATTGCCACAGATCCAAGCATAAGTATAAAGAATACAGATACAAGAAACCCTACAAGAAGTCCATATATAAAGCCAACAGATATGTGAAGAGAAGGACAGAAAAGGGTAAAAAGAATGTTTGTTTTATCTGTGGAAAATCTGATCATTGGGCTACCAAATGCCCTAAACAAAAATCAAGGCCCCGTCTTGCAGCTCTGTGTAAAGATATTGATCCTACTTGGTGGGATTTGTATGAAGTTTCCTATGATTCCCCTCCTCCTTCCGGAGAAATTGTATATTTGCCTGATGAAGATTATTCCTCTGATTCTTCCTGTATAGATTCTGATAACCCTGCTTTAGCTAAATGTGCCCCTGCCTCTTCCTCTTCCTCTTCCGAGTCAGATTCCGATTCAGATGCACATTTAGGGGGGTGTAGTCGCCCTGAGTTGGATTTTGATTTGTATATGTTTTCCCGTTTTCCTAAATCTTCTGTTCAGTCTTTAAAAAAGAGTATTGCAGATATTGATTTGCAATTATCTACCATCCCTATATATAGACACCATGAAAGAATTGAATTGAGAGAAGAAAAGAAAAGATTGCAAACCCATCTTGAGACTACAAAAGGAAAAGCCAAAATATCTGTTGCTCCTACTGTCCACTATAATCCTGCAGAAATCTACCAAGACTATCCAGGAAGCCATAGTGATAGACAGTCCCACAGAACAGATAAAGAAAAACTTTTGAAACGACAACTAAAAGAGAAACAAAATAAGTTGAAACTCCTTCTCAGAGAGATTGAAGAATTAAAAAGTATGATTACTGTCCTTGTCAGTGAAAAGGATCAGTCTTCTGATGAAGAGCTTTCTAAGCAAATAGAAAGAGCATGTTTCAATCCGGATTCCAAAGAAGAATCTCCTTCACCTACATCTCCGCAGTCTCCTCAGTCACAGAGTCCTCATCTCTTAGGTGCCTTGTCTGGTCCAAAGTTGTTTATAACAGTCCAGTTATGTCCTGCTGAATTTAGATCTTATTCTGTACAGTGTATGATTGATTCAGGATGCCAATTTAACCTTGCCAAAGGTAATGCTATACCATCATTTTATTGGGAAAAAAGTAATGAATTTGGAGCCGCCATTGAAGGTTCACAAGTATCTTTGTGTGGTAAAGTGAAAGATTTCCCAGTCCAATTGTCTGGTATCCATAGTCAGTTATCTTTGTGTAGGTTAGACGTTTTAAAAGAAGATTGCGTCTTAGGTTCTGAATTTTTGCAAAGAGTCAGTCCATTTTCTGTTGATACTAATAAAATGATTTTCTCATGTACAGTTTCGGGAAAATCTGTGTCAGTCCCTTTAAGTTTTAGTCGTGTACAAAAATGTAAACCAATTCCTTCTGAGTCAGTCAGTCAAGTCAATTCAGTCAGTGCTATGAATAAAATGGAACGCTGTATAGCTTATGCAGTGACTCATGGTGAAAAAGCTGTAACAACAATAAAAGAAAAGTTGATTAAAGATTGTTGTTCTGAAAGTCCGAATGCTTTCTGGACAAAAGAGAAGTACTTTGTTTCTTTGCCTTTTGATCCTCTCCAGAAAATCAAGCCTATGAAAGCATCAGCAAGATTAATGAGTCCTTCAGAGAAATAATTCTTCTCTAAAGAAATTCAGGAATTATTGAGCAAAGGTTTAATTGAACCATCAAAACGCCCTTGGGCTTGTAGAGCCTTTGTCGTAAATAAGCACTCCGAGCAGAAAAGAGGAAATCCCAGGTTAGTGGTGAACTATAAGCCTTTGAATGTTGTTCTCCAAAAAGTAAGATATCCACTACCTGATAAAGCAAGCTTACTGCAGAAAATTACAGGCTGCACAGTGTTCAGTAAGTTTGACTTAAAATCTGGTTTCTACCAGATTGGCATTAAAGCGAAAGATCGCTTTAAAACTGCTTTCGTTGTCCCCCATGGACAATACCAGTGGAAAGTAATGCCATTTGGCATTAACAATGCTCCATCTGAATTCCAAAAATGGATGGAAGATATCTTTAGAGATATTCCCTGGTTAGTAGTTTTTATTCATGATATTCTGATATGCTCTAGAAATCTACAGGATCATGTGAAACATCTACAGAGATTTTATGAGCTTGTATTTAAACATGGTTTGGTCCTTTTTGCTTCAAAGATGGAAGTTGGGAAAACTAAGATGGATTTCCTTGGTTTCCATATCAAATCAAGACAAGTAGATCTACAGCAGCATGTGCTGCAATCATTTAAGCATTTCCCAGATAAAATCCTAGACAAAACTCAGCTGCAAAGATTTTTAGGAAGCCTGATTTATATTAGACCATTCTATAGAGGTCAGGCTACTGATATTCACTGTTTGCAACAGAGACTGAAGAAGAAGCCAGCTGCTTGGTCTGAGGAAATGACATTGGTTGTTCAGAAAATAAAAGCCAAGGTGAAAGATCTACCAACTCTCCATTTACCAAAAGGAAATGGTAAATTGATCATTGAAACAGATGCATCAAACACTACATGGGGTGGTGTTCTGCTTGAAGAGACAGATGGTAGAGAAAAGATTTGTGGTTATGCCTCGGGATCATTCAAAGCTGCAGAATTAAATTATCCCAGCAGTCACAAAGAGATTCTTGCTGTCAAAAAGACAGTGCAACATTTTATCCTATTTTTGAAACCTGTCAAGTTTATCATAAGAACAGATTTGAAGATCATGCCCGGTATTTTTAAAAATAAAAACTTGATGGCTGAAAATAGCAGCAGGATCTTAAAATGGTTTATATGGTTATCAAATTTTGATTATGAAATTGTATATAAACCAAGCTATTTAAATTGTTTGGCTGACATGCTAACACGTGAGATTGTGCAACAAAAGGAAGAAGCTGTCAGTTTAAATATGTTTTCAGTTCGTTCTAGTTCTGGTTCTAAAGATGATAAAACCAAAGGCCCTGCACCAGCTAAAGGAACTGAACCTGACTATGTCAGGAGTTTGCCACAGAATGCTCTGTTTATGAAACCATGGGATGAAATCTTATCTCCAGCCGAAAGGAGAGAACTTATTGATTATGCAGACATACATCAAGCTGAAAATTATCTTATCTTGACATTGATTAAACAAATTCAGATAAGTCCCTGTAAACTGCATATCCTGGAAAGATGGGAGAAAACTGATTTAAAGGGTTTTCTTAGGCTCAAGAAAAGCTCCGAAAATGTCGTGAGCTATGGATAGACTGTAATGATGAAAAAGATGGCCCTGTTTGGCATGTTGATATAGGTGAGGGAAACGTCACATGGACATCTTATAATCTAATCCTCCAATTTTGTAGGGAACAGACCTCTATAGTTATCTGCGCCGATCCTGACAATATGAGAAATAAAGCTTGGTCCGGTTGGACTGAAATCTTGTTAGATAAGTTCTGTCCAAGAACAGATTGGACAAACAGGCATGCAATTTTCATCTTACACATGCAGGCAGATATACGGGTTGCTGACCAGCACAACCTATGGTTTAAGTTTCTGTTGTGGCATCATAGTGGCCGTTACAGTCCTCTGGAGCATACGGTTCATGTAACCCAGAAGTATATCAAGCGAGATGCCAAAGGAAACCATCTAGATACAAAGATGCACCGTCGTACACTACCCCTGGACTACAGAGTTGAGTCAATGTTCGCTAGTGAGTTTCTTGGTGAAGAAAATGAGGTATTACATGGGTCAGATATTGAAAAATGCTTCAGTGAATGGTTGTACCCAGAGATGGAATATATTGAAGATACTTATGTACAGGATGATTCTCAGGATGTGGATGCTATCCTAGAAGCACGTGAATTAGAAGAGTGTCTCTACTCTAAGGATGGCTTCAACTATGCATGCGGCGTCCAACCCGTCGGACCTCCGGGAGATCCAGAATTATATTGTGTCTACACGTTTGGAGATGACTGATGCTTAGTCATCATATTTTTGTACATATTTACTTTTCTTAGTGGAAACTGTGGTGGGCCGGGAATAATTGCTCCACAATTGTAATTTGTCGGGACCATGTCCCCGAATAATCTTTATGGATTTGCTTTCATCCTAATTGATGTTTTGTGGGCCAGGTCTTGTCTGCCATAGTCTCGTGTCCGAATCTGAGTCCCCACATGTCACAGCCTCTAAGGGATGAGATAATAATGGTGTTGTCCCACCATTACCTCAGATTCCTTCCTTTTGACTGCCTAGTGGTTGTTTGTTGTAACCGGATGACCTGCTAGCAAGCTATATAAGGAAGGTCCTGGGATTCATTTGAGCATTCGGAGTTGTGCATTGAGCTAGTTAAGAGCTCTGCAAGTGTGAGTTTAGAGCCGAGCGTTTACAGTAGTCTGAAGCTCTGTGAGTCTTAGGTGTCTGGTGTGAGAGCCAAGGAAGGTATGCTCTGCTGGTTTCCCTAGTGGTAAAACACATCATCAGAAATCCAAGGTTAGACTCTGTAAATTGTGTCGAGTCTGTAATGAATGTTAGTAGGCATATCACTGGAATCCCAGGATTCCTCAAGTAAGTTCAAGCTCTCTGAGAAGTTCTGAAGATAAAAGGGCCAGTGACATTGTGTCTAGACATTCTGTCTGTGTGTGTGGTGATGAGCTTCGCTGTCCGAAGCCGATCCACTGTGAGTCTGAGTCTGTAATATGTTAAATTTTGAGCATTAATTCACAATAATCTAGGATCTTTGCTGAGAGAATAACATATAAAGTATATCAATGCATGACCATCACAATATGACAAGCATCACAAGAATCAAAAGCATAAGAGACAAGAGACACAGAGTTTCCGTGGGGAAAACCCTAAGGTGAAAAACCCCACAACTTCCTCAGAGATAGAGAGAGCAATGGCTCAACCAAAGTACAACCAAAATACACTGAGATAGTCTCCTAGTAGCAGATGATCATCCTCCTCACTAGTGAGCCACTTTCTGAGTGAGAGTGAGTTGCTTTTTCTGAATGAGTAAAATAGATATCTTCGATCTCTATTTATACTAACCTTTTTGCCCAGTGACCTTATGGGGCCGACTTGTCTAGCTAGGTACATCTACATTATATTATATATAATTCAGGGCCGACCCCACAAGGTGGTCTAATAACCCATCGGCAAGTACACACACTTGTGACACTTGTCAATCCACATGACGACACTTCCTTATAGAGGAATGACACATCTCTTATAAGGGTACAATAAATATATATAAAATACACAGATGAAATACATTCCGAAGTTACATATACATCAACACCCCCTCTTAACTAGGATGGTATTTCTCGACATAGTACTGCTAGACAAGTCTTCTTCTCGAGATCATCGTCATCATCATCGTCACTGCTGCTGCTATCTCAACCAATCTCTGACTCTACTCGTCATAGGAAGTTCTACAGAGCCAGTCCTTTTTCATATTGGATGTAGGCCCACCACCTGCAGGTCTTCATCATCACTGGCCATACTGTGGAAACCTCAGGACTTATTACGTGCGTCACAAAACCTGGCTGCAGCATCCCAGGCTATTACGAGCACACAGCTCTACCTGTAGGATCTCCCAGGAGCACATTACATGTGACCCATCACAAAACCTGGCTGAAGCATCCCAGGCTATTACGAGCACACGGCTCTACCTGTCGGATCTCCCAGGAGCACATTACATGTGATCTCACCACAAAACCTGGCTGAAGCATCTGAGGCCTTTTTCGTCCTGTCCAGATCTCCTAGGAGCAAATTACATGTGGTCATGGAAAAACCTGGCTGAAGCATCTGAGGCCTTTTTCATCTTGTCCAGATCTCGCAGGAGCAAATTACATGCCATAGGACAAAACCTCAAAAGAGCATCTACCAGATATCCCAGGGCACCGAATTACATGCCATAGGCAAAACCTCGAAAGACTATCTGCAGATCTCCTAGGGCACAAATTATATGTCCTCCCAAGCAAAACCTCGAAAGAGTATTTTCCAGATGTCCCAGGGCACTGAATTACATGCCATAGGCAAAACCTCGAAAGACCATCTGCAAATCTCCCAGGGCACAAATTACATGCTTACCTGCACAACCTGATCCACGGCCACAAAGTATCATCTAATACTCATCATACATCATCCTGATGTACACATGATCACCCTGATCATCATCACTGCAACATCCTGCTGCATGTCATCTGGAGAAGCTCGTCATCCATGATCATCCTGATCATACAATGCATCCATCTAATGCACACCATGTATCTACCTGATACATATCATCATACATAGTGTATCCACCTGATACATAGATACATGATCCACACAATGTATCCATCAACATACATGATCTACCTGATCATATTTGATACATATCAATATACATGATCTACCTGATCATACAATGTATCCACTGGATACATATACAGATACATGGTCCAAGCATCCAACATGATGCATATACAAAATACATACAAATGATCCAACCGATCATATCCAGCATCCAACATGATGCGTACATACATATAAATGATCCAATTGATCATATCCAGCATAAATCATGATGCGTACATACATATAAATGATCCAACTAATCATATCCAGCATCCAACATGATGCATACATACATACATAAAAATGATCCAACTGATCATATCCAGCAGAAACTAGAACATGATCCTGATGCTCATCATCTAGCGCTTACATCCACAGCCATGTGAAGGATCCTCCTTCCAACATTCTTGGAATGGCTTCAGAAGATGTGTCCATCACTTCTTCCTCGAAGTGTCCTCGATCTGAAGAACGCCAAGCCTCTCTCTGAAGTACTCGAACTTCACCCTGGCTAGTGGCTTCGTCAGCACATCTGCAATTTGCTCGTCCGTTGCAACATACAGGAGCTTCACAGCTCCTCTCTACACCATATCCCTGATATAGTGATATTTGATCTCTATGTGTTTCGACCTGTCATGAAACACTGGATTCTCGGACAGCTTCACACAACTCTGGTTATCACAGAAGATACCAGTAGCATCCAACGGGAGATCAAATAACTCAGACAGTAGCTTCCATAGCCATACTGCCTCACAACTAGCTGAACAGGCTGCAACATACTCTGCCTCAGCTGTACTCAGTGCCACGCAGGACTGCTTCCTGCTAAACCATGAGATCACACCTAATCCCATACTGAAGCAACAGCCAGATGTGCTCTTCCTATCTGCAGCACTGCCATCCCAATCTGAATCAACATAACCCTGCAGGTTAAACTTTTGATTTGCTTCATACTTGAGCCCAAAATCCACTGTACCCTTCAGGTACCTCAGAACATGCTTTACAGCAACCAGGTGAACACTCCTCGGATCTGTCAGGAACTGGCTCAACGTGTTCACAGCAAAGCAAATATCTGGTCTTGTGTTCGTCAGGTACATCAAGGACCCAATCATCTGACGATACATAGAGACATCAACCGGATCAAATGAAGCATCACATAGAAGCTTCAGATTCGATGCCATAGGTGTGGCCATGGCCTTGCAATCCATCATCCTGAATCTCTTAAGGATATCTACTGTGTACTTCCCTTGACCAAGGAAGATCCCACCTGCATTCTGCCACACCTCCATACCTAGGAAATAGTGCATCATTCCCAAATCTTTCATATCGAATTCAGCAGCAAGCTTCCTCTTAGTATCTGCAATCAGTCTGTCATCTCCTGTTACAAATAAGTCATCCACATACAGTAGTAGAATCACAGGATTCCCTTCCTCAACCTTGTAGTAAAGGTTGGAATCCGCTTTACTCTTGGTAAAGCCCAAACTAGATAGGAAACTGTCCATCCTACCATACCAGGTTCTGGGAGCTTGCTTCAAGCCATACAAGGCTTTCTTCAATCTGCACACATATGACTCCCTGTCATGTATTTCAAAATCGAGTGGCTATTCCACATATACTTCCTCTTCAACTACACCATTCAAGAAAGCAGTCTTGACATCCATTTGGTGTATTTTCCATCTCATTGCTGCAGCCAGGGAAAGTATTGTTCTGATGGAAGTATACCTGGCTACAGGTGCAAAAGTTTCTTCATAATCTATTCCCTCTTTCTGAGAGAAGCCACGAGCTACGAATCTTGCCTTGTATTTCTCTACACTACCATCTGCAGCATGATTGATTTTGAAGATCCATTTAGAAGTCACAACAGAATTCTCTTTAGGTCTTGGGACAACATCCCAAACATCATTCTTCATTATTGATTGGTATTCCTCAACCATGGAATCCTTCCATTCTTTCCTTTCCGCTGCTTCTTCATAACTGGAAGGTTCTTTGTTCAAAATGTCACAGAGTAAAGCAACATAGCTAGTATGTGATCTGGTTCTCTTCTTTGCTCTATGTTCTTCTTCTGGAATGCCAAATTCTTCTGCATCTTGAATGAGCTCTCTAGCCCATGCAGGTTTCCTCTTGTGAGAGTTATCCTCACGGGGTGGATCTATAGGTTATTATGGATATTCAAACTCACGAACAACTTCTGGAACTGCTTCAGTCATGGTAGTGTCTTGAAATTTGGTTTCTTTAGGTTCTTCATAAACTTCGATAGGTGCCTTCCTTGATTTGATGAATGCTAAGTTTTCATCAAATGTTACATCCCTGCTGACATCAATCTTCTTGAACCCTGGAAAGTATATTTTGTAAGCCTTCGAGCTTTCACTGTAACCCACAAAGATACCCTTCTTTCCTGAAGGATCTAATTTAGTCCTCTTTTCTTTTGGGACATGAGTGTATACTGGACAACCAAATATTCTGAGATGGTTGACTTCAGGTTTCTTATCAGAAAAGACCTCTTCTGTTGTCTTGTTGTCCAATATCTTGTGGGGTGTTCTGTTCTGCACATATACAGCTGTTCTAGCTGCTTCTGCCCATAGATGCATAGGTAGATCCTGGTCATGGAGCATTGCTCTTGCTGCTTCCATGATTGTTCTGTTCTTCCTTTCTGCAACTCCATTTTGTTGTGGATTGTAAGGAGTAGTCAACTCCCTCTTAATCCCTGAATCACTACAAAGCTTCTTGAAGTCACCTGAGGTGAATTCTCCACCATTGTCGGATCTGAATGTTTTGATCTTCTTGTCAATTTGATTCTCCATCAAGGTTTTGAATTCCTTAAGCTTATCGAACACCTCATCTTTGTTCTTCAAGAAGTATACCCAAGTCTTCCTAGAGAAGTCATCAATAAATGAGACATAGTAAACATACCCACTCAGAGAACTGGATGACATAGGACCACATACATCTGAGTGGATGATTTCCAGGATGTCTTTTGCCTTGCTTTCACTGCTTGGGAAAGCCTTCTTAATGTTCTTACCTTTTGCACATCCTTTGCAAACACCTTCACGTTTGGTCTTGATTTCAGGAAGACCCTCTACAGCCTTGCTTGCAATTGGAAGTTCTCTATAGTGCATATGAGCAAGTCTTCTATGCCAAAGTTCACTTGGCTCCATGGATTCATGCACCATGGCATGTTCAGGTTGTCCCTTCAATTTATACAAGTCTCCCTCTTGCTCTCCAATCACTACTGCATCATATATGGTCTTTCCCTTTGGCCACATTAGGAATTGGCCATCCACAAATGCAACCCTCATACCTTTTGCATCTAATGCAGAGATTGAGAGTAAGTTCTTCTTGAGCCCAGGTACATAAAGAACTTCTTTCATCTTCAAAGATTTTCCAGAATCTAGGTTGTAGGAGGCTTCACCACTTCCTTTGATTGGGTATTGATAATCATCCCCAAGTTTCACCTTATGGGGTGATTCATGTTCAGATAGATTCACAAAAGATTCCTTAAACCCAGTCATGTGTTTGGAAGCCCCACTATCAATCAACCAATCATTACAACCATGGGAGATGGTACCTGTGCGAGCAGAGATTAGAACATACTCTTCTTCACTTGATGAGTCATCATCACTTTCTTCCCTAGCCTTCTTCTTGGGTGGTTCATCATCCTCGGTAGCATGAGCATGAAACCTTCTTTTGCTGCCCTTCTTCTTCTTGTTGGAGTTGTTGTTGTCCTTCTTGTTCTTGGGACAATTTATGGCAATATGTCCTTTCTCATTACATGTGAAGCATATTCTTCTTTCTTTGAAGTGATGTGAAGATTTCTTGGAGTGAGATGGCTCTCTCTTGGACTTCCCTTTCTTGGTGTGAGCTGTGAGAGCTTGATCTTCATTCCCCATCTTTTCTTCTCGTGCCACAAGCCTTGCTTCTTCTTGTGAGCATTCTTCCCGTAGTCTACTGAAGGAGATCAACTTCTTCCTTGCACAAATTCCTTGGATAAAGGAATCCCATGACCTGGGTAGGCCATTTAGAGTGGTCATTACCACTTCACCATTCTCCACCATTTCATCCACTGCTTCTAGTTGTTCCTTGATCTAGGAGACCCTTGAAAAATAAGATTGAATGGTTTCTCCATTCTGAAACTTTACTCCTTTCAATTGGTTCCGCAGGGTCATCTTCCGATTTATGTTCTTCCCTTCAAATAGCTTGGTCAAAGAGTCAAACATCTCCTTGGGTGTCTTTAGAGAGGACACATGGGGTATGAGATGATCTTTAATGGAATCAACAATGATTCTCTTTGCCTTGACCAAGTTCTTCTTATGCAATACCTTGGCCTCTTCATCCTCTGGGATAGGGATGTCTTCTTTCACATATGAGTCCAACTCATTCTCTTCCAGGATTAACCCAATCCTATACTTTCAAGCCCGGAAGTTATCAGCTCCTTCAAGCTTATCCTCAAGCTTGGTGTGGTGAGACATCTTAAAGAGTACTTCAAATGTAAATAGAAAAGATTTAGATCTTACCACTTGAAATGCTAAAAACTGGATTTGATCCCGGATTAGGGTTTGTCAGAAAACCCTAAAAATTCAAAATGTGAATTTCAATTTTCTAAAAGGATAGAAAGATGCGCCTTGATGAGCTGATTAGCCTGGTGTATTCAGAATTTGAGATCAGCAAAGCTTTACCCTTCAGATTTGATCTTTTGTCCTCCCGGGTTCACTAGGGAGAACCCTGAATTAGGGTTTGAGATTCCCGGAGATCTACCCAGCCAAAAATCTCGATCCAAAGCTCTAAACTTCGATTTTTGCAAGGAGCTTCCAGCTGTGTCTTCAGATTCCAAAAATTCCTATTTTTGTGGAAACCCTAATTTTTAGGACCAAATCTGAAAATGCTCGGAATTGAATTCTGATTGGACAGATAGATGCGCCTTGATGAGTATTGTCAATCTACTATATTGATTTTCCAAAAACTGTGGAGAGAAACCCAATAAACAAGAAACTCAAGCTTTCGTCACTGCAAAATGTCTTCTTCTCAGGTTAGTTCTGATACCATGTTAAATTTTGAGCATTAATTCACAATACTCTAGGATCTTTGCTGAGAGAATAACATATACAGTATATCAATGGATGACAATCACAATATGACAAGCATCACAAGAATCAAAAGCATAAGAGACAAGAGACACAGAGTTTCCGTGGGGAAAACCCTAAGGTGAAAAACCCCACAACTTCCTCAGAGATAGAGAGAGCAATGGCTCAACCAAAGTACAACCAAAATACACTGAGATAGTCTCCTAGTAGCAGATGATCCTCCTCCTCACTAGTGCGCCACTTTCTGAGTGAGAGTGAGTTGCTTTTTCCAAATGAGTAAAATAGAGATCTCTGATCTCTATTTATACTAACCTTTTTGCCCAGTGACCTTATGGGGCCGACTTGTCTAGCTAGGTACATCCACATTATATTATATATAATTCAGGGCCGACCGCACAAGGTGGTCTAATAACCCATCGGCAAGTACACACACTTGCGACACTTGTCAATCCACGTGACGACACTTCCTTATAGAGGAATGACACATCTCTTATAAGAGTACAATAAATATATATAAAATACACAGATGAAATACATTCCGAAGTTACATATACATCAACATAATATAATGCTGATGGAAGAATAAAGCTGTAAAAGTTGATTGTGGAGATCCTGGAGCGTATTGGTATCAGAGCTTGTGTTTAAACATGGTTTAGTCTTATCTGCCTCAAAAATGGAAGTTGGGAAAAATGAAATGGATTTCCTTGGTCTACACATCAAATCAGGTCAAGTTGTTTTGCAACAGCATGTATTGCAATCTTTCCAGCATTTCCCAGAGAAAATTTTAGATAAGACTCAGTTGCAAAGGTTTCTAGGAAGCCTAAATTATATCAGACCATTCTACAGAGGACAAGCAACTGATATACATTGCTTGCAGCAAAGATTGAAGAAGAAGCCAGCTGCATGGTCTGAAGAGATGACTTTGGTTGTTCAGAAAATAAAAGCCAAGGTGAAAGATCTACCAGCTCTCCATTTACCAAAAGGAAATGGTAAATTGATCATTGAAACAGATGCATCAAACACTACATGGGGTGGTGTTCTGCTTGAAAAGACAGATGGTAGAGAAAAGATTTGTGGTTATGCCTCGAGATCATTCAAAGCTGCAGAATTAAATTATCCCAGCAGTCACAAAGAGATTCTTGCTGTCAAAAAGATAGTGCAACATTTTATCCTATTTTTGAAACCTGTCAAGTTTATCATAAGAACAGATAAGAAGATCATGCCCGATATTTTTAAAAATGAAAACTTGATGGCTGAAAATAGCAGCAGGATCTTAAAATGGTTTATATGGTTATCAAATTTTGATTATGAAATTGTATATAAACCAGGTTATTTAAATTGTTTGGCTGACATGCTAACACGTGAGATTGTGCAAAAAAAGGAAGAAGCTGTCAGTTTAAATACGTTTTCAGTTGGTTCCAAGTCTGGTTCTAAAGATGATAAAAGCAAAGGCCCTGCACCAGATGAAGGAACTGAACCTGACTATGTCAGGAGTTTTCTACGAAATACTCTGTTTATGAAACCGTGGGATGAAAGCTTATCTCCAGTTGAAAGGAGAGAACTTCTTGATTATGCAGACAGACATCAAGCTGAAAAATATCTTAGCTTGACATTGATTAAACAAATTCAGATAAGTCACTGTAAACTGCATATCCTGGAAAGATGGGAGAAAACTGCTTTTAAAGGGTTTTCTCAGGCCCAAGAAAAGCTCCAGAAATGTCGTGAGATTTGGATAGACTGTAATGATGAAAAAGAAGGCCATGTTTGGTATGTTGATATAGGTGAGGGAAACCTCACATGGACATCTTATAATCTAATCCTCCAATTTTGCAGGGAACAGACCTCTATAGTTATCTGCGTCGATCCCGGCAATATGAGAAATAAAGCTTGGTCCGGTTGGACTGAAATCTTGTTAGATAAGTTTCTGTCCAAGAACAGATTGGACAAACAGGCGTGCAAACTTCATCTTACACATGCAGACAGATATGCAGGTTGCTGACCAGCACAACCTATGGTTTAAGTTTCTGTTGCGGCATCATAGTGGCCGTTACAGTCCTCTGGAGGATACGATTCATGTAACCCAAAAGTATATCAAGCGAGATGCCAAAGGAAACCGTCTAGATACAAAGATACACCGTCGTACACTACCCCTGCACTACAGAGCTAAGTCAATGTTCGCCAGTGAGTTTCTTGGTGAAGAAAATGAGGTATTACACGGGTCAGATATTGAAAAATGCTTCAGTGAATGGTTGTACCCAGAGCCAGAATATATTGAAGATACTTATGTACAGGATGATTCTCAGGATGTGGATGTTATCCTAGAAGCACGTGAATTAGAAGAGTGTCTCTACTCTGAGGATGGCTTCGACTGTGCATGCGGCGGACAACCCGTCGAACCTCCGGGAGATCTAGAATTATATTGTGTCTGCACGTCTGGAGATGACTGATGCTTAGTCATCGTATTTTTGTACATATTTACTTTTCTTAGTGGAAACCGTGGTGGGATGGGAATAATTGCTCCACAGTTGTAATTTGTTGGGACCATGTCCCCGAATAATCTTTATGGATTTGCTTTCGGCCTAATTGATGTTTTGTGGGCCAGGTCTTGTCTTCCATAGTCTTGTGTCTGAATCTGAGTCCCCACATGGCACTGCCTCTAAGGGACGAGATAATAATGGTGTTGTCCCACCATTACCTCAGATTCCTTGCTTTTGACTGCCTAGTGGCTGTTTGTTGTAACCGGATGACCTGCTAGCAAGCTATATAAGGAAGGTCCTGGGAGTCATTTGAGCATTCGGAGTTGTGCATTGAGCTAGTTAAGAGCTCTGCAAGTGTGAGTTTAGAGTCGAGCATTTCCCGTAGTCGGAAGCTCTGCGAGTCTTAGGTGTCTAGTGTGAGAGCCAAGGAAGGTATGCTCTGCTGGTTGCCCTAGTGGTAAAACACAGCATCAGAAATCCAAGGTTCGACTCTGTAAATTGTGTCGAGTCTGTAATGAATGTTAGTAGGCATATCACTGGAATCCCAGGAGCCTTCAAGTAAGTTCATGCTCTCTGAGAAGTTCTAAAAGATAAAAGGGCCAGTGACATTGTGTCTAGACATTATGTCTGTGTGTGTGGTGATGAGCTTCGCTGTCCGAAGCCGATCCACTGTGAGTCTGAGTCTGTAATATAATGCTGATGGAAGAATAAAGTTGTAAAAGTTGATTGTGGAGATCCTGGAGCGTATTGGTATCAGAGCCAAGTTAAAGTTGTTAACTGGTAATTCTTGTTCTCAATCTGATGAATGTTGAATGTTTAAATCTCTTCTTAAATCTGCTGTAACATCACTATTCAGTTTTCTGTTTGTTTAATACACATTCTACAATAGTATTTTGTAGGCGGTGGAAATGACCGCTGAGTGGATTGTTGGGAAATGAGAGTGTAAGAGTCGTCCGAAGTCAGAGTAGTAGTAAGGCCTAAAGAGATAGGGGAGTAAGTCTACATAGTTTCCGGAGACTAAATTAGAGTCAGCACTCACGCTCTTTTTAAAAATGGACCCAACAATGGTTACTGTTGAGCTGGCACACTTAGAGTGTGATTCTTCAAACAATACTGAAGTCTGTCTTGCAGAACGCAGACAATCCTCTTTCAATCCATCATCATCAGATGATTCATCGTATATCTCTATTACAGATCATAATCCATCAGAGAATTGGCAGTTGCCTCAGATTTTTCCAAGAGAAGTCTATAAACTCCCATTGTGGAATATCATAGCCGCCACACATATTCGTGTGTCTAATATTGATGTTACCTTTATAGATAAACAAGAGCCTGTCCATATTAATATTCTTGATAAATCTCAAATAGATTGGGCTCTCTCTAAAGGTTATAAGTATGCACATTTTGGTGCTATAAAGCTTGGCCTAGGTCCATTAGTCCGTCCGCGTCTTGCTGTGTCTTCTTTGTGTTGTATAGTTGACACTCGCCACCGTAAGTTCTCTGATGCAGTCATTGGTGGTTTCACTGCACCATTACATGATGGTCCTACTTTCGGTACTGTTTACCCAAAGTTCTCTGTTAGCCTCAAAGATCCTTATATCTATAACCTCTTGAAGGCTTATATTTTACTGCGTGGTTTTGACATGGAAACTGGATCTAAGATAATTCAGTTGAAAGGTGGAGTCTGTGTCCGTTTTGGGAATGATACTCTTCCCCAGTTAAGAACTCATGTTCATCAGAGTTCTACAAACACCAGCGTGGTGGAAAAGGAAAAGTCAAAGAATGCCGCACCAATTACTTTTAATTGGACTGGTATAAATTATCCACAGTCTTGGGAATTGAAATACACTGAGCTAAGAAATAGAGAAAGAGTTAAATCTTCTTTCACCCCACAACCTTTAATATTTGATGAAGCAACCAGTTCTTTCCGTGCTGCCCAAGACTAGCCAAACCATCCATGAATGATAGGACTTCATGCCCTGTGCATGCATCGATGAGTTGGTCAATAAATGGCATGGGGAAGTTGTCTTTGGGACATGCTTGGTTTAAATCACAGAAGTCAGTGCATACCCTGATGGTGCCTTGTTTTTTGTTAACAAGGACGGGGTTAGAAACCCAAGTGGTGTATGCAATGGGGTAAATGAAACCTGCTGCACGAAGTTTTTCAATCTCTGCGTTAACGACGGGGAGCTTTGATGGTTGAATGGGGCGTTGTTTTTGGTGAACGGGGGGCACATCTGGCCATGTGTCAATGTGGTGATCTATGATAGCGGGGTCAAGACCAGGTATTTCGGTGTAGGACCAGGCAAAGACATCGCATAACTCCTAAATTTTTTTTTTGTACTCTCCGATCTCGTACTTGGTGCAGGAGGCTCCCAAAGTAATGATTTCAGGGGCACCGCCTGGGGCAGAGATATCAATGTGGATTATGGGTGAGATATTGGCCATGTTACCTTCCTCGAAGGCATTGAGAGCGGGAATGGGCTCTTTAAACTAGTCGACCTTGGTGGGGAGGAAATATTTGGACTCAACCGAAAATTGGGTGGCTGTGGTGGGGGAGTACTCCTCCGGGAGGAAATAGGAACGATGGTGCATATCCTCCCAGTGGTAATTAGGTGCGATAAGAGCCTCGAGAATTTCTTCATCATTGCAGAAATGTTTTGTAGTCAAATTGGTTGATGAGGGGATGCTAGTAGTAGAGATCATATAAATGGTATTGATCGCTCCTGTTGGCAGAGATTCTAGGGGCTGGATCTCTTCAATGGTGGGGGGAGACGTCTCGAGGTCCAAGTTGTTCATATCGTAGAGAGAGGCTCTGTAATCTGGGAGATCAGGACAGTGATGTGAGTAATGGCCGTAAATACCGCATATTGCACAAGAGTGGTTGGTACGTAGTGATTTATCGTGAGGCTTAGGGGTAGGGTCGAGTTGGAAAACTAGGATGTTGGGGTCATCGTCAAGCATTTGCATGTGCTCTTGTAATGCAGGTAATTGTGGAAATTGATGGGTAGCATGGCCCAACTCATCACACAAAGAGCATTTGGGAGGAGCGCGAAACACAAGGGGATTTTTAATTGGTGCGGGCAGAGCAGTATAAGGTAGTGGTCCTTTGCCCCTAGTGTGTTTGGCAAGAGGGGGTGGGTTGGTAGAGGAGGAAGGAGTGGTGACACCGGGAGGTGGTCGACTAGCAGTGGTGATAGGTTGCACTGGTTGTAAGATGACATTGGGCATCGGAGGGGAAATAGGAGGTGTGATGTACCATATAGGTAGTCCTAAAGTTAACCTCGGGAGGTTTAGTGTGGCCATCACCGAAGTGCTTACGACTCCTGAAGGGGGAAATAGGAAGGGGCTAGTATGAATGGGTATAGCACCAACATGACTAGGTACCATCGGTGGCTAGGGTAGCAAGGGCGGTTGATGGTTGGGTGTTTGTGTATTGTGGGAGAGGGTACATAAGTCAGATATTTCGGTCACTGGTGACGGGGGTGGAATGGATTGGAATGTGGAAGTCATCGACGTATTTGAGTAGACTTCATGTCCAACTGAGGAAACCAACGAGGTAGATGCACCGCGAACAGGTTGTTCAACCATGGGAAGAACATTTTCGGGTGCAGCGGGGGCATTGGGATCGTAATAGGTGAGTTGATCAATCTTGACCACTCGTCCTTCATGGGGGAACATCATGGTATGAAAAACAGATGATGCAACTGCCCGCATGGCGTACATGTAACTGTGGCCAAGTAAGAGGTTATAGTCAAGTTGGGCGTTGATGACCTCTATGTCAATAAGCACTGTTTTACCAGCCAACTGGATGGGAACATTAGCTAAGAGACCTTGGGGTTGAGCCGAATGGCCGTCGTAGGCTCGCAACGTAGTGGTGGATGGCTGGAGATTAGGGGATCCCAACTTCTTCCAAACGAATGTGGACATAATGCATGTAGAGGCACCCTCATCGATGATGCATCAATGGATTACAAGATTCTGAATGGATACAGAAACTTGGAATGCTAATGTGGAAGGTAGGCGTGGTTCAGATTGGTCCAAATCAAAGGCCATCATTCATTAATCAGTCGGGTCGATAGCACCAACGGCTGATAACAGAGGCTTGCACTGTGTAGTACAGTTTTTTAAGACCTCTAACGCAGACATGGCTGCGGGGGACTGAGCTAAGTCATCCACAATGTTGTAATTAGACGCAGCGCGAGCATTAGGGTTATTGTTGATGCGTTAAAGTGGGAAGCGAGGGGATTTTGGGGTGCCATCTAATGGGGCCGGAGGTATGCGTAATGGCTGACCGGTGGGAAAAGCGTTGGTGGTTTTTTCGGTGGGAGGGACTTTAGGGGTGGAGCCATATTGGTTTCGACGGGTTTGAAGGTTGACATCGACGGATGACATCATCAACAAGTGATGGGTGCCTGAGTCTAAAGTGGGGTGGGTAGGCGCAGCATACATAACTTGCTGTTGTGGTGGCACGTTTCCTTGAGGGGGAGCTAATGGTTGAGTGTTCACCACTCCTTGGGTTGGTAAAGGGTTCTGTAACACCAAGGGTTGAGTTTGAGGTGGTGGGGGGTTAGGTGGCGCCTGAGGTGCCGCGTGCCCTTGGATGTGGGCATCATCGGTCCAGAGTTGTCGTGCCCATTCCAAATGTGGGAAAGTGTGTGTAAAATGGCCATAGACCCCGTAAATAGAACAAGGGTGGTTTGTTCATAAGTTAGGGTTTTTATCTTGCTTTGGCGGCCTGTTAGGGTTTTGGTTGGTAGGTGCCGCGTTATTATTGTTTGGGGGATTAGGTGGCTGTCCGCCTTGGTCTGGAGGGGGATTGTTCCCGCGGTTGCATCCTTTTCTGCGGTTTTGCTAGCCTTGTTGGTGTTGGTTATTTTGGTTAGGCTGCGAATTTTGTTGTGTGTACACTTTCCCTTGGGCGGCAGGTGGGTTCTGGGGTTGTGTAGGTGCGGGAGAAGGCTGCGGCGGATAATAAGTGGGTGGGGGTGGAGGCGGTGCCGGTGCTGGAACTTGTGGGGGTTGTTGATATGTCTATGTGACGGGTGGTTGATTTGACGTAGGTGTTTCCTGTGGTGGATAATAAGAGGGGAGGGGCTTGAGAGGATACAGGAGTGTGCGTGACCTGCGGGTGGTAATATGGTTGAGGTGCAACTGGGGGAACGTAAGCAGGGGATGCGTGGCCGAAGCACTGAGGTGGACATGAGGGTCCGTGGGAATGGCGGTTATGCACCATGGGAGCATACGAATTGGTTGCTCCAGAGTGGGATGTAGCCCGCAAAAGGTCGAGGCCATTACTAGTACAGGTCATGTTAAAGGGTTGATTATGCGATGCAACATGGCCAATGATGCCATCGACGGCATGGGATTCCCCCAGTGCATCATTTTGGGAGGAATCACCGCAGGGGGCGTCAGGTATAATGGTATATAGGAAACCAGACTGGGCGTAGATAAGGTCAAACTGATGGGATTTTAGGATGGCCTCTTCCTCGGACAGGGGTCGCACGGATGCCACATCCTTAGCAATGACGGGGAGGAGAGATTTAAGGAACCAATCTAGGAAGATACGGTCATCTAACTTGATTTTGCACATGCTTCGGCGTCGACGCGACTCATGAATGTGGTCAGTGATGTGGGTGGCCATATTCTGTCTACAAGACAGTAGGATCTCAACTCCCGCATCATAGCAGACAGGTAACTGAAAGAACTGCAGGAAGGTCGAGGCGAGGGAAGTAAAGGTGGCATGGGTCCCATGGGGCTGCTCGATGTACCACTTGGCTGCAGAGCCAGTGAGAGTCCATTGTAACAGATGGAGTCAAACAAAGTCGTCCACTATGGAGTTGGAGGAACACCATAGATGGAATGACATAATGTGATTTTGGGGGTCTTCACCTGCCTTGCCATCAAACTTAGGGATGTCTGATGGGAGCTTGGTGGGCATGTGAGGCTACGTAGGATCGTGTCTGATGGGATCATTGGTCAGTCTGGCTAGGTCAGGAAGGTTGAGACTAGCCATGAATGGAAAAATAGTATAAGGATGTGACATACTGGTGGTGGCGGCCACATTGGGGTTGATGCCCCTAAGTGTAGGGGCTGGGTTTGTGATAGGGATGTGACCCCCAAATGGGGGGGTGGAGGTGGTATGGGAGGCTCCTGCGCCACTAAGCGTAGTGTGAATCACCAGTGGGGTTGGGTTGGGCATGCTAGCCACTGGAATTGGCAGAGTGACCGGAATGGTGGGTGTGGGCTCCATCGAGGGCATACCCAAAGCAGGTGTGGTGGCTGGGGTGGTTGTGGACGCTCCACCAATGGTCCCTACAAAGAAAGGGTTGGATGTCATGCCATCCATGGGGCTGGTTGGTGCAGTGTAAGTGGGGTTTTCGGACTCTGCCTCAGAATCAGATGTGAAGTAAGGGGCGTCCAAGCCGGGGGACGGAGCTCTATGGCGTTGACGAATAGAGTCGAGTGACGAAGCTCTAGGTCTATAACGATTGGTGTCAAGTGATGTAGTTCTATGTCTATGAAGAGTGATGTCAAGTGAACCGTGCTACAGGGGATCGCCCCAGAGGCACCGAGAGTGTCTCGGGGACTCAATGGTGACAGAAGGTGTCAAGTGTCTAGGGGTTGTGTGGAGTGAAAAATAGCTCAAAAACCCTAATGCAGTCGAGTGTGCAGAAGGAGAGCGCAAAAAATATGGCACTCAGGCCAACAACCAGCTCAAAATGCTCACTGTAACAGCTGTGCTACAATAAGCAGAGCATCAACAACATTGGTCTAAATACCAACAAGCAGCAGGTTTCCTAAAAAAATAAAAATAGTGGACTCGCTAGACCAAAGAGAGGTAAGGGAGCATGCAAACACCTAGCTAAATAGTATTTTGACTCAACTAGACATATCCTCTGCAAGGTGATGAAATCCAAGTCAGACAATATGGATAGTCGAACCAAGTGGCTAAGGGTGTCCCCCTACTGGGAGGGACACTGGGTAAGACAATCCTAGAAGAAAGGCGAGTAAGATACCCTGTTCATGACACATCCATAAAAGGTGAATCTGCAGCTCCGGCCCTATCACCGTGTGGGCCTAAAAGGAATCACCACACGCGGACCAACAAGTAGGTATCCTTCGGTTACTGAATGGATTGCCGTATTCCACTCAGGCCTCCTGAACCAGTCTGGCTACTTCAACCCTCCTAAGGGAGAGTCCCTCTGATAAATTGATTGTGGCCGTGTCAAAAAATACTAGGGGATTTTGGTACCCTAAAGGACAACCACTATGTCTCAAGTGTAAGTGACCGAGGGGGGTTATTTGGATGCCTATCCCCCCTGTCCTACCTAACTACAATATTCTTATGTGTTCCCGCCCCAAGTGGGGTTAGAATGTTGGTTTTGTTTAAGTAGTGTTTTAAGGCTCACTTGAATTAGGTGGCAGAGTGTGTGCGTGTGAGATGATGAACCCAACAAAAGTGCCACGCGTGGGAAATTTTTTAACCAATAATAATGCAGAAATTTAACTTGCAACGCAAAATTTTCTTTTTCCATTGTAAATGCCCTTAAACTTTAAAAATTCTGTAAATGGAACAGAAAGCAAACTGCAGAAAAAAAAAGATGTAGGTAACTGTGGCTGCAGACAGAACAGGTGGTTGTGCAGGTGCAGAAAATATTGCAGTAAAATTATGGGTTCAAAAAAGGGTAAAAATGTAGAAAATAAATCGCAGGTCTGTGACTGAAATGAGCGGCCTGGAGCGTGGCTATAAGGGTGAACCCTGCGGTCGGATCGTGGGTCTGCGGCTAAACTGCGTGGTCTAGAGCACGGTTGTAGGGGTAAAAAGCGGCGATCAGGGCTGCGGGAAAGATGACGAAAGCTGCGATTGGGTCGCGGGTCTGTGGCCAAAATGTGCGGTCTGGAGCGCGGCAAAGGGGCAGAAAGCTGCGATCTGGGCCGCGGGACAGAGGCGGAAGGCTGCGGTCTGGGTGTGGTAAAAATGGCAGGAAGTCACATTCTGGGCCGCGGGAAAAGGGTAGAAAGGTGCGATCTGGGCCACGGGACAGAGGCAAAATGCTGCGGTATGGGTGCAGTAAAAATGGCAGGAAGTCGCGGTCGAGGCCGCGGGAATACGGTAGAAAGGTGCGATCTGGATCGCGGAAAAAAGGTCGAAAGTTGCGATCTAGTTCGTGGCTGCGATGAACAGAATTGCAATCTGCAGCAGAAAACCCAACTGGCCGAAGGCACAACCAAACAGGGAAAACAGAAAAATACTTGCAGAAAATAAAAAAAATTTAAATTTTTTAACCAAAAATTCAAAGGCCAATAGTGGAGTCGCCAAAACTGTAGCTAGGGTTTTCACCTTAGCTTGTGTGAATGAGCACCTACTAAGGAGAAGGGCCTCCTTAGTAGCAGTTCAATAAACAATAAAACTTGACAGTAAAACAAAGTAAAATCTAAGCTAACATGTGCATCAATAGAAATAAAAAGACAATGACAATATAATAGAAAATTTTCTTTTGTATTATGGTATGACCAAAATTACATTTACCTCAGATATGGAGGTTGGTGGAGCTCTTGCAGTAGTCCAGGAGGGCTGCTTCCATGCTTCAATGGGTTCCTTCTCTTTCTCCAAGGTGTTTGGATAATGGGCCAAAAGGGGCACTCAAATGGGAAACTAGCTCAAATGGTAAGCTAGGGTTTGAAGAGTGATTTTGGCAGAGTGAGGATATGATAGATTGTGGATATGAAATGGGGAGCCTCCATTACCTATTTATAGGTTTTTAGTGGTGGAGTGTTGACCCATGGTTTTTGGCACCATATGGTTTAGGTTAATTGTTTTATGGTTTTTGCTTCCTTTTTCCCTCTTTTTTATTTTTTTATTCCCTTTTATTTTATTTTTGGGAATTTAGGGCCTTTTTAGAGGATTTTTGCTATCTTTTGAGGAAATTTAAATTATTTTGGGGGAAAAAGGGGTTTTTTGGCCTTTTGGTGGCTTTTTAATGGTTTTTTGAGGTTTTGGAGGCAAATATGGTTAGAAATATAGACAAATGAGTCATGTAATGAGGGAGATGAGATGGTGAGCACTTTTTGGGTGTTAACACCAAGCTTGCGGAATCGCAAGGGAAAAGCACATTATTGATGGGAATAAATGTTGGCGATATACTAGTTATAAGGTATGGTTTATAGAGAATAAAATATAGTCGAAACCGGTTGGGTTAGGGTCGGATAACAGTCTTGTTTGAACTAAACCTCTTTCAATTTGGATGCAGTACAATGACCTTCATGCCACCGAAAAAAGGATACTAGAGGAGACCACGCCTTCGAGTAGAGCAGACAATGCCACATAGCTGCAGAGGAGACCACGCCACATAGCTGCAGAGTAGACCCTAGTGATGTCTTATGTATGTGCATTTTTAGACCCTACCCCCTTGCAAAGGAATTTATTTTTGCTACTAAGAAGGGAAGCTGGATAAACAAAGGGATATTATAAGAAACTCCTCTGACAACTTCATTGGAATGATTCTTTGACTTACTAATTTATAATTGGATGTAAAATGATAGCAATGGGCTTAAAAGCACTATATCATAAGTGAAATATTGCATTTTGAAGGTTCTTCACTTGACCCCATAATATTAATAACAAAATTCAGAGAATGGCAATCCATGATTTTCAAAAGGTCCATTCTCTCCATCAGTAAAGCTCAATGCAACTGCAAATTCCTTAAGGAAAAATTACCACCTCGACAACTAATATTGTTGCATTCAATACTCTATCCATAGTACCAAATACAACATTCCTAGGGTAAGGAAATATTCCTCGGACTTATGTACAAAGAGCCCTATGAAAATATATATTCTAGATCTAATGTTAGATCTATCATGCATGCCACGAATTAACATGCAAAAAACACTTGTAACATGTTGTTCTTCATTTCAATGCTCAAATTATAGTCTTAGAACATGAGAGAACAAGCAATTTTTTAACCATGGCCTCCCTTTTACTCTTCAAATTTATCACCCTCTTTCATGACATTTTGGACCAATGGACCTTTTGTCTTCATTCTCTCTATTTTTTAATGGTTTTTAACCATTTAATAGCAATGCTTGACCTCATCCATAGCTAACACTAAAAGATTACATGGGTTTAATTCCTTGATAGTAATGTATGACCATTATGTATGCACAAAATTGATTAGGATTTTAACAAAATAATAGCACCTTTCTGACTGGGTGTAAGTCCATATAATGTCTCTCTAGAGATCAACAAAAGGAAATGAATCCAGCAAGTGAAAACTGTCAGTTTTCTAGCCCTGAGAATCCAAATTACTACTATGAATTTTCTATCCCTTGTAATCTATTTTTCAAGTGTTGTCGGAATATTTTTTAATAGCCTAAGAATCTACCTCAATCAAAAAATCACTAATCATTCAATAGGCTTGATACTAGAAACATTTTTTTCAAACAAAAACATTTATAAAACTCTAATTATTCAAAATGTAGAAATCAAGGGTCAAATCAAGAGGCTAATACATAACTATTGGAGAGAGGATTATTGTGAAATGTAAGTCACGGTAGGGTCTAATAGCTAAATATTACCTCACAATTAAGAAATTTGGATAAGTATGCAAGAAAATAGTGTAAAAAGAATTATGGAAAGAAAATGATAAAAAACCAGTCACAAATGATCAAAAACCAGTAACAAATGATCAAAAACCAGTGACACAAATGATCAAAAACCAGTAACAAATGATCAAAAACCAGTGACACAAATGATCAAATAGAAGGTTTATTATAATTGTCCAATTATCCAACTCAGAAATGAGTTGTGAATACATTTATATAGAATTTGGAAGAATTTGTTTTCCTTTGGAGGTAGCTACAAGTGGTAAACTTACATTGGACCTCAATCCCCCCTAGGTTGACCAATAGGCTCCCAAATCACCTCAAACAGCTACTAATTGTCGATGTGAACGTTGTGTAGGAATGGGAAGGCATTAATGGTGGTCACACATGTGGTGGTTAGGATTTGGTGGAGTGTAGGTGGCCAAGGATAGGCCAAAACATCCAAAAAGGGCCAAAATGTCCACATACAATGCATGGGCGCCTCTAGTAAAAAAACGTTCCTTAAAACTAGTAAATAGGGATCCTTTGCTCAAGTGGTGGCAATAAATGTTGAAGGTGGCAATAAATAGGGTGCCTAACAGCTAGTTTAACTAGATTTTGGCCCAGAAGTGGTGGATTGTGTCATAATTGCCCCAACTAACTTCTAACAACCTTGGATTGTCATCATTAACCTTATTCTGGACCAGTAAATCATCAAATTAATGTACGAATAAGGTCCTAAGGTGTAATAATTTTCTAACACCCCCCCATGAGCTAGACTTATGTAGCCAAAAAACAATATAAGGCCTTGGCAACTAAGGCTCAAGTCACCTTTTACAACAACAATTTTTATTAGTCCATGTAACCAAGGTAAGGAGGAAAACCACATGGGAAATAAAACCTCCCCTCTAAAATGGACATGAAATACACCAATATAAAATGCTCCAAAACTCAAGTAGGTGTGAACTTGATCATATGTCTAGAGGAACCTTCTTCTTTGGAATAACTGGATGTTTCTCCCATGCTTGGATTAGATGCTTGATCTCTGCAACTGTGGAAGCAAGCGCAAGCAGGTGCTCTTCAGACTTGATCATCATACCAAATGTGGCCAGAAAAAATCCAAATTAGACTTGATGAGCTTGAGAATCAATCCCAAGTGAATGATAATGTCCTCCATCTTCTATGCAACTCTGAGAACAAGTGCCAATCATAATCATGTAGTGGATAGGAAGCATGACCGTGAGAGAGAACTAATGATCCTTATAATTCACATGTGAATACTCATGAGAGAAAAAAGGGGTTTGGAGATCAACTCCAAATTATTGTACATGGTCCAAATGCATGAACTTCAAACCATATGAAGCTTGATGTGCTTGAGGCTTAAACCCAAGTGAATGCATGGTGTCTCCATCTCCAACTGTAGCTTGAGGAAGTATGCATGTGACCATGTAGGAAGTGAGAGGAGGCATGGGACCAAGGATTACGAATGCATGAACTCCATAATCTTATCTAGACTCCAAAATATCCAAGGAACCACAACTTTTCACATCAGCAAACTCATAGGAAGAATTCTTATCTTCTAGAGCAATCACTAATAGAGAATCCTCGGTAGATGAAGTATGATAGGAGAATCCATTTGTTGTATCTTCATCATTAGCAGCAACATCTTGTGCAATAGATGATGACTCTTCACATTCTACTTCATAACATGTAGAGGAAGCATTTGAATCAAAGATATATGTACCAACAGGAACTTGTTTTGAAGATTCTGCCATTTGATATTCATGAACAACTTCATCAAAGAGAGTAGAGGCCGAGACATTAGGAGGGAGAGAACATGTTGAGGTTTCCATAGGCTCACTCAATGCTCCATTCTTCTGCTGATCAAGAGCCTTGTCCAAGTTGTACCATAGCTCAAATGGATACTCTGCAGAACCAATCAAGTAGTGCATACTTGGAGACATGGCTAGACACATAGCTTTGAATACTCTGTCACAGTCATTTAGCTAATGATTTTTCTCTTCGTAAGACTCTGGTTCACTCTCAGCACCAATGGACACATCATAGAGACTTTGTCACCTTATATATGCACATATTTTAGGCTTCCACTCAGCATAACTGAATGGATTAAGAAGAGGAACTTTCGAATCCATGTAGAAGTTTTTGTACCTACAAAACAAACACTCAATCACTCTGGAGGGGATCCTAACTAGCTAATTCGAACATGTGAAAATCCTCACAGCAGATCTAAGAGATGATGTATACCTCACAAGAGTAATTATGATTAAGCAGGAAGATACAAGAAGAGTGGTCAATGTAGTGTAATGAGCAATAGAATAATAATACAGTAGAACTTGGATAGAAGCAAAAATACTTCACACACACTAATTAATTAATCACAATATGGACAAATAAGTAGTACAATGCATGAGGATTCGAATGCCAAGGTGGAAATTCGAATTAGCCTTCATGGAGTGATCAAAAGATCACTGGAGTGTCATCGGAGCACAACTAGTAGTCTATCTCATCATCCGTGGAGTCATCAATGCTCGAGTAACCAGCAACCATCAGTCAAATTGAGTCTAACCGAGTGTGGTAGGTGTAATTGAGTGTAACTGGAACTAACTGAATGAAGGAGACTCTGTGGAGGGTGCATGAGGAGCTAACTGAAGTCAGAATGGGCATTCAAGTCTAATTGGAGGTCCATCGGAGTGATACAGTCAGTTGAGAGTCATTCGAGCCTAAAATCAAGGAGAGAACTGAAGATAACTCAATGGTAGGTAAGGAAGGGTGCCTTTCTCATGCAGTAGGTGAAAGGAGGGCGCATTGAGCTCTAAGAGGGATGAAACTGAGTGGAAGGAAGCTCCGGGGGCTAGATAATTGAGGGCTAGGTGCTGGGACTGATGAATGGCATGCATGCGAACCCTAAATAATGCATTCAAACCCTAAAAGTGCATGCATGACTGAAAATGCAAATAATGAAAATGCTGCTAGGACTAGGATGGAGTATAGGAATATCCTAACTGAACCCTACATTGACAGAAGGCACATTCGGGAGAGCGTCACACCTTGGGTAGACTCCAAAGTATTTCTCCAATGGATTCAAGGAAGTGTCCCCAGGGACTTCTGTGGTTTCTCCACTGCTTTTGGTGCACTTCTGAAGCAGTCTTGGTTCGAATAGAAGCTCCAATAGCTCTGATACCATGTGAAATCTAATTCACAGTAGGATCTACTAGCTAAATATTATCTCACAAATAAGAAATTTGGCTAAGTATGCAAGAAAATAGTGTAAAATGAATTCTGGAAAACAAATTATAAAAAACCAGTCACAAATGATAAAAAACCAGTAACGAATGATAAAAAACCAGTGACACAAATGATCAAATAGCAGGCTTATTATAACTATCCAATTATCCAACTCCGAAATGAGTTGTGAATACATTTATATAGAATTTGGAAGAATTTGTTTTCCTTTGGAGGCAGCTACAAGTGGCTAGCTTACATTGGACCTCAATCCCCCCTAGGTTTACCAATAGGATCCCAAATCACCTCAAACAACTACTAATTGTCAATGTGAACGTTGGGTAGGCATGGGAAGGAATTAATGATGGTCACACATGTGGTGTTTAGGATTTACTGGAGTGTAGGTGGCCAAGGATATGCCAAAACAACCAAAAAGGGCCAAAATGTCCACATACAATGCATGGGTGCCTCTAGTCAAATATAGTTCCTTAAAACAGGGAAACATGGAGCCTTTTCTCAAGTGGTGGCAATAAATAGGGTGCCCAACAGCTAGGTTGACTAGATTTTGGCCTGGAAGTGGTGGATTGTGTCATAATTTCCCCAACTAACTTCTAACAACCTTGGATTGTCATCATTAACCTTATTTTGGACTAGTTAATCATCAAATTAATGTATGAATAAGGTCCTAAGGTGCAATAATGTTCTAACAGTGATCAAGCCTAGTGTGCCACCCATTGCCTCTCCAATAATGTTATTTGAAAGCTATTGATTTTCCTCTAAAGAAACTCTTGACCATCTATATTCAGAACCTATTTATTAATTAATTGGGACCTATATATTTTCCCAATAAGTATGGATGAAACATTTAAAAAATTAACATGGAAAATGACTCAAGGAGGTCGAATGCCAAAGTGTGAAAATCTCAACATCTTAAAAAAGGAGGGTTTTCCTTTGCATTTTATGCATTTATATTCACCAGTATAATTTTCCCACCCACTAACAAGTACCCCTAAAGCAATGAATAACACCAATTATTCACAAGTGAAGGTGTAACCCATGAATGGTCAAACTCACTTAAGGCAATTTTGACTCATCGATGAAGAGTCAAACTCGAATCAAAGTTAACTAACCTTGACAACCAATCCAAATTGAGTTCAACTAGGGAGCACTTGGAAGACTATGATTTTTTGGTCTTTAAATAAATGGGTTTCCTTGACATAATATATGTGCTAAGCAAGTTATGCTAGCTATCACAAGTGTCAATGCCCTAAATAAAAATGCACTCCCAAAAATATTTGCAACACCACATTCAAAATGCTACACACGTAATTAGCATACTTAGCCCCCATGGTCACTATCATAAAGCCAATGCACTTGAATCCTTTAGTATTTCATAATCATGTGTTCCAGAGGATATGTGAAGCTTGGTAGTGCACATCGAAATAGTTGCAACTTGACTATGTGAACTTATCATTGCAAATGGGTTTTGGTTTCACAAACAATTTGGACATCCTCAAGGAAAATAATGTAGTTTGGTATGAATCCCCCCTTTTTCAAAAAAACATTTTTCAAAGTGGACTTTCATACATGAGGTAATTTATGGGACAAGGGCTCAAAAATATGGCTATCTTGGATATCACTTAATATCGAAGACATAAGGTCATTCATTGATTCTCTTTTACCACATTTCCACAATTATATATTCGTGTTTGTTTGAGCTAGAATTGGATGCTCAAAGGCCTATTTGAATGATTGGAAAGTCTTATAAGAATCCATTGTTATGATAAGATTAGTTAATTAAGAAATGGAAAGTCCAATATCACAAAATGGGGTGGATTAAGTGGTTTCAAGGAATCTATATGTCCCACTATTATCTTAAGACTCCAACAATAGAGTGGTGTGTCCCTACATTAGGTGTAGGAGAATTGAGTTAGGGGAAGGCTTCACATATATGTCCCCTCAGTATGAAGCTATCACCTAAACATTGAAATGGAAATACATGTGAAGAAGGGGAGAGGATCGGGGACAGTTACCTCAACCTATTCCAACAAAATTAAAGCAACAATGTTCAAGTGGTCTTCAACATCACAATTTTGTAAAAAACTCTTAGTTTAGGGTAGAATTTTCATCTCTCAAGAATATGGCAGTAGTTGGAAAACCAAGTCCATATTCAACTGGAAACCTCTATTAATTCAACAAATATATGACTATGACAAGGCCACAAGGTAAAGGTGAAGTTTGAGGGTAGATCCAAGGTCAAAATGTGCTAGCGTTGAGGTCACAATGTATTAAATACCTTGTGAAATGTGTCTCCAAATTATTCCATGCACGTTCATTAGTGTTATTGCGTAAATTCCTACATTGCTCAAGATGTTTTTTGAAATTTTGTGTAGACATACAATAAAGGAGACAACATAAGATGACATACTTCTTACAGTGTTCCAACAAGCTATAGTAGTGGTCGACATTGAAGTTGTTAGGGTTGCTTAGTATGGAGTGATGGTTATAGCTACAGTTATATTGTTTAAGGCTATATGCACAATATTGTTTGAAATTGCATATATGTACAACATGGATGGTCTCAAGAACTTGATTGTTTGAAGTTATATGCACACAAATTGTGATTCTAGTGATCATACATGTTTCTCGTGATATGAAAATTTCATATCCATGTTCGTAATACAAGTAAGCATATTATTTTGGTGGTTGGTTCATATCTATTTAGACTATGCATAATATATGTTGAAGAATAACAAGTGCATGACATGATTGTGATGATTATGGTTAATATACACTCTAGGTATTGAGACTTGTAGAGTGACACACATACGTTATATTATTCAGGTGCATCACTTGAAAACTTAATTTAACATACGTATTTGTTTGCTATGGAATTGGAAGGAATATGAAGGTAAGAAATAGTATACGTGTTCTGGTGCCATAGTGCTACCCATATCCGATATATTTTATAATTTGTGTATTGATCATGATGGTTGCATAATGAGGGTGACCATATAGTAGATTGAATGTTGATTCTTAGGATTCCATGATTTTCATGGTGTTGAAGAAAAAATTGATCCCACCCTGCCCACACTTTTTCAATGAGTTTTCAATTGTTCATCATGAGAGTGTTGGATGAATATTTAGCCTTCAAATAGAAATTAGGAGTAGCCTTTAAAATTTGATCATTGATGATAAGCAAGGTGGTTTGATTCAAATCCAAGACAGTGCTTTAAATCATAGTGGAAATTGAAATTAGGAGCAATTAGGAGCAATTATGTTAAATGGTTCTTTCATGACACATGAAGATGTAACATGGTTCTTTCACCTATTTCAAGGAGAATGGCACTTCAATTCATTTAAGTTTAGGTGTTTTATTAGATGTGTTTTGAAACAAATTTTGTATCTTGTTTTCACCTTATGAGAAAAGTTGTATAACAAGGTTTTGTTGGCATGTTGTTATGGAAGCCAATATCTTCTATCTCTAACATACTTGAGCGCTCCTCTGAAGCATGATTTGGGAGATGAGATATGGTTTTTTCAGCAATAATTTTTTCTAATTGGGAACATTGGCCCCACTAGTATATAGTTTGGGTTTTTTAGTGGATCTTTTGGTGTTTTTGATTTCCTATTTTTGGGAAAATTAGGACGTTACTTGTGACCATATTTATGCATGAATGAGTGGGTATGGATAAGTTCACTAACCCTATGCATATGGGGGTGTATTTTGATGAACTTGTGTTCTAATTTTCAAAGTGGTCAAATTAACCTCACATGAAAGCTAATTTTGGTTCTGGGGTTTTGTTTAGTGAAGTAAAAAATATGACTAAGAGTATGTCAATGTGCCTAAGTGATTTAGGTGCTTTGTTTATTGGAGAATTGTTTTTCTCATGGTGCAGGTAGAACCAAACAGGTATTTGTCAGATCTGTCTTCCTCGAGTGAGGGGAGTTTAGGAAGTCTAGAGGAAAGTGAGACATCCAGTAGGTCTACAAGATTTATATCAATTAGATGTCAAAATATCATCATAAGAAAATTCCATAAACGCATGAAAAAATTTCTCGTTGAAGGGGGGTCATGTTCTTATGATGATGAGACCATAGGCGACATCGAGGTGCCCTTGAGGTACAAACATCTAGTGAAACAGTGGGTACCAAAGGATCTTCCTCAAATAAACATAGATTTTTGTGTGAATGAGAGGATATATTAGATTACACCATCGCCATTACATGGTTTGGGGTCGTTTTGCATGGATGGCATAAAGGTTGGTTACAACAGATGTACTGAATTGATGGAGTATGTTGTACCATGTTACAACTACAAAGATTGGATGCGACTGATCCAATATACACGAAGTATGCATAGATATGGATTGTCTGCAAATTATTTACAGCTAAAAGACAAGGATCAAAATAGAGAAACGATGTACATTGACGGAGGGCCAAAACCTACAGGAAATATTGCATGGTTTTTAAACAGTACACAACCAGGGCCTACAATTAAGCAACCCAATTGCATATTTGAGGGGCGTGAAGGAAACCATTTTTTATGTATGGGAAGAGTTGCTTATTAATTACAATTTGAATTGAATAGATACAAACACGGTTACTATGAGAATGGTACATCTAAAAATTTACCCAACCTTTAATTAATGAATCTAATATCTTATGTATTTATCGTTAGTATATTGTTATAATTTTCTTAAAATTTTCAATATTTATTTCGCAGGGTAATGATCGAGGCATCTCTCCGACAGCTAATCAAAGGAGTACACCATCCTCTAGGCAGCAAGTATACATATTTGTAATTGTACAAATATAATATGAACAAAAAGTTTTTTTTGTTATGTTTTTTCATGACTATATTCGTTTCATTTAGATAATGTTATCTATGTATTTGTTGCAGAGTGTTGATCAAGGAAACTAACCGGTTGTTGATCAGATGACAGCAACCTCAAGACAACAGGTATACCTCATTGTAATTGTACAATTTAAATACGATCAATATGTTTTCTTATTATGTTTTTTCCATGAGTATTTTGGTTTCGTTTAGATAATTTTTTCCATATTTTTGTTGCAGGGTACTGATCGGGGCACCTCCCTAGCAATAGATCATACCATACTAACCTTGAGACAGCAGGTATACATCATTGTACTTGTACTACTATAATATGTGCAATATGTTTTTTTATTATTTCTTTTAATGAGTATGTTGGTTTCATTTCGATAATGAATTCTATATTTTCGTCATAGGCTAGTGATCGGGGCATCTCCCCAGTAGCTTAACAGAGGAGTACACCATCCTCAAGGTGGAAAGTATACCTCATTGTAATTGCAAAAATATAATTATATGAGCAATATGTTTTTTATTATGTTTTTTTTGTGAGTATACTAGTTCCATTTCGATAATTTTTTCTACATTTTTTTTCAGGGAAGTGATCGGGGCAAGTCCTCGACCGTTGATCAAATGCGTACACGATCCTCGAGGTAGAAGGTATTTTTCATTGTAATTGTACAAATATAATATGATCAATATGTTTTTTTTAAGTCTTTTTCTTGTGTATGTTGGTTTCATTATGATGATGTTTTCTACTTTTTTGTTGCAGGGTGATGATCAGGGAAAGTCCCCAGTTGTGGATCAGACGACACCAACCTTGAGGAATCAGGTATACCTAATTGTAAGTTTAGAAATATAACATGAGAAATATGTTTTTTTATTATGTTTTTTTCCTCAGTCAACTGCTTTCATGTCAGTAATGTTTTATATATTTTTGTTGGAGACTATTGATTCGGCGTTTGATCCAGCATCAGAGCAATCAATAGATATTGATGTGGATGAGCTCATACACAATGCTGACATTGGATCTTCGCTAGACCCAATTAAGATGATAGAGAATACCTTAAAAAAATTCATGAGGATATCCTTCATCTGTTTTTCATGATTCAGCCGCAGACAAATGAGATTAGAGCAAAGGTTGATTTTTTGGTAAAGAGATAGCAGGCATTGAAAGTAAGTTGTGGGATCTTGAATTAGAAGATAAATTCATTTATTATTTTATAATTTTTACTTATATATAATCATGAACTAAAATATGGTTTGTATTTATAGGATTTTTTGCGCCTACACACTAGTGTTCAAGGCAGTGTTGGTACTAGTGATGCTCGTAGATATTCATCACATGAGAAAATGACTCCACTTGCATCTCATGTGCCATTGTTATCAAATGACCAGTTGGAAACACATTCTGTGACACCCTTGAGGCTATATGTGAGTGCGCTCGCTAGTGGCCGGTGCACGCCAGCTCCTACAGAAAAAAGGGTCGATGCAGAGACTAGTATTGATATTTCTCAAGCAGCATTTCGTGGATCTTCCCGTGTCACTAGAACGGGTACACTACATACCACATTTTTGGTGGAAAAATATCTCATTCCCATAAAGATAGAGAATATCACATGTATTTATACATTGTTTAAGTTATTGTTTATAATTTGATTGTAATATACTCATAAAACATTGTTTTTCAACTAATGATGACATGATCGTCTTGCAAGAAATTATGTTTTTATAAACATCTAAATGATTTTTCATTGGATATAATTGGGCCTACCATCCACACAAGGTGTGATAAACAAAGTAAAAAATTAAAATATGAGCTCACTGATCGCTTGGTTGGCCTATTCGACAGCGAGACCTTTAATCGAGCGGAGGTCCTAAAGAAGGTTGGCCAGCATATGAATATTGTGAGGGACCAATATAGGGTTCATATAGAAAGGAACCCTAGGTATGATCTCCCTCCAATGATTTTAGGAAGAGAGTGGAAATCCCTAGTGGAAGATGGAAAGGAAAGGGCTTTGAGAAAAGAAGGAAAGCTACCACCAGGAATAGGAAGGTATGCAATACTTTTCATAATGTAATTATTAGCCATAATGTAATTATAAGCCTTATTATTATTAATTTTTAGATCAAATTTGAAACATATAACATATTTCAACATTTTCATAATATTTCAGACACATCAAAGGCCACAAAGGAAAGACAAGAAAAAATTGTTCAGCACAAGCTTGGGCCTGGTGGTTATTCGAATTTGGTGGCATGAATTGTAACTATCAAAAAACCAATATTGCATCCAAATAATAAATTGCAAATTATTTTTCGTTTTATTGCACTGGGAAAGGTAAATTCATGACGTTATGCAAATATGCATGTTGATTGATTCAAGGAAGTGCCCACAGAGGATGACCTGGATCTTGGATTCCAGCACGGCATTGGAGCTATTGTTGAACGCCGAAAAATATTGTCTGGGAAAACACAATCTTCCGGTGATCAATCTTGCACACAGGTATATAAATCAATGAAGTTTAATTAAGATTGATTACTTGTGCACTATATTTGTTATAACTATTTGCCTTAAAATAATGACTTTTTTTTAGTTGGAAAGCAATGATCCACTTAATGTCGAGGATGGAGAAAAACCTGGATCAAATTTCATGCTTCGAATACTGGTAATGAATGTATTCATATGCTACAATTTAAAATATTGCATTGCAAATGGTGAATATTAATTGTACTTTTCCATATGTTTCAATTGCAGAGCATGTAGAGGGTCGCGCTATAACAGATGAGCCTAGACATTAACATGAAGTACAGGATGTGGCCACATCATGTAAAAAACACCTTTGTAATTTTTTTTTAATGAAATACTTGGCATTATAATAACAAAAGATATCAATGTAACATTTTTACATTATTTCAGCAAATCTGGACCACTTGCAGCAGCATCCACATCATGAGTACTCTACTCGAAAGACATTATGACAAGTTGTATATGCCACAAGAACTGAACAACAAGTTGCAGAAGATGAGTTGCTTGCTAATTTTGTCAAAAGAAAAAAACCTAGAAATAAGTGACTGAAGAAACACTATGTATACTTATTTTTTATAATATAATGTCATGCATTATTTTTTTCCCACTGAATGAATGAGTGGTTTTATGAATGTTATATTTTAATGAATGAATGGTAAATGTTTCTTTATGATGAAATCCTCATGTTTGCACATAAATTTAATATTTTTTCAATTACATGCATTGGGTATGGGGATTTGAGAGTGATGTGAGGGGGGGGAGGGACCATAAGAGATTCCAACTTCACTTGGTTGGCCCTGTTCAGTAGAGAATATTAAATTATTCTTGAAACAAAGAGGATCTCAAAGAGGTATTTATACTTGCCATCAATGAAGTAGCTTCAATACCTATCATAAGTGAGACCACACTCTTATGATCACAAGATCGAATAGATTTCAACCCATCAAATCATTCACATGTGCAAGTGCTCATACTAGAGATTACATGAATATGATGCCTAAATTTTCCCGTACTATAAAATATTTTGTGAACAGGTTGAAGGAATCATGCCTTCAACGGTTCAAAAACCATCTACATTTGGCATTCTCAAAGATAATGGTGCACCTGTAGAAAGCAGGCATCCATGACATGGATACTGAATTTGGCACAGATTGGTCTATAAATAAGACAAAAAACAAATGTCTCAAAATTGCAAGCGATTCCGTTGCAACCAAACAAAGAAGCTAAAAAAAATCCTTCCCTAGCAAAGGCTAAACAAAGGCAAATTGATGTAAGTCTTAAAGTATGAAAAAAAATTGTAAAATCATATGAGAGGTCGGATGCATGGAGGAAGTTTGGAGAGGAGAGTCCCTAGGTAATTAAATTTTCTCATAACATTATATAAAAATTATTAAACATTTTTTATGTTTTATTATGAATACTTAAATTGATTTGGTATATGTTTCAGGACAAGGCCTCCAAGGCCAGGCTTTCCAAACTTCGTGCCACTCATCACAGTGGCCATAAAGGTCTACAGAACTTGATCTATACTTTTGTAAGTATATTTAATTTGTGAAATGATATTTTTGTAATTCCTAGAAAAGAGTAAATGATTGCATAATAATTAGTTTAACTAGTCCATGTGTCATGTGTTTTACAGGAGGAGAAACATGGTCGGCATCCAACACCATTTGAAAAATAAAAATTACAAAGAAAAAAGTGGACCGACTTTGTAATCTAGATGGAGAACGAGGTATTAATATTTGACTAATAACTCTTGTTCAGACATTTTACTACATTGCCATTCTTTCTTTGGGAATCTATAATCTTAGGTGGTTTATCACATTTATTAGAGTTGAAATTAGGCACACTACACCCTCCCAAATATAGAATAGGTTGTCCCAAGTCATACCTATCCTCATCCCGTTCATAACCAATAAGAAATTGAATGACACATCAGTTCCATCGCTTTTCATTCCTCATCTCTCTCATTACCTTGGTCTTCTACATTCTACATAATTTATGCTTGTGAATGCATACGAAGTTGCCTAGCCTTTCCTTTTGCCACCATGTTGTGGATGTGGAATTCATTTATCCAACGTTGAGAAATCCATTGAACCTTTTCTCTATCAATTCCCTTGCATTTCTCATCCCATCCTATTGTGGATGTGGAATTCGTTATCCAAATTTCATGACCTTAGGCCTTCGCATTCTTCTCTACATGTCGATGCAAAAGGTTCTTATAACTTAACCTTTCATCTGTATTCTCAATATTTTTTCTTTCGCATCAATCTTTGGGTGTAGACATTGAATCCCTTCCCAATGGTTTTCTTCCCTATGTATTCTCAGAACTCAGGCAGATGTTGACAGTGGACCTACATGTAGCATTCTCATTTAAAATTTGGTTCAATGGAAATGGAGAATGTTGAATCTCTTTATGGACATTGAAACTTGCCTCATACCAGAAATTATTGAGTATCAAACACACATACTCCAAGAGATTGATAATGAGGGTCAGTGCATGGATTTAGTCATATGTTAGAATCCTTAAGAGCTATGGCAGGATAAAAATATGTTGAGCATAAAGAAGTCTGATCCTTTTTGTGGAGACATCGTAAATGTGTTGGCTTGAGAACTTAAATAATGGCATTGGACAAAGGCATACAAATAGTATTCAAGGCTATCATATGAAAATATAAGAAGAGTAAAGCATGTTATATAGGGATGGTTGAAGTTGGATCTATGCACCCAAATAGATTTTGGAACTTCTTGAAGTTGACACATTTTTGGAATCTCAGGGCCCGTAAGATTGAACCTCTTAAAGAATATCTTGCATAGCCATTAATGAGTTCTTTTTTCCCTTTCCAAATTGCAATCAGTCGTATGATGGACCCATATAATGAATTGCCTTGGATTTTCACCCACTTGGTTGGTTAGGAGACTACTACATATGTTCCCAAGTATGTGTTGTATTTGTTACACTTCACTTTGTGATTGAATGTGTTTTTTAACTAGGAACAAATTACCTCCAATGAAATATGTCATCAACTTACAAATTTAACCAAATATAAAAGATTCTTTGTGATGGTCTATTTGGTATTTGCATTGGTTTTTTGTAATACTTTTGAAGCAGAGCCCAAAAGAAAATCTTCTTTAGGAAATTGAACCAAGCCAATGTTGGTACCTTACTCTATTGAGACACAATTCCATTTCATTTTTATCATGTCCAAGATTATTTTGTCAAGAAATGTAGGCATATGTTGATAGGGAAGGAATCCAAAAGGTGACCATGGAAGCAAATACCTTTCTTTTCATAAGAGAATAATATCTTTTGGAATAAATTCATACATACATTAGACTATATGCATTTTAGGGAAAACATCCTCTCTAAATTCTTTCGCAATAGGTTAATCTTGATTAAATCATGTAGATAGTATAAAAAATGGTTTGTGTTCTTCAATAAGAAAAAGAAATCGCAATTCATCACTTTACCTTTAAATTGTATTGGATGTTCAATTAGAGTATTGCAAGTTTTGTAGAAATTTCTCAAGTTTGTAATACATTTTATTTAAAGGAAGTCAAGGTTGTTATAGAGAACTAAGTGAGCACTTTCGATAGGTACCTTGGTGACTCGATAGATAGAGTCATTTCAATGCGATATTTGATGATTCAAACTTGTATAAACATTTTTTAGGCAGCAAAGAAGCATTTATCCCTATGCTGATCAAAACAGAGAATAATGAAAAAATAGATGGTATTTTCATGATTTAAAGAGGTTTGCAATAAGTAGAAAAGGGATCAAGTGTAGGTAATTCTCAACAAGGATTGTTTCCTAGATAGTTTAGGAGATATCTACTGATTTGGGAGTTCAAGGAGGTGGAATTCAGAAGGAGAAAGAAGTAGGGAAGGAAAAGTGATGACTTGTTAAGGTTTTTTATGGACATGTTTCTTGAGGCTACATATTGTGTGATTAGATGTGAATTGTACCTTAATAATGTCATGGTGAGGAATTAGGGGAGACATAAATTTTACCAATCTTAAAGTGCACATCCAAGGATTTGTTTTTTTAATTCCTCAATACCATCGCATATCGGATGACAACTCAACTAGATCCAACGAGGTTGCTATACCTCTGACGAAAAATGTCATCGGATTTTATCGTGTGGTTGTGGTCCAAATATGTCGGTTAATCGACTACTTATTTGTTAGATATTCGACGTGTGTAGGTCGGTTAATCGATTAGATATTTGTCGGATATGCGATGCTTTTTAGGTTGTTTAATCGACTTCATCGATGTCAACTGGGTCGGTTAATCGACTACTAATGTGTTGGTTATTCGCCATACCTTAGGTCGGTTATCTGACCTTCTAGCAAGTCAATCATGTCGGATATGCGACACGTTTTTCGTCGGTTAATTGATGTAGTGGTTAAAATAAACGCGTATATTTTTAGATGAGATGTTGTTGGTTAGTCGACAAGGCGTTGTTACTGTCGGATATCCGACGAAGTTTTACCGACATTTAAAAAAAGAATACTTTTTCAGATTTTAGATGAAGTGTTGTCGAAATTCAAACAAATATGCCGTCGCTTTTTGGGTTCAAATTTACCCGTGGATGTTGGTCATGTCAATTATCGAAATCAAGCATTCATGACCTTAATAAAAATGAACTCTTCACTCAAGCATAATCAATAAGAGTAAGATATTAGGGTAAAAATTGACCTAAAACATTGTCTCTGAAGCAATAAGAGTACACACTAGCTTGTAATCTCCCATCCCAAAGTGATGCAATAGTTCTAGGGTGTGTTGATGCTAAGAAAGCGAAGTCCTGACAAAGTTTTGAGAAATATAAAGTCCTAGAGAAGAGAAAAGTATCCCTAAATCAATCATCTCAAAAGAGTACTTAAGTTTCTAATGCATATCACTAATCAAGGATGTGGAATGAAAAGTAAAAAATAGATCTGCATATAGCACAATGATGGTTATTTTTCCATCATGATGGTGAATATAGGGATCATGCTTAGCCTTGAAATGACTGAAGCTACAACTAAAAAATAAATTTTGGATCACGCTCATTTTTCGTGGTTTGGAAAAATAATTTTCATGCCCCTCAACCCCTCTATGTACCTTGATGTTGGGCATGGTGATTGTTGAATTCAAGCATTCATGACCTTAATAAAAATGTACCTTATTTTAAGAATGGGAAGTTTTTTCTACCTTATTTTAATGATAGGATTAGGAATTTTCATCAAAAGAGTTTATTTACTTGATCTCATTGTATATGAGATACATTGATTGTATTTTTTGGTGATTCATGGCACGAATGTTTTGGTGATTCATTTTTTAGCTGTGATGTATCACTAGACATCTTATATATTGGTTTTTTTCCATATTCATGTAACAACGTGCTTATTTGATGTTCTTGTTTCTTATATATTTGCTGATGCGATATTTCTAACTTTTCTACAATCATATAATATCAACTCTATAAACGGTACTAAATCAAATAACTAGTGCAATGTGGGTGCAACAGGTGATCTAGTCTAGAAAAGATAAGAAAAACTAACAGAACAGCCTAGGAAAAGAAAAGACCCACTAGCCCTAAAAGAGATCTACAATAATAAAAGTAAAAAAAATCTCTCTCAAATATTTTCAACAACGGGGGCATAAATTCACATCCAATTAAAATAAGTAGAAAGACGAGTTGGGTCTTCCAAACACCAAACATAAATAGGGGCCTCAATACTATCCGGTCCAATGAGTGAATATCGAAGGGAATAGTTATAGCGAGAGAGTCTTTTCTCATTTCTATCTGCTCCAAGTGTCCCTCCACCTAAAGGGATCACCTCTAGGTAAGATGCATAATAGAATAGCTACTTATCTACCTAATTCATGGACACATCGGATGAGGTTCTTGCAGCTTCAAGATGAAGTTGTTGAGCATTGGTTTTCATTGATGTCAACTAAAGATGATTTCAAGTGTTTGACTATCAACTAATGTCAAAGAGGATGTCAATTGATTCAATCTGAGTCATTGATATCAACTAGTGTCAAAGTGGATACGGTATGCCTGCAGAAGTATGAAGAAGTATATTGAAGCCACTTTGAATTAGTATATGCGCAAGATGTAGAAGAAAATGAATACTAGAAGTATATGTGCAATGGTTAAGGTGACAGATATGAATGGAACTTTGAATTATATCTAGAAATGCATTAAGTATGAAGATGTGTTTCCAAGTATACAGCATGAATGACAAGTTTGAAGAAATAAATAAGAAGATACATCATGCAAATCCAATTCAAGAAAGGAACAAAAGTAATTTATCCTACAACATGTGGTCCTTACGCAGAAATCAAGTCCACCACGTCATACTCTCTCATGATAGCAATCAAATGAGTTGGTTGGACAATGATACATGTGCACAAGCAGCCAAGGAATTGGTTGAGCAAATTGTACTAGTGCGCAAGTTTGTTGAAGGAAGTCTATGGAATGCGCAAGCAAGCCTGAGCATTGCTTAGTTAATGGTTGGAAGTGTGCAAGTAGTTAATGATTGGAAAATCCTGAAAGCATGCAAGCATAGCCAATCAGAAGATGATTTCAGTAAGTGGAATGCGCACAAGTTCCTATAAGTCTACAGTGGTTGAAGGCCATCTATGAGAAAATTTCACAACTGACGGTACAGTAGGTGCACAAGTCCCAAAAAGGATGACAAGGAAAAGGTCAAAGACCCACTTTGAAGAAGTTGGATTATGCACAGATTCCGGAAAGTATCAATACACCAAATGTGTATTACCCACAAGGGATGGTACAACACAAGTCATGGACACATCAATATGAAGTATAAGATTGCGCACATACCTTAAGGAAATGTTACATCAATAGATCAATGGTACACCACCAAGGTTAAAGTCCCACCAAGTTGTGGACCATAAGGTCGCAATACACATATCAGATGACACATAAACAATGCAGAACATGACATGTGGCATATGTATAATTCGTGAAGTATGGAAGAAGGCATGCCACGACCAAGTTGTGAACATAAAATCTGTGTGGACATGTATAAAGTGAGATGAAAGTTGAAGATTTGATGTAAGCTTGATGGTGAGATCATAATAGCTTCATGTTAAATTTTTAGTTTGATTTTCAGGGCATTAAGGGGTTCGTGGATAGAACAAATGATCTAGCGAAGATCTGAATGCGCACATGCAGCATAATGAAGTTTTGGTGGTGCGCAGAATGATGTTGTAAATCAGTGATGGATGCACAAATACTGAAAGGGATAAATACTAAAGTATACACAAGTGAATGATGTTTCGAAGGACAGTAATACAATCAACATGTTTATAGTCACAGATGTTGTGGAGACAGAAGTGCGGAGATAGAACTGAAGTTTATCAAACAATGCGCAGGTGTCTAGTTGATGCATACGATTAGAAGTGAAAGTGTTCAAATATGATAACTCCATATGATGCGTAATGATGGAACAACAACAGAATCCGATAGGTGCATCATGATGCAGATGATCTGAGACAAGTGCATTAAACAGAACGGATGAATCATTTGATGCACAGGACATCACAAATAATCTGAGAGACTGCAGCACTTAATCAGAATGAACACACCAGAAAGTGTGCAATTCCATCTATTACTAGCGTTGGAACATTTAAAAACCCATTCCATGCTTAGGTTATATTTTATTAATCATCTAGATTAATTTTCCTAGGTGAAGACTAGGTAAATTGGCCTAGTTTTGTCTTTTAGTGGACCAATTCCTATCCTAAATCACTAAACTGAATTTGGATAGATTATGGATTAGATTTCCTTGGATTCTGTATGATTTTATTCTATTCTTAAATTACAAAGACACATTCCTTATTTAGACATCTTTATCCTGTTTTTTTCTACTTCCTAGTGGATAAGGTAAAGCTAGTTGACTTGGAAACTCTCTCCACTTGTCCAATTCGACCTCCACCTCTTTCTTCTCTCCAAAATTCATCATTACATTCCACTTACATCACTCATGAGATTCCATACCATATTCATCCAATTCGTGAGCCTTTAGACTATTTTGGAAAGTGCTTTTGACACCTAGAGGTTTTTTTCCTTTTGTAAGACTTACTTTTTTGTGCTTTACAACTTGCCTTTAAGGAATTCTATTTTCTCTCTTGAGGATGTATTATATATTGTAAACATATTGATGAATAATATACAGTGAGTTTTTCTCAAGATATCTTATCTATTCTTCTTCTCTCATTCTCAGAAATATTCCAAGTGAAGTTGTCATATTGAATCTAGATCTAGGCAATCTAAAATCTCACAACTAGTGCGTTATTTCATAACAATAAACTATCAATTGAAAGCACAGTATCAGTTTATCACGACAGTCACACAGAGCATAAATTTGAGATAACAGAGACGCAAAGTGTAGTATTAGCAAGCACACAGTACATGAAGTAATTCATCAATGGAAGTGTGATTTGAGAGGAATGAGAAGTCAAGTGATGTATGCAGCGCAGTGACAGAGTATAGACTGCATACGAATATGGCGCATAGAAGAATCATTATAAAAATATCGGAGAGTGCGCAGAGTTGAAGTTCATTACAACAGCAACACATATTGGACATCACGTCAGTCATATGGGGAAAGGAGATAGGAATTTGAAGCTTTCTTTAGGTTGGTGCCTGTAAAAGAAAGAAGTCAAGGGGTCGGTGCCTCCTTCTGGTTGGTGTTGGAGAAAACACGGGGAGTTGTAGCTTCCTTCAAGTCAGTGCCTATAAAACCAAGGGGTTGGTGCCTCCTTCCAGTTGGTGCTGGTAAACACAGGAATTTGGTTCTTCCTTGAATGTATTCTTTCTCATTGTAAAGAAACATTCCATGTTTTTCTCTTGTTTGGGTTTCCACGTAAAAATATTGAGTTATGTTTTGTTTATGTGGTGACTATGTGTGCATCTTTATTTTCGGATGCATAAATAAAGATAAAGATTAAGTAAAGGATAACTTGTTATATCAGGTAAAAACTACTAATAATTGTGCTAATACTAATTCACCCCCTCTTAGTATTAAATCGATTCCAACAATTGGTTTCAAATTGGGTGTCTTCCATAACAGATTAACATCTGGAAGATAGTTCAACGCACAGACATGAGAAAATAAGGCCTTCTAAGTGAAGCACCATGGTTACAGGAAAAGGGTTGTCTAGAAAATATCTCTATCCCAGAAGCACGGGACATTATTCGAACATGAATAAAAAAGATAGAAGAAGTTAAGAACATAGAAACCAAGATGTTAAACCTCCTAAAGAAGAAAGAAGTCGAATACAATAAATTGGTAGCATCTCTCACCAACTAGTTGCAAGAAGTTAATGAGACCAGTCAAAATGTAAAATTAACAAACAAAACCTTGGAGACCAAACTGAAGAAGTTAGCTACAGATAATCAGAAGCTTGAAAATGAGATCACCTTCATAAAGGAAGATTTGGGAAAGGTTGCAAAAGAAAAGGAATAAAAAACTAAGGAAGTTCTATCATTGAAAGATCAGCTGTAGAAACAATGTGATAGTCAAGATCATCTTCAAGCGAGTCAACTAGAGGTTATCTCTCTCAAAGAAAAGAATTTGAAGTATGAGAAACTGCTTGATGAACAACGAACCACATTACAGGAAAAGGAAGAAGAATTGAAAAGGATGCAATATTGTGTCATGGTAACAAAAATCTATGCTATAAGCACAAAGGTACTAAATGAGATTCTCAGTAAGAAAATATATCCTCACAACAAAACTGGTATAGCTTTTGAGAATAATTGTGAAAAGGCTGTGAACGGAATTGCGCAAACAAAGAGGATGGACATGCAAAAATATGTTCATTGTTGGAAATGCACAATGGTTGGACATATTGGAAAGTATTGCTGCAATGTGTCCTGTTACAAGTGAAAAAAAATTGGTCACAAGGATCAGGATTGTGGAAAGTCAGGAAAGATCGTAAAATGTTGGATAAAGAAGGTTGATAAAGTTTTTGAATCAAATAGAGGCATATTTGAGAATCAAAGAAAATATCACTTTCCCAAAATGGTTTGGAGGAAGAAAAATGTGAATACTAAACCTGCATTGAGCATACTTCAGAATGAAAGAAAATGGAACTTTGGAGACACATATGTCTCCACTCCAGCACTAAACTGACTCGCCATCAATTGGACCTATCGCAGTAGAGCACATGTGTGACATTGTAAACTGCAACAATGGGGAAACATTAATAAGTTAGTGGAGCAGTGGAACAAACAACAATAATTACTCAAACGGAAACAACATTAATGATAGGAAGTGGTTAAATGGATTTGGACAAAGATCAAGTCGAATTGACACCTTCTGGTTCTTGAAATAAACCAAATATTGAAAAATATTCAAAGAATAAAGATCATTAATAAAGGCGCTTATAAATCAAGAAAACGCTAAGTCTAAACTATTGCATCTATTGAGAAGAAGAGCTATTGATTAAACATAGAATATTAAAGTAATAGTTGAATATCGTGGCACCCAGAAGTTATTGCAGAACCAATAACCCATTTGTGAAAAAGCATAAAGACTCTGAGAAGGATGAAAAACCCAAACGTGATTATATTCCAACCTAGAAACCTGATGCATTGAGTGTGACTCTGTCGGAAGTATAAGACATTCAGTTGTAGGATCGAATGAGCTCTGAAGGTGTACTTGTTGAAGGAAACCTGCATGGCCTATTACATAAGTTCACATTTGCGGATCATGATGTTATTGATGAATAAATATTTCCAGGGTTAACTTTGGATAAGTATATGGACAAAAGGGAAAGCTCAAATCCCAATATTCCGACTGTGATGGTACTCAAAGAATGGGCATACGAACTTTCAAAAACTGGGGTGTTGAATCTACTAGAAATACCTCATTTTGGAATATATTTACAAGTAAATATGTGCGTCAAGTTGCTGCTATCACAGGTACATGAAGGGTATTTGCGGCTAAACAAACATATTCCCATCAATGTCAAGGTTATAGAATAAATTACGGGACGACCCTCAATTGGGGAGGATATAAGTCCTTTGATTAGCAGAAGCTAATAAAAGGATCTAGGTAATAATATGGATGAAAAATATGGAACCCAGTGAGCAAGCAGAGGATTCTCAGTCGCATAGATAAAAGATGAAGTTGTAAGGTTTACCGCCTAGTTGCTAGCGTGCAAGTTGTTCTGAAAAATTCATCAGTATCAGGTCTCAGCAGCAGAAAGATGTGTCGAAGGTGTTTAGATGAACTGGTCAACTTTCCTATTGAATGATTTTCTCAAAGATTATATGGAAGCACAGGAAAAAAGTAACCCCTTTCACTATACATGCTTATTAGTTTGTATTGCTCTCACTGGTTGGAAGGAATCCGAGGGAAGTCATTTCTTTGACAAAAATAGAAATCCCTTCCAATATGCAAGGCATACAAATATGTGGATTTCTGAAATTAAGGACAGAAAAATAGAAACAACATCAATTTATTCTTATATTGCAAGGAAATCAAGTTTATTCTGAAAAATTCTCTGTGAATATCTCGTCATGTTGTTGAAACATACATAGGAATCATACACTTCAAGATCGGAATGCATCACACCTATATACAAGTAAAATGGGACCCCAAAAAATGATGGTGGGATACTAGATCCATTTTCTCTAAAGAAGACATTGCAAATATTATTCAAGAATGGGATGCAGAATGGAGGGTTCCATTAACTGAAGAAGAAGAAGCAGAACAATAGAAACAATCAACCAAAACAAAAGAAGAGACAAACAACTCAGAAATTCCTACCAAGCTGGTGCAACAGAATGTGCAAACCAAGAAAAGAAATGAAATTGTTAAAGGTAAAGGTTCCTCAAAGAAGAAAGCAAAGGTATTTGAGCCCAACTCATCCCAACCACCGACAAGAGATGATATTGAACAAATCGGCACATCAGTCAGAAATATGGTTGAAGAAGCAATCAAAAACATAAGTACAAAGGACGATATTGAAAATCTTGCTACACAACAAAGAGAAACCCTGATGAAGATTTATGAACAGTCTATAATATTAAATCAACTGGTAAAGAAAAATTGGGGAGAATACAAAATGGTTGAGTCAACTCAAAGTAGTCTAACATCTCTTCCCACTAAATCATTGAAGGAGATAGAGTTGCATCAAAGGTTGGAGATCTCATCTGTGGCTATGACATTTCCTACCCAAGAAATGTAGAGTGAGGTAAGTCATGTAGAATTAATTTTATCACATCTAACCTCAGATGAGTTATATCTACTACATATGTCTGCTGCACAAGAAATCAGAACAAGACATGAAGAAGATATGGATAAATTGAATACATGTCAAAAGGATAAGAATTCCCTACAAGAAGAATGTGTGCAACCAAGGACCGAAAAGGAGTTAACTGCATAGAAGACAGTCCAACTAGAAAAGGAAGCAGAGGAAGTAGTTGCGCAAGGTAGTTTATTAAAACATGAACTAGAAAAGGAACAACAAGATGCTTGTAGTATGCAAAATACAGTAGAGGAAGTATACAACATACTTCCATATGTTCACAAGAATGAAGAAATCTCCTCAGAAATAAATCTGGTGATGATATGAGAATTCATTCAGAAATTACAGACCAAAGTTAAAATTCAAGCATCAAAAACACCTCCAGAAGTGGAAAAGGAATCTGATGTTGATGTATATGTAACTTCGGAATGTATTTCACATATATGTATATTGTATTCCTATAGAGATGTTATTATTCCTCTATACGGAAGTGGTTGTATTCCTATAGAGATGTTATTATTCCTCTATACGGAAGTGTCGTCATTTATATTGTAAGTGTCGTAACTTATACTTGATGGGTTATTAGACCACCTTGTTGGGGTCGGCCCTGTATAATTCATGTGGATCAAAGGGTTATTAGACCACCCTAGTGGGGGTTGGCCCAATCAACATTATGTTAAGTGGTTAAGTTGAGGCCGACCTAGTTGAGTAAAGGTCAAGTCAAGTTAGTGTATAAATAGAGAGTGTCTCTCTCTCATTTTACACAGTCTATTCTCTCACTCACACTTTGGAGAGTGGCGCACTTGTGGAGGAGGAGGCTCTGCTGCTAGGAGAAGACTATCTCTTGTATTCTGGTTGTATCATTGCTCTATCTATCTCTGAGGAAGTTATTGGGGTTTTTCACCTTTATGGTTTTCCCCAAGTAAACTCTGTGTCTCTTGTGTGCTTGCATTATTGTGTCCATGATTGATATGTTTTAGATTTTTTATACATGTTGTTCTCTCAGTTAAGATCATAGATCAGATTGAAGTAAATTCTGAAAATTTAACATGGTATCAGAGCTAGCCTGAAAGAAGGCATGATATGGCATGTATGACACTTGTTGCACTTACGATGCTAGGGCTTGATATAGAAAAAACCAGTCATCGTAGAACTTTCGCTATAAATCCATTTTGTCGAATTTTTTGGATCTAAAACTTTTACAAGTCGAAGATCAAATCCCCATGTACCTTTTGTCCAAAGGAAAACCTCTATTTCGTTTTACTTTGTGATTTATGATCTGTACAATATAGGGTTTTTGCCTCTTCCAGATCTGAGTCAAAAACAGGTGACCTTGGAAAAAAGGTCATAACTTGGGCTAGGAAGCTCCAAATGAAATTTAGTAAAAAGTGATAGGTAGTACACAGACTGTACTATCATAGAAAAACATTTCAGAGGCATAAGTTAAACCAGTGACATGTGGCACGCCGTACAAGTTCGCTCTCCTGTTTTATCCCATAAACAGGTCACGTTACGACACTTGGCATAACTCTCTCTTAGAGAATCCAATTGAGGTCAGACCTGTCGGGATGGAAAGATGACAGGTCGGGATATCTCAGGAAACATTTTCAAACCCTGTGGATCAAAAAGTTCAGAGTTACACTAGAAACAATCAAGTACATATTTCTGTCAAAACAAAATTATTTTTGAGCACCTTCATTCATGGCTTCCGGAATTTATGGTTTCAGATAAAGTTGGAATTTTTGTAATCAGATACCATGGCTGAATGATACTCATCAAAATCAAAATTTAGAGACCAAGATCAGAATTTTTGGTTGGGAAGAAGGCCAGGCTTGATCAGACCCTAGCTCGAGACTTTGATTGGAAAAGTGGAAAATTAGGGCTTCTGCAAAAATGGGAATTTTTGAAATCTGTGACCATGGCTGGAAGCTCCTCATAAAAATAGAAGCTTAGAGCTTTGGATCAAACCTTTTGATTGGGCAGAAGAGTGGGCTTCATCAAACCCCAGTTCGAGGTCACGTTCAGTGAATCTGGAAGTTTCAAAGGCAAAATTGAAGAGTGAAACTTTGCAGTTTTCAAATTCTGAACATACCAGCTTGATTAGCTCATCAAGGCGCATATTTCTATCCTTTCAGAAGTTTGAAATTCAAAGTTTGAATTTTTGATTTTTCTCTGACAAACGCTAATCCAGCTCTAGATCCAGTTCTTGCAAATCAAGTGGATTGGGTTAATCCTATAAGAAGATGGATTGGTCACCTGCATAAGTGAAGAAGTTCTTGTTTCTGAGGGAGATGAGGCTAAGGCCTTACATAAGAAGATTACAAGCAATCTCGACAGGTATGACTTATCCAGGTATGTTTCGAGATTTGTTCATGATTAAATTTATGGTATATTTGTCTTCATATTATTACGGTTAGTACAATCTTGATTAAATCTAGACTTGTCGTATCACCTTAATAAAATTATGAATGCACGATAGAAGATATTCATTGATTAGGGTGTTGACACTTATGATTGTACTAATGCATTATGGTGTTGTATGAGGTTTATGTTGTCTTTTAACATGAAAGGTACACCAAGAAAGACAAATCATGTTCCGGTTCAAGAACATATGATCATGATGACATGAGGACAAAGATTCATCCATTGTCATGGATCGCTTAGAAGATCTACTTACGAGGTATGTATAACTTGGTCCTATAATGGATAACTGATGAGACATGCAGGTTACTAGCACAAGTCATTGAAGAGAACGAGAAGACATTATGTGGGCATGTTAGACATAACTAGCTAGCATGCTAATCCAGGTATGTTTTTCCTATATCAAGATAGAATCCTACCTTGTGTTAGGATCTTATACTGTTGTGTTGTTGATAATGATTATTCATGAAGTCATAGGTTTGAATAGTCATGGTTGTATGCATATTATGCTTCTTACCATAATTGATGATATGACTAACCAGTAGAATCATGAAGGTATAGGTTTGAGTAATCACGGGTTTATGCATTGATGATTTAACTAATCAGAAGAGTCCTATGATCAAATAAGAATATGTATGAGTAAAAGAAGACTTCCTTGAAACCTTGAATACTAATGTTTATTATCTGTGAATGATCATGACTATACATGTTTAAGATTATTGTGTTTTGATAGTATTAAGATTATACTAATAAATGTGTGATTATGTATGAGACCTCAAGGATAACACAATGATGATACTAATAAGCATGCATAGTGGTTAAGGATGGATATAAGTTCAAGGATAGGTAATACAGGAAGCAAAGATCAAGAGGAAGCACACTCCAACTGTTCCTGCAAGAAAGCAAAGGAGCACACTTCAGTAGTTTCTGCAAGGATGCAGATATTCAGAGGGAGTTGACCACTTCTCACAATCCACATCAGAATGGAGTTGCAAAGATTCAAAGGGAGTCTACCTAGCAACCAAACAAAGATAAGTATTTGAATTGTCATTTCTTACATAATGTTATTCAATGATGCATATGCTTATGTTCCTAGAATTAGGTTGTGTATTATGCATATTAGAATAGTTGCATTGATGAACAGTATACTACTAATATACATGGGTAAGTGACCTATGGAACTGTACAACATTCCATTGCTACTTATCTAGAATGAAACCTCTTTGCTGACATGTTAGGAGTTGTGCACACTCTTAACAATGTTTTGGTAGAGATTGGAAGGCATCTAGAAAGTTACGGGATATGGATAAATGTTGTATTGAAGCATTGGCTAAAATAATTGCATGACTGTATGACATATTTCTTTATGTGTAAGAAATTGTTCTAAAAACTATGAGATGTTTTCTAATCATGCAATTTAACTTGTTGTGTAGGAAAGATCGTATACCATCACCTACAAAATAAGGACTACAACATTTGTTCAAGCAACAAAGTTATCTATTGAAAATATTGAAGATATTGAAGTTCCCAGGATCTGCGAAGAATGCCATGATCGAGGAGTACCATTCAATCATGAAGATGTTTGGGATGCAGTCCCAAGACCTAAAGGGGAGTCTGTAGTGACTTCCAAGAGGATCTACAAGATCAAGCATGCTGCAGGTGGTAGCATAGAGACTTTTGCTACTGTAGCCAGATACACTTCCATTAGATCTGTACTTGCTCTAGCTGCAGTGATGAAATGGAAGATACACCAGATGGATTTCAAGACAGCTTTCTTGAATGGTGTAGTTGAAGAAGAAGTGTATGTGGAGCAGCCACTTGGTTCTGAGACACATGACAAGGATTCATCTACATGTAGAACTTAGTATGGTAGGATAGACAGCTTTCTATCCAGTTTGGGATTTACCAAGAGTAAAGCAGATTCCAACCTTTACTACAAGGTTGAGGAAGGCAATCCAGTGATACTACTTTTGTATATGGATGACCTGTTTATTACAAGTGAAGATAGATTGATTGCCGACACGCAGCGGAAGCTTGCTACCGAGTTCGAGATGAAGAACTTGGGTATGATGCACTATTTGTTTTGGCATGGAGGTGTGGCAGAGTGCAGATGGAATCTTGCTTGGACAAGGGAAGTATACAATAGAGATCCTAAAGAGGTTCGGGATGATGGACTGCAAGGCTATGGCCACACCTAGGGCATCGAATCTGAAGCTTCTATGTGATGCTTCATCTGAGTCGATTGATGTCTCTATGTATCGTCGGATGATTGGGTCATTGATGTACCTGGCGAACGCGAGACTCGATATTTGCTTTGCGGTGAACACATTGAACCAGTTCCTGACGGATCCGAGAGGTGTTCACCTGGTTGTTGTAAAGCATATTCTGAGGTACCTGAAGGGTACAGTTGATTATGGGCTCAAGTATGAAGTGAATCAAAATTTTAACCTGTAGGGTTATGTTGATTCAGATTGGGCTGGCAGTGCTGCAGATAGGAAGAGCACATCTGGATGTTGCTTCAGTATGGGATCATGTGTGATCTCTTGGTTTAGCAGGAAGTAGGCCTGCGTAGCACTGAGTACAGTTGAGGCAGAGTATGTTGCAACTTGTTCAGCTAGTTGTGAGGCAGTATGGCTATGGAAGCTACTATCTGAGTTATTTGATCTCCCATTGGATGCTACTGGTATCTTTTGTGATAACCAGAGTTGTGTGAAGCTGTCTGAGAACCCAGTGTTTCATGACAGGTCGAAACACATAGAGATCAAATATCACTATATCAGGGATATGGTGCAGAGAGGAGCTGTGAAGCTCCTGTACATTGCGACGGACGAGCAGATTGCAGATGTGCTGACAAAGCCACTAGCCAGAGTGAAGTTCAAGTACTTCAGAGAGAGGCTTGCTGTTCTTTAGATTGATGACACTTCGAGGAAGAAGTGATGGACACATTTGCAGAAGCCATTCCAAGCATGTTGGAAGGAGGATCCTTCACATGTCTGTGGATGTAAGCGCTGGATGATGAGCATCAGGACGATGCTCTAGTTACTGCTCTGTATATGCATCAGGAGGATGTTGGATATGATCAGTTGGATCATTTATATGTATATGTATGTGTATGTACACATCATGTTGGATGCTGGATATGATTAGTAGGATCATTTGTATATGTTTTGTATATGCATCATGTTGGATGCTTGGACCATGTATCTGTATATGTATCAAGTGGAAACTGTGTATGATCAGGTAGATCATGTATGTTGATATGTATCAGGTATGATCAGGTGGATCATTCTTTTGTATTTGTATCAGGTGGATACATTGTATGATCAGGTGGATCATGTATAATGATATGTATCAGGTAGATACTTGGTATGCATCAGGTAGATGCATTATATGATCAGGATGATCATGGATGATGAGCTTCAGGATGTTGATCCATATGACATGCAGCAGGATGTTGCACTGGTGATGATCAGGTGATCATGTATACATCAGGATGATGTATGGTGAGTATCAAGTTGATACTCTGTGGCCGTGGATCAGGTTGTGCAGATAAGCATATAATAGCGCCCTGGGAGGTTTGCAGATTCTCTTGCTAGGTTTTGCCACCAGCATATAATAGCTCCCTGGGAGATCTGGAAAATGCTCTTTCGAGGTTTTTCTTTGGGAGGACATATAATAGTGCCCTGGGAGATCCAATAGGTCGAGCTATGTGTTCGTAATAAGTCCTGGGATGCTCTTGCAAGGTTTTTCCATGACCACATGTAATATCGCCCTTGGAGATCCGATAGGTTGGGATGTGTTCCCGTAATAAGTCCTGGGATGCTCTTGCAATGTTTTGTGGTGACCACATATAATAGCTCCCTAGGAGATCCGATAGGTTGAGCTGTGTGCTCGTAATCAATCCTAAGATTCTCTTTCGAGGTTTTGTGGTAGGGTCACATGTAATAGCTCCCTGGGAGATCCAATAGGTTGGGATGTGTGCCCGTAATAAGTCCTGGGATGCTCTTGCAAGGTTTTTTGATGCATGTAATAAGTCCTAAGGATTCCACAGTATGGCCAGTGATGATGAAGACCTGCAGGTGGTGGGCCTACATCCAGTATGAAAAAGGACTGGCTCTGTAGAACTTCCTATGACGAGTAGATTCAGAGATTGATTGAGATAGCAGCAGCAGTGATGATGATGATGACTCGATGACGATTATCCAGTGATGATGATCCAAAGAAGATGACTTGTGCTAGAAGACCTGTGTCGAGAAATACCTTCCTAGTTAAGAGGGAGTGTTGATGTATATGTAACTTCGGAATGTATTTCACATATATGTATATTGTATTCCTATAGAGATGTTATTATTCCTCTATACGGAAGTGGTTGTATTCCTGTAGAGATGTTATTATTCCTCTATACGGAAGTGTCGTCATTTATATTGTAAGTGTCGTAACTTATACTTGATGGGTTATTAGACCACCTTGTTGGGGTCGGCCCTGTATAAGTCATGTGGGTCAAAGGGTTATTAGACCACCCTATTGGGTGTTGGCCATGTGGGTCAAATGGTTATTAGACCACCCTAGTGGGGGTCGGCCCAGTCAGCATTATGTTAAGTGGTTAAGTTGAGGCCGACCTAGTTGAGTAAAGGTCAAGTCAAGTTAGTGTATAAATAGAGAGTGTGTCTCTCTCATTTTACGCATTCTATTCTCTCACTCACACTTTGGAGAGTGGCGCACTTGTGGAGGAGGAGGCTCTGCTACTAGGAGAAGACTATCTCTTGTATTCTGGTTGTATCATTGCTCTATCTATCTCTGAGGAAGTTATTGGGGTTTTTCACCTTTATGGTTTTCCCCAAGTAAACTATGTGTCTCTTGTGTGCTTGCATTATTGTGTCCATGATTGATATGCTGTAGATTTGCTGTACATGTTGTTCCCTCAGTTAAGATCCTAGATCAGATTGAAGTAAATTCTAAAAATTTAACATCTGAAAAGATAAATACTACAATTGAAGGCCTCAAAACTCTGGAGGTAAGATGTGTTGAACTACATGAAGAAAGTGTTCAATTATAGACTAATCTAGTTGAGGGTGAACAGCTGAAAGAAGTGAATAAGAGGCTACAGGTGGCACAAGACCTGGAACAAAATATTATTAACAGTCTAACTAGTATTTTAATAGTAGAAATGACTAACAAGATGGGATACTCCAAGAGGCAGTAGCAACAAGTGAATAAGCTACATGAAGAATAACGAAAGGTTATTGAAAGACTTGTACCTTTACAAGAGGAATATTTTAGCATTACAGAATCTTGTCCTCTATTGCAAAATGAAATTAAGGAGGCAATCAATGATTGTTTAGAAACTCTAAAATCAGTTCACCATGAGAAGGTGGAAATGGCTATTGTGGGAAAAGAAGAAGAATTAAAAGAAAAGGTCGCATCCATCACAAAAAATCTGTGGAAGATTAAATCTACCATTCATACAGGAACATAAAATAAACAAAGCATAAATATAGGGGGAGTTATCCCTAGATACATTCGTGATGGACGTCGGTGCAAAACAAACAAGAAGAACTCATATAGCGCAAAGTTATGGCCCCTCTTTGCCATTGATGTCAAAGGGGGGTAAATGCATGAAGCTAAGGCATGCGATACACATCATAAGTTGACATGAAGATTTCGAGACATGAAAAGATGCATGAAGTCAGCAGGATAGCACAAAAGGGGGAGAACTGAATACAATAAATGAAAGAGCATGAACCCTTAGTATGTGCAAGTGCGTGATGTTTCGAAGGATATTAATACGATCAGCACGTCAATAGTCACAGATGTTGTAGATATAGAAGCGTGGAGATAGAACCAAAGTTTATCAAAAAATGCATAGATGTCTAGTTGATGCATATGAGTAGAAGTGAAAGTGTGCAAAGTTGAGAACTCCATCTAATGCACAACGATAGAACAACAATAGAATCCGATAGGTGCATCATGATGCAGATAATATAAGAAAAGTGCATTAAACAGAATGGATGAATCATTTGATGCACGGGATGTCACGGATTATCTGAGAGACTACGACACTTAATTAGAATAGAAACATCAGAAAATGTGTAGTTCCATCTCTTACTAGTGCTTTATTTCAAAATAGTAAACTATCAATTGTAAGCATAGTATAAGTTGATCACAGCAGTCACATAGAGCATAACATTGAGATAATAGAGACGCGGACTGCAGTATCAGCAAGCACACAGTACATGAATTAATTCATCAGTGGAAGTGTGATTTGAGATGAATGAGAAGTCAAGTGATGTATACAACACAGTGACAAAGTATAGACTGCATACGAAGAAAACGCGGATCATAATCATCAGCAGAAGATCAGAAGAGTGCTCAGAGTTGAATTTCAGTACAAAAGAAACACATATTGGGCATTAGGGTGGTCAGACAGGGCAAGGAGACAGGGATTTAAAGCTTCCTTCATTTTTTTCCCTGTAAAACAAAGAAGACAGGGGTCGGTGCCTCCTTCCAATTGGTGCTGGATAAAACACAGGGAGTTGTAGATTCCTTCAGGTCGGTTCCCGTAAAACCAGGGGGTTGGTGCCTCCTTCCAATTGGTGTTGGTAAACACAGGAAGTTGGTGCTTCCTTGGATGTATTCTTTCTCATTATAAAGAAGCATTCTATGGTTTTCTCCCGTTTGGTTTCCACGTAAAAATCATGTGTGTTATGTTTTGTTTATGTGGTGCATATATGTGGATGTTTATTTTCTGATGCATAACTAAAGATGAATATTAAGTAAAGGCTAATCTATTAAAGAAGGTAAACAATGCTAATAAACGTGCTAATACTGATTCATCCCCCCTCTCAGTATTAAATCGATTCCAACAGAAGTCAACGATATGGATGATATTTAGTACTGAATGGGGAAGGTGCACCACTGAACCATCTAGTTCTAGTTGATCCATGTACCACGTTGAAGGATGGATCTTCCCACAAATTGGCCCCAACTATGTCCAGCAGTACTAGATGATTTTGGCTCCCTAGAAATTCAGCCACTATGTCTCAAATGTATAGTGACTAGGGGGAATTGTTTGGATTCCTATCCCCAAAGTCCTAACCTAACTACAAAAATTTTATGTCCCTCAAGTGAGAAATTTATTGTGTTTAGATTAGGGTTTATTTTTAGGATCCACTTGGGGTCATGAACCAAGTGATGTTTAAATTAACGTGTGAAACATTTGTGCACAAGTGGTGTGTACAAAAACTAAAATTAAATGCCAAGGAAATGAAACTGCATGCAAATAATTTGAACACTTTGCAAGCCTATATGACAATCACTTCCATTACTTTTCTTATAGACCAAAAAAAACACATTTACATTTACTTTTGTGAATTTTGAGCTTGTCCACAACGAGAAAATATTTTCTTCAATCCAAAGCAACCATTTACATAATATCACCAATGAGTATGAATACATGCAATCTCTAATTTAGAATTTATAGCTTTGGTGTAATTATGGTATTCATGTGACTATGCTTTCATCTATGTAATTATGTTATTTATGTGATGTATCTACATTTTCGACATGAAAATTCTTGTTTTATAGTGTAATAATTCTATGTGAAGAATGCTAAATTTTCCTCAATACAAAAAATCATTCAAACAAAATAAAACCCTCCCTCTTCATTTCTATGAAAAAGTGTAAAAGTACAACAATCTACTTAAAGAAGTGTTATGGGACACAATACTTCCCTTGAATGAATCTAAAAGGATGACTAGCATGGGTAGTGGCCATGAACCTTAATGTGATAACTCAACCAAATAGCTCAAGTATACTATTCTAAAATAGGAGGAAGCAATATGGTGTAGTAAGAGATGAATACTCTTGAAGATGTTTCTATCCCCATGCACCATTGTAATTATGATTAACTAACTAAGAAGTTTCCAATGTCCAAGTGAAAATGAAAGGGGAAAAGATAGTTGAAAAGAATTATGTTAGTTTTGATGCTAAGGGTATAAAGCTTTTGGTGCTCTGAAAATGCATAATGCTACTAGTAATATGTTTGAGCATGTAATCGACAAAAAAGAAGAAGAAATGCAAGAGGTGAGAACCAAAGTGGCAAAGCTAGAAAGGGTATCGAACCATGAAACCCTGTTTTGCAAAGGCCCTCACTACCCAGGTACTTAAAGAGATTGAAGAAGACCATTTAGGGAGAGGTTGAATATGGCCATTTAGGGAGTCCTAGCAAGGTTAAAGAAACTCAAGAATTTTTGTTTGGAGTGAAAAAATCTATGTCAAGTAATTTAGAGGAAAGGATGGCCTTGTTATTAGATCTTTGAAAATATATTAATGGTTCCTATATTCTATCCAAAGGGAACTTATGCTCAATGAAATCATGGAAGAAATTAGAAATGATGAATAATTGTGTGAAACCTAGATGGATACTTCATTAAGAATCTGAAAACTATAAATTCCCAATTGAGAAAAAAAGGACAATATCCCTTTTGATAACAGTGTCACAAAGATACTAAAAGGATATGATTGCATAATTGAAACCCTATAGCAATTAATTGTGTATTATGATGGCCTTTAACATAACAGATCTCAAGTTTTCTTTAAAATATTTGAAGTCATGTAAAAATTGGAGGGTCTAGGGCTTATCCAGAATGATAGAATGATTGCAAGGGTCAAAGATAAATTGGTCAAGACTAATGTTTATTTTGAAGTAGATTTGATAGTCCTAATCCTTTTTCTGATGTCGACATTAAAAAATGGTTACAGTTACATTCCACAAACTTTAATCAATCGCAGACATTTTTTTCATAGCATGTTACAATCCACAAATTTTAAAAAATCAATCGCAGGCATGGCCAAACAACTAATCTTTAGTGCGAGTTGAAACATTCATGTAAATCAATTGGTTTGAAATAGGGGATGGATGCTACAAGATACAAAGTTGGGGTGAACCAATGAAACAGGGGACAGCTTCCATGGGTACAAAGTTGGGGTGAACCAATGAAACAGGGGACAGTTGCTACATTTTATGGGCCTTATCCAAGCAAACCAATGAAATATGGGATAGTTTCTATCGTATCGATGTTATACCAAACATCAATACCGTGGCATTAGCGTCAAAGTTGCATCACTTAAGTGACATTTAATGGATATAGATTCAAATCAATCTAATTCTCCAATAATATATCCATACATGTGGCATAGAATATGTCTTTTAGTAATGAAGAGTATTGTCTACCTATCCAAATCCACTGATAATTCGAGGAAAATAAAAAGTCTTCAAAGTTGATTCATTGTTGAGTATAATTAAATGGAAGAATGAGAATATTCATCTTTGGGCAACAACAACTCTTTATAGAATTGAAATTTAAGAGGAAGACACTAAATTCCAAGCTTATTAAGGGTTGTAAGTGATGTTTATTTGGGGTACCTTGGGAAAAAATGTTTGATATTGGAAGGTACCATAAGACTTCATTTTTGTTGATTCCCAATAGCCATCGAACTTGAGCATATTCAACATGGGTGAGTATATTTAGTATATGATTGATTTTATTTAATCACATTTGTTATCAATAAATAGTATCTTATGTTTAATATATTTTCCCGTGTTTCCAATAGAAACACTTTGATTGTGTGCAAAATCATCATTATTTTATAATTATTATTATATATTTTCATAATCTACATATTTCTCACTTTATGAACTTGTGCTTTGAGAGATTCCTCTTGGGATTGAATTTGTATGTGATCAAATTAAGTGTTTCACTGAGTAAGGGAATCGATCTATAGTTTAGCGAGAATTAGTTCTCTTTGCAATTAATTGATTTTCAAATTGGAATTTGAGTTCTATTTCAGCATAGTGTGTCTTTCAATTCTTGCAAATTGTGGATTTTATTATCAACAAAGAGTAAGTTTTAGCTTTTTCCATTCAGTATGAATCTAGCATAGCATTTCTTTTCTTAAATTGGAGTGTGCTTAGTTTGGATTTTCATTCCTACAATTTTACTTCTTGTTGATTGATTCCATTCCTGCACCTTAGAACTTAGTGACAAAGTTTATTGCAAAAGTACCTAATCATTTCTATTTCCATTGTTGTGATTGAAAATCCTAAAAGCTACAACTTCCCTATATACAAGATGATGCAAAGAAAATTGTGACTAACATATATATTGTACTATAACTCACAACTTCCCATATGACCCTGGGTTGACAATTTAATGCATAGACTTCTTGTTTTCCTTGCTGAGAAATTAGAAGGTAATTAAAAATCCAAGGGATGACTCACCCAAAGATAATCCATGTTTTTGTAACTTTTAGATGTTGGTTCTACCTTGTGTAATGTTTATATGTATTACAATCAACATAGTGCTAGGGAGACGATCAAGAACTCACTAACTCACACATGAATCAAAGACATGAATCTTATGGAATTATTCACTTAAAATCCTAATGGGTATCCTTATATGTTCAACTAGTAACCTAGTCCCCATACTCTTATGATTCCCAGGAATTGCTAATATATTTGAAGGTACAAGCAGTCTACATCGAAAACATTGTTTTTCCTGGAAAAAAATGTGAATCCAAATATAGGTTTTCATGATGAATAGAAATAGTTAAATATAATCTATAATTAAAATGATAATAATTCTTGATATGAAAATGATTGCATCAAAATATATAAAGGAAATATTTGTGCATCTACTTAACAACCATCAAATTTACATCCAATCTCATAATATCGAAGCAAATGGAAACACGAATATCTCATGATGATTTTTTTTAGAGGGAAGAAACCTATAACATTTATTTCTGAATCAAATCCATTTAAGTCTTTTGGACATATAAAATAGTTTCTAGGGTTGTATATGCACGCAGCGCGCGCTCACACACACACACACACACACACACACACAATTATAATTTCACGACATTGTAAACCTATTATACATGTAGCAACATATTCATATGAAATTTGAGAAATTCTTTAAATACAACAGAATGCAATTGTTGGAGGAGCCTAGTCAACATGCTATATCCTAGATAGTGGTTGATGATTTTGGGGAAATGACAAGGAAGCCTACCTATGAAAAGAAACTTTATCCCTTGGTGCAATTAGTTGCAACATGTTGAACACCACCCTTAGCCATTAAGGCACTCCAATTCAAAATTTCTTCTCTATTTTCCAATTGGATAATCTAGTTTGAACCACAAGTTGGTCTATAACAACAACATTTAGATTTCATATACAAAACAAACAATGATCATTGGCATTGTGTGAGAAACAATAATAAGAGAAACCCATATAAATTCATAAGCATGCTTATGCATAATAAAAATCATAACTAAATCATTTTATAAAATTGATGAATTAACGAATAAATATATGAAATAGAATTAATAACATATAATTAATATAAAATAATACTCCATGAGATTCTATTTGCATATACAATAACACGGATTTCCATTCAATATAATTTTTCTGTTAATAATTGTTAAGGAGAGGTCCATTGAATAAGATATGTTACAATTCCATATCATATTGATCTTAAATTTCTTCCAAGTCAACATCTGATTCATGAAGATCAGAATTTGTATCAAACCCTTCGGAATAATTGTAAGGATTGTCCAAAACAACAATTGCAACATCTAGCACTAAGACATCATCAACATAGTCATCATCATCGAGATGTGAGCCAATGATTTTCTAGTCAACTTGATCCCCCACTTCATCCAAGTACACGTCTTCCTCCATATCTCCATCTCATCCTCTTCTTCTTGATCATGAACATCTTCTTTAGGAAAAATATACTTTGTGGGTTGTCCTCTTGGACCAAATCTAACAAAAAATGACCAACCTGCTCTACCTGGTACCTCTGGAAAAAAATACCTACTCATGTTGACTAGGAAGTACATAGGAATTTGTATTTGGACCATACCTATTAGTATTAATCATGGCAAATCCATTATCGTGATCAATAACCATCATTCCATCACCTTGAAGCAACAATTTGTACCACCTCACCTTGGGAACCACTTTGAAGGATTTAAAGTCTATATCCAATATGTATTCCAAATATCCATAGTACCTCAAATCCGATGTGACTCGATGTATATCACCCCTATGGGAAATATTAGTAACTTGGAAAATTGCAGTTATCCCATTATCACATGGTTTGCTCTTGTCATCCAACTATTTGGTGCAATATTTTCTGACATTACACCACATAGCCTTATGATGTTTCACTTCCATGCTCAACATGTTATAAATGTATTGTCATGAATCGGTAACTATATGTATAAGATACTTTGTGGGAAAAAAAGGGATTTGAAATATAAAAATGAAAGTTAGATATTGCTTGCATTTCTATCTTTTGTACCAAATGCTATATCAATTTCTTGTTGGGTCATATATGTATCATGATCCAAATAATATTTTATGATCAACTCAACCACCCTATTCCATTATAAGGCATCAAAAAAAATTTGACATCGTTCTATCCATCTCTACATCCAATCAAGATTATTTGTAATGTATAAATGAATTGCATCCCACTCTATACTACCTAGAACAATGACAAAAAAAGATTTAGTTAACCAACCAAGATACTAACCAATCTACCACAAGCATGTATGGAGATATTAAATCAAATAAAATATTTTACCTTTCACTTTTCTCCATCTAACTTTCCCCAACAACACCTCCCCTTAAGATTTGTTGGTGGAATTGGAATCTAAAAGGAGTGGCACATCCATATCACCCACTACTTGGGGTAAGTACTCACTAAAATATACAGTGGATTGATATAGCATGTAGCCTTCAACCATTGAACCTTTTGGATGTGATATTTTTCTAAAAAATACCTTCAATGCTTTCACGTGCCTCTCCATCAACCACATTGACCTTGTGTGTATGGGTCCACATATTTGAATCTCTTCCACTAGGTGTATGAGGTAGTGTTCACGTGCGTTGAAAAAGGTTGGAGGTGGATACTTTTTCATCTCACACATTAGTTGTGGAGTTTCTCTTTTCCAATACTTGGTATCTTCTTTATGTATTTCTTTAGATGACAACCACCTACAAGTGAAAATAAATTTGATGTCTCATCATTAAAATATATAAGGAAATCAAATCAAGTATTGATGGTGCATGCAATCAATAATTCAACTACGACTTTTTATATACCTCATGTATTTGTCGAGATCATAAAAAATCTTCTTTATGTTGTTGTCAAATCTATTAGGTAGAGCTATATGTAAAATATACTGCAACAAGGACAGAATGTGTACTACTAACAAATAAGGTATATATCATTATATATAATTCGAATATAGATGAACATGAATTACTAACAAATAATCTGTATATCATTAAATAATCAAAGTTGCAAAACGTCGAACCTTGATAAATGTATGCCAATCATGAATTTTATCCCCGCCGAAATCATCTTGCTTTGTTAATATATTACTTATGTTTAAAGTAAAATCAGTGGGAAATTTTATCTTCCGTACAACCTCTTTTACAGTAGTAGTATTTTGCTAAGTTAATAACCATGGAATATTGGTGGAATTTCCACTACCATAGCAATGAGTCAAATGTTGCAATGAGTTGGATTACTGAATGTCACTAATAACTTTAGCAATTTTTCCTTGTTATTCCTCCCATCTATAATTTGCCACCAACAATCTGTGACATTCTTTCCAATATGCATTGTGTAAAACAAATGAGCTACTTGTATGTGCTCATAGTATGGAAATCGACTGAATTGGGTAGAGTTTCATTTCAAACCCCGTGGAAGATGACCATGACAAACTTTGAGAAGTATCAATGAAATATATTTTTATTAATCAAGGTAAGTATGGAAATCAAAATAAATAAAACTGACAAAGAACAAAGTAACTACAAATAATTGCTTACCATGGATCTTCTCAAATGCATTTTTCCATAGTTGAGGCATCATTCTTCGTGGTTTTTTACTAGTCTATTCCTTCCCATTAAAGTCATTTTTTCAGTAATTGGATACATTTGGTCCTTATGGATAAAATGCCTAAATTCATTGTACACCCCCTTTCCTAAACTTCTTGAACATCTAGATATTGTTCTTGGACCTTATATTTGACATGCATATTTCTCTTTGTTTGAATCCCTACAAGTTATGGAATAGTGTTAATATATAGAATTCTAGAAATTGTAAAAAGAGTTTCAATAATAAATGATGCATGGAGATACATGGGAAAATCGCATACCACAAAAATGTGTAAGGTCGAGTGCATCATAAATTGTCCATGTAAGTATTCCATGGAACTTAAACTATTTCATTCCTATGTACATACTGATGTTGGCCCATAATTTTTAAAATCCATCTATAAGGGGCTCAAGATATACATCCATATCTTTAAATTTGTGCTTACCTATTAGTTATTTGAAAAGTAACATACATAATTAATAAGTTCTTGTACATGCAATAATGAAAAAAAAAGGATTGCTTATGTTGTGTTAACATCTTAAATATAAGTACCTGGAACAATTAATGCCAACATGACGTGCTCCCTTTTTTATTTTCATCCATGGAGGAAGGTTATTGTTTATAAAAAAAACTGGCCAAACTAAATAATTGGTTCTAAGATCTCCAAATGGATTGACACCATTGGATACCATTGAAATTCTAACATTACATGGTTCTTATTTAAAAATTGGTCATATTTCCTCAATGTCTCTGAATGAAGAACCATCTCCAAGCATTCGCGTGACACCATATTCACTTCTCTATCATGCATGGTAATCCATAAATTCTGCAATGTTTTTACACCTAAAAAATTGTTTAAAATGTGGAATTATTGAGATATGGCGAAGAACTTTGTGGGGCACCTTATTCGTTACCTAATTAGTACAATATATACTAATTCCACATTCAGGGCACTCACTTTTTTATTCATGTTGTCTACAATATATAATATGATCATTAGGACATGCATCAATTGTGTTATACTCCATTCCTGAATCTTTCAAAATGACACGCATTTCTTTGTATGTGCAAGGTAAAGTATTTGACGGTGGTAGAAGAGTATCACCTAACAATCTACAAAAAAAATTAATGGAAAATTGTAACAATGATAAATAAAAAACAAACAGTTACATATAGATATATCTTTCATACATTAACAACTATGGCATTCCTATGTTTGAAATACCATTAATTGCCTTCCAGTTGAATATAAACAAAAGAGCAGAGAGAACACTTGTCTTTGAGTTTTTATATAAGTTTTTTTTTTCCTTATCAATAAGAGGTACATCATGAATATTTTTATAGATGTCATCTGCACATGCATTCTCATCTATGGAAACAAATGTGTATTGGATCAACCTATTTATTCCTTCATTCTCAATAATGTTGTGGTAATTTTCTTCCCTAGTATCAACCTCAATGTCACCACCCTCACTATCTCTAGTATGAATTGTACGAGTGGATTTCCAAGTGTTGGTGGTATTGTATGTGTAATAATTATGGAAAAATATACCCAATTAGTATTGAAATAGACATGAATATTCATAGTATTGAAAAAAGAGAAAAAACATTATTTTTATATCTTACCAACGGATTATATTCTTTTCCACCTTCCAAATTCCCATGCTCTGAGCAATGTTTCCTGGTTGTTTCCCCAACAACTCTTCTTCTTTTTATCCCTTTGCATTGCGTGCAAGGGAAATAACATTTTCGATCACCAATATATCTTCAATGTTAATGGCTTGATTCTGATCATTTTTTTTACCATGATTGCTTCTATGACCGTATACATAATCAATAATCACCTACATAGTAACATCTCGTTTAGATCTACGAGCAAATTGGTGGACGGGGTTATCTGACAATGTTCTCTATTTCAATAAAATACATTATCAAATCAATAGTATAGTAAGAAGAAACATAGAGAAATCATTAACCCATTAAAAATAAATTAATTCAAGGGATAATATCATTAGTCCACAAGAAAAATTACCTTTAACCAGACTTCTACTCCCTCCAAAATCCTTCCAAAAAGTATTATTTTGTTTCGTCTGAATATGTTTTTAATCTTGTCAAATTGAACCAAAAAAAAACTAAATACATTCGTCGGCACATCATTTAAGCGACGACAACCAAAAAAAAATTTGATCAACATGTATAAGTGTACGTCACTTAAGAGATGCCACATGGAGTTGCTTAAGTGACACTCTAGGGTGTTGCTTAAGCAACGCACTATTGAACATGTCACTTAAGCGACATCACCTTGGATTTTTTAGGAAAAAAACCACCCATATGATGTCTTTCTGATGTTAAGAACTGATTTTTAACTTTAAAAATTGGTACAAATGTCGAATTTGGACCTCATATGTAGTAGTGAAAGTCTTGTTGTTCCTAAGACAGGTGTATATCCATCCCATCTCCTTGGGAGGGTGTTCAAAGAATGCGAGTACTTCCACCCTTGGTGATTGTTGCATAACTATCTCTCACACCTTCGTTGGTTGTAATTGGTCCCTAATCATCTCAGGCTACCTTCAGAAGGCCCATAATTTGACTCTTCATTGTTTGAACTTAGGACTTAACCACCCTAGTTTGATTTCAGGGAGAATAGGTTTGCTTGGATGTATCTTAGAGATTCTTTTATAGGAGTGCGTTGAATGCAATTTTTCTACCTACATAGGAGGCCTAAGAGGTTTATTAATTTTTTAATAAAATCATGTGGCTAAATTTCATGAGGATACCAACCAAGGGACCCTTGTGTTCCATTTGTCAAGTGCGTTGGTCCTCCTTTGATGGCCACTTTGAATCCTCCTAGATTCACTATACAACTACCGATTTGGTTGTTTTCCACTTCAAATGTCCTAAATGATCTCGATGCTTCTCAAGCAAGAATTGTATGTAAAGAGCATCAAAACCCTTTTCCTTCTTCACCAATGACATCTTGTTCTCCTCCTTTTACCTCATGTGGCGAAATTCTATATACTAGTAACCAACAATATAAAAGGAATAAAATAGGAAGAATAAGAATAAGATGCGAAGACAAGCGGGCATGCCACCAGCCACTACAAGTCATGCTAGGGGTAATTCCTTAACCATTGTAAGTCATGTTGGGGGGAATTCCTCAACTACTAAAATTTATGCTGGGAGAAATTCTTGAACCACTGCAAGTCATGTTGAGTTCAAACATCCAGTCACTGCAAGTCATACTGGAAATAGGTCATCAACCACTAATGGTCATGTTGAATTCACATAATTGACCACTGCAAGTCATCTAACTATAAATTCACTAGTCACTACAAGTCATACTGAATATGGGTCACCAATCAATGTAGGTCGTACTAGAGACGGGTCACTAGTCATTGTTAATTATAGTAGAGACAAGCAACTGACTACAACAAGTCATGTTGGTAGCAAACAACCAACCACTACAACTCATGCTATGAATGTTGACATAGTCAACAAACCTACTGTTACAGTTGCAACCTCTTCCCCAAAATTTTCTTAAAATTTTAGGGCTCCTCCTTAAGTTTTGAGTATATCCTTATATTTCATTTCCTTTTTCCTTTAAACTTCAAAAGTTTGTAGAGTCAGTTTCCTTAGAAGATTTTTTTTATTACTTAGAAAATTTTGGAGTTTTATTGTTCAGAGCAAAATTCAAATTTTCGCCAAAATAGTCGGATCGAAATTCAATTTTTCCCCAAAACAGTTGGGCGAAAAACTATTTCTGCTCTAAAATGGTCAGAGACAAAATCTATCTAGCACCGATAAGATTAGGGAAAAAATTGGGATTGATGCTGAAATGGTTGGCTAAAACTTAGTTTTTCTCTGAAATTGTCGAGAGAGGAGTCATTTCCACAACAATCACAGGAATTTCTTTTTCTTCCCCGAAACAAATGATGCTAAACCCATTTGTGCTCCAACATTCATCGGATCCCTTTGTACCTTGGCATTGTCATTTTGTGTTATGAACCATGCCATCGTAACATTAAGTTTTCAACCGATATACACCGGCATAAAGCTTGTTTTGTCACCGAAACATGTTGGACCAAAATATTTTTTCCTTTGATGAAGTGTCACATCATGTGAAAAGGGGTAAAATTAATGAGCATTTAGTGAATAGTTGTTTTTAGGGTTAATTTTTTGTTTAAAAGGGATGAATCCACTTCCAATGCTCTATTGTAACGTCGTTCACTTCGTTCAAATACCATGAACCTCTGCCAGAACATCAAATCCACCTGGAGCATTTTTTTATGCCAGATCACGAATATCTCAGGGACATGTCCACCTTTTCAGGTAGATACCACTACATCCCTCGGTAAAATTGTTCATTTTTTATTGGGATAGGTTAGGAGTTAGGTAAAAATCGTTTCAATGCCCTAGTTTTTCTTACAAGCTTGTTGTCTTCATGAATGTGGTTTTTGGAGACTCACTTTCCTCGTTAGTGATTTATAGAAGACAAATCCTAGATCAAATATAGACTTAAACCCTTACCATTGGCATTTTTTTTTGTTAAATCTTTTTATCGCGATGTTCTTCCTGAGATTGTTACAGAGAAAACTTCCTATGGCTTGGGGTAGACCACAACAGACCGTTGACTACCAGAAATTAACTCATTTCTCAATGCTATGCTATATAAATGACAATGCTAAGATAATGAAGAATATAACCAACCTCGATCTGGACGTTCGATGTAGATCCCTGTTGGAGCTTTCAATTTGTGCACTTGAACCTACAAATTAGTCTTGACAGCCAATATACAACAAGCACATATAATATATAAAAGACACTAGCATCATCAATAGCAATGGTCCATGATATCATAAGTAAATGCAACCCAATGTAATATAAACAACATTCACAACATTAATGGACGAGAATATGAGTCTTTCTATTAATAAATAACAAGAAGTACAATGTGATACGACCTCTTTTCGGCAACCAATCTGAACCAAGAACTGGGTCTCTCCACTTGTGCCTCCACCACTTCAATCCTCCATGGAATGGAAAAATCAAACTATGATAGGAGTTCGGAAGGTGAACATAAGAGGTTCACAACAACAAGTATCAATGAGTGTAGACTCAAGATATGGAAAAAATCCATTAGAGTTATCTTGCTCTCTCTTCTCCTCCTTTCCATATGCCATATGTGCTCAATATATAGTCCTTCCAAAGGTAAGTGAAAGGACACATCGAGGCGTTTTTGGGAAAATGAAGGGCCAAAGGTCACCCTAAGATAGCTTTTTGGGAGTAAAAAGTCATTTACTAGTGATTTTTACCATTTTACTTGTCACCCACGAGCTATAGTGGTGAAGCTCGCGGGTACGCTGGCTAAAGTGGAACAGCTAGCGTACAGGAAGAAAAAATAGGAAAATAGTGTGTCTGAAGGACATAAAGTGCCTCTGAGTCAATGAAATGGATCCTAAAGGCCAAAGAGTGTTGATGCTCACAAGGTGGAAAATTACATTGTAACAGATGCCCCGTAATGTGTGAGATTAGAGAATGGTGCTACAATGGATGAAATACATTATAAATATAATAAGTGGAGTGATGGAAACACAAGTGGAAGGAGCGGCTCACTCGTCATAGTACAATAGTATCTCTGAATACATGTTGGTATAGTACAACAATCTGATATAATGGCCATGAATAGGCATTACATAGTGAATACGTGTCATAAGTGATCATAGCCATGATCCCTCTACAGTAAGATATGGTCTCCTACTGAAAAGGAAACAATTGGTGCAAACTGGAGGTACAAACTGCTGATATCTGAGAGTTGATATCTCAGATGTAAAGTCTCGATCATAAGTAGCATACTGAATGCCACTATCGCCTGGGGTCTTCTACACAAATCATCTACAGTGCAAGTCCCATCAAGTGAATAAAGGAGTTGAGGTTGAACCTGATGTGACATGGTCTGATTACCGGTCAATGATGTATACCGTTAATAGACGCAAGATAACCCACCAATAATGAAAATGGGCATCAAGGCACAGAGTACAATCATCAAAGTGTGAATAGATGTGTTGAAGTTGAACACCAAGATAAATCCATTGATCAGGAGACATTGATGTATTCCCAAAACTGTCGATGGAGAGAGAACCTACCACTGATGACTGCAAGCCTCAAGGTACTCAACCAAACTCTAAGTCTCAAATTCTAGAATAAATGGGTTGAATTCAACAGAACGAAACTCACTGGAAGGAGGGCATATTTAAGGCACCCCCCATCAACCAGCACGAGGTGCCGGCTACGCTGAAAGATTTGGAAGAACTCGGGTGAAACGGAATAACTCAATGGGATGGCCGACATGCAATAGTCAAGAGATCTGAGGAGTGGTTGACTCTAGTTTCATGACTTCCTTTGAACAAGAGCATGAGCAAATGGATAGAATCAAGAAGCATAGACTTGACATAAAACTGTGCGATGTAGGAGGCATCAACAAAGGGATCCATAGTGACTAGAAGCTTAACCAATCAGTGGAGTAGACTGAGAAACAAGTACAGCTCCTAAGGTCCAATTCACGTCCAACTATAGTCCCGACTCATAATGTATGGAGTGGAATGAATGATCTATTCAAAGGAGACACAACAATTGCCAACTAGAAGTAGTAACCATAATCCCGTCCAGCTTTTTGGAATATTTGATTTTTTTGGTCTTTTTCATATTTGAAAAAGCTTGAAAAAGAATAAAATTGCTTATAGTACAACAAGTGAGGGAACGAGTGTCAGATAGCGAGCAAACTAGTCCCAAGCAATGGGACATACCTATTATCAATGCAAAGAAGCATGTGTAGGATGTGGACACTCGGGGGAATGTTCCCTCAGGGTAAAGGGTCATCAAGCTGAAAAAGATAAATTAAGGCTCTGCTTGGCTCGGAAGGTAAAGTGCTCAGGCACATGGATAATTATAAGTGAGTAAACGGGAGCCGGCACAAGGCTCAAGCGGCAAGCAGGATAATGCAATGCAATCACAACTCAACATAAAATGGGACTCCTTTTTTGTAAAGTTAGTCTCCTCACCCAAAAAAATGTAAAACAATGAGAGAAGAACTCTTCTAGTCACGTATGACTAGAGTATACCTTTTTTGTAATTAATCCACAAAGGTCCAAAAAAGGGGTAAACTTATATCTAAGTGAATGTCACTTCAAATCCTTTAACGAGTCTAAAATGGCAAGTATACTTGGCAATCTTGTTTGATTTGGAAAAGTCTAACAAGGGCTTAAAAAAGACTTTATAAAAATCTTTTCCGTAAAGGTTTAACGAGCCCGAAAAAGTAAATTTGTGACCTCCTTACTGTTTTTAACGAGCTCAAAGGAGAGATGGAAGAATGCTCGTAATGGGAGCAGACGGGTGTTAGGGACATGCGACACTAGTTCCAAGCGCATGGAACAAAGCTATGCATAATGCAAGGAACATGAGCAAGATAAGGACACTCAGGGGGTGTCTGCGAATTCGGATGGAAAAAGGTTCAAATGCATTATAACAATGGGGAGGCCTAAACCTATATGCAAGGTTCTGAATATGCCTGCCATGACCGAAGCAAATGTCGAAAAGGACCGGTAAACAAGTATAAGTCGAGCTAAGAATCCTGTCTCCAAGATCATCTCTAAAACGTACGTAAAGAAAAATCTGATACAAGTCACTACGATAGAAACATTTTCAACTTCACTATTGTTAACCTCAAACAACATGCGGGTAGAGCTAACCATTGAAGGTGCCATAGTACCAATACCTGAGGGATCAAAATGATCATCTTCAAAATGAAGAGCAAAGTTGAAGGATGTGAAAGAATCTGCAAGAGAAAATTCATCATCATGAGAGTTGGAAATTCTAGAAATATAATCAAACTCTTCAGGAGCGCTGATTTGCGGATCTATAGGAAAGCTCAAAGACTCATCAGACTCAAACATCAAACCAGAGTTGGACGAGACTGTGACTGGATCCAAATCCAAATGGGTGGCAAATTGTATTATAGGCTCATCTAGCTTAATAATACCAAGGGTGGGAAAGGAATGAGATCTATGATAGGAATCCCCCAAGGCTCGTCATTACCATGCATGGACGTGATAAAATCTTCATCTAAAGGTAGAGTATCATCAAGGCATCTGTGTGAACAATATGGGTCAACTTCCTTTTGGGGCAGCATAACAGGTTCTTCCTCTCCTATCCATGAAGAAGAGAGAGCCGAATCTGCAATGGCTTGTTGAACATGATGAGCAATATTGACTGCAGACAAGGGCATATCCATCCCAATGCGCGAAATGTCTCCAGACAGGGAACTCATGGAAGGTAGATTCCACGGATCACTGAAATACGATGTCCGAAAATATATATGATTTAGCGAGGAAGGAGCATCAATGGAGATGGTTCCTACAAAGGAGATTGGTGCAGGGAAGTCGAAATATACCATCAAAGAAGGGTACAATCCTACACCAATGTTCCCAGTTTCCGGCTGAGAATTTGTGTCTTGGGGGACCACAGGTCCCGTGGATGCTGCGGAATAAGGACTAAAGAAATCTAGATGGTCGACCATCATAATCTTGCCTTCATGTGGAAAGCAAATAACTCTGAATACAGTAGACGTGACAGCTTTCATTGCGTACATCCAATTCCTACCCAAGAGAAGGTTGTAGTCGATGGGCGCATCAACTACCTCGACTTCAATAGGCACAAGTTTACCTCCCAAGTGGACAACAAGGGAAGGTATAATCCCATGCGGCTTAAATGACTAACCGTCAAATGCAGTGAGCATGGTCCTAGACATGAGTAGAGGAGGAGAGCCAAGAGCTTTCCAACAAGATAAAGACATCACTGACGCAGAAGCACCTTCATCAACCACCGTTCTCTTGACAAAATTATGAAGGCACTCCACATGGATTTGAAAAGCCATGTGGTAAGGTAAACGAGGTTGAACATCAGTAGTGTCAAACTTGATAACTTTGGGACTCACCCCATCCTGAACTCCTAAGGCACCCAAAAGGGCATGCCTTTGAGAAGGACGCTTGTAAAAATTCAAGAGCCGACATGGCACACAGAGTTTGGCCCAAACATTCTACGATGGAGTAGTTATGCGTGGCTCGAGCATTGGGATTATGCGTAGAGCACTTGAGAACACCTTTCCGTATCCATGGCATAATAGAGGGCTTCTCGATATGCAAGGAATTATCAGGAGGAGGGGGAGGCTCATTCCCAAAATTCGGTTGTGGTGCACCATAATCGCGTTGACGAGTGACAACACTAACCTCCGATTGGACCATATTAACACATCCATAGCCACTAGTATTGGAGGAAGACGTTGCAATCTCATTAGGTCCATAACCAGTAGCGGCAGCATGCGAAGCCATGTTCTGATGATGAGGAAGGGGATCTTTTGACACAGTTGGGCTCTATGCCAGATGCTTCGATGCTTCTTCGATTTGGGGACATAAGTGAGTAAGATGATATTCCCCACAAAGCTTGCAAGGGAATTTCACCTTACGCCTAGGTTTACGGTCCTTGCCATCATTTTTTCCTTCCTGAGGAGAGTTGGCATTCTCCTTACAAGGGCTATTGTGATTACTATTATTGTTCCCATTGTTTCCACCCTTACGGTTGTTTCTCCCCTTCTTCTTACCACCATGATGTTGGTTACCCGATGGGTTCGTCGATTGCACAGTGTGTACATTGGACGGCGGGGTGGAACTGGACAAGGTGTGAACCTGTCCGTGAGTAGACTGGTTAATTGATAAATTTTGCATTTGATTAGAAACCAAATATACATGTCCAGTACTTGCAGATCCCACAATGCCATCGGCATGTGGTCCAGGAAATGACTTGGTCTCATGTCGTGTTCGCAGTGCGTCAGGAATAATGTCATACAAAATGCCAGACTCAGAATATAATAAATCTAACTGCTAGACTTTTAAGATGGCTTGTTCCTCAGTCACAATGTTGGACATCGAAACATCCTTAGCAATATATGGAAGTAAATACTTGAGAAACCATTCCAACAGAAACTCTGGAGTAATGTTGGCTTTCACTAATCTCTTCTGTCGACGCCACTCTTGAACGTGGTCAGAAATATGTGTGGCCTTATTCTGACAGAAGGTAGAAAAAAGTTCAGTACCAGTATCATAACGAACTGGCAACTGGAAATGATCCAAGAAAACCAAATCGATCTCATTGAAACCCCTATAAGTTCCCCCAGGCAACTCAACATATCACTTCGCGGCTGCCCCCGTGAGGATGCGTTGAAATAGTCACAATCGAACAGAGTCGTGATTCAACGAGTTGGATGAGCACCAAAGGTGAAAGGTCATGACATGGTCACCTAGATCCTCACCACTCTTCCCCTCAAAATTGGGAATGTCCGAAGGGAGCTTGGTAGGGACTGGAGGCCAATTGGGATCGTGACACACCAGATCATTCATGAGCTTCGAAAGATCCAGAAGATTCAGTCGTGCAAGGAACGGGAGCTGCGGTTGGAAAGCTTGATTGTAAGCTCCCATAAAAGGTTGGTTGTACAGAACCGAAGTATGAGAAGGACCATAAGCTTGACCATGACCAGTAAAATGTTGATTATACGGACCTGACTAACCATAAGCTTGACCATGGCCATAAGGTTGATAACCTCCCCAACCTGACCCATGTGAGAGTAAGTAGGTATATATGCATTTTGAGCACCATATTGAGGTGGGTTGTACTGATGTCCAGCACCGACTGTATTGTAGTAAGGGTTGCCACCATAATTATGGGGCATATACGTACTATTTGTATCAGGAACCGTGTTGTAATGACCATGGTTATAAGGTATGTTCCACCCCCTACGTAAGCATTATTAGTAACATGAGCAGTCGTGTGGTGACCATAAGTATGAGATGTATTCCCAACCCCAACATGGGTATTACTAGTAGCAAGAATGGTGGTGTGGTGACCATGAGTATAAGGTATATTCCCACCTCCTACATTAGCATTACTAGTAGCGGAAGCAGATGTAAAAGTATATGGTATATGTCCACCCCCGTGATTGGGAGGAATGTTAACATTCGCAAAAGTGGTCCTCGGTTGAAGGGTAGAGGCATGTGTATTGAAATGTGGATGGCAAGTCATGTTACAAACAGTGTTCCTATTAGGATGGGTAGTCCTAGGAGGCGGTCATATTCCAACATTTGCATTGTTAGGAGGAATGTGACCGGTCCCCATACTATATGTGTGAGTGGAAAAAGTGGTTCCCCCGGCAAGGGTATTGCCCCTGGTGGGTGTAGTGTTTCTAACACCATGACTAGTGACAGCATGACTACCAAATGCAGTGGAAGGATCAACTGTGTTGTAATCAGGAATACCAAAAGAGAAGGGGGGGAGCGTTGGTCGTAGGACCTGTGTCATCATGTAACTCTGGCATCCCATAATGGAAATCATGTGGATTCGAAGGATCGAACGGGTCGTCCCCGGGTGGATCCGAACCAAACAAACTAGGTTGGGTCTCAGGTGGATCCAAACCAAACAAACTAGGTTGGGTCTTGGGTGGATCACCCCCCCACGCCTCTCTAGGAGTAGGGGTGTCTGAAGTGTGTTCGGCTCTACCCGATGGAGTCGTAGGGATTTCTCCCTTGCCAGAATGTACAGTCATGACATCGGCGATAAATGTTTTGTAAGAATCAGAAGACTTGGAGGGGGCCTTTTGGCGTCCCCTATCAATACGGGGTGTAAGATTGGCAGCTGTTAAACCAACCAACCGACAAGATCAGTGGAGAGAAGGATTCCACGCCACGATATCTCCAGAGAGACTATAAAATCAAAGTGTCCCCTAATGGCCAAACTATTGATCAAAAACAGAAAATCAAGAGCACACACCTAAAGAAACTACAGCCAAGAGCAAACAAACAGAGTGGCTAAATGAGCTCCCGACACTAGAGCCAGTATGTCTCACCTAGGAGAGGCTTGAGACTCCCAAACTGTAGCCGGAGGTAACAGAATCAATTATAATGGTTCCCAGGCTTCACTGCATGCAAAGGGATGGAACCCTTAGCAACAAACAACCATGTTTTCCAACCCCTATCTGACTTAGGACACAAACAGTATAACAACTGCAAGAACCCTATGCGATACCTAGGTAAGGCAACTATGGTCACCGCAGTATAACCAATGCTCAAGGGGACAGTCGCAGGTGGGATCCATCGTATGGGTAGGGTAGCTAAGCCCGAAACTCAAGAGGTTCAAATCCCCCAAGAGTCCCCAGATATGAACAAATCCTGGAAATATCTCCCACGTTCAGCCAGTATTGGAGGGCTATCTCCGCAACCAACCTCCCATGACCTCGTGCTTAAATATGGTCTGAGTAGAGCTTCCTGAGAACACCGATGTATACCATGGATTTCACCACTCCCTGGTCAGACACATAATGTTTTTTCTAGTAGTCTTGGATTGTTTACTCACAATGATCTATTCCAAGACTCTAAACCTATGCTAGTTGGTGTACCCTATAAATAAAAATCATTCTAATCAATTTTAAGATTAAGCATTAATTTTAATGGTTGTGGTTACTCAAAGGATATGGCTATGAAACTAGTGATGTATATGACTCAATAGTATGCAAAATCTTCAAACTCTAGACTCATCTATCCAATAAAAACAATGCCACTAGAATGAAAATCAATCCAATGGTTTCGAAACAAAAATGCAACCTAAATGAAAGCACAAGCACTCAGATGCAAAATGCAGTACATAAAAGTAATTTTTTTTTGTATTTTCGCTTATAAGCAAAAGGAAAATGCAAAACTATATTTTTGTATTTTTCAATATAATGAAATGAAAAATGCAAGCAAAATCTCACTATTTAGTTACAGAAATGCAAAGGAGATCACTCAGACAACCTAGCAGATCCCAAACAATAAGACTCAGTCAATGTAATGAGCTAAAAAATTAAAAATGGGTAAAAACCAACAAGGCTCAAAACCAAGAGAAAAGAGGAGTTCTGGTCACGAACAAGGCTTGAAACAGTCAAGAACAAGGCCAAAGAAGACTCAAGAACACTTAAAACCAACCCAGTAACAACCAAAGGCCATAAACCAATCACCCCCAGAGTTGTACGCTACTGTTGAAGGAATAACTGCAGGTACCCGCGGGCTATAGTGCCGACAGAAGTGGGTAGACGCAGGCAGAACTAGGCTCACCCGCGTACAGGGAAATGGAAATGAGCAAAAAAAGATTCTGATGGCTCAGAAAAAGGGTGTTTTCTATAGTATATCCTAACGGCCAATCAATGACACAGAGACTCGACACACAGCAACTCTAAACAAGGACTAATGCCCAAAAATGGATGTTCTCCCTAGCGGAGTCGCCATTTCTGTTACGGAGAAAACTTCCTATGGATTGGGGTAGACCACAACAGACAGCTGACTACTAGAAATTAACTCAATTCTCAATGCTATGATATATAAATGGAAATGATAAGAGAATGAAGACTATAACCAACCTCGATCTAGATGTTTGATGTAGATCCCCGTTGGAGCTTTCAATTCGTGCACTTGAACCTGCAAATTAGTCTTGACAGCCAATATACAACAAGCACATATAATATATAAAAGATACTAGCATCATCAATAGCAATGGTCCATGATATCATAAGTAAATGCAACCCAATGTAATATAAATAACATTCACAACATTAATGGACGAGAATATGAATATTTCTTTTAATAAATAACAAGAAGTACAATGTGATATGACCTCTTGTCGGAAACCAATCTGAACCGAGAACTAGGTCTCTCCACTTGTGCCTCCACCACTTCAATCATCCATGGAATGGAAAACTCAAACTATGATAGGAGTTTGGAAGGTGAACATAAGAGGTTCACAACAACAAGGATCAATGAGTGTAGACTCAAGATACGGAAAAAATCCATTAGAGTTATCTTGCTCTCTCTTCTCCTCCCTTCCATATGCCATATATGCTCAATATATAGTCCTTCCAAAGGTAAGTGAAAGGACACATCAAGGCGTTTTGGGGAAAATGGAGGGCCAAAGGTCACCCTAAGACCGCTTTTTGGGAGTAAAAAGTCATTTACTAGTGATTTTTACCATTTTACTTGTCACCCACGGGCTATAGTTGTGCAGCTCGTGGGTACGCTAGCTAAAGTGGAACAGCTAGCGTACAGGAAGAAAAAATAGGAAAATAGTGTGTCTGAAGGACATAAAGTGCCTCTGAGTCAGTGAAATGGATCCTAAATGCCAAAGAGTGTTGATGCTCACAAGGTGGAAAATTACGTTGTAACAAAGATTTCCTAGAGTGCATCCACGATGGTCTCTCAACTCAAATAAGCCTCGAGATAAATATTTGTTGGATGAAGCCATAAATAACACATTCTTTGGAGTATACTTTGTAGAAACGGAATTAAACCCTAGATTTCCGAATCGATTGGATGAATAGTAGAGATTGTTCAACGTTGATCACCTTGATTTCATTTATAATGGTCAATAAAACTACTTGCTCTCGTTTTCATTTTGCATGTAGAACGTATTTTTTTCGCATTCAGTTTCAGAATAGAGCACGGTTGAGTTAGCTTCATGATAGTGTGAATGCTTGATTTGATGGAATAAATGTTTATGAATTTGTTGCATTGCCATCTTTTACTCATTATGCAATCCTAAAAAACCCAATAGAAAATGCTTGCAAACTTATGAGGATATGAACTAACACTAGACAAAATGGTCACCTTAATGATTTTACTTTTACTTCTGAAATGGTCTTTTTGGTTTGATAGGACAAACATAAGATAAGATTTTCAATTTTTCACTGATATTGTTGCAAGCACACATTCTCTTCATAGAATGACTTGCATTGAAAATAAATTGTTAAATGAATTAATAGCTTAAATAAGTTCACTTTTGATAATACAAAGACTGAACTAACTGAACTCTTTCATGTTCTTATAGGCTTTATTGTTGCCATTTTAATTGTACCACGGACATAAACAATGTAGGGTCTTGATACTGTTCTTTTGGTATAGGACCTCGATATGTATAAAAGGTTTTCCAAGCACAAAGTCAAAGTTGTAGAATCTGATTCGTACATTGAAGTAGTTCCAGAAACTACCATGGAAACCTTGTTTGAATATACTAGAGCTATCACCGGAGTAGTCCCCGAATACAAACGGGGAGAAATATACCAACCTATCAGAGATCAAAATGTACCTAATTCCTCTATTGAGGAGATGGTAATTTATCAAAATATAAAAAATATGGGCTCCACAAGGCTGCAAATCGCCCGGAATTATTCCCATGCTCCGAAGTAATAGGTTGTATTTTTCCTTATGTAGATATTAAGTCTAGAATCATTGCAGGAGCTAATGGAAATGGATTCACCTCATTTCAACGGACACATATAGAAACAGCTTACAAATTACCTACTCCCAAATTCCTTCTAATTGATGATTGGATTAAGAGCATCAAGATAGATCATTCAGAATACGCCAATAAACGGCTTCTCCTGAGAAAACAGTTGAGGAAAAGAGCTAGTAGAGAACATGATTCATAGAACTTGAAAACCACATCCAGAACTATGGCTATGATGTTGCGTAGAATATTTGGGAGGGAAAATGAAAACATATACAAGCTTAGTTGGGTTCTAATCATGTATCATATTTGCCACTCATGGCATTGTTTTTAACTGGGCAGATATTATTTCAGAGAGCATGTTTGCAGCAATATCAGCAGCTCAAGGAGGTTTGACGTAGAATAAAGAAAAACTTTACATGTCATCTTACATAATTGAATGCATCCTGATTAGGAACCAATTTTATAAATCAAGTTTTTATTGGGTCCTAGATGAAACTCCCATCTATGTGGCTTACCATATCATGTGGGACCATAAGTGTGCCAGATTTTACAACCTCATATGTGAAGAGTTCATTAGACCCCTGTATAAACTAGTTTTCAACGAAGAGCCTAATTGTATGTCATACATGGCATTGGAGATTATCAATGAGTATGGAGATTATTATTTTACACCAGAAGGTACTTATGTTCATATGTATGGAGGCACCAAAATTATTTCTTTGATACCAAAGTATGTCACATATTATGTAGTTCACAAGGAAGCAATAAGACAGGTATTGATAAACAGAGCTAGACATTTTCTAAATGAGAATAAGAGAGCATCTTACCCTCCACTCCCTTTTACTATCATAGCATATAAGTTTACTAAGGTCAAAGGTGTAAAACAATTTGTGAAATATCTATAAGCATACTACTTTGGAGAAAAAATATTTGTTAGGAATGATAAATTATAGAAGGCAGCTAAACATTGTCCCTCATGCAGAATCAATTTTGAATATACGGATCATTTTCTGAAAGATGAAGTGTATAGAAGAGAAAATAACATGTCAGACTTGAACAAGTTATTTGGTAGGAAAGAATAAACAAGTTCAATACATAAAAAAGAAACCTCAAAAGAGGCTGAACAATGGAAATCCCATGAAGAAGCCTTGGCGGAAGAAAAGGATAAGAGGAAACAAGAAGAAGAAATAAGACAAAAGAAGAAGAGGCAAGAATTAAAGAAGAACAAGAAAAATAAGATAAGGAAGTTGATGAGCAGGAACGGAAAAAAATACAAGATGAAGTCGAGAAGAAGAAAGAAGAAGAAGAGAAGATCGAGAAAGTTGTGGAAGAAAAGAGAAATCAAGAATAAAATCATAATCAACGAGATGTGGAAGTAGGCAAACCCGCTGACCCGTAAATACCTCTTACTGGAGGCCATCTCCCATTAGTTGAGCTTGGACTTACACTGTTTACTCCTTCAAAGAAACATTATGTAGCCAAGCTTGATACTATTGTTTTTTATCCCAAAAGGAAGACCATCCTAAAGAGGTTAGAAAAGAGACTGAATATTGGTACACAACCCTATATTGTGATTGTGTAGGAGAGTACTCTAGTAGAAGGTACTACTAAATAGCTAAACTTCACTGCTTCTATGAATATTGTTGCAGCGCAAGCTAATGCATACAATGTGGACAAATTACTGGATGATTTAGAAGGTAGCAAAGAAAAAATGCTCAAGTTAAAGGATAACTTAGTACAATCCCAAAGTGAAGGAATTGAGATGAAAAGAAAGTGGGATGCCATGGAAGCAGAGAAAGAAGACTTTTGTTGGATTATCAAGGACTTGAAGATGAAAAGCATTCTCTAAATGTACAACTAGTAATTATGGAAGGAGAAAGGACTAATTTTCAATCTCGAATCAAGGAATTAGAAGGAAAGGAAACCTAGTTAAATCAACATCTAGAATCCCTGACGATTGAAAAGGGATCTTTGCAAGATCGGATGGATGAATGGATTAAAGAAAAGGAGCCCTAGATGGAGCAGCTCAGAATTGCTTAAGCACAAAAGCATGACATGGCACCATTTTGTGAACATGCTTGTGAATTACAAAAGCAAATTTTTCATTCCCAAGCTTTATTGTAAGAGGAAATTTATGAATTAATAGAAACAATGGATAGACTGAAACAAATCTCTATGGAAGCTGCCACTATAAAACAAAAACTAGTAGACACGTTTAATAAAGTGAAGAAGCTAATTGGGTGGAAAGGAAGAGTCAAGGAAATTCCTGCTCACTTACCTAAAAGAACAGCTGTTGAATTAAAGTTAGATATAGCTCTCTTGGAAAGTTGTCAGAAGTCAGCAAAGAGAGTACAAAATGAAGTACAAAGATCAAACACAAAGTGTGAATAAATTTATCAAGTTATATGCCAAGCATATGAGAAAGGCCATATTCCAATCCCTAAATATATTGATGGATTGAGATACAAAGAACAACACCTATTAGAGTTAAGAAATAGTTTGGGGGAGGATATGGATTACATTAAAAGGCTGGGCACACTCAATACAGAGGATCTTAGGAAGCATGTTGGGAAAGAAACTCTAAATGCGTACTTTCTAGGAGAAGGTCACAAGGCAGCGGCAAAGGGATTAATAGATATGGTCAAAGAACTGTCCACTCACGAAGTTGCTTTAAAGTTCTTAGAACCTCAAAAATTGAATGTGATGTGTTATGAAAGTGACCTTTAGGAAAATTACATTTTAAGTCAAGAAAATCCTCCATCAAATTAATGTAAATTATAATTTATTATTTCTTTTTAGTTATTTTTGGGTGTAACCACAAAAGGACAAAAGTGTGGAAACCAAAGGTTAAAAGGGAATGTGAATTGATTGGTCACATAGAGACAAATCCTTGTAAAGATAAATAGGATGGATTAGAATGAGAAAGGCATTTTGGTTGGTGTAATAGGAAGCAAGTACCATTTTGTATGAGAATTACTTTTCTGCTAATGAGAAAGACTTATTTTGTTGGGTGAAAGATCACATGGAGTTTTCATGGAATGTTATGAATAAACGCACAGAATTACTTCTTCCCTCGTTCATATTTATGTTGTGATATATTTCTTACTTTATTGTACTATTCTAATGGTGTATGAATGATTTTACTGATTTCTGTTATAACATGCAAATTTATTTGTAGAATTGAGTAATGAATGAAATCAATGAGTATCAAAGCTATCTTTGTGTAGTCATTTTACTGTGATTGTAAATACTTCATTTCAATCAGTTAACTGTTGAATTTGTACTAGAAATCCTAGATATTACGCATATTTTAAATCACGCTCCTTGCAAGGATAGTTTAGGTTAGTTAGTTAGAATAGTATTAACTGATTGATAAGGTAGGAGTAGTAAGAGGAGAGGTAAGAACTTGTGCATCACTTGTGAGGATTCTACCTATCAACCAAATTTATTTTAGTTAGAACCATGCATTGTTAGAATTAGAGCATTTGCATTTGCATCCCCAAATATAAAGTATAAACGATGGGTCGGGCCGCAATCGGTAAAGCTAAATTCAAATTACAATCTACGGTAGCCTGATCATTAACCATATGGATTCCCCATTCCAAATAGTGAATAGTCTAGCTAGGTATTTTCACTAGGGAGAATCCCTACTATCCGTGCAAGGATTTTCCAGTCGTTGACACTTACAAAATAGAATCTTAAGTTCCCTTGTAATATTTTCAAGGGACACCACCTTAGTCATATATTCCCTACACTTCTAGGGGTACAAAGATTGTGTTCCTTGTCTCATAAATATTTTTCTTTTGAGAAACCAGACACTATAAGTCATGCTGGTGGAAAAATACCAACCAATTCTATTCATGCTGAGAATATTTATGGTGACGGGATCCTAATATTAGCAATAATATTGTATCAATTTTGATCAAGATATTAGCAAGAGTGTTTTATTTAAACATTTTACTTTAATCATCAACCTAGGGATTCGTACAAACTTATGAGGTTACTACACAATATATGAAACTACAAAGGATATAAATATGTCTAGTAGTATGTAAATCCTAATCTGATTAATCAAAATAACAAAGCTTCTAGCTATCATAAAAGGAAAAATTAAATCATCTTTTAACTAGGGATTGCTAGAGCACAAGATCCTACTTCCCTACTTCGCATCCATTTACTTATCGGCATAATGAGATATAAGTACTAAGAGATTTCTCATTCATGTAACTGTTGATGTATATGTAACTTCAGAATGTATTTCACCTATGTATTTCATCTATTTATATTGTACTCCTATAGAGATGTGTTATTCCTCTATAAGGAAGTGTTGTCATTTGTATTGACAAGTGTCGCAAGTGTCGTAACTTGCCGATGGGTTATTAGACCACCATGTGTGGGGTCGGCCCTGATTAAGTTAACCATGGGTTATTAGGCTAAGCTAGACAAGTCGGACCCATTAGTTTATCAGGATAGGACAGGACAAGTATAAATAGAGATCGGGAGATCTCTATTTGGACATCTCATTACTCACTTCTACATCACTCGAAAAGTGGCGCACATGTGAGGAGGAGGATCATCTGCTAGGAGAAGACTATCTCTTTTACTTGGGTTGTACTTTGGTTGTATTATTGCTCTATCTATCTTTGAGGAAGTTGTGGGGTTTTTCACCTTAGGGTTTTCCCCATGAAAACTCTGTGTGTCTATTGTCTCTTATGTTTTCCTCTTGTTGTGATTAACATGATTGACATGCTTGATATGATTGATATGCTGTACATGTTATTCTCTTAGTAAAGATCCTAGAGTATATTGAATTAATGCTCAAAAATTAACAGTAACAACCTTCAGTGAAAACATCCCAGTAACTCTTCCACAATTTACCAAATACAGATAATTTTAGCCTAAATCATTCATGCAAGTGATCACAATAGGAAAAGGTATTTAGTTCTACCAAGCATGGATAATCAAGATCTTATGTGAACAAGAATAAATTCTAATTTGCATTCGCATTTAAAAAAATAGATTGGTAATTCCTATGCATAATAGACTGTAAATAATGCTTACTTTAGAAAATGCAGGAATGCTACATCAGCTACTATGTTAAACTAAAATGCATGTAAACAATAAATCTAAACTACCAACATAAGTTCATACACTTAACCTTGGATGGTCCCTAATCCAAGGAAATACAGGAGTGTAAAGAAACTCATACCAATATGTGAATCAAACCATTTGCCATAAAATGTAGATGGAAAAAACTCCATTAACATGTCTCAAAGATCTTTTGTCACAATAAATTGTAATGTCGTAACTAAGGGCGCCCCAACCCATATGGTTGGTTTTCTAGTTTAAATACAAATATTTAAATCTCAAATATTAGAACGCCTAGTCTACTAAAGCATGCGCCATGCACTGAACAAACTGATCATGTGTAGAGGTAGTTCAGGAACAGTTCTATGTGTAGCAATAATTTTCTTGACAACATGTGGTGCTTGGGGACTAGCTCTCCAAATGATATGCTTTGTGGATCATCCGGCATCATTATGCATATGTCGAGGAGTTGTATTTTAACTAATCCTAGATTGTGCCTTTGATGAGACGTACTATCAAAATTGGGTCTTCTTCCTTAGGGATTGTACAGGTCAAAATTGGACCAAGAGTAAGCTTTGGTATATCTAAACATTGTGGATGCAAAACTCATCCTTGTGACTTGTCTTGAAAAAAAGTATTAGTTGTCCCTGTAGTCTCACCAGATACTGAAAGTGGCCAATTTATTAGTATTATATGATTAAAGAACTTGAATAAGAGAAAGACACAACATTTAAACAAATAACTGACACCTTCTATAAGTCTAACTAAGATGCATATATAACCATCAACTTTTTCCATTTTTCTCTTCCTCTAAGCTTTGAATTCCTAAATAAATGAGGAAAATTACACGATTTTCTTACCCAAAAGTGGGGTCCATCATCTCCCCCCAGCTACCCTATCGCATGTACCTATGCAATCAAGTTGTTGGTCTTGATTCCTCTGTGGGTGCACATTCTTATGTTGGTTCAATATTGCAAGCATAGCAGCTAGTCATTCTCCCTGCTTGGTAGAATCCGATGTCCTTTCTAATTTGTTCCCATTGGGCCTCTTCTTCATCCTCACACCATTCCTGGTTGACACTAGACAAAAGGAGTGTTGGGATAAGTTTGAGGCCAATCCATCGTAATCCCAATTTTTCTATAGTGGGAATGTACAAGGAGGATCCAAAAAGTTATTTCTCCAACTTGGATGGTGAATGTATCTTAAGGTGTTTTAGATCGGATGGAATTTCCTTCCATCTCTTGGAATCTTGTTGTATGATCTTGTTCTTGTTTTATCCTTATTAATTCCTTGAACTATGTTATGGCGGATTTTTTTCTTTCCTTTAGGATTGGTGCCAACTCGTCATCGTGTATTGGTAGTTGGTGAGATGTGAGGACTGTGTCAAGGATAGGAGCTTCTGCCCTGATCCAAAGTTGGGAGTATTTTTCTGTCTCAAAGTATTGGGTCATCTTAGTGGCTCTCTTATCCTCATTGGTGAACCAAGAACACAAGGATCTCAGTTATAAATGTCTTATGTAGGGAATTGGTGACCATCTATAGGGATGTGATGGGTTATAGTTATGTAAATAGAATTCACTTAGCTGGTCCTTTCCTATCTACACCACTCTTTGACATTTGTCTATGAAATATTTGGGAGTGTCCAAGTGCTCTGATTTTTCTACTTGCATTCTTTTGATTTGATACCACATCCCTTTCCTTCAAAAATACTGAATATATCCTTGAAGGTGTTCTACAATGGATTATCTCTTGCATAACTTTGATTTTTTTCTTTAATTATTCCTCCACTTTTGATTTCCCTTTGATTTCATCTTTTAATTATGCTTCAGAATTCAAATATTCTTCTAGCACTCATTGTTTTTTGTCCATACATTGCATTTCGATAACTTTGGAGCTTTGCTTCCAATGGATGCATTTCATATTCATGATGTCCTTGAGAATTGGAATCTTTTAATGCCTCCACGGTATGGGAAATATTCTTCCATTTTAGGACTTATTTCTCTTGTTGAGGAGCCAATGAATTGCAGCTATAAAAATGAATCCCTTGGATCATTACTTAAATAATCAACCTGGGAGTCCGTACAAACTTAAGAGGTAATGTGCACTATGTATGTAGTTGCAAAGGAATAATTCATCCAGTAGTATCAGCGAAATCTATTCTAACGACATAAAAGAAATTTAATCTGATAAACAATAAATGAAATCTACTCTAAACCAGAAATGAAATCTAATCTAATCAACCAAGAAGCTTCTATAACAAAATTTAAATTATTTCTATCTATGGGTTGAAAGAGCATGAGATCCAAATATTCCACTTGGCACTTAATTTGTTATCAATTTCTTTAGGGGTATGCATAGACTAACCTTTCACATTCAAATGTGATAGCTTTCAATGAAATTCCCCTTTACTCTATCTTCAGGGTACTAGATGCAGACATTGAGGGGCTATAAGTTCCATGCAAGTGATCAAAACAAGCAGAGAGCTAGTATTAACCAAGTTGAATGATGATGAGATTTAGTGTGTAAAATAAATGACATAAACAACATAAATTTTAATCTAATAAACATGAAAGAAATATATTCTAAAACATGTAAAGAAAATGGAATAAGCAACATAAATCTAACTATTGGAAATATAAACAAAGCAAATCTATTCAAAGGAAATGAGAAAAACTACTAACTCTAGGAAAAATGCAGAATTACTATGCAAAACACAGAAAATGCAGATTTACTACAAATTGTAGGGAAAACGTATAGATTCCTACATTCATTGTAATCCGAATTTAAAAACTATGGAATGAAATTCAAGACTGAAGGGAAATGTATGCAAAGGCCTGCAGTCCTTCACTTGAGTGGACCCAACCCAAGGGAGATCCTGGTACCCTTGCTAAGTCTCCTGGGAATTCAAAAAATAGAAAGACTCAACTTTCCTTCTCCCCAACTCTATTTTCGATGCCCACATCGAATATCAGTTTGGACCATATTATGCACAAATCATATACATGTTCTAAGATTCATTGCTACATCTAATAGATTAGAATCCACGTGTACTAAGTCATTAAAAACAAATAAGTCCCCTTTTGGGTGTGCTTCCACATTATCTTAGTTGTAGATTTCGGTGTACAAGTCTACTATTAACACAACGGGTTCCAAGACAAGTCACTTTAAGTGTGGACATGAATAACGAGCCATGATAGATATGAACAAAGTTGTTTAGATGGACAGAATATTCTACCCTCAACTCATCCTCCAATGCCATCGTCAATTTTTGTTTGAAACTTTATGATATTACCTTTTAGCCTTGCATGTTTGTTTAAATTAATAAAATGACATAGGTTAGCAAGTTACCTCATTTTGCTTACCCTTTGAATCCTTACATGCAGGTTGATTTTTTAGATGACTGAGCATTTAAAACAAATTGGAGTTGGAGATGTGTCAATTGATTCATGAATTCATGTCTTGCTTGAAAGAATGAGGGCCCGCTTGCTTGAAACAATTGCAGGCTCACTTGAAAGAATCAGGGCCCACTCGCTTGAAACAATTGCAGGCTCACTTGAAAGAATGAGGGTTGGCTCGCTTGAAATAATTGCAAGCTCTCTTGAAATAATGAGGGCTAGATCGCTTGAAATAATTTGTAGGCTTGCTTGATTGGATGAGATACAATTTCTTTGTGGGCGCATTGAAAATGGATCTCTCCAAATTTATTTGAACTCGTGAAAAATATTATATATTCCCTTGAAAGATTGGACTTTTTTATCATTTTGCGGGATGGCCCTACTTAGTAGAGGCATAGCACTATTTCACTAGGGGAATTTAATTAAATGTTTAGACCCCTAATACACCTCAGTTTTTTATGAAATTTTATGGAGAGGTAGGGGAGGATGTCCTTTATGCTCTATAAAAAATTTAGAATTTCTTTCCAAACCATTAGTGATCATGAGTATAAAGAATGAACACATGTCAAAATTGTTGCAATATCTTGGAACTTCAGGGGTTGATGTGTACATGACTGTAATTTAATTTTATACACCACTTAAACTTAATTTTTTTTATGCAATTGCATGAATATACATATGTAAACATGTCCCCTACACTCTCAAATTTTTGCAAACCTTAATTCGAACTTAGGAGGGAGTAATGAAAAGAACATCATACCTATGTCATAGTTGTCCTCAAATCTATAGCTTTCAGTATATGACTGTAATTGAATTTTTTAAAACCATTAAATTCATCCATTTCTAATGAAATTTACTAGGGATATGTATTATTATTTCCTTTACACACTCAATTTTTTTCATCCTCTGATATGAAACCATTTGGGATTAATCTTCAATACAGCATACCATACCGCTAAAATTCTTATGTTTTTTATTTTTTCTTGGGAAACGAGCATGAATACTTGTCATAGCTTGCATGAATGCTATTTTTCATTCCATGGGATTGTACTCATTGATGTATATTTCCTAATAATTTTCATGCATGACATGTGGGAGAAAGTGTGAAGAGTACCTTGTACAAATACATCTTTATTTGTGTTTTTCATTTTCATTTTTTTCTCAGAGTAAGGATGCCATTGTTGGTTTTCACCAATGCTATGCCTCATGGCACCATTGTTGGTTTTCACCGTGAGGAATATTTTATTTCTATAGACCTTTACCTGCCTCAAAGGAGGTTTTCAACCAAATAGTTGTCCTAGGCACCTCAGAGAGGTTTTCACCATAGGAATTTGTTATTCTTTCTTTTATTTTGTCTTCTCTTTTTTATTCACAAAAAAAATTTACCTACCCTACCCTACTTGGATAATATTACCTCTCTTCTCAAGTATAGGAATACTTCCAATGAATCCACTTGTGTAGTAGAATCTTGAGTGAACTCATATACAAGTTTGAAAAATGTACCTCGATCAAATCCAGGATATGGGGGACTAGTTTCACAAGTGGATAAGGTGCCAAGAAATGTTGAACATTGGAGTGGTGTTGTTATTTGATGATTGCTTGAAACCAAGACTCAATGTATTCATTATATCTCTGGATCTCTTGTGATTTTATAATAATTTGAAAGTATTCATCCTTCATGCCATGATTTTCTTCTAAGACTTTCCCATTTCCGTATTGAATGGACAGTGAGTCTGGTGACAAGCATGCAAGAAATTCCTCAACTTATGGCTCTAATGTATTCTCCCCATCATTTTTTCTCCATAGATCTTTAATGTACTTTGTATGCATGCAAGATTGGATGAGAGAAAAACATGGATCTTTGATCTCCATCACTTGCATGGATAGATGGCTCAGAAAAACCTCTTCTTCATGGATTCCATGCTCAGCTTCATTGAAATTTAAAGGAAAAGGAAAAATGTCCTCATATTCCTGTGGAACTTGCTCATGAATCCTTTCTTTTATGGCTTATTTGGATGCATATCTATATTGTTTTATATCTCTTGGATTACAACACGGATTTGGGAAAATATTTGCAACAATTCATCCTCCTTTATTCAACAGTCTCTTTAGCATCTTGTTGGCCATGAGTTCGTGCTTAAACATACACCATAAACTTAGGGGTTTGATAAATATAAATCATATGTATGCATGCAAGCTATTTTTTTTAAATCTTTCCAATATATTCAAACTATTCCTAATAGAAACTTAGCAACTCCCTGGAAATGGTGCCAAAAAGTGACGGGCCAATGAATTGCAGCTATAAAACGGAATCCCTTGGATCATTACTTAAATTATCAACCTAGGAGCTCGTACAAACTTAAGAGGTACTGTGCACTATGTATGAAGTTGCAAAGGAATCATTCATCCAATAGTATAAGCGAAATCTATTATAACGACATAAAAGAAATTTAATCTAATAAACAAGAAATGAAATTTACTCTAAATTGGAAATTAAATCTAATCTAATCAACCAAGAAGATTCTAGAATAAAATTTAAATGATTTATAACTATTGGTTGCAAGAGCATGAGATCCAAACATTCCACTTGGCACTTAATTTGTTATCAATTCCTTCAAGGGAAAGCATAGGGTGACCTTTCACATTCAGTTGTGATAGATTTTAGTGAAATTCCTCTTTACTCTATCTTCAGGGTACTAGATGCATACATTGAGAAGATGAGTTCCATGCAAGTGATCAAAACAAGCAGAGTGATATCATTAACCAAGTTTAATGATGATGAGATCTCATACGTAAAAGAAATGATATAAACAACATAAATTATAATCTAATAAACATGATAGAAATATATTCTAAAACATGTAAAGCAAATGGAATAAGAAAAATAAATCTAACTATCGGAAAGATAAACAAATCAAAACTATTCAAATGAAATGAGAAAAACTACTAACTCTGGTAAAATTGTAGAATTACTGTGCAAAACACACAAAAACGCAGATTTATTACAAATTGTAGAAAAAACGTATAGATTCATATATTCAATGTAATTTGAATTTAAAAACTATGGAATGAAATGCATGACTGAAGGGAAAGGTATGCAAGGTTCCACAGTCCTTCCCTTGAGTGGTACCAACCCAAGGGAGCTCCTAGAACCCTTGCTAAACTAAATAATTCAAAGATAAATTGAAACTAGTTTTTTTCATTAATAATCTGCTATTAAAAATGATTGATTACCCTCTTAGGAATTCAACTTGTGATCCATGATTTAATCCTTGGATGATATTGAGTCCTTGTTTATGCACTGGAGGCTCATGATAATCAAGACGGGACATAATCCCTTAAATATCTCCACCAAGCTCTAGTTTGACTAGTGAACTCATTAAGAGAGATTGAGTTGATTTTTATGACTTGATCTCTTTCACTTAGCTTTTAGATAAACTCCATCCACAACTCAAGAAATATTTTAACAAATATTATTCAATCATCTCATTAAATAAATCAAATGAATAAGCAAATTAGAGAACAATACTAAACAATGTCAAGATATTCATTAAAGCAAACATGCATTGGCTTTTAGGAAGAATGTCATAAAGTTAAAATAATTTGTGCATTTTAATTCATTAATCCTCCTCATAAGCCTTTCATGTTCCATTATATGTGCCAAATAATGTTCCTTTTTAGGGTCCCATCACTTGTTATTTCAAGTGATTTTATAACTTCATGATTTCTTGGTCCTTCTCCTAGAGCAACTCATGGAGATTGATCTTGGTCGGTTGGTCACCCGTAATATTATAATTCATTATAAGATAAAGCATGGTAGTGTCAGGCATGTCATCTTGATCCCCTGCTTCTCCTTCCTTTTGTTGGTCCTCAGGATACTCTAAGTTTGAAATTTGTTGTTGCTCAAAAGCATCTAAATTTTCAATATGTTTCTTCTCAAAAGCATTTGAATTTTCAATATGTTGTTGCTTAGAATCATATGAATTTGAGATAGAATAATTTACTAGATTGGTTGAGCCCTTCCTATCTAAATTTGTCTTCTTTTTAGGATTTTCATGGATTTTCAATAATGGGGTCCCTTTCTTGGAAAGAGTCTCTTCTTGCTCACCCATATGAATGAGTGTATCTGCAACCTCCTTTTCCTTCTCATTTTTCTTGGGATCCTCTTATTCCCCTTGTCTTATTAGTATTCTAATTTCATCTTTGGTTCTTAGGGAAACCTTACTAGATTTTTTTTTCTACTTTCATATGGGATTGTTTGGACCTTTTTCCTTGACATTGGTGTTTGGGGAGGAGGTGATTGTACCTAGTCTTCTGATGGCCTCTCCCTTTTATGGAATACTTGGATTTCAGTATGGATAAATTTGAGAAAGGTCCCCCAATAAATATGGGCATATTCCCTTTACAAAGTGTCACGAACTAACAATTTAAAAATCCCATGATAAGACAGGGAGTCTAGTTTTCCTAGTTCATATGTGATACTCATTGAAGAAAGGGATTTGAACAAAAACCAAGGAAGACTAATGTTCTTTCCTGATTTCTGCGACTATAGGTTTCTAAGGAGCTTCAGGAACTGAAATTGGAAGGCATGAACTAAGGCATACCTCCCCTCACAGGTAAATTATTACATAATAATCAATGCCACTCCCACATGGGGGTATTCAAGTTATTTCCTTCTCACACTTCCCTTCACCTCTTCATACTTCTCTGTAAATCTAAAAAATTGCTTCTTGTATTTTTGAGCTAATTCTGAGTCATATTTGTCCCATCTCATTCCCTATGGGAATCTTGTAACCTGACTAAGGACACCCTCATTTAGTTTTATCAATACCCCCTTACTAAAGTCTTACAATTTTCATCATTTATTTTCCTCATGTTTTGGGAAAACTCCTCAGTTATCCCTTCATGGTATCCATATAGCTTTTGGAAATACTGTACCCATTCTTCTCTTTGGAAGTATTCTAAGGAATTAGTATTTTTAAAGAGTTATGAATGGTTTGTGGGTTCTCTCTTTACAAATCCTCATGTAATCCTTTACAATATTCTTCCAAAAGGTTTCTAATTATGGTAGTTTTAAAACGACGATTTGGGCCAGCACTTTCTAAGGTGAAATAGAAATGTTAAACAATAAGTGCTATAGTATAAGATAAGGTCTACCTCTATACCCGGATTGCACCTTCTGTTGTGGATGCCTTTCTTATTGCTCTATAACTGTAGCTAGTGTTTTCACACAAGCTAGTGCAAAAGAGCACTTACTAAGGATTATGGAACCCTTAGAACAGTTCTTGAATGCGTAGTGTGTGAGTGTAAACAAAAAAAGTAAAAATACTGGAAATTATGACAGTAAAATAAAAATCTAAACTAAAATGCGCCTAAATACCCAGAGATATGCCATGAGAATCAAATGATATTTTTTTTCTATTATAAACAATGGTTTTACAACGGGTGAAAATGGGTGATCTACCAGCTTGAGGAAGCCGAGGTAGAGAGCATGCAAGAGGATATCTCTTGCGACTCTATGTGTGAGGGAATTGTAGTAAACAAAAGTAAAAATCGGTAAAAATAGAACTAAACTATGCAAATAGGAATACAACCCAACGTCTGACAGCTTATGGACCGTAAATGAAAAACTAAAATGAAAATATTATGCAATAAATGGAAAACTAAAATGAAAATAGTATGCCATAAATGTGAATAGTAACAGTGAATGTGAAATTGTAATAGTAAAAACAAGCAAGTAACTTTAAATTTTCCCTTTCAACACACACACATAAATCGCATGAAAGAATCTAATCTCTTTTATTAAAAGAATTCAACTTATACATGAATAGAGAAATCCTCATACAATGGTGGCCCTTGCAGCTAGGTAGAGTGTGTCTCTCTTGGTTCCAGGCAGTCGAATGTCTCGCACACTTTGTCACGGAGGTGCCAAAGCTCAACCAGGGTGAAATGAGAGCAATAATAGAGGCTTAATGGCTCAAAGTGAATTCTGACAGAGTAACGGTGCTTAATGTGGATATATCGCAAATGGAAACCTTCATATCACATAAATAGGAAAATACTTATGATTAGGGTTTCCAAACCATGGTGGATTTTCCATTTTACCTCTAGTAAGTTTTGAATTTGAGCGGGACTTTTTCCCTATTTTGGTGCAGATCCCTATTTTGGTGGAGATCCTATTTTGGTGCAGATCCCTATTTTTGTGTAGATCCCTATTTTGGTGGAGATCCTTATTTTGGTGGAGATGCCTATTTTGGTGGGTTTTCCTAACTTTGTGGCATAAGTCCACTTTCCATGGTGTATCGAATTTTCTTTGGACTATTTGGTGTATGAAGGTTCACCATATTGATTTTTTGGTGTGAAAATTAATGATGTGGAAATAGTAAGTAGGCTATGATGTCTGGATGACTTTTTTGTGTTAGCAAATTGCCCCATGATGTCTGAGGTTAGGAGCTCATCGTATGACCAACGGACATCATAGGACTTGGAAAAGAATGTGACAGTAGTGTGTAGAACTGAGGATTGCACTAGAGAGGAGAGAAAACTCGTTATTGGGGCTGCAAGGGAAAAATATGCAGATACAACACTCAAAATGGAAGAGGTGCATATAATCACAAATATGCATGGACGAGGCGGGAATTCCCATGCTTGTATCAATGTCTCAATATATACAAATAGAGAGGCCCATAAGGGGACCTAAAAAATACGTACAGAACTGTTGTGTACATCATAATTGTCCAGAGGGGACTCAAATATGAAACATGATCATGGTCCAACAATGACTGGTCTAAAGAGCTCAAACTAGGAACAATGGAATCCATCCTGAATGTGGTATCATAACAACTGATGCATTGTTGGATATGAAGGGTTCCAACAACTATATGGACTTGACAACTGAGAGTCAGGATCTCAAAGGTACATGGACTGCATCTGAACTGGATACTCTAGGAAGCATATAACTGGAGGGATTCCAAATACTCTCGCCAACGCAGCTCGGATATCCACAGGAACATACAACTAGGGAGTTCCAAATAGACTCACCAATGTGCTAGAGTCATGGGACATCCAGGGTCTTTGACTGATAACTGAAGGGACCAATATTTGTTCTAATCTCAATGGTGCGATGAGGGATTTGGATTCGAGCACGTGAGAAACAATCACTCAAAGAGGCACTAAGGACTCCTCTTGGATGATCCATAGGAGATCACCACTGATGGGGGTGAGGCCAAGATACAAGTACCTATCGGTCTATCCTCTAGAATAGATGTGTTGGCGTCGAGAAAGGGATACTTGCAACTACTAAGGAAATGAGGCTTCCTTGATAGGAGCGTGAGGTATACGACCAAGATGTAATAGTACTAGACCTGAGAATGGGACACTATGGAGGGAATATGAGGGCCATGGAGTGATGGGACTCAAACTTCCTTTGTTCAGAGTATTACAAAAAGGGTGACCTAGAAGCATATGAAACCAATCTCGGGGGAGGAGGACCATAACTTAGGGGATCAGGAGTTGTGATTGCAATGGGGGAGACTCGGGTGGGGGGGGGATGATTTAGTGATATTAGGAGACTCCTAGGGTGACTCATCGCAGAATACTCTGAACAAAGGTGACTATACTTAGAAATTATGATTCCATAACATGGGGCTGTATGTGATCTGTAGGGGCACCGAAAGGCACTAGTTGGGCCTTCTTCATGGTTTAAGGAGCTCGAATAAGGGTTAGAAGTGTGCTCGATATGGTACCGTCATGTGTATTTTGTACGATCCTAGGACGGTGACTGCTTGTGGTCGCTTTCAATTTTAGAGAGTCAAAAAGCAATAAGAAGACTCTGAGGGTGGTATTTTTCGTGTGTTAGTCCTCAAAGCCTGAAAAAGCATAAAAGTATGCAATGGAGAACTCTTCTATCCGGAGAGACTAGAGTGTTCATGTTTTTGTAATTAGTCCATCCGGTTCGAAAAAGGGTTAAACTTATACTGAATAGATGCCCTTTCAAATAATTTAATGAGCATGAAAGGAATCAAGATTGCTCGGCGATATTTTCATTCTTTAAGGAGTCAGAAAAGGGATTAACCGAAACTCCATGATGGGAGCCCAGGGAAAGGCCAATGAGCGACGGTATGAGGAACTAGCTGCATGTGGATTCAACTCAATATGTCAAACTACAAGGGCTCCCAATCCTACAATGGGATTGAATGGCATGGGTTCCAAATGAAAGGTGTTATAAAAATGGTCACCCATGTGGAAGGAGGCTCTACTATCGAGCAGGGGAAAATGAAAGGGTGGTTAGGTGGGGCATGGAAAGGATACCAAAGCATAAAATGTGTGTATGGAAATCAAACCAAATATACAAGTGATGTGTGACCTCGAAAATGGCCGGGATCACGCATGTATAAAAAGGTGAGCAGGGTTAAGGTCCTTCCCCCATGCTATGGGCATGGGGTTTGTGATTATGGATCACATATGTGTTGGTTTGAGCGATGGGCTCACTGAGATACTGATATATATGTGACGAGGCAAGGTCAAAAGGATTGAACATGCCCTGTATCCCAGGGTCGAGGTAATCGATTATTCCCCTAGAGGTGTCAATGTTGTATCGAATAGGGATCAACAGGGAATCAACCAACTATTGGAAAGTGGGTGTACCATGAGGCTATAGGCCATGGTTGAAAACTAAATTGATGATATGATGATTGGGGGTTCCCCTTGTGGGGTGGATTCCCCCAGTATCTCTGATGAGAATGACGATGATGATGAGTATGCAAATTTTTGGGCTTGCCCCCATGCTGTGGACTCTGTAATTTCCTCATCGATTTGAAAAGGTTGAATAGATAGGTTGGAGGGATTAGTTGAATTTGACGACATGACAGTGGTGTCGACAGTTGAAATAGAATAAATGGTGTTTACCTCAGCCGACGAGGATTCCGGGGGGTGGATATCCTCAATAATAGTAATTGAGGACTATAAGGATGGTTGTCGCAACTCATGGAGCACCAATCGGTACTCTCGTAAGTCGGGGAAGTGGTGGGAATAATGGTCGTAGATGCCACAAATTGCACATGACTATTTGGTGCACAACGATTTGTTACATGTCTGAGGAGGGGCTGGAAATTCATCCAATGACTCCATATGGGCGCAAAGGTCGGGCAGGTGATGACATTTATGGGTAGCATGACCCAAGGTATCGCTTAAAGAACATTTCATAGGTGTGTGTGCTTGAGGAGGGGGGTTCACGGCTTTGTTCGTTGTTGTTGGGGTGTCATTTTTCGTGGCTTTTCCCCCAACTCTTTTGGAAGACTAAGGAACAAGGTTGTGGGAATTTGTTGCTGATACACCAGGAGGTGGGTGATTGGCGATATTGATTGGTTAAACCAGTTGAAGAATGACCTGGTGGTCGGTGAAGGATTAGGTGTAGGTAGGTACCAAACAAGGATACCTAGTGTCAATCTCGGAAGGTTCAGCATTTCCATGACCGACACACTTACGACTCCTAATAGGGGAAACAAGAAAGGGATTGTGTGGATTGGGGTATCTCCCACATGACTAAGTAATGACGGAGGTTGAGGTTGAGGTGGCTGCTGGGGTTGCGGAGGAGGCACCGATTGAGCTACATGTTGTGCTGCAGGAGATGGTTGGCCTGATGAAATAAAGAAAAAATATGATATCTCGATGGCCAACAGGGGTGGGGGTAAGGTGACAAAGCTGGAATTCATCGAGGCCTCACAATAAATACCCGGTCCTACAGTTGAAATAAAAGGAGTAGGCACGCCAAGTATAGGTTTCTCGACCATGGGGAGGACATTTTCTAGCGTAGCGGGGATTTCGGGTCATACTAAGTGAGTTGGTCAAGTTTGATGACTCATCCTTCATGGGGGAACATCATAAGTCGTAACACGGATGAGGCAACAGCATTCATCACGTACATGTAGTTTTGTCCTTAAATAAGCTTGTAGTCAAGCTAAGCATTTACAAATTCAATGTCAATCAAGATGGTTTTGTCGGCTAGTTGGATGAGGCAGTTGGGTTGCGTGGCCATCATAAGCTTGAAGGGATGCCATTGATGCTTGTAGATGAGGGGATCCTAGTTTATTCCATACGAACGTGGACATGATGCATGTATAGGAACCCTCATCGAATATGCATCGGTGTATAACCAGGTTTCGAATCGAAACTAATATTTGAAATGCAATAGACGAAGGCATGCGGGGTTCTGATTAATCTAAGTCAAATGCCATCAGTCGTGAGTCTGAAGGGTCGATCACACCTAACCCGGATATAAATGATTTTCGTTGTCTTTGGAAATTTTTTAGAACTTCCAAGGCTGACATGGCATCGGGGGACTAGGCCAAGTAATCCACAATGTTATACTTAGGGGTGGTGCGAGCATTAGGATTATTAGTAATGCAGTGCAGAGGGAATTTGGGGGCTTTGGGGGCTCCTCCATTCGGCAATGGTGGAAGGCATAATGACTAGTCAACGGGGGTTGACGTGGTCGCCTTATCTACAAATATGGGTTCTGTAGCTGAACCATATTGGTTACAACGAGTTTGGAGATTGACATCAGTCGATGACATCATTATGAGGTGGTGAACTTCTGAATCAGAGACCTGACTTATGGGTGCGTCGTAGGTGGCGGGTGGTTTTGTGGTGTGGAACCCTTGCATGGGTAGGGGGATTTCAATGTCATAGGTTGCTCTGTGAAGACCCCTTGCGTGGGTAAGTGGTTTTTCTACACCATAGGAGGTTGTGTCGTTTGGGGTGCTTGAGGTTGTGCCTGAGAGGCGGTAGTAGTGTTGCGGTGGTTAGCCTTGTCCCAAATCTGGTGGGATGCATCTAAGTGGGGACAATGGTGAGTGTACTGGCCATAAACATTACAAAAGGAATAGGAATGGTTGGTTCGCAACTGTGGGTTCTTACCCTGTCGGGGAGGTTGATTGGGTTCTTGATTCACGGGATTGGGGCCACTATTACCTAGGGGGTTGGAGGAGGTTCGCCCCTCCCCTAGCATTGATTGTTTACACAATTACATCTGCATATTTTGTCTTGATGGTATTGTTGGTTGTTGGGGGCAGGTTGGTTTGGCTGATGGTTTTGCTGAGTGTAAACCTGTCATTGAGGTGCAAGGGGAGCCTGAGGTTGGGCAGGTGTAGGGGTTGTCTATGGGGGATAATAGGTAGGGGAGCTTGAGGTTAGGGGGCAGCGAGAGCGGGAGGCGGATGGTAGTAAGCCGGTGGGCCCGCAGGAGGGCGGTATGCTTATTGGTTATGACCATACCTAGGTTCCTCGTATGTGGGCCCATATGTTTGAGCATTGTGCGTCGTTGGCACATACAAAGGTGTTTCTCCAAAATGATTTGTTATACGTGAAAAGTAGGGACTGCAACTTATAGCAGGTTGAGAAGGTGCTGGAGGCATGTGCATGGGGGTTCGGTTAGTGGACGCAATGTGGTTGATGATTCCATCTACAACATGGGATTTCCTGAGCGCATCATTCCGAGAAGTATCTTCGCGTGGGGTGTCGGGTAATACGGTGTATAGGTAGCCCGATTAGGAATAGATAAGGTCGAACTGCTGGGATTTAAGCATAGCCTCTTCTTCGGTCAGGGGTCATTAAGATGCCACATACTTGGAGATGGCTGGTATGAGGGACTTCAAGAATCAATCTAAAAATATGTGGTCATCTAATTTAATCTTACACAAACTGCGGTGTTTACGTCATTCATGGATATGGTCTGTGATATGGGTAGTCGTGTTTTTTCTGTAAGATAGGAGGATCTCAACACCAGCATCGTAATGAACTGGTAGTTGGAAGAAATGCAGGAAATTTGAAGCAAGGGACATAAAGGTGGAATGAGTCCCATGGGGCTATTCAATGTACCACTTGGCTGCAGCACCAATGAAGGTTCGTTGTAATAGGAGTAATCGAATAGAGTCATTTTGACTCAAACCTAGTTGACAGGGGTTCCCATCACTATCGACACCAACCCACCGTGATCTCCCTGAGCATTGGCCTAGACAGGTTTTACCCTATCCAGCAACACCTGCAGAGTAGATGAGGTCTCACCCAAGTCGATCAAGGGAGAGTGGACGGAACCATGTTTTCGCCAAATGAAGGAGGATGATTGCGGCACTACTTACTTAACTTGATTGTCGCAACATTCAAAACAGATCTATGCATTCAAGATTAACATCATTCATATCCATAGCATTATTCAACAGAAACATTCATCGTGACAAGTATAACATTAAAGTATTAACTACAATAAGAAATCATTGCAACATGCATTAACATAAAAGGTACACAGGGAATTTCACCAAACGGTTCCGTCATGTCACATTACTTCAGAAAAAACCCTGATACAACATCTCTACAAAACCAAATCTCAGCAATATCACTTGATCTCACATACAAACTCAAATATGTGCGTAAACAACATCCAAATATCGTGCTTAGATCATCTCAAAAGGTTATTCCCCAAATGTTATTCCCCCAAAAGGTTATTCAATACATACGACTCCTTGACTATAAATAGGCTTCCGCCTTTACAATGCTTGTCCACTTACTAACAACTTCCTAACTGACTCTTGGAAAAATGACCCAAAATCTAACTGACGCGATCCAAATGACCCAAAAACCCGCCTACTGCGGTATAATTAACTCAAAAATACATAAAATAGTCTATTCTTCTGCCTTCCGCAACCTCTTCTGACGTGTCGCAGCATCGAAGATGCTACGATTCTTCCTTACCAAACCGCCTGCCAATGGGCCCCCAACGCAATCTTGTGGCTCACTCTCGAGCCATGTCAACTGGATGTGGTGTATTCTATGGTATTCACTTTGAAATCCTGGTAATGTTACGTGACTGTCGTCACCATTTCCTTGGCTTCTGTAGCAACCACCTGACTGTCAAGAACATCTTCTATAGATGGATGCACAGTAAGCTTTGCCATCACCTGTTGACAACCCTTCTGTATTTCCTAAAGCGCGTCACCATCCTTGGTCATGAACTATCTCCCAACATCCTGAAACTACTCCAACTACGCAGCACGGTTCTTTGGTCACTCATCAGCCTTGGTAACTCATTGCTGCAATTCCTTTAAGTCCTGAGACTTGGAGACCTGTTCCATGGGTGGCATCGTGCACATGTTTGCCTTGCGTGTCACCAACTATCCTTCTGCGTCCTACCGATACTTGATCAACTGGTCAACCTACTCGTCCTGGACAATTTGGCTCCAAAACTGTACGATATCGGCTGTGAGCTTCGTCGCGGCCTTTTCCAGCTCCTCCATTTGAGTGGCAACTTCCTCAATCGCCCTTTTACTGTCATCAACTTCAACTTGAGGCATACCAGGATTCACCTGAGCCTTCAACTCTTGATTCTCCTGCCTCAACTGGACAAGGGCATCCCCCAGTTGCTGCACCCATTGGAGCACATCCACCTTGTCAGTTGGCTTCGGCACATGCTGATAGGCCTCCGTGATGGCCCGATCGACCCGTACACTATCATCCCACATACTGGCCTTCTCGGCGATGAGGCGGTCCTGCTCTTTCATCAATTCTTCAATCTTGCGAGCCTTCTCAGTGCGTTCCTTTCGAATATCTTCCTCGAGCTCATCCACAGCCTGTCGTGCTGAAGCAGCACTGTCATTCAATTCTTCAATGGCGTGCTTTGCATCAGCCTCGCTCGTCTGCAATCGTACGCACATGCCACTAATCTCCTGCAGTCGGTCTATCGTCTCCCAGCTGGTAGCTGCCTGCATAGTGGTCAACTCTTCCGCTGGCAATGCATTAACATTAAGGGACACCTTCTTCAACTGTTGTAGCAAGGTGTTCATAGCCTCATCTTTAGCCACAATCGCAATCAGGGGAATCTCCACATTCCAGACCCGCGACTTGGTGTTGATTGTGCTAACTTGTGGTGCTACGGCCTCTTCCGGTGCCCTCTGCAAAACCATGTCACACAAGGAACCAATACGGGTACTGAGCGCATGGAAGCCTTCGTCTGTCTCCATTGTCATCTTCTGAGCTACTACGGTGGATGCATCACAATTTATTTTATGAGTCTGCCCAAGCTTGCTTCGGTCGACAAGGGAAGTCTGCTAATTGTCGCTGGATCCTGGTGCCCTTATGTTCTTTTCTCCTCCAAGGCGTGGTCATTGTCGTCATTTGTCGATGTTTTGATGGATTCTTGATTAGAATCAGGATGACTGTGTGGGTCCTGCGTCGATGTGCGATCCTATGGACCCTTCCCCGGCTCTTCAGCCTCAATCTCATCCAACGCCACAGGTTCGTGCCATTCCGGTGGCCAATCATTCACAATGGCTTCCAGTGCTTTCGTCATTACCTTGTAAGGGGTCAACAACCACTGTTGACCGGGGTCACGCCTTGTCTGCACATAAATAGCATGCGGCCAAACTGCAAACTCCATAATCAGCTTAAAATTTGTCGAAGTGTCTTCGGATATCTGCGGTACCTTTGTTGCTGCATTGCAAAGCATCTCCCAATAGAGCTAGAATAGCAATTGGAAATCCCAGAGTCGATTTGGCTCCCATACATACCATAAGTTATGATAGCATGCACCCCGCCGCGCTTTTGCAACCGCAACATCCATGCCTTGATACACATCGGGCTCCTTCCAAGCCACAAATGCAATCAAAAGTAGCATCCAGCTATATGTAAACAATCGATTACCATCCTGAACTGCCGCGACATGTTCCGCCAACTGATTCAATAGAAATAAGGATCAGTTCATTTGGACACCCTCCGCGCATTGTATTGCACATGCGACAATCCCTGAGTTGCACTGGTTAGAACAACCACCCCTGACCACCTTGTAGGATAAAATCTTGGTGCTAGTGAGTACCGCCTTGTCATTGATACTACCGGTGCGATACCCATAGCCATCCGTTTCCAAACCATATTTCTTCACCAGCTGGCCCACCCACTTTTTGTCATTCGCTTTCCCTTGGAAATACTGCAACGGATCAACTCCATCTTTATGCAGTCCGGTAATGGACAAAATCAGATCAACAGTGACCAGAATTTCTCTATCCATCCATAAGGACCCACCATGGAAGCATGCAAGCAGTTGCTTCATACACGCGTTAACTTCTGCCATCCACCCAAAATGAAGCATGTTAATGAGCCCTAACAAGCCGGCCTATTCCAATCCACGTGTCTAGTCCTATGCAATCGACGTCGCGGTAAGTCATGACCCAGGCACATATGGGGCCAATGCAATGTCTAGGTAGGCCACCATATCATGATCATCATATCGTAGGCGCATCAACGCCGGCACAATATCAACCAAGCATTCCATTTCGGCAGGGAGCACTGGCATCTTCACGCCATACTTCTGCTTCGGGTTCAGCTTGCGTGGGATTGCATCCGGCCGACTGGGAGGGATATACCCAAAGATGTCAACAGCCGACAGTCCCTCCCATGGGGCAGATTCATCAACATAGCGACTAGACTTCCCTACCTGCACCTGAGCTTATCCTATTACCCTGGCAGATGATCGAAGTTTCCTCTTGCTCTGCGCGGACTCAGAATGTTGACCCCCTCGACGCTTCTTAGCGATTACTGATGTCCCCACCGGCATGTTTGTGACTTCTGCCTCAAGATTGACGTCTACCGCAGACACAACTTCTTCCTTAATGGAAATTCCAGTGAAAGGAGAATCAACCTCACTACTAATCTCAACCGTTTCTAGCTCTCGTGGCATACCTTACCCAGTGCTCTCAACTGATAGCTTCTTCGTCCTAACGACACTCTACAAGTTCAACTGAACCTTTCCCAATGCACAATTGCACTCACCAAGCTATAACAATATGTTTCAGCTCTGCACAGGCACTTAACAACTAAATTCTTGGTGCCTTCTGACCAGCTTCTACCATTTTTTATAGAGTCCAGTTGAAGCCTCCATAATCATCACTAAATCTTGCATTTAATTCAACCGAAATCCTATATTAATGACACAAATCCGTTGTCGATCCTGTCATCCAATCGGTCGGATCCTCCATTAATGCCCATCATTTGAACAAGCATCGTTAATTAATTGTTTTAGCTTTTGGCATTTATCGCTGATTTGACCCGGTCACAACCCTACCACTTGTCGTGGATCGCTCCTAACTTGCAGCACAAGCCTCCCTGCTTCTGCATTCCATTCCCGTTGGTGCGCCACCCTACCACCAATCGATCTACACATTTTTTTTCCCAATGCAACTCAGGCATCACATTGTTCCAAGCCCGACCGATAGGGCTTCAACCTGCAACCATTAATCAACTTGGGGAGCATCGCTCCATCCAACTGCTGCAACTGTACCACTCCTCCTGAAGTTATGCTACTGATGCGATACGGACCAAGCCAATGCATCTACAATTTTCCTGGATGTTTCATAAACTTGTTTTCATACAACAGCACCGAGTCTCCCTGTTGAAACTATTTTTTCTTGATGTGGTGATCATGCCAAGCCTTCTAGCGATCCTTCTCCACACCCTGATGGAAACCGGTGATAAATCGATCTTCCTCCAACTGCACTAACTGTGCTAGACGTTCCTCCAATGCTGCCATAGAATCCATTCCTGTCATTGCTTCTACACGCAGACTTGGAACTATTTACTCCATTGGCATGATTGCTTCTTGTCCATACACCAGCTTAAATGGCATATGACCCGTCAACCTTTTACATGTGGTGCGATAGGTCCACAGTACTGATGGGATTTTGAGATCCCAATCATCGCGGTTCGCATTTCCCACCTTTGTCAGTGCATGTTCCAATATCTTGTTGAAAGCTTCCACCATGCCATTTACCTATGGATGATATGGCATACTATTCTTATGCTGAATCTGCAGCTCCTCTGTCAGTGCGCTGATGGTGCGATTGAGAAATTGGTTGCCTTGATCACTCAACAATATCTTGGGGCAGCTGAAACGAGTGATAATGTTATCAAACAAGAACTACGCGGTCGTCGCCATGGAACAATCAACAACTAGTGCAGCTTCTGCCCATCTTGTCAAGTATTCTGTCACCATGATGATATATCTAGCACCAGTTTGCTTACCCAGTGGATTGATGGGTCCCACAAAATCCACTGCACATTTGTCAAATGGCTGCAGTGTTAGTTGAGGCATCAACGGCATCTCGTCCCTCCGAGAGGGATTTTTAGTTCTCTGATAGACTTCACAGGACCGTGCATAGTCGGTCGCATCATTATGGATTGTGGGCCACCAGAGCCCCGCCCAAAGCACCTTCTTAGTAGTCGCCCAACCGCCGTAGTGTCCTCTAGCAACTCCTCCATGTGCTTCTGCCAATATATTTGCTTGCTCGTGTGGAAAGACACACCGTCGTAATATCTTGTCGGCACCCATCTTGTATAACTCTCCTGCGATGAGCTGGAAGTTGGCAGCTTTACCCACCAACTGCTTCTTCTAACTAGTGGTGAGCTCTTATGGTGCGATACCTATTGCCAGAAATTGGATGATCTCTTCAAAATAGTTATCAGCTACTTAAACCCTAAATAGTTGTGCATCCGGAAACCCATCTTCAATGTTAGTTGGCTCCTCTCCTGTTTCAATCTGCGAGAGATGATCAGGGTCGAAATTCAACTACCCTGGTTTCACAATTACTTCAAAATAGAACTCCTGAAAGAGAAGTAACCAGCGGCATATCTTCCCTCCCAACACATGCTTATTGGGTACTTCAAGGCAGAATGGTCTGTGAACATCCTAAAATTTTTTCCCAATAAGTAGTGTTGAAACTTCTGTAGCGCATAGACCATCGCCAATCCTTCCCGCTCGGTAGTGGTGTAGTTCCTTTCTGCGGATGACAGCTTCCGAAAGGCGAAAGCAATAGGGTGATCAAGATCCCCCTCTCCTGGTGCGAGGTAAATCGCTTTAACCTATGCCTCTGGTGCTTTTACTGGGTCAAATGCTTATGGGTCGGGGGGGTTGGATCGTTTCGAACAACAAATATTGTGAATTTAGGATTGTCACTTTTAAAGCTAATCAGGGTGCACTAGGGATAGACAGAGGCAGCGCTGAGCCGAACTAAGCCCAGGAATAGACCCGTAGCTCCGATGCCTTTGCGCTAGCACCACACCGAGTGAAATTAACGATGCATCAACATGGATATGGAATTCCTTACTCCAGTCCGGGAATACTAGTATTGGTGTCGAAGCCATCTTAGCCTTGAGCTTCTCAAAGCTATCCTGACATGCAGGGTTCCATTGAAATAAGACATCTTTCTTCAATAGCTTCTCCATAGGGGCGATGATCGCTGCATATCCCCTAATAAACTTACGATAATACCCAGTATGACCTAATGTCGCCCTCAACTACTTAACAGTGGTCGGAAGTCAAGCTCAAAATGAGCGTGATCGTTGTTGGATCGACCAACAACCCTTGTTTGCATATGATGTGACCCAACAATATCCCAAACAGGGCACAAAAAATGCACTTCTTCAAATTCAGCGATATATGGTGTTGCCGACAGCGCTCCAGCATCAACCATAGATTGGCCAGATGATCGCGGATCAAACCATAAACTATCCAATCGTCCATGTATACCTGCAAGAACTTTTGGATGAAATCCTTGAATGCAGTAACAACAACCCGCGAAAATATCGCAGGTGCATTCTTCAATCCGAACGGCATGACAGTATACTAAAAACATCCCCATTCGATCACAAAAGTCGTCTTGTGGTGGTCTTCCTTGGAAATACGGATATGATGATAGCCGGAGAACCCATCCGTGAAAGAATACATCTCTTGACCACCTACCCCCTCAAGCACTTCATCAGTAAACGAGGTCGGAAAGGGGTCATGCAAGTAGGCGTCATTCAACTTCCGCAGATCAACACAGATGCGCACCTCGCCAATCTTCTTGTCCTGCACTACCATGGGACCGATCCATTCTAACTCTTCAACCAGTTCAATGATACTAGCATCCAACATGTGATCAATTTATGCCTTGACCTTATCCTTATGGCACAGATTGAGACGATAGGGTCGCTGCCTGATCGGTTTTGCATCTGGTTTCAAGGGAATCTTCATCTCTCCTAGATCACCCAAAATACCTTTCATTTCAGAGAAATTCGTAGGAAAGAGGTCTCGGAACTCATGTAACAACTCAATGACCTTTCCCATCATCTCATCATCCCAATAATCTCCAACATTCGCAAAATTGGGAGTGGCCTCCATCCCAATATTGATCTTGCGAAGCTTCAAGGGCTGACTGAACGGATCACTTGGCACACCAGGTGGTACCACATCGCGACTTCCTTCAGACTCCAGAATGTTGACATTCCGCGGATCGTCACCATCTTCGGGCCCACCAGTGATATTGTAACATTCCATAATGGATTGCATCTGGCCATGTGTATGCGGATCTGTTGGATACGCCACAGGAACAACCTTTAGAACCACATCGCGAATGATCTGCAGAGCGTTATGGACATCCGGGTTGGGATCAACAAAACTGAACGTATGACTAAAATAGATGGTCAACTCCAACCAAGTAGTGATTTCTCCCCGTAATTCAACTACCATATACCATGACCGTGACATTTCATCCAAAGTATGGATAAATGCGTGGACCCACTCATCTCTTGGTCGCGATGCCCATAACGCCTGACACTCTATCAAATGGCCTCCAGGATCATTCCGACCATCATACTTCCCTGCGTGGTAGACCTCGGTATCACCAAAACGGACCATCATCAATCTTCTGTATTTCAACCATCCATCAATTGATGCCTTATGTGTTTCCCACCAATGCACTGGAGCAGCCTTCAGTGCTTCATCTAATGCCAGCAATCGCTATGGTTCTGAAACTCTTACCTCGAACTCCGTCAGAAAAGCAGACAAGCCAGATAGTCCTTCATATATTGGTAGTGTGACCGTTTCAGTTGCGACACGGCAGAGCGACTGCATGATCAATCCACACTTACGGAGCGACACCTCGTGCAAGTGGTTCTGCCAGTGTTATGACACTACTTATAGGGTGATCAAGATCCCCCTCTCCTAGTTGTGCTAGCACCACACCAAGTGCAATTGATGATGCATCAACATGGACATGGAATTCCTTACTCCAGTCCGGGAATACTAGTATCGATGTCGAAGCCATCTTAGCCTTGAGCTGCTCAAAGCTATCCTGACATGCAGGGTTCCATTGAAATATGGCATCTTTATTCAATAGCTTCTCCATAGGGGCAATGATCGCTGCATATCCCCTTATAAACTTGCGATAATACCCAGTATGCCCTAATGTCGCCCTCAACTGCTTAATAGTGGTCGGCGGTGTCAAGCTCAAAATGAGCACAATCTTTGTTGGATCGACCAACAACCCTTGTTTGCATACTATGTGACCCAGCAATATCCCAAACGGGGCACAGAAAATGCACTTCTTCAAATTTAGCGATATCTGGTGTTTCCGATAGCGCTCCAGCATCAACCGTAGATTGGCCAGATGATCGCGGATCAAACCATAAACTGTCCAATCGTCCATGTATACCTGCAAGAACTTCTGGATGAAATCCTTGAATGCAGTAACAACAACCCGCGAAAATATCGCAGGTGCATTCTTCAGTCCGAACGACATGACAGTATACTAAAAACATCCCCATTCGGTCACAAAAGTCGTCTTGTGGCGGTCTTCCTTGGAAATACGGATCTGATGATAGCCCGAGAACCCATCCGTGAAAGAATACATCTCCTGGCCACCTACACCCTCGAGCACTTCATCGGTAAACGAGGTCGGAAAGGGGTCATGCAAGCACATGTCATTCAACTTCCACAGATCAACACAGATGTGCACCTCGCCAGTCTTCTTGTCTTGCACTACCATAGGACTGATCCATTCTGACTCTTCGACCGGTTCAATGATACCAGCATCCAACATGCAATCAAGTTCTGCCTTGACCTTCTCCTTATGGCACGGATTGAGCCGATAGGGTCACTGCCTGATCAATTTTGCATCTGGTTTCAAGGGAATCTTCATCTCTCCTAGATCACCCAAAATACCTTTCATTTTAGATAAATTCGTAGGAAAGAGGTCTCGGAACTCATGTAACAACTCAGTGACCTTTCCCATCATCTCATCATCCCAATAATCTCCAACATTCGCAAAATTGGGAGTGGCCTCCATCCCAATATTGATCTTGCGAAGCTTCAAGGGCTGACTGAACGGATCACTTGGCACACCAGGTGGTACCACATCGCGACTTCCTTCAGACTCCAGAATGTTGACATTCCGCGGATCGTCACCATCTTCGGGCCCACCAGTGATATTGTAACATTCCATAATGGATTGCATCTAGCCATGTGTATGTGGATCTGTCGGATACGCCACAGGAACAACCTTTAGAACCACATCGCGAATGATCTGCAGAGCGTTATGGACATCCGGGTTGGGATCAACAAAACTGAACGTATGACTAAAATAGATGGTCAACTCCAACCAAGTAGTGATTTCTCCCCGTAATTCAACTACCATATACCATGACCGTGACATTTCATCCAAAGTATGGATAAATGCGTGGACCCACTCATCTCTTGGTCGCGATGCCCATAACGCCTGACACTCTATCAAATGGCCTCCAGGATCATTCCGACCATCATACTTCCCTGCGTGGTAGACCTCGGTATCACCAAAACGGACCATCATCAATCTTCTGTATTTCAACCATCCATCAATTGATGCCTTATGTGTTTCCCACCAATGCACTGGAGCAGCCTTCAGTGCTTCATCTAATGCCAGCAATCGCTATGGTTCTGAAACTCTTACCTCGAACTCCGTCAGAAAAGCAGACAAGCCAGATAGTCCTTCATATATTGGTAGTGTGACCGTTTCAGTTGCGACACGGCAGAGCGACTGCATGATCAATCCACACTTACGGAGCGACACCTCGTGCAAGTGGTTCTGCCAGTGTTATGACACTACTTATAGGGTGATCAAGATCCCCCTCTCCTAGTTGTGCTAGCACCACACCAAGTGCAATTGATGATGCATCAACATGGACATGGAATTCCTTACTCCAGTCCGGGAATACTAGTATCGATGTCGAAGCCATCTTAGCCTTGAGCTGCTCAAAGCTATCCTGACATGCAGGGTTCCATTGAAATATGGCATCTTTATTCAATAGCTTCTCCATAGGGGCAATGATCGCTGCATATCCCCTTATAAACTTGCGATAATACCCAGTATGCCCTAATGTCGCCCTCAACTGCTTAATAGTGGTCGGCGGTGTCAAGCTCAAAATGAGCACAATCTTTGTTGGATCGACCAACAACCCTTGTTTGCATACTATGTGACCCAGCAATATCCCAAACGGGGCACAGAAAATGCACTTCTTCAAATTTAGCGATATCTGGTGTTTCCGATAGCGCTCCAGCATCAACCGTAGATTGGCCAGATGATCGCGGATCAAACCATAAACTGTCCAATCGTCCATGTATACCTGCAAGAACTTCTGGATGAAATCCTTGAATGCAGTAACAACAACCCGCGAAAATATCGCAGGTGCATTCTTCAGTCCGAACGACATGACAGTATACTAAAAACATCCCCATTCGGTCACAAAAGTCGTCTTGTGGCGGTCTTCCTTGGAAATACGGATCTGATGATAGCCCGAGAACCCATCCGTGAAAGAATACATCTCCTGGCCACCTACACCCTCGAGCACTTCATCGGTAAACGAGGTCGGAAAGGGGTCATGCAAGCACATGTCATTCAACTTCCACAGATCAACACAGATGTGCACCTCGCCAGTCTTCTTGTCTTGCACTACCATAGGACTGATCCATTCTGACTCTTCGACCGGTTCAATGATACCAGCATCCAACATGCAATCAAGTTCTGCCTTGACCTTCTCCTTATGGCACGGATTGAGCCGATAGGGTCACTGCCTGATCAATTTTGCATCTGGTTTCAAGGGAATCTTCATCTCTCCTAGATCACCCAAAATACCTTTCATTTTAGATAAATTCGTAGGAAAGAGGTCTCGGAACTCATGTAACAACTCAGTGACCTTTCCCATCATCTCATCATCCCAATAATCTCCAACATTCGCAAAATTGGGAGTGGCCTCCATCCCAATATTGATCTTGCGAAGCTTCAAGGGCTGACTGAACGGATCACTTGGCACACCAGGTGGTACCACATCGCGACTTCCTTCAGACTCCAGAATGTTGACATTCCGCGGATCGTCACCATCTTCGGGCCCACCAGTGATATTGTAACATTCCATAATGGATTGCATCTAGCCATGTGTATGTGGATCTGTCGGATACGCCACAGGAACAACCTTTAGAACCACATCGCGAATGATCTATAGAGCATTATGGACATCCGGGTTGGGATCAACAAAACCGAACGTATGAGTAAAATAGATGGTCAACTCCAACCAAGTAGTGATTTCTCCCCGTAATTCAGCTACTATATACCATGACTGCGACATTTCATCCAAAGTATGGATAAATGCATGGACCCACTCATCTCTTGGTCGCGATGCCCATAACGCTTGACACTCCATCAAATGGCCTCCGAGATCATTCCGACCATCATACTTCCTTGCATGGTAGGCCTCGGTATCGCTGAAACGGACCATCTTCAATCTTCTGCATTTCGACCATCCATCAATTGATTCCTTCTATGTCACCCACCAGTACGTTTGAGCAGCCTTCAGTGCTTCATCTAATGCCAACAATCGTTGTGGTTCTGAAACTCTTTCCTCGAACTCCATCAGAAAAGCAAACAAGCCAAGTAGTCCTTCATATATTGGTAGTGTGACCGTTTCAGTCGTGACACGGCAGAGCGACTGCATGATCAATCCACACTTACGGAGCGACGCCTCATGTAAGTGGTTCTCCAGTGTTTTAGCCGTCATCAGAGTCAGAAGACGTAGAGATGTCACTGCGCCATCCAAGCTCACCTTTGTCAGTTGGATGAATGTAATCTTCTAAGATATTGAATGCATGGTCCCATCTGCTGGGATCTTCATCTTTCATTGGTTCAAGGTATCTACGTCCTTCAACCGGATCCAACAGGGAGATAACTCTGAGATCTTGATTTTCAAAAGTCATCATCCATCGCTTGAACTTGATTACCGCTCCAATGTTATTAGCCCATCCGATCCCCAGCAACGCGGGATAAGAGATTCCTCCTTCAACCACTTCGATGACATTGAAGTCAGCATAGGTATTCATGCCCTCAATGTCCACCACCAACCAGGGGACTCTCCCAATCGGAGTCACTTTAGCGTGATTAGCTAACCGGATTTGTACAGGAGACCAGCTCAATGGGGGGATCCCCATTTTATGCCATGCCTGCTTGGTTAAGATATTGACATCCGAACCAAGATCGATAATAACTGAGTCAACATCATAATCTCCAATTTGAATATTCATCCACATCTCCTTGCCAGTCTTCCTTCATTGTAAGGAATTCACCGCGGATTCTTGGCATCCCCTTGGCAATTGCTGCAACAACCCCTCAATCTCAGCAAGCGCAGCAGGATCCCTTGCCAGCAACAAACAACTTTCCAGGAATTTCTGTAAAGTTCCAGACTGCGCTGGTGGACCGACATCTGATGTGTCATCAAAGACAAGGGGCATGTCACAGACAATAGCCTTGCCTTTCTCCAATTCCCGTCGTGCCTGGTGGAATGTATCGCGCTCCGAATTAATGTCAAATGACACCTTCTTCTGCCCAGCCAACCGGATCAGCGAATGTGAGGTGTCTTCTCCTGTTTTTGCACCTCCCTGAGTGATCACTGCAACAGCTGCATCATGTGGCCTGGGCTCTGCTAAGATTGTTGAAACATTCACACCCTGATTCTGGTTCAGTAGTGGATTCCCCAGCTGGTTCACATTTTGATTAGCATTTTGAATTGGTCGTTGGTTCTAGTTCTGGACTGGTTGTTGCGCCACATTTTGTACTAGCTGCTATGCCGGTTTCTGATTCTGCAACTATGGGACATTCCCTTCCTACCATCGTGCAATCAGCTGTGGGTAGTTCTCCACTATATGGTCTGTAACAAAGAAAAATGTACAGTGCCTTTGCAACAGTGGGAAATCGCGCTGATAGTGTCCCCAGACCGCACAGTGATAGAATTGCACAGATCCGCGACCTCCTTATCCTCCTTCACGACCAAATCCTCCCCCGTGTCCACCCCGGTATCCTCCATGGAATCTACCCTGCTGTTGATTGTACTGTTGCTGCATCGGAGCTGGTTGCATGCCTTTCCCTTGTTGCGGTTGCTGAAAATACTATGGCTGCTGTGGAGCCATTTGCATCGGAGCATATTGAGGCACAAACTGTTGTTGTTGTTGCTGCGGTACAAAATGCACCTACAGTTGAGGTAATGGTTGGGCTACCTGTGGCTGCAGTGGCGGTTATTGTATGGCATGCTGGTCATCCTTTACATAGAATGCATCGTACGTTCTTTCATGAAGCAACCCATATGCCCGGAAATCTTTGTCATCATGTCCCACCGATTTGCAGAAAGTGCAATATAAATTCATTGGCTTGGTGACCATCTTCTGCATATATGGACATTCTTCATGGCGGCGCCCAAATACCTGACAAACGCGACAATACGGCATGCCAACACCATTTAACGGGTTTGGTGCTCCTGAAACCAAATAGTTGTGGAAGTCAGGGCAATTGTCCTTCGTATGCCCTTCTCCTCAACATCGCGTACACCATACTTCTTCGCGCTGCTCCTTGCCCTTCTTCAAATCTTGTAGCTGTATGGTCAAGTTGGCCAGCTGTGTCTGTATCTGCGACACCCCAGCTGCAGTTTCTCCAATCGACGATGCCTCCAACCACATTGCAATCTCCAGAGCTTCACTGGGTGTCAAGATGTTTTGTTGCATCAATGGTAGCCGAATGTGTGGTAGCAGCGCCGCGATAAACCATTCTTTATGTTGGACAATGCTCATGTCGAAACTAACCCTTTCCATCAACGTCTTGAACCGTTGATCGAAATCCCACACCATCTCGTTGGGATACTCCTTAATTTATTTCAATTTAGTGATATATTGCGCTTTAGACTTGGGATTTCTGAATTCTACAATCAACCCATCCCTAATCTCATCTAGTGTTTTCGTCGGAGTTCCTATAGGGACGAGAACAAATTTCATAAACCAATCTAAGGCATGACCTCGCAAGGTCGTCGCCAACTGTCCTTTCTTGGCATCATCATCAGTGATCTGTTTTATGGTCCAGACCGCTTCACACAAAAACTAATACTGCTCTGGGTTATCTATCCCACTCCCATGGAACAACAGTAACTTAGCATCATCACCCGCCATCTTGGGATTCCTTCCTGCAGGTACTAAACTACTAGCAATCACGTTTCGTTGACCTAGTGGGGTCGAAGGGGTGTTTCTCACTGGTTGGCAGATAGTGAGCGAAAGTGTGGGTACATTGCTGCTAGGGTTAGGTCCTACCTCTATCCTAGGTGTAGCCTGTGCGACCTTGTCCGGACGGTGAGGTTGCTTCGTCCCATGTGGTCTTCCTTCGCGAACTCACGGTTCGATCGCAGCAGGACCTTCTCCTGTCCTCTACCTCTTTTCCTATCGAAACCTCACTACTCCTCTTGTAAGACCACTTTCTTCCTCGGCTTCACTCACAGTCTCGTTGTGACCCGCACCCATCTACCCCTGATCATTCCATGCACTGCCCCCCCGCTGTCGCGATACCCACGGCCTCCACCCACTAGGTTGCTTACTGATCTATATGCATCTTCAATATACCTTTTCCACAAATAAGCATCTTAATGGACAGTTGGAGCGACAACAAAAACCTTCCTCGGGGTTCACGGAAGAAGTATCTTTCAGCTTCACTATAAGATTTATGTGTATCAACCGCGAATTCAGTGATATATCCTTCCAAGATGCTATCAAGCCACACTTTGACAGCCCACGATGCTTTATTGTCAACCTCCTGCAGTTCTTGGATCAGTTACAGGGTCCAGGTCGTTGGCTCACCACCTTGAAAGTTCCTCTTCTGAAAGTTCAACTTTGCCAACCACTCGAACAATAGATCCAAAGAGATTATGTAAACCTCACAATGAAAGAATTTAGGAATGACAGAAGAAGAATAGAGCATAAGAAAACAAATCCAAAGGAGCTCAGCTAGAGGCAGAATAATTACACATGTTACACTAATCTGAATAGTAAAAAGGTAAATATACAATGCTCAAGATTCGAATACACTAGGTGTGATTCGAATTATCCTGCATGGACAGATCCATAATCAGTGGAGTGTCATCAAGTCATAACTAGGAGTCCAACTAATAATCAGTGAAGTCATCAATGCATAAGTAATAGTCAACCAGAAGTCAAACTGAGTCTAACTGAATGTGGTATGTGTAACTGGCACATGGAAGCACTAATGTAGTGAAGGAGGCTTAATGGAGGGCGCTCATGGAACTAACTGGAGTCATAATAGCCTATCTAGTCACACTGGAGGTCCATCGAAGTGATAAGGTCAGTAAAGAGTGAGTCAAGCCTGAAATCAGGGAGAGAACTCTTGTTAACTGAACATAACTAGACTGGTAGGTGAAGAAGTGCACCTCTCTTGTGCAGTAGGTGAAAGGAGGGCGCACTAGGAACTAGGAGGGCTGAAACTGATCAGGAAGAAGCTCCGGGACCTAGCTAACTGAGGGTTAGGTGCTAGGACTGATGACTGGAAATGCATGCAAAATGCATGCAAACCCTAGAATGCATGGAAACCCTAAAATTGCATGCAAACCCTAAAAGACTGAAAATGAAAATGACTGAAAAGCTAGTAGGACTAGGATGGAGTATAGGAATATCCTAACACCCCCCATTAATCCATCATGGGCCCTGGTAACTAGGACCAAAGGTCACCCATACAATCAAATAAGATAGAAAAATAAAGAACTATCCATAAACTGAGGAAATGGGGAAAACCTCATGGGAAAAATACCCCCCCTCAAAAGAACAGTAAATAACTCAAAGAACCATCATACTAAGTAGAAAAGAAGGAAGCTTTCATCAGTGAAAACTTCTGCGAAAGACTTGACAAATTGATCCCCTGTAGGATGCCAAAACAGGTGTTAGATGTGGATCTAGTCTTCTGATGTGCCTTACACTATGTAGAGGATGGATTGGACGAAGCAAGTCTCTCAGGAATTCTTTCTGCAACTAGAGCGAATTGAACAGGAGGGGTCTTCCCATGTGATGGAAGAGAGAACCCCATCATCATGCTGCATCTCTCATGGAGAGGTAGAATATACTCTCAAGTGGCTCTGATACCATGTGAAGATGCTCACAGTAGATCCAAAGAGATGATGTAAACCTCACAATGAAAGAATTTAGGAATGACAGAAGAAGAATAGAGCAGAAGAACACAGATCCAAAGGAGCTCAGATAGAGGCAGAATAATTACACATGTTACATTATGTTAGAAAAACAGGATCGCAGAGCAATAACAATAAATAGAAATGCAAATATAATCACACATACACATTACAAGAGAGACAAAGATATATCGTGGTTCACCCAACTTGGGCTACGTCTACACTGAATTTTTCAGTCCTTATTATTATTACCGTCCAGCAAGGTGAAGGGATACAACCTGCAGCACAACCGCTGCACTTCCTCTTCTCTATTTCACAGTCTCTCTCCTGATCTCAGAGATCTTTACAATGCATAAAACCTAATACATCATCATCCCTATCCATATTATAATGTCTTTATTTTATAAGGGAAATACAATGGGAAAATACCACGGGATACCCAAAACCATGCGCCCGCAAAACAGCTGGCGAAAACAACCCCAAAAATTTTCTTCGGGGGCGCTGCCCCCAAACCCCCCAGCCAGGGGGGATGGTCCCCTCTGGAACCCCGTGGGGGGGTAATGCCCCCCCACACGCCCCCGCTGGGGTGACTGTACAGTCCACCTATATATCATATAAAACTGGGGTACAAACACGGCTGATACAATATCATCTATGAGACTAGAAGATCTGGCTCCACAACCAACACATTAATCTGAATAGTAAAAAGGTAAATATACAATGCTCAGGATTCGAATACACTAGGTGTGATTCGAATTAGCCTGCATGGACAGATCCATAATCAGTGGAGTGTCATCAAGTCATAACTAGGAGTCCAACTAATCATCAGTGAAGTCATCAATGCACAAGTAATAGTCAAACTGAGTCTAACTGAATGTGGTATGTGTAACTGGCACATGGAAGCACTAATGTAGTGAAGGAGGCTCAGTGGAGGGCGCTCTTGGAGATAACTGGAGTCAGAATAGCCTATCCAGTCACACTGGAGGTCCATCGGAGTGATAAGGTCAGTAAAGAGTGAGTCAAGCCTAAAATCAGGGAGAGAACTCTTGTTAACTGAACATAACTGGACTGGCAGGTGAAGAAGTGCGCCTCTCTCATGCATTAGGTGAAAGGAGGGTGCACTAGGCACTAGGAGGGCTGAAACTAATCAAGAATAAGCTCTGGGGGCTAGCTAACTGAGGGCTAGGTGCTGGGACTGATGACTAGAAATGTATGCAAACCCTAGAATCCATGCAAACCCTAAAAGACTGAAAATGAAAATGATTGAAAAGTTAGTAGGACTAGGATGGAGTATAGGAATGTCCTAACATCTATGTGATGGAGGGCTTACTGTCTAACCTCATCCAACTGACTAATTTGGACTAATATTTCATTTTTTATTGTGGAATATATATGTATATCAACTCCAGTTGTTGTCCTTAATTTCTTGAGTTCAAATTCAATGGGAAACATTATTCTTTTTCCATAGACCAGCTCATAGGGTGTGAGCCCTGTGGTGGTTTTCCATGTGTTATTGTATGCCCATGCTGCTTCATGAAGTCTATTTTCCCAATCTCTTATGTGGATTTGTACTGTTTTTGTCAATCTTTTTTCTATTTCCCTGCTGGTGACTTCCACTTGGTCATTTTCCTATGGATGATAATATGTTGACTATCTGTGCATGACCTTGTTTAGCCTTAATATGTCCTCTATTATATTGTATGTAAATTGGGTACCTATGTCAGTAGCAAGTTCTCTCGGTGCTCCAAACCTTGTGAAGATTCCGTTATTTAGGAATTTTTCTACTGACTCCTCATTTTCTGATATCAATGCTTTTACCTCCACCCACTTTGTTAAATAGTCAGTCTAGACTAATATATCATGGTTCATGTTTGATGGGGGGTCGATAGTTCCAATGAAATCCATCCCCCATTTCTCAAAGGCTTCTATTTTCACTTGTGGATGGAGAAGCATTTCACCTCTTTTTCTTAGTTTTCCCATTCTCTGGTAGTCATCACATCTTGAAACATAGGCCGTTGCATTTTTGTGTAATGTTGGCCAATAGTATCCTATTTGTATAAATTTATATGTTTTTCTCTTAGATGAGTAGTGTACACCAAATAGTTCATCATGGCATGCGTGAAGAATATCTTGGATGAAATCAAAAAAGATTCTCAAAACTACTCTTTGAAATGTTGTTGGGGCATTACAAAGTCCGAAAGGAAGGACTCTGTGGAAAAGGTTACCCAAGGACAAGTGAATGCGGTCTTTTCTTGGTCCCCTAGGTGGATTTGTATCTTTATACACCCACTAAAACCATCTAAGAAGGAAAAAACTTTTTCCCTGCTAAAATATCTAGTACCTGAGAAAAAGAGAGGATCTGCGTTTGTGAAATGAAAGTTCTCACAAATGCAGATCCTCTCTTTTTCTCAAATCCATCTCTGCATATGGCACTCTATATCTAGTACCTGGTCAATGAATGGTAACGGAAAATTATCCTTTATGGTAACCTTGTTTAATTCTCTATAGTCTATGTAGACTCACCACTTCCCTCATTTTTGCGGAACAATCACCAATGGTGATGCCCCTTCACTATGTAATATGGGGTGTATAAATCCAGCATCCAGGATTTTTTGCAGTTCAACCTTCACAACGTCTTTTAGATTTGGGTTCATCTTTCTCTAGATTTTTCTTACGGGGGTTTCATCCTCTTTGATGTATATGTGAAGTTGGCATATGGTTGTTGAAACTCTTTTCATGTCAGAATAGTCCTATGCAAAAGTTGCTTGGTACTTGGTAAGGAGGTGGATCGATTTTTCTTCTTGGTCTTGGAGTAGATGGTTGTTGATCTTTAGTGTTTTTCCAGGGGAAAATTCTATTGTTTTAGTGGACATCTATGTTTCTTCCAGATGGAAGATATTCTTCCACTTCCAAATCCTGAAGTGTGAGTTAATCTCCTAGAAGAATGGGACCAATGTTAAGGTTTTGTAGGAAATTGGAAATTATTGTATCTTCCTATAGTTGTTTGAGTGCTAAGGTAGTATTTATGGTCAGCATGGTATGGATATGATAATCTAAATCATCTTCGGTTTCTCCCCATAGAGGTTCCCTGGTATCCAAATAGGGTTTAGCTAGAGATTACAGGTTTAATGTCTTTTTTTGGTCCATTGGAAATGGTCATGTCCCCTTGTCTACAGCTGATATGTGCATCAGTAGTTGCTAGCTAAGGCCTCCCCAGTATGAGAGGATATCCACTAAGCTTGGATTTGCTGTGTAGGACAATAAAATCAGCAGGATATTTCCATGAGTTTATGGAGACCATTATATCTTCCATCATGCCTTCAGGACAAACTGTAGAGGTATCTACTAATTGTAGTACTATGGTGGTGTGCCTTAGGAGGTCCTGAATGTTTAATTTCAACATGGTATATTTGGTCATCACGTTTATTTTTGTACCTAAATAAATGAGATTTTTCTGGATCAAGTTTCCTCCAATGTGTATATCCACTACAGAATTGCCTAGATCAACAAATTGTTTATTTGAAATCTTCCCTAGCATCAATTTTGTTAGTTGTCCTACTACATTGATGGTGGCAGGGTATTTTCTCTTCCTTCCTGACCTCTTTATACATATTTCCTTAATGAATTAGTTATAGATTGGGATTTATTTAATGGCCTGTAAGAGTGGTATCTTGACATAGATTCTTTAGCTCTTCTAAGAGAGGGTTTTCAAGTTTTTGCATTTCCTTGGGTTGTAATCTCGGGGGATAAGGAGGGATAGGAAATGGAGGATCTCCTATATTCCTTTCCTCTTCTTCAGGTTTTCCATCAGGGATTTGATTTATTTCAGGGGATTCGGGTGTGTCTGAATGTTCGGTGTTATCATATATAGAAGGTTGTGTTACTACTTTTCCAGAACGTGCATTCAGCTCATTAACTTCTACTCGATTTAGAGAGTATGTTGGATAGTTTGTCATTTCATTCTTGTATACTAGTTGAGGTTTTATGTTGTTGGGATTCGGAGTTGGTTGTGTTTGCAGAGATGGCCTAGGTGTTGATGTAGGATAATTTTGGGTATGTTTCTTATTGGGATTAGTCATTGGAGGAGGCATAAGAGTGGGATTTTGTTGGTTTGGTATCTAGTGAGGAGATAAATTATGCCCACGTGAAGGAGGTGCTAGTTGAGTATTTTTCCATTTATTTTGTCCGTTAGGTTCCCATTCAGTTGCGGGAAAGGATTGCTTCCCATAAGAATTCATCAAAGGTGGTTGTCCATAAGTGGGATGGAATGCTGGTTAATTGTAAGGTTGTTGATAAGGTGGTTTTCCATATGGTTGGTAAGGATGTTTCCCTTGAATATTTTGGTAATGTGAATTTCCATAAGGTTGTTGGAAGGGTCTTGGTGTCCCTGGCATCCTAGGGTTTATGTAGCATAGAGGTTTTGTTGCTCCTTGTGGCTCATAAAGGGTGGCTTTAAGAGGAGCCAAATATGGACAATTATCAATGGCATTCTTATCAAAGCAAATCACATATCATTCCACAGTTTTGGAACTCACTTGCATCAATCCTAGTGTACATTCATTTTTCTTGTGTTTCATTCTGCAAGTGGGGAAAAGGATCATGTTGCAACTGCAACCCCTTCCCAATTTTGCAAATTTAGGGCCCCACCTTTTATTTTAAATCTAACTCTTAGATTTATTTTATTGACTTATCACCAAAATTTTCTTCAAGTTTGATTCCCCATTGAAGATTTAACACTTGGAGAATTTTCTAAGTTTTTTCTATTTTGGAGTAAAATTCAAATTTGTGCCAAAATGGTCGGATCAACTTGCAAGTTGTGCCAAAATGCTCAGATTCAAATCCATTTTTACGATGAAACGGTCGGCTCAATTTCCTTTTTTACACCAAAACAGTTCGAGTTTTTAAGGCTTCATTTGAAGGTCGTTATAAGTTTTTTCTTTTCTTTTGTTCACACTTTAAGTTCTGAGTTGAAGTTTATTTCACCAGCTTATGATTTATTGAACTAAAGTTGGTCGCAACACTTAGTTTCTTCTACAAAATTTTATCCTTTCGCTGCTATTTTCGATCTGGACCTAAAACAAGTCGTAGTTGTTTCGGGTTTCACACCGAAAATTTTGCATCTAAATTTCGTTTTGGCATGACACATTTCAGAGCTTTATCTCTTTTTGCTCCAAAATGTTCGACACGATAAATTATTTTTCCTCTGGTATTTTTTCACATCTACATAGGTTGGTTTTATTACCGAGTATTTCAGAGCCGATATTGGTTTGGCTGCCGAGTGCATCGGCGTAAAAAAAGATTCCTCTCTGAAAATCATTGCAATTATAATATCCCTGATGAGATAAGATATTTTATTAACCAAAATTTTAAAACTTATAGCACAATTTGTCACAGGGAAAAACTAGTTGAAAAGGGGCTAGTTTAAGGCACAATAAAATTCCTCCTTGGTTATGAATTTGGAATATTTAGGATATTCCAATTGTATGGGTGAATGTGAAGAAGAAAACATATTAGAACCAGGGATAACTTCTTATTCATATGCACAAGGTACCGGGGCCATTTACGGTTCAACAACAGCTATTGTTGATGTCTACTCTGAGGCTTCCTAGGCACACCAGCATATTCATACTAAACTCATTTTATCACACATGAAGGTAACCAAATGGATTATTTTAGGTATTAATCTCCTAATTAGGTTTTGGAAAAGTGCTTCTAATAATTTGGGAGGTCCTGGTTGAGTTTGGAAACAAAAGAGGCAAGGGCGCTATGTTGGACTGCTCAACTAGTAATTTTCCAAGTTCTTCCAAACAGGAATAGATGCCTTCAAATCCTCAAGTAAATGATTTTGGATGCTCCAGTAAGGTCTCGAGATTCAAAAATGACCATCATAACATAAAAATGGTTCATACATATCTTTGAATTACAAAAATGGTAAAACTAGTCAAGAAAAAGTGCTTAAAGGGCTAGTCTTGGTATTGATTGATCCAAACTGCATTAGAGGATTAAAAAAATCACTTATGAAGTATGTGAGGTTTATGAAATGAGTTTATTAATAGTAGAAAATCTAAATTGAAACTCCTAAGCAGAAATTAGGGGAGTTTGAACATTCATATCTTCAAGGAGTCTTCAATGGTAGAGAAATCTTACAAACTGAGAGAATGAGTATGAGAGGAGGAGAAGAAGGATAAGTTATGAAATGGATATGAAATGAGGATGAAATAAGATCTGGTATCTACAGATGGAGGGTGCATTGTACTTCATGATCTGCACAGGGGCGCCTTCACTGAAATGGATCACCTCCTTCAAATTAACTCCTTCAAGAACTCTCTCCGATAGAACTGTGACTGAGGATCTCTCTCTGTATGCCTTATATTCTTCAATGATAAAATGATGTAGGAATGTAATTCAGCTTTCCATGGCTCTGGATCTTATCATGGACAAACTGTAACATGAATTGCATTGGGGTTCATCTCCCAAGCACTAGTTGAGGCACATCACTCAACTCTGAGTAGCAAAAGATCTCAAGACAAAAAACAATTGACCAAAAGATGTGAATGGTGCACACTAGCCTCATTTTATAACTTAGGTAGCTTCCTGAGAAATCCATTGGCACGTGTGAGAGGTGAGGGCGCATTCCTTGAGAGAATTAGCAACAATTTTGCTCTGTTCAACTTGCTTGATTTTGTGTCCTGAAATGAATTTAGCAATTGTGTCCTACTTAGATTTTCTCGATGTTTCCTTCTTTTTTAAACTAGTTGCTTTCTACACTTTTCTTCTTTTTGACTTTCCTGCTTTATGCTTTTGCCTGATTTTTCTTGCGTTTACCAGTTTCTATCTTTTTATGCTGCCACCTTGCTTTTAGCTAACTTCTTATTATTTCTAATTTTTCCACTTGAATAGGTGAGGTCCACCTTGTCCTCATGCGCCCTCCTAGCCATGTGAACATCATTGCTTTCCAAAAATTTGATTAATAATAATAAGGAATTAATTATTAAAATTCAAAATATTAAAATTATTAATTACTATAGGCCTTGTACCAAAATTCATCCCCATTAATTAATTATCCTCAATTTTATTCTTCTTCCTAGAACCTTAGGGATTGGAGGGTCCAAGTCTTGACCAAATGGACACTAGGGGAGGAACATGACAACAAGGGGAATCGATATAAAAAATATTTGATCGTCGTAAAACGTGAAACATTACTTACACTTGGTAATTTGAAAAGGGTTTCGATCACATGCTACCCGTTGACCTAGTTGTGAGGTGTTAGGGTTTGAAATACAATATAAAGTAGAGTAATCTCATTACGATTTTATCCCCAACTTCCTGAATGACGTTCATTGCTCATGCCACCAGGATGGAAGAATCTTCCAACTCAACCACCAGCTCAGAAAACACACTCGTCATGCTTCCAGGTAGGTTTTTGTTTTATTTGGTAAATTCGTTACACTCAGTTGCACTTGATTTGGTGTCAATGGGTTAGGTAGAAATCGTTATTTTTCCCTAGATTTCATGCTTTCAGACCATATTTTATTTTAAAAGACATCACAATAAAAGGAATCATTCAACCCTATCCCATAGTTGTATCTTCACACATTCGGGATGCTAGTTTATCAAGTTTAGATACAGTTAGTGAAACGACCTTAAACCCTAATAAGTTTGATAACGATTGAATGGAGCTCGATGACATGTCAAGACCATATATGTTGTATCAATCGTGGGACTTGTGGATTCGCTAATTTTCATCCATTGTGGGAGTGTAGTTCATCTCGAACTTGCTTATACGAATTTTTGAGCTTAGTTCGACCATGAACCCTAATGTATCCTTGTTCTTCTTCTTGCTCACATTTTGGCCCTAAGAGCTCAGTTGGGAATGTTTTGATTTGGGGAAAACATATGGAAACCCTAGCCTCGAAGTTTTTATTAACAAGAATTCAAACAACGATTCCCTATTTTTTAACCCTGGCCAACATGTCTTTTATAGTTGTGGATATTCAAACTAGGATTGGATCCCTAAGCTCGATAGGCCTATGTAGTAAGAGCGGTTGAGCTTTGAAGGCATTGCTCGACCATTTTTCTTTCTAATATTCAATATGGTCATTTGCTTGATAAAATGCTTAATTTGATTCCTTGTTTTCAAAATGTTTGCATAATAGAAGATTCTTCAAATTTGCAATTGCTTCGTTGGTAGTTTTCATTGAAAAAAAATTATGAATTGCTTAATAGCATGGACATTTGGTATTATATGTAGTTTCATTTGATTAATCTTATTGAATAATAGATCTTCTATGGTTTAATATTGTGTTTAGTATTTGTTTGAAGCCCTCATTTTATCGTTATTCTTAGATTAAACCCATCTGGTTGTATTATGAATGGGGACAATGCCACTCTTTGATGATTCTCTTATGTCATAGGATCTAGAGATGACTAAAATAACCTATAACCACAATTACAAGGTGGTGGAATCAGATTCAGATGTAGAAATGATCCTTGAAACTACTAAGGAAACTCGATTCAAGGATACAAAAGATTGCACGGGAATAGTCCTTGAATATAAGTGGGGATAACTCTATCACCTTATAAGGGATAAGAATATACCAGATGCAAGAATAGAAGAGACAGTGATATACCAAAATATCAAGAATTCTGGCCTCTACAAAGCTTCCACATGACCAGAGTTGTTCTCATGTTTAGAAGTAATCAGCTGGATTATTCCACATATAGACGTAAATTTTAGAATCGTTTCGGGAGATAATGGAAACGGATTTTTTTCATTCCATCCCACACATATAAGCACAACATACAAATTTCCAGTGCCCAAAGTACTCCTGACAAATGAATGGTTCAAGAGTATAAATTTATACCATTCAGAATGCACAAAGAAAATGTTACTCCCCGGTAAGCAACTGAGGAAAAGGTCTAGTGGAGAGGACAAAACCAAGAATCTGAAGACTCCATTCAGGGTCATCACGATGCTTTTATGTAGGATATATGGAAAAGAAAATGTGAATATCTACAAAATCAGCTGGATTTCACTGATGTACCACGTCACAACACACAACACCATATTTTTCTAGGAATATATCATTTCGAAAAATATGGCTTAGGCTATATCAGAAGCTTAGGAAGGGTTGAAGAAAAACAAGGTTGAATTATATATGTCATCGTATTTATTTGATTTCATTCTCATCATAAATCCTTTCCCAAAGCTAGGATGCCATTGGGTTCCAAACGAGACGCCAATTTTTGTGGCCTACCATATCATGTGGGATCATAAACATGCGAGCTTCTACAATTTGATCTGCGAAGAATTTTTGATGCCTTTATATCGATTGATCTTCCATGAAGAATCGAATTGTATGTCTGATGCGGCATTAGAAGTTAGCAGTGAATACGGAGATTATTATTTCACTCCAAAAGGAACTTATCTCTACATGTATGGAGGCACGAATATTCCTTCATTGATGCCCATATATGTTACAAACTACATCGTTTTGAAGGAGGTAGTGAGGCAGGTGTTTATAAATGGTATAGGAAATTTTTTTGATGATAATAAAAAGGCTTCATATCCCACTCTCATTTGTGATTGGATATTCTAAATTCAACAAGGTTAAAGGAGATTAGGGATTTGTGAAAGAACTAGAGGATTACCATTTTGTAGAAAAGATCTTTGTTAGAAACGATAGCCAGCAAAAAGTAGAAAAACATTGTTCATCATGTAGGATCAGTTTTGAATATACTGATCATTTTTTGAAATATGAAGAAGTATATAGAAGGGCAAAGAAAATTGTATATTTGAACAAGAGGTTCGAAAAAAAGACGGAAGCCAACTCCAACAAGACAAAAGAAGATCTAGAAGGAACAACAAGAAAGAAAAGTAAGCAAAAGCTCTGGCAGCAGAAAATGCAAAAAAATGCAGGAGGAGGATCTGGATAAGAAAAGGGAAGAAGAAATACAAACAGAAGAAAGAGAAAATGAGGAAAGAAGGAAAGCTGAGCAAGAAAAGGTAGATAAAAAAGATGCAGAAATGTAGGCGAAAAGGTTAAAAGATCAAGCTAAGCAGAAAATTGTAGAAGAATAAAAGAGATTGGAAGCAGAAGCACTGCAGAAAAAATAGAAGAAGAAGAAAAAGTCAAGAAATTTGTGGAAGACAAGAAAGTACAGGAAGAAAGTGGACAGCAAGATATGGAGATAGATAATTCCACTAATCCTGATACTGAAGTTCCTCTTACGAGGGGTCATCTCCCGTTGGCTGATCTTAGACTCACACCATTTATGCCATCAAATCATCACTCCGTCTCTAAACTCAAGACGATAGTTTTTGACCCACAAAGAAATACCATTATAAAAAGAAGAGAGAAAATATTGAAGACAACTACATAACCAAACATTGTGACAGTACAGGAAAGTACAATGGTGGAAGGCACACATAAAGACCCGAAATTCATAGCTTCCATCAATGTTGTTATTGCTCAAGCAAATACATATAATATCGATAAGTTGACAGAATATTTAGAAAGGATCAAGGACAATATGATCAAACTAAAGGACAACTTGGTACAAGCTCGCAGTGAAGGAATAGAGATGAGAAGACAGGGGGGTGCTATGGAGTTAGAAAATGAGAAAATATTGCAGACTGTTCTGAATCTCGAAGATGAAAAGGACTCTCTAAATGTACATGTAGTAATAATGAAAGGGGAAAAAACTAATTTATAGGATCAAATAAATGTGTTACAAGAAAAGGAAGCTCAACTAGACCAGCAGATAGAAACTATGATGATAGAAAAGGGATCTTTGCAAGTTCGGATAGTTGAATTAACAAGAGAGAAATAATCCTTGATGGAGCAACTCAAATTTGCTCAAACACAAACACAATACCTAACACCATTTCATGAGCATGATTTTGAATTGCAGACACAATCATTTCACTCTCAAGAATTTCTCATTGAGAAAACTTAGGAGTTGAAGGAAATGGTTACCAGATTGAAGCATATTTATGAAGAGGCTTCAACTGTAAAGCAAAAATTAGCAGGGACATATGATAAGATAAAGAAGTTAATTTCCTGGAAGGGGAAATCCAAATAAATTCCTGCACATCTACCAAAAATAACCATTGTTGAGCTAAAGTTGGACATAGCACTCTTAGAGAGTTGTCGAAAGGTAGAGAAGAAGATACAGAATGAAGCACAAAAGTTGCTTACAAAGTGTGAGGACATTTATCAAGCAATACGCAAAGCATTTGAGAAATGTCATCTTCCACCTCCTCATGCCATTGACAAGCTAACACCAAAGGAGCAGCGTCTAGCGGAGTTAAGAAATATCCTGAATGAAGACATTGCTTATATAAAGAAGATGGACTCACTCACTACAGAATACCTTCAACAACATATTGGACAAGCTACTATGAACGCTTATTTTTTAGGAGAAGGTCAAAAAATTGCACCAAAGGGGTTGATTGATATGGTTAAAGAATTATATGTCCATGAAATAGCTTTGAAATTATTAGATCCTCAACAACTAAACGCAATATCTTATGAAAGTGATCTTTGGAATGACTACATCCAAAGTCAAGAGAATATGCAATCTGAGTGATGTAATATTGTAATTTTATTTTATTTTAGCTAGTTTTGATTGCAACCACAAAAGGACAAATTTTGGAAAACCAAGGGTTGGGGGAATATGACGTGATGAGTCATGTCAATACAGATTTTGTAAAGATAAATAGGAGAGAATATAATAGAAAGGGGATTTCGACTTGTGAAGTTTTGAACTAGTATCATTTTGTTAGAAAATTATTTTTCTGCTAATGAGAAAAGGCGATTTTGTTGGGTAAAGGCGTACATGGATTATTGCATGGATATATGTGAATGAATGTGCAGAATTATTTCTTCATTTTATTCATCAAATATGATATAAGATCTTTCCTGTTCTATTGGATTTATTTAATGGTATGTGAATCATTTTACTATTCATAATTATGAAATGTAATTTTCAGTGTGATTATGAGTACTGAATGAATTAATGATATACCAAAGCTATATTTGTGTGAATGTTATACTGTGATTGTGAATACATTTCATTAAATAGTTATCTGTTGAAGTTGCAATAAACAATTACATTCAATACTCTTACTTTAATTTCGCTCCTTGCAAGGATATGCTATCTTACATAGGTTAAAGTTATGTTTTTTGGTATTGTAGTTCTAGATGATTGGTAAGACAGAGGTGGTAAGACGAAAGGTAAGAAACTGCGCATCACTTTGTGAGGCCTCTGTATGCATGTCAAAGCTAGCTTACGTAGGATTATGCATATTTAGAGTTAGGATTTTGCATTTTCAATGCTTAATAATAAAATTTAAATGGTGGATCGGGATGTAATCAGTAAACTCACTTTAAAACGCACCCTACAGTAGTTGAACCGCAAACCGGATGGATTCCCCATTCCAACTAGTGAATAGTCTAGTTGGGAATTTTCATTGGGGAGAATCCCTATTGTCGACGCAAGGATTTTTCTAGGACTCAATAGATTTTTTGCTAGAAGGAGGGCCGCTAGTGTGAGCCTGGTAGAGGAATTCCTTTCTCCCAAGGAAATTTTTCTGGGTCTCCATTTGAAACACCTCAACCAAAAGATTTAATTCCTAAAACTGGACAAGAAACTAATTATCAGGAAAATCCTAACTCTGAAACTGAGCACATTGAGAATTTATATGTTGTTCCCCATCAAGAAGTAGATAGTCTTAGGATATATACCAGGTCTTACATAAGGAATATTGGAGGATTACCCATAGTTATGTTATTACCTAGAAGAAGTGCTCCTAGAAGAAGTGCTATACAAAATAAGGACTTTGTTCTTGTTGAATCATTGCAAGAATTAGTTTATTTATCTATATAATAAATACTGGATCTTATCAATCAATTGAGACCATCTTCTCCAGAGTCAGTCTCTTCTCCACACATACAATCACCCCCACGTTCTCCTCCTCATTCACCTCCTCGTATTGGAAATATGGCTCATAATGTTAACCAACCACCGGCTTGGAGAGCTAAAGAACCATTGAATTTACCTGCTCCTTTACATGATATGCCTAAACATCATGAGTCGGTGTTACCTAAGTTTGATCCCGGAAAAGGAATTTATGCAGATGATCATTTAAAAATATTTTATATGGCATTGAATCTATTGGATGTGGAACATGAAAATGTTGTGTGTCGTCTATTCCCTTATATGTTTGAACCTAAAGCTTCATCTTGTTTTTTTAGTTCACAAATTGGTTCTATATCTGATTGGGACAGTTTTGAAATATGCTTAAGTAAGTTTGGTGAACAGCAAACTTTAGCTTCACTTATGAAGGAGTTACTATCTCTTAAGATGGATAAAAGGGAAAACGTGCATGATTTCAATCAAAGATTTCCCATTGTTTTGAGCAAATTTAGTGCTGCTAAAAAACCTGCTGAAGAATCCTTAATTGAATATTATACTACTGCATTACATCCATCTCTAGCTATGTTTGTTAAACGTTCATGTAAAAATACTTTAACGGATAATTTTGAAGAAGCTAAGAAGGTTGAAACATACATGAAAGTATTGTGAAACATGCTGCAAAAATAGAATCCAAACCTATAACTTCCAAGAAACCATTGTTATTGACAAAACCTACAGAAGAAAAATCAACTGATTTAGAAAGTGTAGTATAACTGGTTCAAAAATTATCCAATAAGATAGTGGACTTGGAGAAAGAAAAGGGAAATAGCTCGTCTATAATGAAACCTTTCAAACCCTTTTATAAGAAAAGAGAAGAAAGTCCAAAACCTCCAACAAATGAAGCATATGTCCTTAATTTGAATGAAGTTAGCATGGATCATTTCTATACATTTCATCAAGAACATCATTCTGGGAATACTTTTCCACAATGGATCAATTCCATGACCTTAGTAATGAATCAACTATTGGATAAACAACTTCTAGAACAGGAAGATGAGGATAAAGTTCAATGAAAGGAAACAGGAGATGATAATGAAGAAACTACACTTGTTTTATGGGATTGGGAACCAAGTCTTGATTTAAGAGATGAAGAAGAAATCGAAGAAATCCAAGTCTCATCTATTGATTATGCCACTAGGATTAAAGTATCAGTTAATGACCAAAGAATATCACTCCCCAAAGAAAAAACAAGTAATGATGTTGTAAAAAATTAGAGTAGAACTAATATTGTAACTCAACCACCACCAAAATTGACAGAGAAAACGGATCTAACAATCCATCGAAAGTCATAAAAGGAACATACTCTATGACTCATAAGAAACAAACCATTCATTAAACAATCCTTATGTAGGCGGAAATATTGGAGGAAATTATAGCATGGGGTATGATATTGTTGAAGATATTAAGAAGACAAAAGCTAATGTATCTATATTTGAAATGTGCAATTTACCACATCAAAGAAAGAGATTGCTAGAATATTTTGATCTAAACACAACAACAAGTAACTCTGCCAATAAATATAAGTAGCAAGCTATCATTGAATCCAATCCTGAGATCAATGAAGCCAGCATTGGCAGTAAATCAAAATCTTATACCCCACATTTTCTTCTCACTTTTGTGATATTTAATTATAATGTGCACAATTGCTTGGTGGATTCAGGATCTTCATCTAAAATCATGCCATTTTCAATTTGTAACAAAATTCATGGTTAGCCAATTTCATCTCCCTCTATGATCATTCAACTTGATAGATCAGACGTCAAAGTAATAGGGGAAATGAAGAATGTTTTAATTAGATTGGTTGTTGATTCAAGGATCTGTCAATTTGTTGGCATAGTTGTGGTTGATATTCCAGAGGATTATGGATTGATATTAAGTAGAGATTGGTCAAGTAAATTAAATGGTTATTTCGCAAATGAGTGGTCTCATTTGTGGCTACCTTATCAGAACAAGCAGAACCAGATTAAGGCACTAATGGAAACGCACATGAAATTCAATGTCACTGAGTTGGAAGGAAAGAATGAACCAGTTAACTTTTCATATTCTGTGTTGGGAAATTATTTTCTAGAAACAGAACTCAAATGTTATCAATTTGAAACTACTGGTCATAATTCAGACACACAGTTCGATCTTCTTCAATTTTCATGGACTGATGAAAATGAAAGTAATATAGTAGAATTAGTCACTAACCTAGATGTAAATATTAGTTCTGATAGAGTAGAAGTTAAATTTTGGAATTTATATTTTGATGGCTCCAAGACATAGGAGGGAGCAGGAGCTAGTTGTGTTCTTGTAGATCCTCAAGGAAAAAGAGTATTTCTCTCTTGTATATCAGAATTTCAATGCACCAATAAAACATTTGAATATGAGGCCTTGATTCAAGGACTTAAAAAGGCTATTGATTTGAATGTTAAAAATTTTAAAGTTTTTGGTGATTATGAGATAATTGTCAGGAAAGTAAGAAACATTGTTCATTTCTTATCTCCACACTTGAAAGGGTATCAAGCTGAGGTACGGAATTTGATTTCAAACTTTGATTCTTTTAATATAGATTATATTCCTAGATAACAGAATTATGTTGTTGATTTATCAGCTACTTCTGCTTCTCTTTTAGTTCCCCTTAATGATAAATGTTCTATTGAATTGATTTTCAAACCATATGTCCTAGACAATGTTACTAATTGGAGAGTATTCGATAATGATGAACAAAGTATTGACTTATTGATTGATGAAGACACATTCAAAGGATCGATTAATGATGACGAGGAACATTAGTCAAATCTAGAAGATGGAAATGAAAATCGGTCCAAGGGAAACTTTATGCCAAAAGGAGTGTGTACTTTAGAGAAACCATTCAATTTGTAGCATAAGTTCTGAAAGCCAGCAAATGTCAAGACAAAAAATTCTTCGATGCAGTATGAATTGGTAAATTTGGGAACAAAACAAGAACCAAAGTATGTCAATTTAGGAAAATGTTGCTCACTTGGTGAAAGCCATAAGTTTATAAGATTATTTTAACAATATAAAGATGTCTTCGCCTAGACTTATGATGACTTGAAGACTTATGACACTAGCATCATACAACATGTTAGTCCAATCAAATAAGGTGCTAAGCCTTTTCAGCAGAAACTTCAAAAAGTGCACCCCACTTTGGATTCACTTATTCAGAAAGAATTGAATAACTTGCTAGATGATAATATTATTTTGAAGGTTAGGCATTCTAAATGGGTGGAAAACCTTGTACCTGTAAGCAAGAAGTCCAGAGAGATAAGATTGTGCGTGAATTTTAGAAATTTGAATAGAGCATCAAACAAAGATAATTATCATGTCCCGCCTATGGAACAAATTTTACAACTTGTATTAGGATCAGATATGTTCTCCTTGTTAGATGGATTTTCAGGATATAACCAAGTATTAGTGCCCAAGAAGGATCGTCTTAATACGACTTTCTGTACAAAATGGGGAACATTTGATTACAGAAGAATGCCATTTGTCCTGATGAATGTTGGAGCCACATTCCAAAGGGACATGGACATCGCTTTTCGAGGATTAATCGGCCACGGTGTAGTGGTGTATTTGGGTGATGTCACAGTTTTCTCCAAGAAGAGGGAAGACCATGCTTTTCATCTAAAACAAATTTTTGAACGATGCAGAAAGTATGGTATCTCCCTCAATCCAAAGAAAATTATATTTGTTGTGTTAGAAGGGAAATTACTAGGACACGTCATCTCACAGAAGTGAATATTGATTGACCCCGAAAGGATACAAGCGATACTTCAAATTCCCATGCCCCATAATAAAAATTCCATGCAATCATGTATGGGAAAAAATAATTTTGTTCGAAGGTTTGTACCGTATTTTGCACAAATTGTAAAACCTTTACAACAAATGGTAAAACATGATGTGCAAATTAAATGCACTGAAATTGAAAAGAATTCCTTTAAGGATATTAAAACCACAATTGCTCATGCCCCATCATTAAGCAGTCCATATTTTGAAAAGGATTTCATCATTTACACTTTCACGTCCAATCATTCCCTTACAGCAGTGCTCACTCAAAAAGGAGAGTAGAGAGATGAATATCCAATATCGTTTATGAGCACTGGATTACAAGGGGCTAAAATTAACTATCCATATGTGGATAAACAAGCTTATGTTGTTTTTTAAGTATGTAAAGCAATTTAGACCTTACATTTTGAAGAATGGGACCAAATTCATAGTACCTCATCCAGTTGTCCGATCGTTGTTTGTACAAAAGGAATTGGGAGAAAGATGCGGGAATTGGGTAACAACATTACAAGAATATGACCTAGAGTTTAAACCCGCTAATATTGTCAAAGGTCAAGGTTTATGTAAGTTACTTACTGAAAATTCAACCAAAGAAATGAATGGATGGGACAATGAACCTAAGATGAATTTATTAGAGGTTTGTTCCATTCACACTATTCATGATTCATGGTACCCAGATCTAGCCCATTATCTACAGCATGGATACTCTCCAGAACATTGGAATTCTAAGCAAAGAAGAGCTCTTTGTTTGAAGTCAGCTGCATATTAGATAATCAATGGAGTACACTTTCAGAAAAAACTATGATGGTGTGTTTCTTAGATGCTTGGAAAAGAAATATGCAGAGAAAGTGGTGAAATAATTGCATGATGGTCCTGTTGTAGGTCATTACTCACTACTTCTCATGAAATTTTGAGACCGGGTTACTATTGGCCTACTGTTTTCAAAGATGCATATGCATATTCCTGAAAATGTGTTTTGTTCCAAAAGAGTGTCGAAATATTAGCGAATCCAACAGCATCGTTGCAACCAGTTATCATCTCTGAACCATTTGAGAAATGGGGCTTAGACATCATTGGAGAAATTAACCCAACTCCTCGATGCAGCATCATTACATTCTTACAGCTACAGATTATTTTACTCGATGGATTGAAGCTTTCCCTTTGCGCAAAGTCAACGAGGATGATTTTATTAAATTTCTGAAAGAAAACATCATAACCAGGTTTGGGGTTCCAATTTTTTTAGTTTTGGACAATGCTTCATATTTGTCTTCTTTGAAATTAAGTGAATTTTTTGTTGAAAGTGGAATTAAATTGCATTATTATTCAAATTATTATCCACGAGGGAATGGGCTAGCATATTCTATGAATAAAAACTTGATTAGGATTTTAAAGAAAACAGTTATTGAAAACCAGAGAAATTGGCATGTAGCTCTTCCTAATGGGTTGAGATGGTCACTCCAAAGAATGCTCTAGGGGTTTCCCCTTACACATTGGTTTATGGAAAATATGTTATACTTCCACTAAATGTTCTTTTTCCTTCCTTACAGTTAGCCCAATCATCCAGAGGATCCAACAGCAAAATTATACAATCAAGAATTAATACCCGTTTGAAACTTGAAGAGGAAAGAGAAAAGGATAGAAACAAGTTTAAGCTTCATCAATGCATTGTTAAGAGATGGTTTGATAGTCGGAAAGCAGGGAAGAAATATTTTGAGGTAGGAGACTTAGTTCTGAAGTGGGATCAACCCCATGAAGAGAAGGTAAAGCACACCAAGTTTCAACATTTATGGCTTGGCCCTTACACCATCGCTGAGAAACTTGGCCCGAGAACCTATGGATTACAAGATCTGCAAGGGGAAGTGGAAACTCTTCCCATAAACAACCAAGAACTCGAGCAATATTTTTCTTAGTTTAGGAAAAAAATTGTACATAAATAAATTCTCCTTTTTTATTGTTTTTATTTCTTATATCAACCCAGTTGTTATATCTTTAGAGTCAACTAATTTTAGTATTTGATTTTGTTTTGGGATTTTGAATAAAGTCAGCTCAATAGTCAGAGTGATGAATTGGAAGCTATGATATGATATTATTCGTGGAAGATCTCTTAAGTGAAGACTCAGAATTTAGAAGGTGTGAGAATTGTTTCGAAATTTAAAATTTTCTTATTTTTGTGAAAACTCATTGATGTGAATTCAAACATTATTATTTTGAGTATTTTAGTATGTCTACCTTGTATTGTCACTCTTTTTCTTGTAAAAATTATCACATGGTCCATTCTAAACTAAAATGTGCTAAATCATGAGTAAATAGTTAGGATAAATATTTCTTGGTTACTATCTTGAGGCTCCGCTCACTAAAATACATAAATAGCCCTGTCTCAAGTAGTATACTATGGTCGACCCATGGAAAGGAAGCAATTCATGCAGATGTATAGCAATCAAAATGATCTTATACCAAAGTATCAAATCCAAAAAGGAACAAACAGAGTCAGCATCTCCCTAATACAAATATCCATCAGATTCAAAATTGGATACTTGAAGGATTAAATGAAGACATGAACGTACAAAGTAGATCAAGAGGCTACTTCTAAATATACTTTAAAAATGCTCTTTTCCGTCCGTGGGTACAATAAGCAAAACAAAATAATTATTTCCCACACAAAAGGAAATTATGGATGGAATATCCTAGGAAATACCTCTGAAGACAAAGGGAACTGTATATTAGAGAAACTCAAGCATCAAATAATTATAATGCATCAAAGAAATGCATATGGTATAGTAATTGTCACGTCCCCTCTGTGTTGGAGAAAACTCACTATGGCTTGGGGTGTACCACAACATACAGATGACTACCAGAAATCAACTCAATTCTCAGAACTATGCTATATAAATGGCAATGCTAAGATAAGGAAGAAGATAACCAACCTTGATCCAAACATTTGATGTAGATCCCCGTTGGAGCTTTTCAATCCATGCACTTGAATCTGCAAATTAGTCTTGATAGCTAATATACAAGTACATATAATATATAAATGACATTAACATCATCAATAGAAATGGCCCATGATATAACAAGTAAATGCAACCCAAGGTAAGATAAACAACATTTACAACATTAATGGACGAGAATATGAGTATTTCTATTAACAAACAAGAAGAAGTACAAAGTGATACGACCTCTTGCCGGCAACCAATCTGAACCAAGATCTGGATCAATCCACTTGTGCCTCCACCACTTCAATCCTCCATGAATGGCAAACTCAAACTAGATAGGAGTTTGGAAGGTGAACATAAAGGGTTCACAGCTACAAGGATCAATGAGTGTAGACTCAAGATAGGGAAAAAATCCACTAGCGTTCTCTTGCTCTTCTTTCTCCTCTCATCCATAAGCCATATGTGCTCAATATATAGTCCTCTCAAAGGTAAGTGAAAGGACACATCAAGACATTACTTAGGTAGATGGAGAGCCAAAGGTCACCCAATGACCGCTTTCTAGGAATAAAAAGTAATAAACTAGTGATTTTTACCATTTTACTTGATACACGCGGGCTATAGTGATGCAACTCACGGGTACGCATGCTATAATGATGCAACATGCGAGTAGAAATAAAAATAGGGCTGAAGGATATAAAGTGAATCTGAGTCAGTGAAATGGATCCTACAGGCCAAAGAATGCTGATGCTCACAGGGTGGAAGATTACGGTGTAACAAATGCCCCCTAATGTGTGAGGTCAGAGACTGATGCTACGATGACCGAAATACATTATAAAACTCAGAAGTGGAGTGATGAAGACACAAGTGGAAAGAGAACCTCACTCGTCACAATACAATAGTATCCTTGAATACATGTCGGTAATACAATAATCTGATACAATGGTCATGAATAGGCAGTACATAGTGAATACATGTCATAAGTGATCATAGCCATGATCCCTCTACAGTAAGATATGGTCTCCTGCTGAAAAGGAAACAACTGGTGCAAACTGCAGGTACAAACTGCTGATATCTGAGAGGTGATATCTCATATGTAAAGTCAAATTCATAAGTAGCATATTGAATGCCACTATCGCCTGGGGTCTTCTACACAAGTCTTCGACGGTGCAAGTCCCATCAAGTGAATAAAAGGAGTTGGGGTCAAACCTGATGTGACATCGTCTAATTACTAGTCAATGATGTATACCGTTAACAGACGCAAGATAACCCACCAATAATGAAAATGGGCATCAAGGCACAGAGTACAATCATCGGAGTGTGAATAAATGAGTTGAAGTCGAACACTAGGATGAATCCAGTGATCAGGGGACATTGATGTATTCCTAAAAATTTCGATGGCGAGAGAACCTTCCACTAATGACTGCAAGCCTCAAGGTACTCAACCGAACTCTAAGCCTCAAGTCCCAGAATAAATGGGTTGAAGTCGATGGAACGATACTCGCTAGAAGGAGGGCATTAAGGCATCCCCCATCAACCAGCATGAGGTACCAGCTACGCTAAAATATTTGGAAGAAATCAGGTAAAATAGAATGACTCAATAAGGATGGCCGACATGCGATGGTCAAGATATTTGAGGAGTGGCCGACACTGGTTCAGGACTTCCTTTGAACAAGAGCATGAGCAAGTGGATAGAATCGAGCAGCATAGACTTGACATAAACTGTGCAATGCAAGAGGCATTACAGAGGGCTCCATAATGACTGGAAGCTTAACCAATCGGTGGAGAAAAATGAGAAACAAGTACAGCTCCTAAGGTCCAACTATAGTCCCAACTCATAATGTACGAAGTGGAATGAATGCTCTATTCAAAGGCGACACAACAGCTGCCAACAAGAAATAGTAACTATAATCCCGTCCGGCTTTTTGGAATATTTGATTCTTTTGGTCTTTTTCATATTTGGGAAAAGCTTGAAAAAGAATAAAATTGCTTATAGTACAATAAGTGAGGGGACGAGTGTCAAATAGCGAGCAGACTAATTCCAAGCAGTGGAACATACCTATGATCAATGCAAGGAAGTGCATGTAGGATGTGGACACTCGGGGGGTATGTTCCCTCAGGGTCAAAAGGTGATCAAATTGTGAAGGGAAAATATATAAGCTCTGCAGGGCTCGATAGGGAAAAGTGCTCAAGCACCAGTCTAACAATTGAGTAAGCGGGAGCCGGCACAAGGCTCAAGTGGCAAGCAGGATAATGCAATGCAATCACAACATGATATAACTGAGGGGAGTCCTTAAGGGACATGGCCAGCATAAGACAAAGTAGAGTATGAGTCTTTATCGCAATTTCATGGCGTAACTACGAAGGACTCCCAAACGTAAGGACAAACAACGGCATGGGCACCAGAATGCACAAAGGGGTTCTAACTAGGGTACCCATGTTCTGAAAAGCCCTACTGCCGCATAACAACACTTCTATAGCAGTTTGAAGGTTCTGTGTCGATTACGAAGCGGGGTCGCACCTAGGGTTTATGAAAATGGTCAATAGGTCAAATGTAGAATGCATATGGAAATGCCATCTAACCTATATGCCAAGTGTGAAACGTACCTTCCGTAGGTGTGAAAAGGTCCAGAACGACTCTCGCCGAAGAAATCTGATTAAAAATACTACTTTGAGACATTATATTAGTCCATAACGGCACAAAACGGTAAAAACTATAGACAAGTGGGTCCTAAAAATAATAAATAGTAATAAAAATTTACAATTTACAATTCATTTTTACTATTCACCACATTTGGATTTTTTGGTTAGTTTTCACTTGAAAGTTCAGTTGCCGATTCTGGGAGCTAGGAGCGACCGTTCATCGAACCGTCCGGAGCAGGTTGGTAGTCACTTCCATACCTTTCACTTCAATGCTTTCATTTTAATTTTCAGCGGTGGGTTTTTAGTTTGTCCAAGCCCTAGATGGCTTCGGCGCTACCCATGGGCTATAACTATGCAGGTTGCGAGTAGGGAACCAAACGCGCAGTCAAAAAATAGACTGGCCGCGGGTACCCACACCTGTATACAAATTAGCCTACGGGTACAGCCGTGAAAAATTTTTTATACAAGAAACTGATCAAAAGTTGTTTGTTTCTCTATCCAGGATGGTTCTAGAGTGGAGGGAGACAGAGCATGACCAAGTTGATGAGGCCATGCGCAATGATGTGCAAGCACAGCAGGGATTGCAAGCATGTGGGTTGTACAAGTTCTGGAGTATAGGGGGTTTAAGGGCCCAAAACCTATTACTCCATCACCTGATAGACTATTGGGATGTGGACGCACAGAACTTCATCCTCAACGGTAAAACCCTCACACTGGAAGTGGAAGATATCTACTTCATTACTGGTTTGTCCCGTAGAGGTCAGGTGGCAAGTCTTCGATCTCGGACCGTGGGTGGTGGGATCACTGTTCAGGACTACATAGTGCGGTATTGTCCCGCAAACACACAAGCGGTGGGAATTCAAGTGCCCGTCAATGCCATGGTAGATCTGAGCACAAAGATCATTATGGCTACCTTGGTGCGGATCACTGGATCCAAAGCTCTGCACCAGGCATCCAGGTTTATGATGTTCTATGCATCACAATGCATGCAACCTATGGTATTCGACTGGTGTACTACACTGCTGGTGTCTATGAAGACACAATTGATAGAATGCAAAGAGGGGAAGGCGAAAAACTTCGGGTATGGTAGTATCCTATGCAGCTTCTTATTTGAGAGGGTTCCGGGGGCTTAGTCCGAGGGTAGATGTCCCTCCTCACAGCCTCTGTGATCCAGCCCTGACTCGGTGGGATGAGATCTTGACAAAACAGGGTGGTGGCCATCTCGCGTCACCATATACTGAGGAGTTCTTCCGCTGGTGGAACCGGCAGGTGATCGCTATAGAGGACTATCCCTATGCAGGGATAGACTTCAAACAGGATCAGGACATGCTGCTCCCACTAGGCGCAGCATTCGGAGACATTGGTGAGTACTCTTTTCAGTGTTTTTTGTGTATTAAATTTTTATGGATTTTTTATTATAGATGAAATACAAAAATCTTTTTGGTGGTAGTATCAAGGGCTAAAGTTTGACTGTTTGCTCGCAGACAAAGGCCCAGTGAGAGCCAAGGGATTCCCGAGACATGGTCATCGGGGTAGAGGTGATGAGGCAGGAGATGTTGCAGCAAGGCGCACTCTACAAACATTACAGCGCAACATATCACAGATGGCTTCCCTGGTACCACAGATAGAGGTGGCCCGAGTACCTGAGGCCATGCAGTGCCAAGTAGTGGGTGTTCCTGGTGAGTGGGTGCGGCTACTGCAGTGGGTAGCCAATGCAGTGCAGTATTTCTACGAGACACATCCCGTCGAGGCAGCAGCTAGGCCTCCTCGTAGAGATTAGATATCTCAGGATCTCATTTTTGTATCGATATGTATATTTTTGAGGGCTACGGGCTCCTGTTTTGTATGACACTACCATTTTTGGACATATTTATATATATAAAACTTTGGTTCTCGGTTCTACTATCTATGTGTATGTACAAATGTATGAATGTCTTCTTATATTTGCATGCTTCATGATGAATGTGACAAATTCCAATCTAATACATAGTTAGCGTATGCATCAGATATATGATTAACACTTCTCGGAACATGTATGTATGTAATTGAAACAAAATATCATTCCAAGAGTCTTACCCTTAGGGATTTCCGTAATAGCGTAGGATCTCGCACACGGTACTATCCATTTAGCTGAGACACAACTAGTTGTGAATCTAGGAGGACTTCTAAAGACTAGACGCCATGGGAAATGGCATACCGAAGTAGCTCAATGATGGCACTATACTCAGCCACATTGTTAGATGTAGGACCAAGACAAGCACCTCCTGAGGACACAACTAGGTGGTCAGGTGAGAAAACAACCCAGGCAGCAGAAGCAAGCTGCTGTGTATGACGGCTAGCACCATCCGTGAATCCTAAGAACGTAGGAAACTCCGCTGACATCTGTCAATCAAATGGAAGCTAATCAACAGACCCGAAAACCAAAAGAAATCTAAACTATGTACATAAGCAACTATACAATAGTATACAAAAGTATCATCCTGAACCAGAGGTTCAAGCATAATACCGCTTGAGGTAGAGCCCATTTCTAGGTTGCTTCAAGATAGTCCCCTCATATTCTTCTAATTCATAGGCTCCTTTTTCCAGGACACGCCTCATGATGTAAGGACCATGCCACATGGGGTTGAACTTGCCTGCCCCAAGGGGTTCTTTAGCTTGGTCATATAAGAGGACCAAGTCACCTTCAGCATATTGCCAGGGACGGACAGACCTATCATATTGAACCTTAACATGACATTTGTTGGCTTATATGGCCACAGCGGCATCTCGACGCTGCTCGTCAAGTTGCTCAAGGTGGATTAAATGTTGCTCAAGACCCATCGTATCAGGGAGGAGCTCTATGGCCAGTTTAAGTGAAGGGATCTCGCATTCAATCGATAAAAGTGACTCCACACCATGAACTAGCTGAAACGGTGAGAAACCGGTGGAAGTCTTGAATGTGGTTTGATACACCCACAAATCAGGATATAACATGATGTGCCAATTGGTCTTGCTTTGTTGGATGGTACATTGGAGAATGGTCTTCAAAGACTTATTGACTGCTTCTACTTGACCATTTGCTTGGGGATAATAAGAAGATGAGTGTTCTTGACGAAACCCAAGCTTGAGAGACAAATCCTCCATCATCTTGTTTTGAAAGTGACTGCCATGGTTAGTGACAATCACTTTCGGAATACCGAACCGAGTTATAATCTGATTGAATACAAAGTGGGTTGTTGTAGCACCATCGGCTTTAAAGGTAGGCATGGCCTCAGCCCATTTGGAAAAATAGTCCACGACCACTATGATATGGTGATGCCCCCCAACCGAAGCTGGTTTGCAATCCATGAAATCCACCCCCCAACCGAAGCTGGTTTGCAATCCATGAAATCCACCCCCCACTTAGTGAAGGGACCGCCGGTGACGACCAAATGAAGGGGCGCTGGATGCGAGTGTCTGTTCCGAGAAAACACCTGGAAAGAGTGACATCTCTTCACAGCATTAACACAATCCTTAAAAATGGAAGGCCAGAAATAAACGGCTCGCATAACACGCTGGGCTATAGCAAGCCCGGATAAGTGACTGCCACACGCCCCAGCATGGCAATCATTAAGCACCCGCTCCACTTTTTCGTGAGTTAAGCAATGACGGAGGATAGAATCCTTTCCTCAGAGCTACAAAGTGTCACCGACGATAGTATAATCTTTAGCGTGATGTTTCACACGTCGTCGCTCATCTCGTGAATAGTGCGGAGGAAACTTCAAAGTTTGGAGATATAAAATGGCATCCCCATACAAAGGGTCCTCTGACGAGATAAGAAATAAGTGCTCATCCACAAAGGAATATTCATGAATGACATCCTCATCAAGTCTCGGAAGGTCCGACATAAGTTTAGCAAATACCAATGATGTCACCGACTTTGCCGAAGCAAAATCAAGATCAAATTCTTGAAGGATAACAATCCATTTATTGTACTTCCCCTCGATAAGGCGTCGTGATAGCAAGAACTGAAACAGATTGATATGCGCGACAACTATGGTGGTCCTAAGCAAAATGTAATGTCATAACCACTGGACTGAATGAACAGTCGCAAGCGCCAGCTTTTCCACATGAGTATATCTTAGCTCAGCGTATACTAGATTTCGACTAAGGTAATAGATGACATGCTTGACAAGTGCATCATCCACCTGAACCAAGACCATGCCAATCGTCTCTTGAGATGCGGCCACATAAAGGATAAAATCTCATGCGAAGTCTAGTGGACTAAGCACAGGGGCCGATACCAAAGCTTTCTTAAGGGCGTCAAAAGACTGATGGGCTCGCTCATCCCAAATAAAAGGTGTGTCCTTCTTCAATAAGTGTGCGAAACCTTTGGTAATATTAGCATAATTAACTACGAAACGGCGTAGAAAAGTGTCTCTCCCTTGGAGGCTCTGAAATTGTAACAAATTAAGCGGAGGAGGCAACTGAAGTATAGCCTCAACTTTAAGAGGATCGACTCTAATACCCTCTTTCGAAACTATGAAGCCCAGAAGGCGACCCATCCTAACAGCAAAGATGCATTTGTTAGGATTCAATCGAATCTTGTATCGTATACATCGTTCGAGAATCATGTGGAGGTGCTTGGGGTGGTCCATTCTCTTGCGAGAATGGTCGGCAAGATCATCCAAGAAAACCTCCATAATATTTTTAAGATCATGAAAGGCATAGGTCATGGCACGCTGAAACGTAGCTCCAGCGTTTTTAAGGCCGAAGGGCATTTTTTGATATGCAAATGTTCCCCAAGGACAAATAAAAGATGTCTTATGTTAATCCTCAGGTTTGATTTGAATCTGTTTATAGCCGAAAAATCCATCCATGAAGGAAAAATTCTCACTCCCAGTGCAAGCATCCAAGAGTTGATCTATGAATGGTGTGGGGAAGTTTTATTTCGGACATGCATGGTTCAAATCTCTAAAGTCGGTACATACACGGATCGTTCCCTGCTTCTTATCCATAGGAACGGGGTTTGACACCCATTCGGTAAGGGGAACGGGGTAGATGAAACCAGCTTTGAGCAGTTTCTCCACCTCTACCTTGATAGCGGCTGCCTTTCTAGGGTTCACAGCACGTAAGCATTGTCGAACCAGTTTAGCGTTGGGATATGTTCTAATCTCATGTTCAACAATACGGGGGTCTATTCCTGGCATCTTTTCATATGACCAGGCAAAATATTCCCGGAGTTCTGTAAACAATTCAGTGTAAATAGCAATCTCATCAGGAGTGCAATCGTCACCGATGTAAACATTCTCAACTATTCCGGGAGTATGAGAGATATTGATCGACATAGTTGAGGAAATATTAGCCATATTCCCTTCCGCGAAAACATCATGTGACTCCAAAAGAGCCACAGGGTGACCAACCATCTCTACTAGAGTCGTCCTAAACTCTTCTTGTTCGGCTAGCTCAAGTTTGGGAAGGAAATAAGAGCGATGGTACATATCTTCCCAAGGTCTCTCACTACCACACATGGCCTCCATAATAGCTTCATCAGAAGGCAAAGTATGATCGAGGCAATCATGGGAACAAGACGAGTTAGCTAACCAAACTGGCAGCGTAACGAGATCTTCCTCAACTGTCTAGGAAGAAGAGAGATCCAATTTTGTAGTGGCTTGTTGAATATGCTGGTAAGCAAGCTCAGCTACAAATAGTGGCATAGACATCCCAACATGCAAAATGTTTCCAGACATGGAACTCGTGGACTGAAAATTCCATGGATCATCAAAATAAGAAGTTCGAAATGACATATTGTGCGAAGGAGGAGATGCATCATCGGTAATGGTTCCAATAAAATTCATAGGTGCGGAAAAATCATAAGTTCCCATCAATGAAGGGTACATGCCAACGCCCATGTTCCCAGTTGCCAACTGAGAATGAGTAACCTGCAGGACTATGGATCCCGTGGATGCTGTGGAAGAGGAGTTAACGTAATCCAGCTGATCGATGGTCACGATCTTGCCTTCGTGGGGAAATCAAAAAACTCTGAATACAGTGGACACGACAGCTTTCATGGCATACATCCGATTCCGACCCAGTAAAAGATTGTAGTCGATGGGCACAACAACCACCTCGACTTCAATAGGAACAGACATACCTCCCAAGGAGACAACAAGGGAAGGGATAATTCCATGCGGCTTAAATGAATGACCGTCGAATGCAGTGAGCGTGGTTCTAGACGTGAGTAGGGGAGGAGAGCCAAGAGCTTTCCAACAAGATAACGACATTACTGACGCAAAAGCACCTTCGTCAACCATAGTACGTTTGACAAAACTATGAAGGCACACCACCTGGATTTGAAAATCCATGTGGTAGGGTAAGCGAGGTTGAACATCAGTAGTATTGAACTTGATAACAGTGGGACTTCCCCCATCCTGGACTCCTAATGCACTCAAAAGAGCATGCTTCTGAGAAGGACAGGCTTGCAAAACTTCAAGAGCTGACATGGCACACGGAGTTTGGTCCAAATCTTCTACGATGGAGTAGTTGTGGGCGGCTCGAGCATAAGGATTATGCGTAGAGTGCTTAAGAACACCTTTTGGTATCCACGGCATAATAGAGGGCTTCTCGATATGAAAGGAATTGTTAGGAGGAGGGGGAAGCTCACTCCCCAAATTGGGTTGTGGTGCATCATAATCGCGCTGACGAGTGGCAACACTAACCTCTGACTGAACCATGTTCACACATTCATAACCACTAGTATTGGAAGAAGACGTTTCCGTCTCAGTAGGTCCATAACCGGTGGTGGGAGCATGCGAAGCCGTGTTTTGGTGATGAGGTAGGGGATCCTTCAACACAGCTGGGCTCTGTGCCAAGTGCTTCGATGCTTCTTCAATACAAGGACATAAGTGAGTAAGGTGGTCTTCCCCACAAAGATTGCAAGGAAACTTCACCTTACGCCTAAGTTTACGATCCTCACCAGCATTTCCACCTTCCCGAGGAGGGTTGGTATTATCCTTCCTGGGGGTACTGTGATTGCTATTGTTATTCCCATGGTTTCCACCCTTACGATTATTTCTCCCCTTTTTCTTACCACCAGGTTGTTGGTTACCTGACTGGTTTGTCGTTTGCACACTGTGTACATCGGACGATGGGGTGGAAGTGGACAACGTGTGAACCTGTCTGGGAGTAGACTGGTTTAGCGACAAATTCTGCATTCGATTAGCTACCAAATCTACAAGGTGAGTGCTTGCAGATCCAACGATTCCATCGGCATGCGGTCCAGGAACTGACGTGGGCTCATGACGTGTACGCGGTGCGTTAGGGATGATGTCATACAAAATGCCAGACTGAGAGTATAATAAGTCTAACTGCTGGACTTTCAAGATAGCTTGTTCCTCAGTCACAATGCCGAACATCGAAACATCCTTAGCAATGTATGGGAGTGGAGACTTGAGGAACCATTCCAGCAGGAACTCTGGAGGAATGTTGGCTTTCACTAACCTCTGGACAGTCAAATCATGTAGCTGATGCATTGAGCAGGAGAACCTTAATCGTACAAGAAACTTAGGTACAAGTTTTAGCATTTGAATATATGAAACTGACAATGGCTTTCAGTGTCCATATAGAGCATGCAAGAACCCTATAGAAGTGGACAGAGAATTATGGGCTGAATATGTGTTGCAGGACGGTTTACTTTTCAAAAACAGTAAGTTGTGCATCCCAAGTTGCTCAATGAGGGAAAACCTGATTCAATAGAAGCACAATGGTGGAATGGCTGGTCACTTCGGAAGTGATAAGACTTATGGACAGCTAAGTCATTTTTACTTCTGGCCCAAGATGAGGTCTGAGGTTGAGAAGTTTGTGGGCAGATGTAGAATCTGTCAGCATGCCAAGGGAAGAAGCCAAAACACAAGCTTATATACACCATTGCCTGTTACTACTAGGCCTTGGGATTCTGTGAGTATGGACTTTATTTTAGGATTGACAAAGACTCGGAAAGGAAATGATTCCATCTTTGTGGTAGTGGATAAATTCACTAAAATGGCACATTTCATTCCCTATTTTAAGACAAGTGATGCCACTCATATAGCAAACTTCTTCTTTAATGAAGTGGTGAAGCTGCATGGGTTGCCTAGACGTATTGTCTCCAATAGAGATATGAGATTCACAGGTCACTTCTGGAGGACATTGTGGAAGAAGCTAGGTACTAAGCTGAATTTCAGTTCAGCTTATCATTTATAGTATGATGGTCAGACTGAGGTAGTCAACAGGAGTCTGGGTAACATGCTGAGGAGATTGGTTGGAGAAAATCCAAAACAATGGAATAGAGTGTTGGCACAAGTTGAGTTTGCCTATAATGACTTGCCAAACAGGAGCACAAGTATGAGCCCATTTCAGATCTTGTATGGTATGCACCCTATAGGGGTGTATGAACTAAGGGATTTGGGACATTCTGAGAATAGGAGCACAGATGGGGAAGACTTTACAGCTAGAATTAGTGAGCTATAGAAAGAAGTTAAGGAAAGGCTACAGAGAAGCAATGAAAATTACAAAGTGAGAGCTGATTCTAAAAGAAGAGAAAAGAATTATGAGGTAGGAGACCTAGTGTTAGCCCATCTGAGAAAGGAAAGGTTTCCTAAGAGAGAGTACAACAAACTGAAAATGAAGAAGATTGGGCCATGCAAAATCCTTAGAAAGTTTTCTACTAATTCTTATGAGCTAGAAATGCCAACAAGAGTTGGCATATCTCCTATTTTCAATGTTGCTGATATATATCCCTTTACAGCAGATAATGCAGGTCAGGTTGTAGGAGACAAAGATACTGTTAATGATTTGCAGTGGCTGAAGTAGTTTCCCGCAGCACATACATTGGAAGCAGAGGAGATCTTAGACACTAAAATTGCAAAAAGCACTAGACAAAAGGACTACTTGGAGTATTTGGTAAAGTGGAAAGCACACCCTGTGGAGGATGCTACTTGGATGAGTGCAGCAGAACTAGCAGCCAAGGGTTTTTTTTTTGCTAACCTTTTGAACAAGGGTTCAATTCTTTCCACCCCGGGAGTCTGATGCAGGGGCATTTAGTCGATTCAGCAATGTGATCGTTTTGTCACATGTTGTGGCTCGAGGCTGAACTGAGGGAACCTGAAAATCAAAGAAAAAAACAACTTATTTGAATGAGTAATTATGTATAAATTGTATGTTGTTAGTTATAGAGTATTAATAAGAAATAACTGGCTAATTATAGCTCCCTGCGAGGAGACTAAGCCACCTAGGTCAGCTATTACAAGATTTAGGAGATTTAGGAATTAGTCATCTAAATTTAGAAAAAAAAAAAACTCTTAAGTTTGGGAAAGTGGAATCTTTCTAATGGCAGCTCCAAACAGAGTTTGTAACTCTCGGTGAGGGGAGAAACTAAGGAGTTTTTTCGCTGTAAAAAAAAAACAAAATAAGAAACAAACTGTAACTCGCTAGAGAGAAATCAACAATAGCCTGTCATTGAATAAAAGAATGAACTCAAAAATTGAGGGAGGTCAGGTATTTTGTAGGAATGACTGGAAAATGAATCGATTTTTTCTCGATGCTTGAATCCATTGTAGATATGTTTCTCGTACACATAGGAGCCATTCATATTTTTATTTTTCATCTAGTTTCTTTATGAGTTTACAGCTACTCCATGGGTTCTTTTAAACAGAGCTAGGCTCAATTTATAACCATTACATATGCAAACGTTCTGAGAACACTCCAGGGTGCAAGACCAAGGCAAAATACCCTCATCGTGGTGCTCTGTGGTTGAATTGGAAGAAACCGTGCGTATTTTCCATTGTTGCAGGTGCAAGGTAGAAGAACCTCCATTGACAAATGAGTGCAGGCTCATTGTTTTGGCCGAGTTGGGAGTATGTTTCTAGCAGGTAGAAGAATACGATTCCCATTGCTAGTACACGCAGGCATATCCATGATTTAGTGAGCCATTAGCAACATCATATGAACAGGTCCATGCAACCGTTATATGCATCAGGGGTTTAGCCTAGTAGTGGTATTTGAAATTTTACATCAATATTTGGGCATATGATAACGTTAAACTCGAGTTTGAAGTCTTATTGGAGATCGAACCCATAGTTTTCACTGGGAAAATCGCCTGGTGAGTGGTTTTTAGGCTCCATCATCTTATTGGTCATCATTAGCCATATCTATCTACACTTTGCACCAGTCCTGCAAAATTTCTTACCTAACATGGGACACTAGATTCAACACCCTTCTTCCATTTTGGTTCCCATGTTGTTTTTTTCCTCATAGGCTTGGGAGCCTCTCTTTCTCATTATGAATACCACTTTTGTTCATTATGAATTTTCCTTGCTCACTGCTACTTGCACAGCTATGCTAATGTTTCGCTGCAACTTTCATACTATCATTACATTCATCGTGTTGCTTGTCACTTGCATCCATTTCATTTTCATTCTGGATTGTATCCCTAGAAGAAACATGTTGATGAGTGTACACCTCTTTCCCAACACCTTTTTTCATTTTGTTTTGCATGGGTATGTTCCATGTGCTTGGAACATAGTTTCATGCCCTACGACACTTTTTTCTTCCATTTTACTATAGCGTTCTTTTATTCTTTTGGGGGCTTTATAATATGAAAGAGACAAAAAACCAAATATTTAAAAAAATGAGAGGGGGGGAGATCTTAAATTTATATTGGCAGCAAGTCATATTGCCATTGAACAAAGCACTAGTTTTGAGTCTTCTCAACAAATTGGGTCTTAGTATGGCCTTAGGAATTGAACCATGATCCCATAGTTTATACTTCTCTGGTTGTTACTCTTACAATCATATGGAGAGTATGTTGATGTCTCCTACATTACATATTTATATCATTGTTCCCTTTGTGTCAAAGTGATGCCCACATCACTACTCTATCGTGCTCAATGTCCAAGGGTTGTTACAGCATGTGTCAGCCATTTTTCAGTTTCCTTAACCTCGCATGTCACCCATTGTGAGAATTATATATAGGTTGAATACCATGAAATAATTCTAATATCCAAGAATATTGAAGCAAAGAAGTCCTCACAAGAATTATTCAAAGATATGCAAGAATAAGAAGAAATATTGAAACATAAACATAAGAGAGAGGAATCAATTGGTATAAAATTCATCTCTATATTATTCATCAATATGAATACAATATATAATACATATCAGAAGAGAAAATATAATGCCTTGAAGGCAAGTTGCAAAGCACAAAAGGGAAGGCTTACTAAAACCATAAAAAACCCCTAGGTGTCAAAAGCACCTTCCAAATCAGTCAAGAGGATCACAAATTAGCTAAATATGGTATGGAATCTAATAAGTGATGAAAATGGAATGTGATGATGACTTTTGGAGAGAAGAAAGAGGTGGATGTCAAATTGGCCAAGTAGAGATAGTTTCCAAGTCAAACTAGCTTTACCTTATCCACAAGAAAGCAGAAAAAGTGGGATAAAGTTGTCTAAAGCAAGAAGGCACCTTTCTAATCTAGGAATAGAATAAAATCAGATAGAATCAGGAAATATCTTATCTAGAATCTATCCAAATTTGTCCTAGTGAATCAGGATGGCATATGGAGGCATAAAAGACAAAAATTAGGTCAACTACATAGTCAACACTTAGGAAAATTAATCTAGATGACTAATAAAATGTATCCTAAGTATGGAATAGGTTTTAAAATGTTCCAACACCCATTCCCTAGTGTCAATTTTTTCTTATTATTTATCATCAAAACGAGTGCTTGTACTTTTGCTAGCATGGAATTTCCCCACTGAATTCTCATTGGATAGTCATGTCTCATCAATGGCAGCTCATTTGCTCTGAGATATTGACCTAGAGTATTATCACCCTAGGACTATTTTCATTATTGGTAGGTTACCTTGCATTCAACAAATGGCATACATTATTGGTCGTTGGCTGATTGGTTTCTCGAATTTTCACGTCAATACCTCTACTCACATTTTTGGATTCATGTTGTACCTTGGATTCCATCTTCATCATTGGTGGAATTCCTTTCCATTATCAATATTTTTTGTTATCAGTTGTTGATTAGGGGGTCTCTTTCATGCGCTATTCATATTTTGTGCATGAGACGTACTCGGTGGTCCATTGCAAAACATTTCCCCACTCCTTTTTCCAAGTCAAATCAATCCATGATATTTCCTCATGTTGGATTATGGAGGATTCCCTAATTCCTACATTCCAATATATATCTTCCCATCGAATTCAACACATCATGCTCTAGGAATGGGATCTAGAGTCTATAGTACCTTGGGGCTTGCAGTCATAAGTGGAAATTTACCTTGTTATTAGGCGATGGGAATAAATCAATGTCTCATGTTTGATGGACTCTACAAGTGTTTGAATCCAATACATCTATTCACACTTGCTAGAATGTACTAGGTACCTTGGTTCCCATTATCTTTATGTATGGGTTTCCTTGTGTTTGTTACCGGTATACATCAATGGTCGGTAATAAAACGGTGTCCTCCATGTTTGACTTCAAATCATTTATTCACATGGATAGGATTCATACCTTTCGATGGTTTGGATGGAAGATGATGACTCCCACTTTTGGGTATGGAAATCACTTACTTCTCCCATTTCTAAAAGCATTTAGAGATTAAAATTTGAGTAAAAAAATGCAAGTTGATGATTATTTATGTGTCTTAGTTAGATTTATAAGATATTCCAATTATTTGTTTAAGATGTTGAAGCCTTTCTTTTATTTAGCTTTATTACTTGCAAATTGTTAATGAAGTGGCCACCTACAGTCTGATTTGGCACTACATGACTAACTCATACTTTCTTCCAAGACAACACATGAAGTTCGCCGTATATTCCCAAGGATCAAGTAAAGTAATACACTCTTAGTTCAGTTTTGATATGAAGACCCAGTTTTGTCAGGTTATCTCACCCAAGGCACAGTCCGAGTATAGAGATTATACACTGCTTGACACCTATCTAGTGGCACTCAATGATATGAGAAGAACACTAGTTGGAGGCCTAGACCCCGAGCACCATTAGTATCAAGAAAACCACCACAATGCGAATATTTTTCCTAAATCATCTCTGCATGATTAATTATGCATGGCGACTCAAGTAGACTAGGAGTTAGATTATTTATGATTTCTAACAATTGTGTATTTAAACTCAATAGCCCAGAATTACGAGGTTGGTCACCCTTAGTAATACTTTTTCATTCCATTGTGATAATACATATTTTCTGAGACAAATTAATATAGTTTTTTACCATCTACATGTTCAGTGATCATTGATCTAATTTACATTTTCCCTTGATTTTACCTGCATTCTTGTTCTTCCTTGGATCAGGGCCCATCCAAGGTTAGCACAAGAACTTATTCTAGTTAGTTTAGTTAGTCATTTAAGTGCATTTAGTTTAAACAATGTGACTGTTGAAAATTTCCTACAATTTGTAGAAGTCCCTGTGTTTTCTGATTTTAGAATTGTTTACATTTTAGTTAGCATCATAATTATAGATTTGTTTTATGAATGTGAATTTGAAGTTATTTCCATTTACATATGATCCTATGTTTCCAATTTTAGTAGAACTAAAAGATGTAAGCTTGAATGACAGCTTGCATGAAGGATTTTGGCTATAAAATTATCTGTATTTGGCATATTGTAGTTAAGGATTACGATGCTTCATTGACAATTGTGACATGAATATGAACTACCTTAATGCTTTGTACATGACACTACTGATAAAGGATATCGAATGCTAAGTAGGAGAATTGGATCCTCTTCCCTTGCAACCACTGGAATTAATTGATTTTCCATTTTCTTTCCATGATAATATTAGAAGCTTGAATGTTCCGATTGATTAGATTAAGGTTACATACTACTAGGTGTAGTTATCTCTTTTTGTAGTTGCATATATTGTGCAGGACCCTCACAATTTTGTATGGATCCATGGGTTGATGATTAAAGTAAAATTATGGGGGGATTTGTGAAAAGAGAGCCTACATATCACTCAAATCTCTTCAGTAATCCCAACGCTATGGAATACTTTCAAATGGATGCATGGGCATATTATTTCTAGATATGAACCTACAAAGCATGGGGGAATCCTTTTCATGGCCCTATTTGATGGTCTAAGTACATTAGAAGAGATCCCAACTCATCTCCCACTGAAAACCTTGAATTTGGACCAATTTTGAGACCAACTCTTTTTTTCTTCATGTAACGAGCATGTCATGCTAGTTTTTCTTGAGAAATGGTGCATGGGACCTTAAAATCGCCAAACAATATCTATATATATATTCTTGAAATTTGGGAAGTTTTGGAAGCTATGGGACAATTGGTATTAGTTCTATATATATATTCTTGAAATTTGGGAAGTTTTGGAAGCTATGGGATGGTTGGTCTCAGTTCTAACTCACCCAACTAATTGGAAACCTCTCTAACTATCTTGAACACTCAATAAAAAGGGATATGAAGGGCCAAACAAAGGAATATTCCCATCCATATTATCACGCTAGATAAATCTCATTGCAAATATGATTCGTCCATTCCCCTCATTCCTCATTGACCCATGTCTATGAGCATCCATTCCATAAGTGTTGGAGCCACTCATCTTGTGTGATCTCTACCTCAAGAACATTTAGAATCCTACTTGGGTGGAAGTGGGATTGTTACGGAATCAAGAACAAAGGAACCTGGTCAAATATCTAGAAAGGTTCCAAGGAGTGAAAAGGTAACTATTGTATATTGTTTCATTGCATCAATATAGATTTGACGTCTTTCCCTCCCCCAAAAAGAAGTGTTCAATGATTAATTGTTGATTATTTGGAGAGTCAATTGTAATTAAGAAGAATATTTTTTCATGATGGATCCCACTTTTCGTTGCAAAAGCCATCCTTTTTCTTGATAAAATAGAGCATTCTAAACCCCAACAATGGAAATAATACACATAGATTAAGACAAGGAAGGAACTTAGTTTGGATTATATGCAAATTTAGAAATAATTGCTTTGTTGATTAATTATTTGCTTTTAATAACTAATGTGCCAAAAAGAGATACTAATAACTTAGTGATTTCGCAGAGTATGAAGGAACCAGGTTCCATCTGACATTGACTTTGACTCAACACCCAGAAGAAGCACCATTTTTTACTACTAAAGTTCCAGCTATCTAAAGATGTGGGAAGATCATAAATGAAGCACTATGCCAGTTTTTTTAAGCACTTTCTGTTTTTGAATGCAGCCATGCTTACCAGGAGAACATCATCAATGGATTTGATGCTACTAACAGATCCATCAATTGAAGGCTGAGCCCGAATCCACAAAGCATGTGGCAACCATTGAACATATCCAAGACAGTGCCATATCACTCTTTTTTATCTCGAGTGATCTTACCTACCCATAGCAGTACACTCGACGTTAATTGCATGAAGATATTTCAGATAGACTAGATGTTAGAAACTATATTAGAAGATACATTTTTATATTTAAATCAGAAGGGAGCAACTATCAAATATAGCGCTCATTTTGTTATGAACTCAATTTTACTACAATTTGAAAGACGAGACTAAGTTCATGATGTTGAATATTTCTTTTCGAGGTAAATGAAGACTCTTATTCCTTCAGCTTATTGAGTAATCTTGTAGTTCTTGTTTCACCTTGGATCAGGTCCCATCCATAGGTGACTATAGGGACTTGTTTGTTAGGATAAATTTTACTTTTTTCGTATGAATGTTAATAGAACAGAGCAGATAGTGTATATTTACTACAATTTGTAGAATATTTCCAGTATTTAAATATAGTATATTTGATGAATTATTTCTACACTTTTAATCCATCATAAATATATGTTTACTGTTTTTGCAATTTAAAGTTGAATGCTTATTTTTATATCACATGATATCTTGACATATGAGCTAGGTAAAGTGTTAAAATTATTTGTTTGTTTCATTACTTGCTCATAATTTGATGTCATTGAAATACCTGTAATTTGTGCGTGGATGGTAGGGTATACTAGGAATCCCTTCAAAAGGTATGAAAGCTAGATGAGGAGGTTTCTAAAACTTGTCTCTGAGACCATTGATAAAGGTATAGATGCCTAGTCGAATGATGGGATCCATGTCCCTTGCAACCCTTAGATCATAGATTAAATTCTTCTTCACTTTTTACCAGCAGTACTTTCAATTGATTTGAAGTTACATACTACTAGGCATCATTAAGTTTCTTTGTAAGTTGCACATATTATGCAGGACCCTCAGAAGTTTGTACGAATCCTTGGGTTGATGATTAAAGGAAAGGTTTAGATACAGCATTGTTGTTGGCATCTTTTCCCAACAGGATAGATGATTGATTAAGCTCATCAGTTCAATTAATCATTTTTATGTACATGTTCTTATTTTATTTTGATCTATCTTTATAGCCAAAATATTTTGAGGAAGAGTGATTGGTATTTTGTAGGTTGGATATCGACACTCAAGAGTAGAGAGGAAAAGTATAAGAATATCAGCAAGGACCATCCTTTGTAAAAAGGTGCATTACCTATGTCTCTCCTTATCTCTCATGTTTTTTCATTTGTGTATGGATTAAAGTGTGATATATTTAACCCTAGTTGAGTCTCATCAGCACGTCTAACCAATCTATGAGTTAGTATTTGTTCAATTCATTATGTTGGTTACCTCACCATAGTCATAGGATCAATTTCCATACAATAGGTCCTAACCCATAAAAGGACAAATCTATAAGAGAATTGGAAGATTTAAGGAGGAGGTATCCAAAGGATGAGATAGTTGGAAAGCCAAAATCCACCAACATCTCTTACAAATACAATTTTTAACCAAAAACAAGGGAGGATACTTTGCTTGTAAACTATTTTTTGAAACTCAAATGAGGAGAATCCCTTGTTGGACAAGATATTTGGAGATAAATTTCAATCTGAGAACTCAATGCCAGAATCTAGACATGTTCCTTATACCAAATGGTGAAGAGCCTAATCGTAATTTTCATTGAGGAGAATCCATGTTGTTTGCACAGGGAAATTACACCCTATAAACAAAAGTAAAGAACCACAAATACACTTCCAATCACTTGTTGACGGATTTTTCTTGGCCATCATTTTTGGGTGTGATAGGAATTGTTGAGATTATTTTGAGTTCCCTATAGCCGAAACAATTCCTGCTACAAATTTCTAGTGAAATTGGGGTCATGGTTAGTGAGAATAGACTTATATACCATGTGGAGTTTGAATATTTTATCCATGAAGACTTGAGATGGCCTTCAAAAGGTGTTGTAGCAAACAAAAATGAGCATATTTGGAATGGTGATTAACCACAACCATGATTATAAACTTATTGTTATATTTTGGTAACCCCACAATGAAATCTATAGAAATGTCACTCCATATTACAGTTGGAATTGGAATTGGTTGAAGTTCATATGGAATTTCCATTGTCTCATATTTATGTATTTGGAAAGTGTCACATTCTATCACAAATGTGTGGATTTCCTTCTTCATGCCTTACTAGAAAAATTATCATTTGATCCTTTCATATTTTTTATGAAATCCTAAATGATCAACTATGGGGTATGAATCTAGCTCAGATAACACCTATGATTTCAATGTTCACTTCATGTGCAAATTATATTAGACATATTTTAAATCAAAGCTTATCATTATGCCAAGTGTAGCCTAGATCTGAATGGGGTTTTTATTAAAGTTGTTGTATCATGTTAGCGAGCATGGGATTTTTCAGCCATTCATTATGGACGTCATTCAACTAGTATTATACAATGAAGGAGGAAAAGGGGGAACCTTATTCTTAAACTATTGAGAAAGAGCATCTGCTACCACATTCTCTTTCCCTTCTAGTAAATTATCCCATAGTCATATATCAACAATTTGGTGACCCATTTTTGTTTCTTAATGAAGGAAGTTGTTTATTCCAGAAAGTATTTTAGACTGCAATGATTATTTTTTATATGGAAATGTTGCACAAGTAGGTATGGACACCATATTTCCACAGCATGTAATATAACTATCATCTATTTTTCATAACTCAACTTTCCCAGGTGCCACTCATAGATTTGTTTGCTAGTAAAATCCAATATTCTTCCTTCATGCATGAGGACTGCTCGTATGCCTTTGCTAGAGGCATCATATTCCAAGACAAAGTTTTTAGTGAAGTTGGGAAAAGAGAGTACCAAATTGGTACACATAACCTCCTTTAATTCCTAGAAATCCTTTTATGCCACATCATTGCAATTGAAAGCATTTATTTTTAGAAAAGTTGTGAGTGGAATTTTAATCTTACCATAGTTCTGGATGAAATTTCTATAATAAAAAGACCTAGAAAACCTCTAACACTTTTAAGAGTTTTAGGGCAAGGCCAATCCTTCATTGATTCAATTCTCTTCAGATCCATGTGCATATTTGGACCTTTTAGAAATATTTGATGATCCTCAAGTAGTTATAATACCTTATCTAGATGGGATACATAGGCTTGCCAAGTTTTATTGTAGATCAAGATGCCGTCAAAAAAGATGAGGATGAGATTAAGTAGAAAAGGATTTAAATATTGTGTCTGTGAGACTCTAGAAGGTGGAGGGTGCATTGCAAAGGTCAAAGTGCATCACCAAAAACTCATAATGGCCTTCATGAATGTAAAAATTATTTTTGTGAATATCCTCCTCCTTCATGCAAATTTGAGCATAGCCTAAATGGAGATCAAGTTTGGTGAATAATTGAGCACCCTTGAGCTCATCCATAAATTCATCAATGAAAATAATGGGAAATTTATCCTTAATAGTCAGCTTGTTCAAAGCATGGTCAAACTCATGACACATGTGTGATGCAGGAGCATCGGGGCCTAGGCAGAGCAGTCGAAGATGATCGACAGAAGGCCGACCAAAGGGAGTGCCGACGAACCTGGTGCGAAAGTGAAGATTGGATGTCGAAGTCAGTAAGTCAATCAGGAGTTGTTGAGGTACGTCGACAGGAGAAAAGAAGTCAAAAGTCTACATGTTTGAGGTTGACAGACGATAGAGTTGCAGCGGAGAGGTCGAGTGTCGACATGTTTTCGAACCGCGACACCGACAAGTTAAGGTGAACTCCAAGCGAGGGGGAAGGGGAAAACTAGCAATCACACAAGTAGAGTGAATCTGATGGATATGTCGAAGGATGACGGAGGACAGTATGTTCAAGGCGGTGATAGGACCGACTACTATAGCAGTTTCAGAAGGACGCGCAGAAATTCAAGCAGAGTACTTGGTAGCCATTCAGGGTTGCTAAGGAAGTTATGAGCAGTTATTGAAGGTAGTTGAAGACATGCCATATGTCGCCACAGGTGGAGGTTGTACAGCATGGAAGCAGAACTAACAATTGCAGGTCTGCAGGGTCAAAAAAGATAGGCGGACAGAGGAAGTGTGTCTCGGGAAGAGAAGCAGCAATTTGAAGACCTTTGCATAGGCACAGAAGAAAAAGGAGTCACTCAGAGGAGAGACAGAGAGCAGGCACTCGAGAGAATATTGGTAGATTGGATAGGACAGTCACACATCTACCGAGCGCAGGAAAGATCGAACCATAGCTCAGAGTTTCGCAGCGAACCAGTAGAGGGTGAATATCGACACACACAGAGAGCACACAATTACTTATGTACATTGTAATAGGCTAAGGCCGACAATAGTTAGTTGTTTACATTCCTTTCATTTCGCATTGTAACCGTATTCGATTGAAGTAATAGAAAAACTAGCTTCTGGCATCTTGTTTACATCTTATTTATGTGAACACGTGTGTTGTGTGTAATTGTTAAGCAAGAACCCTTATCGGGTGTCCTTGTGTCAATGTGCCAAGCACATCCTCTCTTGAGGACCATAACAACTCATAAAGAATAAGGGCTAATACTAGGGTGGATGACACTAGCAACTAGCAACTCTTGAATGATTATTTCAATTTCATTTTTTAGCTAAATGGATGGAAATACAGGTGTACATCAAGTGGGAGGATACTAGGTATGATTGTAATGGAATTATCATGCTCACCATGGGAAGGGGGTGGTCATTTGGGAGTATCAAAGATGGATTGGTGTTTTTCCAAGACTTATTGCATGCTAGAAGGAATGGGTTGAGAAGGGGTGTTAAAAACTTGAATGGCATGGAATTGAACCAAAATACCAAAATCACCCTTTTTAAGAATCTTTCCCATACAATGTGAATTCATAATCTCTAAAGATCTTGTTGTGATTCCTTTGAAAGTGTAGCTATACCTTGCCTATTGGAAACTTATGTATAAGGAACTGAAATCCATGCTAATAGGGCCTAATGCTCATAACCATTCAACACCAAAGAAAATATCACAAGCACCCTTTCAATATAAAACATGTGGGTTTTGAGAGAATAATCACCCATTTGAAGTTCCACAATTTCACAATGACCACCACTTTTCATGGCTCCTCCATTTGCAATCATGATATAGAATTTGTTCACAACATGGATATAACAGTTTGTGTTTTGGGCTACCCAATGATGAATAAATTTATGTGTGCTACCATTGTCAATTAAGATGGTGACGTTGGCATGTTTGAGGTATCCATACAATTTGATGGTTTGGGGAGAAGAAATACTAGTCAAGGCATGCAAAGAGATCTGGAGTTCCTCCTTCGACATATTAGGCTAGGGAATGTCTTCCACGGGTGGATGACAGACCTCATGGGTGCTAGTGTCAAATTCCTTATCAAAAATGTTCTCTGAAATGGACATAAAGAGTTTTTTCCTTTTCCATTTTTGGATAAGTAAATTTTTCTCATCATAGTTGTTGTAGAGACATCTAAGTTGGTGCATCAACATTTCATCCTGGATTAAATTTTAGATATTGAGAGGTGGAGAGGATAGGGAGGTATTAGTAGAAGGGAAGGTAGGTAAACATGAATGGGTAATAAATAGGGAATTTGTTATTTGAGAATTGTTCATATATTGGGATTCTCTAGCTCTTTGAGTGCAATCCAATCAAGTAGTAGGACGAGTCATGAAGAACTGTGCATGTTTCTCTTCTTTCAAACCACTGATGAAACATATTTATAAAAAGAATTTGACATGAATTTGGTGTGGATAGCTAGATACTCAAAAGATGAGATAAAATATTTGACTATGCCTAATTGTTTGAGCTTGGTCAAGTGCCCCAAAAAATGAGTGTTTGTTTCAAAACATTCATAGAGACCTGAAATAAGTTGTGTCCTAGAAATGTAACCCTTGTAGGATTTATTTTTCTATTACCACCATTTCCAGTGTTTAATATATTAATATAATTAACCCACTCATAGTTTCATCATATCATATATGATGCCATGTGAGGAAAGGTAATGGTTCATCTAAGTGACCCATCCCAAGGGGTTTCAGCCATTGGATTTTATGAGATAAACTTTAGGAATCATGTGCCACATTTGAGTCATCAAATCATAGACAAGTGAGTGGAATGAGTCCATTGGGATTGCATGATTCATCCCCTTCCTTGTGTGAAGGTGTTTGGCGGAATTTTTCCCTACGGATAAGTCAAAATTCCCTTAACTTAAAGCAAACTTTCACTAACTCTAAGCTAAGAACAAAACACAACAAATGCTACCTTGAAATTCGTGAACTAACTTTTACAGCAAGATTAAATGTATTCAGAAACAATGAGAGATAAGACACACCTTTCAAACTGACGTTTGTCCCGTTTTTAGCTCTTGATCCAAAGCTCCAATGTAGAACCTGTTAGGATCAACCAAAGAACAAACATACAAGCTTCCAAATACCTTGAATGTAAAGATTAGTTTCAAATCTAGATTAGATACATTCCATGCTAAGAACTTATGCTATACACATGAAATGGGAAAAACAAGACAAGTTATCTTATTACAACTTGAAGAATGCTTACAAAGGTTGCTTGATGTCCAAGCTAATCCTCCAACTCCAAGTGCCTTCTCCTCTAGCTACCTCCACAATGCTGCAAGATCATAAGTTTGATACTCCAAGAGTCTTCCCCTTTCCCCATGGAATGCCTCTCTTTTATAGTGTATGGTAGGGTTAACTAACAAGAGAGATGGGTGGATCTAGGGAGAGATAAGTGGATCAAGGTTTCTAATCACAAAAAGTGAGTTGGGATCGAATCAGGGACCCCAATCTTCCACTATCTTCGAAAATCCAAAATCTCACAAGCCATGGAAAAAAGGCTAATAAAAGAGTACCGCGCCCTGCAGTCTGAGCATAACGCGGTAGTACCGCATGCCTAGGACAAAGCATAGCGTGGTAGTGTGGACTACCGCGCACCTATAATTGAGCAAGGCGCGGTAGTGTGGGTAAATAAAGTCTCAGCTGGGTTAAAACTTGACAGGGTAAGTTTACTTTCAAGGTTCACTCATCATTTGTCTCTTCTGAGTGGTTTAAAGCAGTAGGGGAAGTGTCGTCAACTCTTTTCATGGTGCAGATGCGACACTGTGAAAAATAGAGGTATAACAGATGCCCCCTAAAGTGTGAGGTCAGAAGGAACTGATGGCCGAAAGACTTTACGAATATTGTGCAGAGATAGCATCGAGGAGAGCAACAAGGAGCTGAAACAGGAACAAAGTGTTAGATATACTACCGAAGCGGGCATCCCCATGCTCGGAAAAAAATGACTCAAAGCATGGCTGCCGACCAATACATTGCAGATCCATGAGTACTGAGATGACATAGACTGTGGACAGATCATGGCTACTATGAACAAGCGTAGATCCATGAGACAATAATGACATAGCCACGACCAATACAATAAGTGGATCTGTGTGACAATACAAAAGACATCTCCATCGCAACCTGGACGCAATCAAGATACAGAGGTGCGCCCAGGGTCTTCTACCCGATCGCAAATGATACGAATCTAGCCATGTGATTACAAGGTGTTGAAGTCGAACATGGTAGAAACCATTTGATTACCGGTCAATGAAGTGAACCGTTAACAAATGCGAGGGAAATCACCAATGATGACGATGATCCCCAAGGTATCTGAAGTACATCTCAACGAAATGCGAATAGATGAGTTGATGTCGAGCATTCGAGAAATTGTTCGATCAGAGGTCAATGATGTGAACCTACTGTCGAACACGAGGAAACCTGCCATTGAGGCATGTAGGTACCAAGGTACTAATGGTTGATCTCTAAGTCCAATTCCCGGATAGTGATTTGGCGTCGACGGGAATGGACTCATCGAAGGTGGGCCATAATGATTCCCACATCATCGACACGAAATCGGAACGAACGATAAGATGATGAAACAATGGAGTATGTACTGACACAGCGGAGGCCTGACACAATGAATGACTTGAACAATGCAACTCTTTGAACATATAACGGCATGTAACAGGACTTGGTAGCAGGGATTATTGATAGCAGAGGATAGACACCGGATGAGTAGGATCGTGGCCAAGGAGACGACTCAGGATGATGACCATAACTCAGTGAAAAATGGATACCCAATATAGACAAGAGACAAACACATGCCATGTTCAAAGGTAACGACTGACAAGCTGCCATAAACAAACTTGACTTGTTCCCCCATATTCCCCCAACATGATAGACGAGTACCTCTTTGTTGTTTTTCAAGCTTGAAGAGGATAACAGATGCTCGGTGTAGCTCATCTCATAGATGAGTCCAATCTCACATGTTTTACGAACCTGAGAAAGGAGGGGTTCGTCCCGAAGTGGGTCCTTCGATGTTAAAATTTTAACGAGTCCAAGGAAGGAAAACTCAGTAGTTTTTCATATTTAGAGAGCCTGAAAAACTTAAAGGAAGCTCCACAATGTACTTTTTCGTAAATTTAGTCCCTCGATCCCAAAAAAGTGTAAAACAATTCCCGATAGAACTCTCCCAGCCGAGATTGACTGAGGTATACCTTTCTCGTAAATAGTCTAGACGGGTCGAAAAAGGGGTAACCTATCACCGAATAGACGACCTTTCAAATACTTTTACAAGTGTGAAAGAGTCAAGATCACTTGGCAATCTTTTCAATTTTAGGGAGTCTGAAAAGAGCTTAACTATGGACTCCAATGGTCTTTTTTGTAATTTTTTAATTATTCTGGTCCGAAAAAAGAATAAAATACAACCAGGATAATACTTTCCTCATCGTTTAACGAGCATGAGTAAAGTTGACCGCACTCGACACCATTTACTTGGGTTTGACAAGCACGAGATGAGTGTGAAAGTGCTTGGAATCTTTTTCAAGTTTTAAATCCAGAGCACGAAAAAGATAAAGTAGGCTCAAAATGAAGGTCAAATCATGAATAAACGCCAGTGTGAATATATCGCTTTTTACCGGGGATCCTGTCAATAAGTGCTCAAAAACTGGATATTAGCAATGTGAAAAGGGCTTTATTTTAACCATTTAAAATAATAATTAAAAAAAAATAGGTGAAAATGCTATATAAAGGATGGTTAAAAATAGAAATTTACCATTTCACTTGTTTTTTACCCAAAGAGGAGATTTTACCCATTTGAGGAGCAAAAACTTCAAGGATCCATATCGGGAGTTCCAGGACACTGTTTCAACAACCGTCTGAGACAGGTAAGAGCTCTCGAGCTCCTCTTTCATTTCATGTAGGAATCATTTGCTTTCAGTAGGAAAAAATTATTTTTTGGGCGAGCCCTACTGGGCAAAAATCGCCCTTCACAGTACCACGTGGGGGTTCTATCGAGAAACGCGGTACTGTTAAATAGTACCGCGCAATGGTTCCAAACCGAGGCACGGTACTGTACAGTACCGCACGGCAGAGTTTGCCCCAGGCGCGATGAAGGCGATTTTTTAGATGAAAAAATCAAATTTTCTCAAATTTTTTGCTGAAACTAAGTTGTTAAATAGTTACTAAATGTTTTCCTTGACCTTTTGCAGGAGTTTGCAACTTGTTTGGAGCAAAATGGTCAGCTGGAAAGAAAGAGAGCACGAAGTAGATGATTTGGCAGCTGAAAATCACTTACTGACCGTGACTGCATTGAGAGAATGTGGTTTGTTGAAGTTCTTTAAAACCAAAGGGATTCGTCAGCAACCCAAGATTCTCACTCATCTTATCCAATTGTGGGACCCTGACATTCAAGCTTTCCGAGTGGGAGAGCATGTTCTCGAAATTCAACTCGAGGATATTTATTTCCTCATGGGCCTCTCGAAAAGAGGGGCCCGGGTGAACTTTACTGGATACTCAGCCTCGGAATCGAGTACAGATGACTTGATTGCTCGGTATTGTCGTCAGGGTTCGAGTAAGAAAAGTGGGAAGGTGGCCATAAAGGATGTTATAGAACTCCCTGTAAAAACCGTACTGTTCACCATCACACATGTAGCAGGAAGTGTGAGTCCGCATCAGGCGTCCCGCACACAAGTGAATATCGCAGCGGAGTGTATGGGGGGAACAGTATTTAACTGGTGTGAGGCGGTGTTGGCCAATCTCAAAGAACAAGTGCACAAGTGTAGAGTTGGAAAGAATTCCCAATTTGGCTATGGGAGTATCCTGGTCACCTTCTTTTTGGCGAGGGTGCCATTATTGCGCCCGTAGATATCTATGCCCCCCCCGCCCACCGACCGAGCCATGGATGGATTGATGGAGTGATTATGCAAGACGTCTCGGGGGACCTCAGCGCTTAGCCTTTGGTGAGGATTTCTTTTCCTGGCTCGAGGAGCAGATAGTTATGATTGATGACTACCCCTATGCCGGGGTAGACTTCTGCGAGGACATCGACTTGGCACTGCCAGAGGATGAAGATTGGGACAACTCAGGTATGACCTTCATGGATATATGTTTTCTTGTTTATTTTTGAATATATAATTTTTTTTTATTGCTTTTTTGGAATGTGTAAAAGACTTCTAACGTATGTTCGTATGCATGTCGCAGACCGTGGACCACAGAGACCAGCTGGGTACTCGCCATTACGTCACGGTGGTGTTGATCGCCAAGCCGCTCCAGAAGAGGAGGAGGAGGAGGACGATGAAGCAGGAGGAGTCTGGGATATAGAGAGGAACTTACAGGGCTTGACTCATGGTATCCCTGCTATGAGGATGGATGACGTCCCTTTGCACCTCCAGCGGCATACTGTAGGTGTGCCTAGTCGTAGTGGTCGACTTCTTCATAGCGTGGCTCGAGCTGTGGTGTGTTATCATCATCAACGCAAGGACTCTGACGAGGGACACGATAGGTCTCCCAGATCTCCGTAGATGATAGCTTTTGATCTTTTTTCGGCATGTACACGATATGTAGGCTTTGAGAGCCAAATTTTGTATGGGATTTGGTCCCAAATTTTGTCTTTGACACAAACTTTTATGTATTTGGAAAACACTCTTATATACAGTGATATGGACCTATTTTCATGATCTATTTATTTACAGTGACTCATGTATTTCACTTTTATGATGTATTCTTATATGTGGGCAAGATGCCAATCCAAAATGTAATTATCCAATGAATCAGCTATACAATTGAATTCTCTCGGTATATGTTGATATGAAATGAAACTAAATGATCGTTCCAAGAGGCGTACTCTCCGAAATAAACGAAGTAGTATAGGATCGCGAACTGTGTAAACACGGTTCAGATGAGACACCACGAGCTGGGAGTCTAAAAAGACTGCTAGGGAGTCAATACCGAGTGAAGCAACCTCCATCAAGAGACCGATGACCGCATGGTACTCTGCAATGTTGTTGGTTGCAGGACCCAAACAATTGGCTCCTGAAGAAATCAGCTCTCCAGTGGGAGAATAGATTACCCATGCTACGGAAGCGATATTCTGGGTATGTCGGCTTGCACCGTCGGTGAATCCGAAGTAGGCAGACATCTGCGCATAAAGTCACGAGTCAAAGTAAGAGTGGATACATGAGGTCCACGCGCACACCAAAAAGAAAGTAGAAGCAAACTAAGTACATTATGTATAACAAGTAACCCGCGTAGGGCAACCTTACGCGTAGAAGCGTTTGAGGTATAGCCCATTGGGGGGCCGTGCCAATGGCGTACCATCACAATCGATTAGTTCATAGGCTCCTTTTTCTAAGACACGTTTTACAATAAAGGGGTCGTACCACATAGATTCTAATTTTCCTTTTCCAAGCTTATCATGCATTTGATCATATGTAAGTACGAGGTCGCCTTCATTGAATATCCGAGGTTGAACGGATTTGTCATATTGAGCTTTGACGCGTTTTTTATGGGCTTCATTAGCTAAAGCAGCGTCGCGGCGAGTTTCATCTAGCTTGGCTAGGTATAGAAACCGTTCCTCTTCGGAAGTGGTGTGTGGAAGTAGCTCTATGGCTATCTTGAGTGATGGTATTTCAAACAATCGGCAAAATGGCTTCTAGGCCATACACCAGTTGGAACGGTGTAAACCCAGTAGCACTTTTCACTGAGGTTCAGTATGCCATAGTGCTAAGAATAGAGCTGAGTGCCAGTTGGATTTCTGGGTACCCACAATACGCTGAATCATTCTTTTCAGGACTTTGTTAATGGCTTCAACTTGGCCATTAGCTTGTGGGTAGTAAGGGGTTGAGTTTTCATGGCGAAAACCCAACTTGACACTTAGTTCTTCGATCATGTGGTTCCTGAAATGGGAGCCATGATCGGTCACAATGGATTGTGGGACACCGAATCTAGCTATGATATGATTGAATATGAACTGCACTGCTGTTTTGCCGTCCTCAGCATATGTAGGCATCGCTTCAGCCCATTTCGTGAAATAGTCGACAGCTACTATGACATAGCTATGCCCCCCGGCTGAAGTGGGCTTACAGTGCATGAAATCTATGCCACATTTGGAAAAAGGGCCGACAGCAATAACAGGATGGAGTGGAGCAGGGTGCGAGCGTGCTTTACTATGAAAGAATTGGCATGGGGGACACTTCTTGACTGTTTCAATGCAATCTTTGAAAATTGAGGGCCAGAAGTATCCTGCTCGCAGTATTTTCTGGGCCGTAGCTATCCCAGAGAGATGACCACCACATGCTCCAGTGTGGCAGTCATTAAGGACGCGTTCCGCCTCTTCTAAGTTCAAACAACGTCGAAGAACGGTGTCGACACCACGTCGATAAAGAGTATCGTTGACTATGAGGTAGTATTTTGCGTGATGTCGGATGCGTCGCCGTTCCTCGCGAGTGAGGTCGGGACAGAAGCATTGGGTTTGGATATATAAAAGAATATCCCCGTACCATGGATCAGACGTGCTAATGAGGAACAACGATTCATCAGGAAGAGAATCGATGGGCTCGGGTTGCTCAGTAGCACGGGGCAAGTTACAAATCAACTCCGCGAAGACCAGAGACTTCTTGGACTTAGCCTTGACAAACTCCAAGTCAAATTCTTGAAGGATGACAATCCAACGAGAGTATTTGCCCCAAAGCACCTAACGTGTGAGGATATAATACATTGGGTTGAAGTCGGCTATAACAGTGGTCCGGCGGAGTAAGATGTAGTGACGGAATCTCTGGACAGCAAATACTGTTGCCAGAGCCAGCTTTTCAACATGTGAATAGCAAGTTTCGGAGTCGAGAAGACTCTTACTAAGATAATATACCACATGTTCTATGTCATTTTGGTCTTCCTGGACTAGCACCATACCGATGGTGGAAGTCGAGGCTGCGAGATAAAGAATGTAGTCCCGTGTGTAATTGGGGGGTTGAATCACAAGATATTTGGTTAAGGTTGCCTTTAGATTGTCAAAGGAGTGTTGGGCTTCGTCATCCCAGATAAAGGGAACATTCTTCTTGAGAAGCCGCATGTAGCCTTTTGTTATCTCAGATAGATTGCAGATGAAATGGCGTAGAAAGTTTGCATGCCCTTGCAAACATTGAAGTTCTGGTATGTTGGTGGGTGAAGGCAGGGCTAAGATAGCTGCTACCTTTGCAGGATCTAAACGTATCCCGCTTTTGGAGACTATGAAGCCCAACAGTTTTCCAGCTTCTACACAAAAGACGCACTTATGCGGGTTCAAACGTATATTGTAGCGACGGCACCTTTCGAAAATGGCGCTTAAGTGATCTGGATGGTCTTCCCATGTTCGAGAGTGAGCGGGAAGGTCATCAAGATAGGGTTCTACAATATGTTTTATGTCATGAAATGCGTAGGACATCGCCCGTTGGAAAGTTGCCCCGGCATTTTTCAGGCCAAAAGGTAACTTTCGATATGCAAAAATCCCCCAAGGGCAAATAAAGGCCGTTTTGTGCTGGTCGGCTGGGAGGATATCGATCTAATTATAGCTGGAAAAGCCATCCATAAATGAAAAGATGACGATCCCAGCACAGTTATCGATGATCTGGTCGATGAAAGGAGTTGGGTAGTTGTCCTTCGGACAAGCTTTGTTCAAATCACGGTAATCAACACAGACTCTAATCGTTCCCTGTTTCTTGGCTACGGGGACGATGTTGGATACCCATTCTGTCAATGGGACAGTATAGATAAAACCAGCACGCAAAAGTTTTTCAACTTCTGCTTTAATGGCAGCTGCCTTACGAGGATGAACGGGTCGAAGCTTTTTCCGAACAGGTCGGGTGCCAGGGAAATTTGGAATTTCGTGGACCACGATCGAGGGGTCAATTCCTGGCATTTCTTCATAACTCCAAGCAAAAAAATCGTGGAAAGTTTTGAAGTAGGCACTATAGAACTCCATTTCAAGGGGAGTACATGTTTTGCCGATGTGCACGTTTTCCACGATACCAGGCTTCACTGAAATATCAATGGGAGTGGTTGCCATAAGATTAGCCAAATTCCCTTCAGAAAATACCTCATCGAGGGAAGTGGGGAACTTGGTTGGAACCATCCCAAGTGAAGTACTGGGTTTTGAATCAAGCTCAAGTGGTTGAATAGTGGGGAATGAAGATCGATAAATATCCCCATGGTGGCTCATCACCGCACATAACCTCCATAATTGATTCGTCAGTGGGAAAAATCAAATTGAGAGGATCGAAAAGTGGTGGGTTTGGATGAGTTTCAGCCGAGAGTTGTGCCACGGTGTGATCAGTAGAACAATCGACCCAATCGGTGGTAGATTGGATTGCTTCATAAGCTGCAAGTTTTCTGTTTAAAGGCATGGAGTTGTCGTAGCCTTCAATATGAGTGGGACTCGGAATCACCCATGAATCATTGGATGAAATCATGTTAACTGGTTGGACAGGGGTTCCCAGCTCTGGAAAAACTCCGATGAGGGAAGAGTCCTTCATGAGACCAACACCAATGTCTTGGAACCGGTACCGAGGTTGATCCAATAATGGGATGGTGTTGGTGGAGTTCTAGTGGGAGTCTGGGATACAGTAATCGAGTTGATCAATAGTGAAAATTTTCCCTTCATGAGGAAATTGCACAATCCGGAAGACTGTAGATGCAATGGCGGTCATGGAATAAAACCAGTTCCGTCCAAGCAGGAGATTGTAGTCCAATGGTGCATCTACGACTTCAATGTGTACGGATACTGTTTTTCCCCCCAGTTCAACACCAATTGAGGGAATGAGTCCATATGGTTGAAAGCTGTGTCCATCAAACGCCCCAAGAGTAGTGGGAGACGTGGTAACTTCGGGTAAGCCTAAATCTCTCCAGCAGTTCAAAGACATAATCGACGTGGAAGCACCTTCATCTAACAGTGCGGTGGATGATATTTCCATGGATTTTTTTGTGCACCTGGAAGGCTAACTGGTGAGAAAGCCTAGGTTTGGCATGCTCCAAGTTAAACGTGATGGAGTTTGAAGTATCTGGGTCCATTGCCCCCAGTGCTGAAAGTAGGGTTCTACGCTGCGTGGGGCAGTGTTGGAGAACCTCGAGAGTTGACATGGCGCAAGGTGCTTGAGCCAAATCTCAACAATGTTGTAGTTTTGGGTAGCTCGCGCATTCGGATTAAATGTCGCCTTTCGTATGGTGCCCTTGGGTGGGCGTAGCACTGTGTTCGTAAGCGGTCTCTCGATATGAAGATGACCGGTAGGGGGGGGAATAGGAATCGGATCTTCAAAAGGAGATTTTCCTTTGGTTATCTCGGGTTGTTTGTTTGAACTTGGAGGGTTGTCATACGTCTTTGAACGAGTGGTAATATTAACCTCTTCATTACTCGTCATTAGGATTTTGCGGTTTGTGGATGTCTCTCCGCGGGTGGGATTGGTCGGGTTGCCCCCTTGTGGGGATTCTTGGGAAACCATCTGTTGTTGCTGTTGAGGGAAAGGGTCAGTTAACACTGCCGGGCGAGAGGATCCTTTAACAAATTTGTTGACTTCGTCCTTGTAGGGACAGTCACGCGTGTAGTGATCATCTTGACAAATCAGGCAGGGAAACTTAGCCTTTCGACGTGGTTTCTGGTCATTTTGGGTGGGTTGCGGCTTGGGGTTCTCCTGCTGGTTCTTTTTGTTTTTACCATGATTGTTTTTCTTCTTTCCCCCGGATGGTTGTGACGTAGATTGAACTGCGTTCACTTCGGAGGAAAGGGCAGGAGAAGTAGTTGTTTTTGAAGCAGCCTGGGGTAGAGCGGGGAAGCAGAAGCTTGTTGTCCCGTCGAGTTGGTAATAGGCTAGGCCTTGACTGAACCGACAATACCATCAATAGGAGGTTCAGTGGTAGGCTTGGTTGGATCAGTGTTAACGTGGGAGGCATGAGGAAGAAGTTCATGTAAAGTACCGGATTGAGTGTATACCAAATCCATGTACTGGGCTGCCGAGATGGCTTGTTCTTCTGTAACCGGTCCGCGCATAGCGATATCTCTGGCTATGGGGGCAAAAAGGATTTTTTGAACCAATCAGCAAGTAGTTGATCCGGAATAGGTGCCTTTATTATCCTACGGCGTCGTCGCCACTCATGGATGTGATCTGAAATATGTGTAGAAGTGGTTTGACGCAGTGATGTTAACAGTTCTGTTCCAGTCTCATACCGGATGGGGAGCTGGAAATGAGTCAGAAACTGCATAGCCAAAGTGTTGAAATCATGAAAAGAGTGTTGTGGCAGCTCGATGTACCATTTTGCTGCCGTGCCAGTAAGTGTGCGTTGGAAGAGCCGAAGTCGGATGGAATCATCCATCAAGGAGTTGGATGAACACCAAAGATGGAAGGTCATCACGTGGTTCTTGGGGTCTTCCCCGGGCTTGGCATTGAACTTAGAAATGTCCGATGGTAGTTTGGTTGGGATAGGTGGCCAGTGAGGTTCATGCCATATAGGATCGTTAATAAGCCTCGACAAATCAGGTAAGTCAAGTGTGGCCAAAAAGGGAAGTTGATGGTTAGTCTACGGGTATGAGTAATAACCATGTGGTGCAGAGAAACCTGAAGGGCCCTGCATAGCATACTGCTGTGTGTTATACCCATATGTGTTTCCCGGGGGGTAATGCTGGAAATTCTGTGGATGGTAAGCCATCTGGTTAACCGGTTGATTGTAGGCAACCAGTTGGTGGGTGTTCTGCTGAGTGAGTATGGTACCCTGGGGTTGCTGATACCCAGGAATGGTTTCCGCTCCTTGTTGGGGAAAAGTTCCTTGGAATTGTTGTGTTCCAGGGATGTTACCACCGTGTTGAGTGAGTGGAAAGTTTCCCATAGCAGGATTGGGGGGTGGTTGCGACTGTTGTGTCCATGGAAGGCTCGTTCCTGCTTGAGGAGCGAGTGGAAATTGAAGTGATGGATTCCATGGAGTTGTAGCAGTTGAAGGGTAAGGGAAGCCAGAATTCAAGTTGGGGGGAATCTGAGATTTCCCCCTAGCTTGGTTCCAGTTTCCAAAAAGTGAGTACCCCCCACTCTATGGGATTTGAGGGTCCCAAGAAGGAAGCATACCTGACGGGGGAGGTTGAGAATAAGGTCCGGTTGGAACACTGGAATAAGGTTGTCCACTGCCAGGTGTGTTGTACATACCATACTGAGCAGAAACTGTTGGTTGGGAGAGTTGTTGGATGGAACCAATGGGTTGTCCGCGAGCAGATAGGTTGGATGGCCCTATAGGAGGAGGTTGTTGACTAGGAACGGGGTTCCCAACAAAAGGTTGTCCTCCAACTAGTTGGGTTGATGACCCTATGGGAGGAGGTTGTTGACTAACAATGGGGTTCCCAACAAAAGGTTGTCCTCCAGCTGGTTGGGTTGATGGCCCACCAGGGGGAGTTTGGTTGTTGGAGTTGGGGACCATTGCAGTCGGTTGTCCACCTCCTGAGATAGTATAAATAGTGGTCGAAGGTGATCCTCTGGTCCAACCGGAAGATCCAGCAGTATGACTAGGTGTTCTTCTGCCGTTGGTCAAATATGATAATGTGGATTGGCCAACGGCGCCAAAAGTACCGATTAGCGGAGGGGGTCTTCCATATCTGACAGGCGAGGACGGGGAAAAGACTGGGTTATCTCTCATAGAATGTGCGCCAAAAATAGGTGATGGCAGCAAATGTGGGGAGTTTAACCCAGGGGTATAGGCGTCGTCCATAGCGTGTTCAATGATAGGAGGACCATCGAAAACTGGGCCCGAGTTCATGTCCTGGAAAGGGGTTTGGGGATCTGGTGGGAACCTAGGTATAGTGACGTTTGAAGGTTCGGAACCGTCTGCATGGGAGTAGTGTAACTCTGTGCTAGATGAGAAGTTGGGATCCCGAGAGTCAGAAGGACGAGTATCAGGGGGATATCTAGAAGCTGACGAGAGCATTTGCTCTGTGCTGCGTCTAAACTGTGCCGATGCTAACGGGGAGTTCGCTAGACTAACCATACTAGACTGGATGGAAGCCATGATTTCATGTCCCGGAGGGAGGTTGGGTAGATCTATAGTACGAGGTACGTTGCTAGAAGAACTTGTTTCCTGAGGATGAACACTGGGTGACGTAGTAATAACAGGTGAAAGTTCCGCCTGGGAAGTGATGAAGCCATAATCAGGTTCAAAAGGTGTGTCAGGAAGTTGAGTATCTTCAACGATTTCAACGTACCCGCCTGGGACTGAAATCAAGCCAGGTATGTCCTGGTCGGACCCTTCTGTGGTGCCAACAGATCCGTCTGTGTCATTGTAAAAAGTGTCTGATGGACGGGAAGTGCTGACATCAGATAGAAGGATGACCTCTGGTCTAGTACTTTGGGCTGTACTAGGTTCAACCGTTGTAACGGTGTCCACTATGACAGATAAATCTGGAATGACAGTGGGTGAAGTGACAGTGGAAGTCTCAGATATGCTAGTGGTTGCAGAAGCTGCAATAGATTCTGAGACTGTGCTGTGAGTAGCAGTTACGGGCGAAACTGAGGATGTTGTACGTATCGACGGTGGAATGTTCCCTCGACCAGCACCGTGGCCAGGAGGAGCGGGAATGCGTGATGCAGGCGGACCGGAAGTCCGTGGCGGTGGTGGTGGTGGAGGGCTTTGGCCCTGTATTCTTCGTGATCTTCGTGTTGATCTGACATGATGACAAGAAAATGAAAATCGGGGGCAGTATCGTAAACAAAGAACTCAAAAACTCTAATGCAACCGAGTGTGCAGAAGAGGAGCTAGAAAAAGCAAGGCTCGCAGGCCAAAAAAGCAAGCTCAAAAATCTGTACTGAGACCGGCGTCTCAATAAGCAAGCTGATACAAAAAACGGCCAGAATGCCAACAAGCAGTCCCTATAAAGAAAAATGACCCTCTACGAAGATGAGATAACAAGCAAACTCCTAACTAAGAGCTGGAGACCTCAACAAGCTGTATCCTTCGCAAGGTGATGAAATCCAAGTCGAACAATACAACATGAGAGACCGATATAAGAAGGATATCCCTCTACCGAAAGGGATCCTGGGTAAAAGAGCCCTAGTAGAATAGATACTAAGCTACCTCGTTCATGACACGTTGGAAAAGGTTTTGGGCACTTCATCCTTCCGAAGAAGACAGCGATCGATGTTTCCTTAGGTCTAAGTGGAGTGTGGCATTCCACAGAGTCCGTCCGGTTCTCAATCCCACGGCCGTTTAACCCCTGAAAGTTAGAAACAGTCAGGAGGCCCCTCCACAAACTAGTTGTGACCGTGTCAATAAATACTAGAGGATTTTAGTTCCCTAAAGACAATGACTATGTTTTATATGAAAATGACAAGGGGGAATTATTTTGATGCCTATCCCCGGTGTCCTACCTAACTACCAAATTCTTTTGATTTCCTCAAGTGAGGTTAATGTTGGTTTAATTAGGGAGATTAATTTTAGTGGCTGTCTTACTCAATCAGGTAGTGGACGTGAAACTTGATGGTGTTATGACGACTCAAACCATGCAAATGAGAATGAATCAAAACTAAGCCTTTGTCTTCGATGAAATCTAGCTAAGGAAGGGAGAGAGTTATTCGATCAAACATGCATGAAATTTTTCACAAGCAAAAATCAAAGCAAAAGATTTTTTCTTTTCTTTTTATGAACAGAGCCAAACTGAAATAAACACTCTTTTTAATGCACTGATTCTACAACTAAGATGCTTCAAATATATGAATTTCTGTGGCAAATTCAATGGTTCATTTCCTAATGCAAAATAATGCTACTGGACTTTTCCAATTCAAACAACAGAATTGCTCTCAAATGATAATTTTTTAATTACTGAAAATGATGAACACAATGTGACTGTAAAAGCTACAGGGTTCAGTAACAGAGAACAGTGGTGTTGAGTTGGTTGTGAAAAAATCAAGCGAATGCAATCAAACTGGAAAAATGACCCAATATGTCAAAAATGCCACTAATTCAAACAAATCAAGCTCACAACAAGGAAATAATCAGACCGCACAGACTGTAAAAATGACCAGGGTGCTAACAGGTAACAGTAAATACTACCTAAGGCAGAAAGAGACTCAGGAAACCACGCAAGGATAAAAAATTTAAAAAATTGCAGACACTACCGCGTGTCAGGGTCTGACTGGAGCGCGGCACGGTGACAGTACCGCTCTGGTACTAAGGCAGAGAACGCGGTACTACCGCACTGTAAGCAGTTCTGAGGGTGCGGTACTGTGGCAAGGTAAGGAAAAAGTGCAACTTGAGAAAAGAAAATGAAGTTTTCAGGGTTGTTGCTAACCCAGGGGACTCAGTGATCAGACAGGGAGAAAAAATACAGCGAGGAGGGGTGAATAAAGGTCAAAAAAGACCAAGATTCAAACTAGTTTGAAATGCAATAAAACAAATCACAATCAGCAGATGGTTGATAGTGAACTGAATCAATCAAACAGAAATCAAAACCAGCGGAGTCGCCATTCTTGTTTGGCGGAATTTTTCCCTACGGATAAGTCAAAATTCCCTTAACTTAAAGCAGACTTTCACTAACTCTAAGCTAAGAACAAAACACAACAAATGCTACCTTGAAATTCCTGAACTAACTTTTACAGCAAGATTAAATGTATTCAGAAACAATGAGAGATAAGACACACCTTTCAAACTGATGTTTGTCCCGTTTTTAGCTCTTGATCCAAAGCTCCAATGTAGAACCTGTTAGGATCAACCAAAGAACAAACATACAAGCTTCCAAATACCTTGAATGTAAAGATTAGTTTCAAATCTAGATTAGATACATTCCATGCTAAGAACTTATGCTATACACATGAAATGGGAAAAACAAGACAAGTTATCTTATTACAACTTGAAGAATGCTTACAAAGGTTGCTTGATGTCCAAGCTAGTCCTCCAACTCCAAGTGCCTTCTCCTCTAGCTACCTCCACAATGCTGCAAGATCATAAGTTTGATACTCCAAGAGTCTTCCCCTTTCCCCATGGAATGCCTCTCTTTTATAGTGTATGGTAGGGTTAACTAACAAGAGAGATGGGTGGATCTAGGGAGAGATAAGTGGATCAAGGTTTCTAATCACAGAAAGTGAGTTGGGATCGAATCAGGGACCCCAATCTTCCACTATCTTCGAAAATCCAAAATCCCATAAGCCATGGAAAAAAGGCTAATAAAAGAGTATCGCGCCCTGCAGTCTGAGCATAACGCGGTAGTACCGTGTACCTATAACTGAGCAAGGCGCGGTAGTGTGGGTAAATAAAGTCTCAGTTGGGTTAAAACTTGACAGGGTAAGTTTACTTTCAAGGTTCACTCATCATTTGTCTCTTCTGAGTGGTTTAAAGCAGTAGGGGAAGTGTCGTCAACTCTTTTCATGGTGCAGATGCGACACTGTGAAATATAGAGGTATAACAGAAGGTTGTTCTAGTTCAAGGTATCTCAATTATGATTAAGGAAAGCGTGCCATGATGTGGGTTATCTAGTCAGAAAGTGACTTCAATTTGGTAAGCTTACCATATATTTCATCAATATTTTGTTGAGGGTGTCCCCATGAGATGGGTAACACTTTTTCGCAAGCGAAGGGTGGGGAGGGAGGAAAAAAGGAGCTCGATTGAGATTTTTGTAATGCCTCAAACGATCTTTTGAATGCTCGATCGAGGGATTAAAGAAGTGCTCGATTGAGCTAATAATGAATTCTTGATTGATACTTTTATTAGTCTTGATTAAGGGTTTGAGAAAACCCTCGATTGAGACAATATCTCGATTGAGCGTTAAGGTCTCAATCGAGAGTTGATGTCTCGATCGAGCTTTTTCTAACTATTATAAAATGTGTGGCAGTTTATTTTTCATGTGTGTTATTATTTAAAGTCTCAATCGAGCAATAGAAAGGAGCTCGATCGAGGTTTGTGAGCTCAACCGAGAGTCTACTCATTAGCGCCAAGGATCCCCTCATGTTTCCATGTGTTGACCGAATCGCGACCTCACAGTCGACAGGGATCCACCGACTTCGACCCATACCGCAGTCTCCCTGGGCACCAGCCCGGGCAAGTTTGAGCCCACCCAGCAACACCTGCAGAGCGGATGAGGTCTCACCCGAGGCGTCCAGGAAGAGCAGATGGAACCATGTTTCCACCAAGGGAGGAGGCCAGTTGCGGCAATATGATACTACTAATAGCAATTCCAAACATTCATCATAAAGTTCTAGCACATTGCATTATTTAACACTACCAGAAACAGAGATCGCACATTACTTTAATCACAACATTTTCACATAGACAGATAACATCTTATTGCAACATTCACATTATAGCAACATAAAAATAGATAACTGCATTAAGAACAAGCAATAACATAGGCATCAAGCAACATTATGCATATATTGCACCAAATCATCATCCTTATATTACTGTGGCAAACCAAAAGCAGTACATAAATCTTTGTGCAACATCCGCATTATCTCTGTCAATCTCCACATATAGCTCTATCTCTAGCTCTTATCCATTGACTTCTCTCTCCTAACACTTACAATTCTCCTATATTTATAGGCTTCCATCGATTACAATACTTGTCCACTTTCCTAACCGACACTATGGACAATTGACTAACTGACTTGGTCTAATGACCCAAAAACCCGCATACTACGGTACAATGACTCAATATTACAAAATATATGACCAAAAACTTGCCCACTGCGGTACAATGACTCGATATTACCAAATACATGGTCCAAGTGACCCAAAACCCGCCAAGTACGGTATCCTTTGGCACAAGATACTCCTTTCGCGCCTTCCTACAACGTGTCGCTGTGTCAGTAGTACCGCGATCTTTCCTCATCAAACCACCTGCCAACAGGCCCCCAACACAATCTTGTGGCTCACCCTCGAGCCACGTCAACTGCTTCTGTTCTTGCTGTCTGGATCACGAATTGTTGTATCCTTTCGGCTGTACAGATCCTTGGCTACTAATTCTGTAATCCCTCCACGAGAGTAGGCAATCCCCAACTCACTGTCAGGTATAACGCGAACTCACCCTCCAGTCGCATGGAATAGTGTAGACTGAAGAGAAAAGAGGATGAACAGTACCAAGGGGTGAGAACAGCGGATGACTCTGGCACATCTGTTTCGCGCCAGCACCCATCGTCGACTGAAGTCAAGGAGCTACTGCCCCAACTAGCGATCTAATAAAAACTGGTACAACCCTTCGAACGACTACTGCATACTGAAGCATGCGGGACCGGCCAGGGGTCCATTTCACTGTCAACACATACCAGAGTCTCCCTGGCACCAGCCTGGGCATAGACAGCATAAGTGCACCCACTGGATCAAGACGCTCAGGGACACTCGTCGTTCGAGCTCGTAGTTCCCCTGGGGTGCTACCATGGGAAATGAAGTGAAGCATTTCCACAGCCTCCTTGGAATTCCTCACAATTCAACTCACACAGGGATCAACTAGAATAACCACTCTTGGTCGGAACAACTTCTGGATGGTGAACTACCAACTTCCTTGGGTACTTATAGCCGGACCCTCCTTTGTGACGATGGGGGGAATGATGCCCTGGTACCTCTCACCTGTGTGTATGAGCCGGCCAACTGCCACAGTGGAGGGGGTGGCCATGCTTCCAACACAGCTCCTGTTTGCCACCATGTGATCAACCCTGCTGATCATCCCGGTCCATCGTGCAAAACATACTGTCATCATGTGTGAACTCGGTGAAATTAATCAGGGGAAATCATGTCCGACCAGTAATCACACCACTTCACCGTACCCTCCCAAATTCAATGTATCAAATCTGTCATCAATCCTGAGTGTAACATCATCATGAGTCTCTGACTGGCGGTTACAAGCCTCTCCCGCTTGCACATACCCTCTTCTGTCTAGTGTACAAAATCCTTCATCAAGCCCAAGTACAACACCGCCATGGATCTCTGAGTACACTAATCTGGCGGCACAAGCCTCATCCACCTGCGCATACCCTCTTATGTTGGTGCGCCATCTGCCACCAAGCAACCTGCAACAATCATCATCACTCATTCATCATCATCTTTTTCTTTTTTTTTCTTTTTTTTTTTACCAATGCGACTCAGACATCGCTCTGCTCCAAGCCCACACGATAGGGCTTCAATCTGTGACCATTTACCAGCTTGGGGAGCATCCCCCCATCCAATCGCTGCAACTGAACCGCTCCTCCTGAAGTAATACTATTTATGCGGTAGGGACCCAGCCAGTGCATCTGCAACTTGCCTGGATGTTTCATAAACTTACTGTCATACAATAGCACCAAGTCACCTTGTTGAAACTGCTTTTTTTTTTATGTGGCGATCATGCCATGCCTTCTGGCGATCCTTCTCTACCCCTTGATGAAAGCTAGCGATAAATCGATCTTCTTCGAGCTTCACCAATTGTGCTAGACGCTCGTCTAATGCTGCAACATCATCCATGCCGGTAGCAGCCGCAATTCGTAAGCTCGGAACAATGTACTCCATAGGCATAATTGCTTCCTTCCCATATACCAGCTTGAAGGGTGTCTGACCAGTCAACCTTTTACATGTGGTGCGATAAGCCCACAACAGTGCTGGAACTTTCAAATCCCAGTCGCTGCGGTTTGCATTGCACACTTTTTTCAACGCATGGTCCAATACCTTATTAAACGCCTCTACCATCCCATTCTCCTATGGGTGATAGGGTGTACTCTCCTTGTGCTGAATCTACAATTCCTACGTCAAGGCGCTGATGGTGCAATTGAGAAAATGGCTGCCTTGATCTCTCAGCAAAATCTTGTGGCAGTCGAACCGAGTGATAATGTGATCAAACAAGAACCGAGCAGCCATTGCTGTGGAACAATCAATGACAGGTGCCGCCTTCTCCCGCCAGGTCAAATACTCGGTTGCTGTGATTATATACCGCTCACCTGTACATTTCCCTGGTGGATTGATCGGCCCTACAAAATCCACAGCCCATTTCTCAAATAGTTGTAGTGTTAATTGAGGTAGGAGCGGCATCTTATCGCGTATGGACGGTTTTCCAGTTCGTTGACAAACATCGCAAGACCGTGCATAGTTTGTTGCATCATTATGTAATGTGGGCCACCAAAGCCTTGCACGCAACACCTTCTGGGCAGTCGCCCGACCGCCATAATGTCCTCCTGTGACTCCGTCATGTGCTTCAGCCAATATCTGCGCTTGCTTGTGCTGCAAGACACATCTGCGCAAGATCTCGTCGGCACCCAATTTATACAACTCTCCTACGATCAGTTGAAAGTCAGTAGCCCTGACAACCAATTGCTTCTTCTGAGTAGTGGTAAAGTCATCAGGCACAGTGTCGATCACCAAAAACTGAAGGATGTCATCAAAATAATGATCAACAGCAGCAACATGAAACAGCTGGGCATCCGGAAATCCGTCTTCGATATTAGTCGGTTCCTCCCCTGTGTCAATCCGCGATAGATGATCTGGTCCAGCATTCAACCACCCCGGCTTCACAACAACTTCGAAATCAAACTCCTGAAACAAAAGTATCCATCGGAAGATCTTCCCCCCCAACACAGGCTTATTAACCAAGTATTTCAATGCAGAATGATCAGTAAACATTTTAAAGTGGCCACCCAACAAATAATGCCTGAATTTCTACAGTGCGTGAACCATGGCCAGACCTTCACATTTTGTGGTAGTGTAGTTGCGTTCTGCAGAAGACAGCTTCCGACTAGCAAAAGCAATGGGATTATCAATGTCACCTTCGCCTGGTTGATCCAATACAACACCTAGTGCAACCAATGAAGCATCAACGTGGACATGGAATTCCTTGCCCCAGTCCGGAAAAAGCAAAATCGGTGCCGACACCATCTTCGCTTTGAGTGTTTCGAAACTTTCCTGACATTCCGGATTCCACTGGAATGCCACATCCTTTTTCAACAACTTCTCCATAGGGGCAGTAATCGTAGCATATCCTCTAATGAACTTGCGATAATATCCCTTGTGACCCAAAGTCGCGCGCAATTGCTTAACAGTGGTCGGCGGTTGCAACCCCAAAATAAGCACAATCTGGTTGGATCGACCAATAATCCCTGCTTACACACAATATGACCTAGCAATATCCCAAAAGGAGCACAAAAAGTACATTTCTTTAATTTCAGCGATATCTGGTGTTGTCGGCATCGCTCAAGCATCAACCGCAGATTGGCCAAATGATCACAAATCAACCCATAAACAGTCCAATCATCCATATAGACCTGCAGAAACTTTTGAATAAAATCTTTGAACGCGGAAACAACGACCCGAGAGAATATCGCAGGTGCATTCTTCAAACCGAACGGCATAATCGTGTACTGAAAACAACCCCATTCAGTAACAAACGTTGTCTTATGGCGATCCTCCTTGGCAATGCAAATCTGATGGTAGCATAGAATCCATTAGTGAAAGAGTACATCTCCTGGCCACCCATGCCTTCAAGTACTTCATCAGTAAACGGGGTCGGGAAGGGATCATGCAAGCAAGCATCGTTCAACTTCCGCAAGTCGACACAAATGCGCACTTCGCCTGTTTTCTTGTCCTGCACCACCATAGGACTAATCCATTTTGACTCTTCCACAGGTTCGATAATACCAGCATCCAGCATCCGATCAAGTTCTGCCTTGACTTTTTCTTTATGTCGCGGGTTTAGTCGATAAGGTTGCTGTCGGACTGGCTTAGCGTCTGGTTTCAATGGAATCCTCATCTCTCCTAAATCACCCAGGATTCCCTTCATTTCGTAAAACTTCATGGGAAACATATCTTGAAATTCATGCAGTAACTCGGTAACTTTACTCATCATCTCATCGTCCCAATAATCCCCAACATTAGCAAACTTGGGAGTAGCTTCAGTGCCGATATTCGTTTTGCGAAGCTGCAACGGCTGATTGAATGGCTTACTTGGCAAAACAGGTGGTACCACATCGCAACTTTCTTCAGATTCGGGAATGTTAATATTCCGGGGATCATCATCGTCCTCTGGCCCTCCACTGACATTGAATCACTCCATGAGAGACTGCATCTGACTGTGGGTGTGCGGATCAACAGGGCATTTCACCGGAACGACCTGAAATATCACATCGCGGATGAGTTGCAGGGCATTATGGACATCAAGGTTGGCATCCGCAAATGTGAAGGTATGAGTGAAACAGATCGTTAACTCTCCCCATGTGGTAATATCTCGATGTAACTCGGCTGCAGTGTACCATGAGCGCAGTATCTCCTCCAAAGTATGGACAAAAGCATGAACCCACTCATCTCTGGGTTGCATGATCCACAACCGTTGACACTCCATCACATGATCACCGAGATCGGTTCGGCCATCATACTTACCAGTGTGATAAACCTCATTATTTCCAAATCGAACCATCATCAACCTTCGACACTGCGACCAATATTTGATAAATTTCTTATGTGTCTCCCACCAACGTGCTAGAGAAGCCTTCAGTGCTTCCTCCAAGGCCAGCAATCGTTGTGGTTCTGGAACACAGTCTTCAAATTCTACCACAAAGGTATCTAAGCCAGGAAACCCCTCATAGATAGGCAATGTGATCGTTTCTGTCGCAACACGACATAAAGATTGCATAACTAAACCACACTTCCGAACTGATACTTCATGCATGCGATTCTTCCAATGTTCCAATGCATCATCGAAGTCGGAAGACGCGGAGCTCTCACTGCGCCACTCCAACTCACCATGGATAGTGGGATGAATGTAATCCTCAGAAATATTGAATGCATGGTCCCAACCAGTTTGATCGATATCTTTGACAGGCTCAACATATCGGCGTCCTTCAGCCGGATCCAACAGAGCGATAACTCGAAAATCGTGGTTCTGAAAAGTCATCATGCGCTTCTTGAAGTTAATTACAGCTCCACTATCGTTAGCCCATCCTATCCCCAATAGCGCAGGATAGGAGCTTCCTCCATCAACTACCTCGATGACATCAAAGTCAGCATAAGTCTTCATTCCCTCAATATCAATTGTGAGCCACGGAACTCACCCAATAGGTGTAACCTTCGCATGGTTGGCCAACCGGAGCTGCACAGGAGACCATCTCAATGGGGGACTCCCCATTTTCTGCCACGCCTGCTTGGTTAAGATGTTAACATCCGAACCAAGATCAAGAATCACAGAATCAACATCATAATCTCCGATCTGAATATTCATTCGCTTTTCCTTTCCAGTCTTCCTTCGCTGTAAGGAGTTGACATTCGACTCTTGTCGTCCTTTCGAAATTCGCTGCAACCATCCCTCGATCTCAACCAGGGAAACTGGGTCTCGTGCCAATGATAAGCAGCTTTCAAGGAACTTCTGCAATATCCCTGGTGGTGGTCAATCGGCATCTGACGTTGCATCAAAGATAGGCGGCATATCACAAACAATAGCCTTACCACGATCTTTCTCCAAAGTGCGACATGCCTCCATGAACATCTCCCGCTCTGCAACAATGTCAAAATTTACCATCTTTTGACCAGCCAAGCGAATGAGTGGTCGCGAACCATCTTCCCCAGTCGTTTTACCTCCACGAGTGACAAAATCCACCGAAGCATCTTGCGGTCGTGGTTCTGCAAAAATAGTCGCAATATTAGCACCCTGTGTCTAGTTCTGCTGCAGATTCCTAGGTACATTCGCATTAGCGTTCAGTAGTGGTCGTGGAGGCTGGTTCTACACTGGTTGTTGCACCGGGTTCTGTACTGGTTGCTATACTGGGTTTTGTAGCTGCGGGGTGTTCCCAGCCTGCCATCTTGCAATCAACTGCGAACAATTCTCAACTGTATGATCATTACCAGAACAAAACGTACATTGATTTTGTAGTAGTGGGAAGTCGCGCTGATAATAACCCCCATACTGCACAGTGGTAACACTGAACAGGTCCACGACCACCTCGGCCTCCTCCTCCATGACCAAATCCACCACCGTGTCCGCCCCTGTAGCCTCCCCGATAGCTTCCCTACTGCTGATACTGAGGTTGGGTAAACTGCTGCTACATGGGTGCTGGCGGCATCCCTTACCCTTGTGGTGCATATTGCGATTGTTGCATGTACTAAGGCTGCGAGGGGTTCACCGGTGTATATTGTGGTACGAACTGCTGCGGTACAAACTGCGTCTGTGCTTGAGGCATCGGCTGAGCTACCTGCGGCTGTAGCGGGGCAACACGCTGATCATCTTTGACATAGAATGCATCACACATTCTCTCATGTAGCAACCCATATGCATGAAAATCTTTGTCATCATGTCCTACCGACTTACAGAAGGTGCAATACAGATTTCACAAGGTTGTGACCATTTTCTGCATATACGGACAATTATCATGGCTGTGCCCAAATACATGAAAAACATGACACCACAGCATACTGCCGCCATTCAATGGATTCGGCGCACCTGAGACCAAATAATTATGAAAATATGGGCAATCATCTTTCGTATGTCCCTCTCGTCGACATCGCGTACATTATACCTCATTGCGATGTTCCTTGTTCTTCTTTAAATCTTGCAACTGTATAGTCAGATTAGCGAGCTGTGTCTGTATTTGCGACATCCCAGCTGCATTATCTCCAATCGGTGACGCTTCCAATCGCATTGCGATCTCTCGAGCTTCACTGGGCGTCGAAATGTTTTTTTGCATCAGCGGCAGCCGAATATGGGGTAGCAGTTCCGCAATGAACCATTATTTATGTTGGACAGCACTCATATCAAAACTAACCTTTGCCATCAGCGTCTTGAATCGCTGGTCGAAATCCCATACTGCTTAATTTCCTTCAATTCAGTAATATACTGGGCCTCCGACTTAGGCCGTCTAAATTCAGCAATCAACCCATCCCGAATCTCATTTAATGACTTATCTGGGGCCCCCGTAGGGACTAAGACAAATTTCATGAACCAATCTAACGCACGACCTCGCAGAGTCGTGGCCAACTGTCCTTTCTTCACATCGTCATCAGTGATCTGTTTTACGGTCCAGACCGCTTCACATAAAAACCAATACTGGTCTGGGTTGTCTGTCACACTGCCATGGAACAACGGTAACTTAGCATCATCGCCAGCCATCTTGGGCTTCCTTCCTCTTGTCACTATACTACTACTACCAATTAACTTTTGTGGCGTCGATGCACTCAGCGGTGTTGAAGTACTTTTCCTTGCTGGTTGAGAGCTAGTGAGCAGAGGTGTGGGCACGTTGGTGCTGGGATTTGGTCATGCCTCTATCCTGGGCGTATCCTAGTCGTTCCTATCAGGACTGTGAGGTCGCTTCGTCCCGTGTGGCCTTCCTTCATGGTCTTGCAGTCCGATCGCAGCAGGACCTTCTCCTATCCTCTACCTCTTTTCCTATTGGAACCTTGCTCCTCCCCTCGTAAGGCCACTTTCTTCCTCGGCTTCACTCACAATCTCCTCATGTTCTACACCCATCTACCCCTTTACCATTTCATGCATCGTTCCCCAACAGTCATGGTACCCACGGCCTCCGCCCACCAGGCTATCTACTGATCAAGGTGCATCTTTAATATACCTTTCTCGTAGATTAGCATCTTAATCGACAGTTGGAGTGATAGCATAAACCTTCCCCTTGGTCCATCAAAGAAATATCTCTCAGCTTCGCTATAGGATTTCTTCGTATCGATTGCAAACTCTGTGATATATCCTTCCAAGATGCTATCAAGCCAAACTTCAACAGCTCGCGATGCCTTATTATCGACTTCCTGCAATTCCTGAATCAATTCCGGGGTCCAAGTCGTCGGTTCACCACCCTGGAAGTTCTTCTTCTGAAAGGTCAGCTTCGACAACCATTCATACAGAATAACCGGGAATTCATAGAAAAACCATTCATGCAGTCCATTGTGAATGTATCTCTCCACCCACTAATCTACCGTCAGTCGCGTGTTCTGACTTTCTTCTTCAGCGAACTCCTGTAACTTTTGATTGAACCATTTTTGTATCTCCGGCTTCGTCAAGTGCCACAACATGACCTCCTTCTACTCTGCACACAATCCCAGCAACGAAACCATTTGTTGACCGAATCGCGACCTCACAGTCGACAGAGGTCCACCGACTGTCGACCCATACCGCAGTCTCCCTGGGCACCGGCCCGGGCAGGTTTGAGCCCACTCAGCAACACCCGCAGAGCAGATGAGGTCTCACCCGAGGCATCCAGGAAGAGCAGACGGAACCATGTTTCCGCCGAGGGAGGAGGCCAGTTGCGGAAATATGATACTACTAATAGCAATTCCAAACATTCATCATAAAGTTCTAGCACATCGCATCATTTAACACTACTAGAAACAAAGATCGCACATTACTTTAATCGCAGCATTTTCACATAGACAGATAACATCTTATTGCAGCATTCACATTATAGCAACAGAAAAACAGATAACTGCATTAAGAACAAGCAATAACATAGGCATCAAGCAACATTACGCATAGATTGCACCAAATCATCATCCTTATATTACTGTGGCAAACCAAAAGCAGTACATAAATCTTTGTGCAACATCCGCATTATCTTTGTCAATCTTCACATATAGCTCTATCTCTAGCTCTTATCCATCGACTTCTCTCTCCTAACACTTACAATTCTCCTCTATTTATAGGCTTCTGCTGATTACAATACTTGTCCACTTTCCTAACCGACACTATGAACAATCGACTAACTGACTTGGTCTAATGACCCAAAAACCCGCATACCATGGTACAATGACTCAATATTACAAAATATATGACCAAAAACCCGCCCAATGCGGTACAATGACTCGATATTACCAAATACATGGTCCAAGTGACCCAAAACCCGCCAAGTGCGGTATCCTTTGGCACAAGATACTCCTTTCGTGCCTTCATCCAACGTGTCGCGGCGTCAGCAGTACCGCGATCTTTCCTCATCAAACCGCCTGCCAACACCATGTCCTTTAGATGACAAGGTAGGCTCGGAAACCCTTAAAACCTTAAAAGATTAGTTGTATTTTTTGTTTAAAAATTATTTTTTGTAAATTAATTAGTGTATTTTTAAAAATAATTGTAATTTTTTTTTTTTTTTCATTGATTGTGTTTTATAATATAAGTTTACATAGTTTTTTTTATTTAATAATTGTGTTTTATAATATAAATTTACATAGTTTTGTTTATTTAATAATTTAATTTAGATTTAATTTTTTAATTGTGTTTTAAAATTTAGATTTAAGTTGAGTTTTATTAATTTTCGTTTATAATTTAGATTTACTTTTTTTATTATATATATATATTAAATAGAAAGAAAAAAATTATAACTTGAGATTCCAGGATTATAGAATCAAAGTTAAATATCTACCTAGTTCTCAAAAAACAAAATAGTGTTAATGTATCCAATAAGTGGTGATGGATTCCCTTGAAATTTCATATATGTTGGTTTAAAGTGTTGTTTTTGGTCTTAGATGCATGAAAGATTAACTTAGGACCTATGTCATCATATGCAGTCATGTGTGGGCCTATTAAAAGGTCATATGTGGTGGTCTGTGTCACATCTACTTGTTTTTGGTTTCTTCCATTGATAATGTTATTTCCTAAGACTCATACCTAGTGTTATTTCCTCTTGATTCTTGCTCTATCATTATTCTAAGGCCAATGATCATTTCAAGAGGTCATTGTAATAGTTCAACACATTTCTCTTGACCCTAGATGCATAGAAACGTTTTTTAGTGCCTACGAGATATAGGTTTTGTCTTGTTTTACATAAGATGCATCATCATGACAACATTTTCATGCACTGACACCATCCTAACCGTTCTCTTCATCATCCTTTTCACCATCATTAGAACAGCATGTGGTTCCTATGAACATCCAAACATCAGTCTACCATCATTTTATTCAAAGAATGATATATATATATGATATTTTTCTTCATTGTTTCATACAGATCATTCTCTAGAGCAGGGTTATTCCCTCCTCCAATCGCAATCATCAGGATGATATGCTACTACAACACCCTCCCTACATCGCAAGCATACTCATATTTAATTGTATACATATAGTTTTGTTTTTTAATTGAATTACATATAGAAGTAAAAATTATTGTATACATGTGTACTGGGTTGGCAGGTGCAAGAGGAGTCCTACTCGACTCTGAGGGAAACAAGGTGAAAGACTTTGCTTGGGGAATCGGAAAGAGGACAAATAATGATGCGGAATGGCTCACGTTGATTAAAGGAATGGAAATTGCATGGAATGAAGATATCAATGATCTCGTGGCCTTTGAAGACTCAATACTAGTAATAAGGGAAGCTAGAACTTTGGCCATAAAACATAGAAAACCCGTCTCTAAGCTCCATCATCTCTTCATTTTCTTGGCTAAAGACTTCAAATCTATCAACTTTCTTCACGTCTTGAGGAATAATAACCAGAAAGTATACATCATGGCCAATTTAGGTGTTGGTTTGGATTGTGGAATCTCGATCAGCAATGGTCAAGACCTTGGCATCAATTGGGTTCCATAAGCCCCCTTCCAAGTTTGCTGATGAAAATCAAGTTTGCATTAAAGAGGCGTTTCTCCTCGGCATGGGATAAACAATGCTATAACCCTATGAACTATAGTTCCACTTCAAATTCAAATTTTAGTTATGGAAAGATCTCTTTGGGATCCTACACTCCTCCTCAATCCTTGCCCGTGTACTCTCGACGCCCTTGGAGGCCTCCACATGCCAATTCCACCTGTCTCTCATGCGGGAAGTTATTGAGACTGTGTACCGAGGAACCTCCAGCATATATTTCACTCGGGGGTGATGTACCTGGCATTTTGCAAGGTTCCTTTCGTGCTAAGAGCTGGTTTATTGTTGTCGGGTTTAACATGGAGGAAGGTAATCTCAATGCTAGTCTGAATCTCCCTGCGTTGCAATGCCTTCGCTGCAGGAAACATCTCCAGGTCCATTCGGGGGGTGTTGGTTTGCAAAGATATGTTTCAGCTCTCGAAGTGGTGCAGGGGCAGAACATTGGTGGTTCTGTGTATCCTTTTGTTCGTGGTCACTCCAAAAATGATGAGCCGAGCAATGGCAAGAATTGGGCGCATTTATTAGGTGATAGCAGTGGTTTCAATAATTTGGGGTCTCCTCATGGGCTGGACAGTCCGACCTCTGAGGTCCATTCGCAATTGAAGGAGCTGGAAACACAATTCCGTTGGCTCAGAGGTGAGAACTCAGATCTTAAAAAATCCATTTCCCACCTTTTCACTATTGTCCAGATCACGAATTCTAAAGTCCACAACAGCAGCAGCAAGCTGAAGGAGTATTATGACATTCTTGCTGGGAAGTTTGAGAATTATTTCCCCTGTTCGGTGGATTTGAGTACCCAAATTAGGTCTCTACACAGCAGTCTCAGAATTGTTGAAGCAAATATTGATGGCATGAGGTCTGATATCAGGAACAACACCAATGTCTTTCAAGGAATTGTTGATGATAAAGCCGGAGCTGCGGCTAGGAACAAGGAGAATAATGCTCATCAGTAACTTGTTAATTTTGGAACTCTCAGTTTGCTTGAACTCTTTGCTCTTCTATGTCTTCTCAGAACTTTTGTGATATGCCTTTTTTTGCTAGGCATGTAGTAGCTGAGGATCAACTAGTTCATTGTTTCTCTCCACGTTATGTATTTCTCCTGTAGTTTTCTTCTAGGCAAGTTTGTAAGAGTTTACAACTATCGCAGAATAGGGTATATGTATTATCTTCCAAGACTGGATTGTGAAGAGCTAAAATTCATGATAGCTCTCCAATTTTGGGATCAATCTTCCCAACTTTTTTTGTATTATCGTTTCTCTTTTTATATAAAAGCTTGTTATCGGTTGTTGTAAAAAAAAAATATTGTATACATGTACATGTGTTTAATTATTAATTGTTGTTTGTGTCTAGGCACCCCGCCAGCTAGGCTGTATAGTGAGCGTCGATATGGCAGCATGGTGGTCAGTGCCTTGCACGAAGGACAAGATCCATTGACCCCCATAGAACACAATGAGGATGTTCATGATCACGTGGGTACATTAAATTCATATTTATTTTTTTTTGAATTTGTTTTTTTTTATGTTTTGAATTTAAATTTGGTATCGATGTTTTGTAATTTGACTAATACATTTGTTTAATCTATATGTCAGGTTTTGATCTCGATTTTGATGCTCCTTGGGAGGATGATATAACCGGGATCACGATAGAGGAGATCAAATCACAGTGTGATTTTTTGTGCACCCGGGTAAAGTCCATGCACCTTGTTTGTCCATCAATACAATCAATTTCAATGATGATTGATGCATTCAATGAATTAATTGGACATCCACCAGAAGGAGAGGCCTATGAGTGACATCTGGAAAGTTGCTTTCCAGACAAGGAGGGACCAAGTACTAGGTCCTGACAACGGGGAGGTGGTGAAAACCGAAACAAGGGGAAGGGATGTCAGGGGCACTGTGTTTGACATCCCTCCTAATTGTGTTGCTAAACAATTGCTATGATTGCGCGAGTTCAAGTTTGATGAAACTATGCCTCATATTTATGATAGGTTTATTAGAGTGTGGGGAATGATCCCCCACCATGACTAGGCCACATTATAATTTTCTAAACATATTTATGCAGATTTCATATTACATATGCATCAGTATTACACAAGTATGTTGTCACCTTTCTATGGAATTGGGTAGGGACACACTTACCAGCGTCCAGGTGCTCGTAGAGACCCTGCTACTATATCACCCCCTCCTTGTTGATTCATGTCCCTAATCGGATGCTTCTACGACCTGGCGACGTAGACGAGTCATCGCAGCTCAGAATTGAGAAACATTCTTTGATGGAGAGTGTCATGCGCACTACATTGGGTCGCACTACCATTTCCATGCATAAGGAGAGGTCCAAACCACCCCCTAGTTCCACAGAGTCTTATTTACTATGGATGGTGACTCATAAATTCGATTCCTTGACTATGAGTCTCTAGTTCCATATGCTATACATGCTCGAGACTCGTACTTTCATCTATATGAGAGATCCAGGTCATTGTTGACACAATAGGTATATATTTATGTACTTAATTTTTTTATTATACATCATTAAATAATCATCTTTAATATATGTAATGCATCTAAAAGAATCAATTGAGTAATATTGATTTGCTTTTTGATGCTCCATGCAGAGGGCCGACTTTATGGATTCACTCTATTCCACTTCTCCGTTGCTTGGCCAGGAAACCATTTCCCCCTATGATGTCCCCATGGTACATATGTTAGTTCCTTCATCCTAACCTTGTAAGTTACATACATGCATACATGATTGCAATTATTTTGTCATAAATTTTGTCTTGTCCCTTGCTCAAATTGTATAAGGTAGACGCAAGGGGATTGAAAAGGAGCGGGAGACGTTGCAGTTTCCTCTGCAGTTAGATCGTCAACTGTTATTCAATGAGGTATTATAACTTATGTTTCAATGCAATATAGAATTCAATTTGATGTTTAATTTATAATGTTTATTTATTATTCTTTTACTGATTATATGCATGATGTCACCATACACAAGCTCATGTACAATTGGGAATCAATGCTCCAATGAAGTTCATAGATGAGTGGGAAATGTTGATTCGGCATCATCATGGTGAGCACCCATTGACTCAGTATTGTCCTAGAGATCCAACACAAGATAATTTGGCAAATATTCTCATGGACTCGAGCCAAGTTAGTTGATCCATCCACTTAAAATTTTATAAATATATCTTCTTATATATTTAATTATATATTATTTAAATCTAGAACTAACTTACAAAGTTCAAAATTTTAATTTTTGTAGTTCAAGTCTTTAGACAACATTTTTTATCACGTGTCGTCCCCACACCAAGGGCATGGTGCAGGATGTACTAGCAGTGGGGATGAACACACATCCCATCAAGGGCTTGGTACCCATATTAGATGATAGTTGTTCATGGTGTGCACTATTTTTATTGAGCTATGTCTTTATATGTACACTATTACTTTTTTATAAACTTGATTAATTATTTTGTATCATATTTTTTCTTCATGGATATATGATGTCTTATGTTTATGTCGGTCTATGAGTTATTTGTCTTATGTTTATGTTTATGTGGATATGTGTACAATTTATTTATCTTTATTAACTGTGTTTATGTTTATGCACATGTGTATGTTAACTTTATCTTATACAACATTTATTAAGATTGTGTACATCATTTGTCATAAACAATTGTATGAAATTATTAACACTCTTCAGACAGTCACTAGGTGTTTGGATTAGAGTGAAATGGTTCAATGGTTTGATATTGATTATATGTGTGTATGTGTGTATGTGTGTGTGTGTTTAGTGGATATCCATACAAAATGTAACATGAAATTAAATTAGTTTATGTTATATATAACTTTTATTTATGGAAAATTTGTGTAACTCATTAAAACCATGTTCTTCTAATAGTGATAATTTAATTTTCCTCTAAAATATAATGCATATGAGTTAAGATGTCAATTTAGTATCTAATAATGGAATTCTTTGAAACAAATTTGCATGGGTGTAGACAACAATCAACTCTTATGTGCAAGTGTTTGTCCATTTTTTTCATGTTTAAATAAAAAAACTTAATAATATATATCTATATAGAATCTACATACAAAGTATGTGCATTTTTTATCAATATGTGGACTATGTTTAGACAAAGATCATAATGGGTACTGCAATACCCTCTGGTTTATACCCTGGACATGTTATTATTATTTTGATGTTGTGACATTATGGCATGAGGTGTCGGGACTATGGTTTGCACATTATTATTATTATTATGTTATTTTTATTAATTAATAAAATAAAACAATCGGATCGACCGATGCCACAAAAGAGATTATGAGGAACCATAATGTTACGAGCAAGGGGTTGTGGAAAAGTGTTTACCTATGTGTGTTGAGCCTATGTGGATGTGACACAGCCTTCTTGTGGACTTGGTGGACCCTCTTTATTTATGCACCCTCATGTGTTATGTTACCCTTTTGTTTCTATTTTATTCTAGGATTAATTTTATTTGGATTTAGATTTTTTCCCTCACCTAGTGCGCCCCTCATGAAAATTTGTAACTCCCACCTTGATGAGGACTCTTCCTCTCCCCTCTAATGCGCCATATTGAGAAGTGTAACTCCCATTTTTATAATTTGGGAATGTAACTCCTCCCTTGCGTCTCCCTCTCCCCCCCCCCCATTTTGAATTGCTCTTGGGAAATGGGATTTGGGTGGATGGGAGCTAGTCTCTCTTGTTGGTTATGCATGCTCTTGGATCTTGTTTTTTCTATGGTATTGGTGTGATTGGTTTTGGTTTCTCTTGACATGAATTTTTTCCTAGTTGGTGCTCCCTTGATGAGCTTATGCCTAAGTTGATTTACTCTGGAATTGTAACTGTTTTATCTTGGAATTGCCTCTGGAGATCCTAGATTGGAAGTGATGTGGAATCCACTTTCCATTGGATTTGAGTTTGGACTGATATATTTCTAAATACTTTGTCCTAGAGCCACTGTAATTTCCCTATAGTGGAACTCGAGGAATACTTTCCATTGAGTTGTGGTTGGACTGATTTCTCCTGAAAACTTTGTCCTAGAATTGCCAGTGGAGATCCTATATTGGAAGTGATGTGGAATCCACTTGCCATTGGATTGTGGTTGGAATGTTAGATCGGTTTTTTGGTTGAGTGAACTCTTTCTTGTGGAATCATATTTATGGCTCGGGGGTGACCGTTGCAAAGTGATTTTTGTCTTGCATTGTGTCTACGTCTGGCTGGAACGTGGCACGGTTGATTTCGGTTGTGTATTTTGCAAGATAAGTACTTTATTTCATGTTATTTGAATTACTTGGCTCTTCTATTATTCTTATATGGTTTCACATGAAATGTATGAGAAAATATATTATATAATTATGGAATAAATCTCTCATATATTTTAGTTACATTATGCTACTAGTTTTTGGGGAAAATAGCTAACTAGTTTTTGGTATTTTGTGAGCAAGTGCTTGAGAAAAATGTTTATTTGGAACCTTTGCTACAGATATGATAATTGTTCCTTTGATATTTATATTATGTGTAATTTTATTTTTCAATATCTTAGGAATGATTGGAAATACCTCTCTATAGTGTTTCTAGCCTCTATTTGAAAACTAGTTCACCGGTTGGGTTGTTTTATGTAGTTTTGAGACTTGGCATGTGAAATGTTTGAGAAAATGCTTCAGTGAGATAAATGATATTAGATATGATAATTACACTTGAAATGTATGAATAAATGTGTGTAATAGTTCCTATATAGTTCTATATTTGCTTATCGAAATCCTAGTTTTGTTTCCATTCACTAGCTCCTTCGAAAGAATTGTTTTAAATGGAATTATGACTTTGCATGAGAAGTGTTTGACGAAATGTTTACATGAGTTATATCTCTTATAATATTTATAGTACATGGAATTTATAGTTGTAATGGCTTCCGAATGACTCTGCAAATTGTTTATGCATTTATCTTACTTGATTCCTCGATTTCTAGCCAATTTGGAGAAGGAGATTTAGTTAGTTTAATGAATTAATAAGAGGAGTGTTTATGAGTGGAAATATACATCCATTTGGATTTAGTGGACCTATAATATTATTTCCATGAGCTACATTATTCAATATTTTCTTATTGTTTTGCATTTGGAAACTAGAAACGAAAACTAGCTTCAAAACGGTGGAAATTGGTAACTAGTTTGTAATTGAATGTATGTTTTCGTCATTTTTGGAATGTTAATCCATATGCTATGTTTTGGTAATTTAATTTTTCTGTAGAATTCTATTTTCTAGATCTTTACCCTCGCATATGTGTGCTCCATAACTCAGTACAATTGATTGGGTTAAATTCCTAGTAGTGTTTATTAACTAGTTGCATTGATTTAGCTTGAAAGAATCATTGTTTATGTGAAAGGATCTGACCTGCAAATGAAACTTTATTTGGATGTATGTGCATGATTAAATATATGTATAATGAATGTAGGTTCACTTTTTGTTTCATTGGCATAGTTGTGTGTTGAATTCGTGCAAGACTAGTTGTTTGTGTTAAATACTAGTTAATTAATCTTGTGGAGTCATTTTCGTAATTGTTTTGTTTAATTAATTGGAAAATGATAATTAGGCCTTATTTACATGATATTATATTTTAATTAGCCATTGGTCTTGATAAATTATTATTAGGTGATAAACAAATGAATTTATGTTAAGTGTCATCAATTATGCTCTAAGTGTCGCAATTAGTACACTAATTACTAGTTAATCATGATTAAGTGAAAATGACCTTTTTAAGTGCAAGTAACATGTGTTATGACTTTGTATAGATGCATAATGATGTTATATAGTGTTTTATAATATTTCCCAACCATGGTTCAATTTTCTTGATCAGCTATGAATTTTATTTTAATTTATTTGGAATTATCAATATTTTGTCATAATTAAATTGTAGAAAATGAAATTAAATATTTCTAAAATTATTTGATGTGCTAAATTATTCTAATTATCCCTATAGAGCTAATGATATGTCCCTAATATCCTTTGATATCCCCGAGGGACATTACAGGTACCTAGAAAAATTAGTTTGTTTTTATTTATGCACCCCAAACCACCAAGTTTGTCACTCTGGAGATAAAACCAAAGAATACAAATCATCTTACATGTAGATAAAAGGAGAAAATCATGTCTTTTTTATAATTAGAGAGAACACATACACATATTATTTTTATCTAAAATAATAACCGTGTAAAACTTCCTTTCCCTAACATGTTTTGGAAAAAAACCTTTAGCATAAACCCTTATGTAATGGAATATGATGTACTTCTCTCGCTTGACCATAATCAATCTCCCTAGTTCCCTCCAAGGTCTTACCTTCACTACAATAGCGAGAATTAGATCCTTAATGACGTTGCACAAGGAAACAATAGACAAGTAACATTGATTGTTAAGGTTTTACCTTCTCTACAATACCGATAATTAGATTATTAAATGATCTCTTCATATCTACAACATTTTCATTTGAATGCTATGCATGAACGTGGGGCAATGCATTTAAGAAAATTCGAAAGCAAGAAAAAAAAATTCCACTAAATCTCACGTAATTCATGGAATTTTGGTTATAAACGTATTTCTTTCGTAAACATGAAATTATATACAATGGATTGGTTCTTACTTCACTATTTCTTATTTTAAAGTAACTTCATTATATTTTTGTTTGTCCTCCATAAATACTTAAATAATTTTTTTATTAAATTTTAATTTTTATCAACGTATCTTTACAGTAATTAATAATATATTCTTGATATTCATCTTTACAATCTCCCTCAAATGTCTTTATTCAATAAATTAGTTCTCTTTCCACAACACCATTTTCACAATGTATCTAGTTCTTCTATGTTCACAATGTATTATAAACACTATTTTCAATCTAAAGAAAAAAAACACTTCCTCACGGTATAATGAAAACGATTATTAAATCATTGATTTTTTATTATCATGATATATCATCACTCACATATGCATTTACATATGTATACAAAGAATTTTGATAGGTAAACTAAAGGCTCTTTGTTCTTTTAGTAGAATCCTTATGGAGATTATAACATATGAACCAACATATTGATTAATCCTTATTGGTCTCGTGCTAAACACATGAATTAATATATAATAAATTTTAAAAGATTTTAAGTATTTATATAAATTAAATTTTGATTGGATGTGAAAAGTAATACCAATAATGTTGGGTGTGGATAGAAAATATGAAATCGAGAGGGAAATATATCATCTCTATTTTAAGGGAAGCATGGAGGAGGATTTAAAAATAAAAAATAAAATTTTGATAATAAGAATAATTTAAAAATGAGATAAGCTTGTTATGTTAGCTCAAGTGGTTGAGTGTTGTATAATGCAAGCAGGAGGTCTTGGGTTCCAATCCTCGGGTGGCTATGCAAGGGCCTCACTTGATGTTTCCACTGGATTATGGTGCAATTCAATACTCTCGAATGGTTTACCTTGGGTACCATCCTTGAAATGAGAAGTGCCTAAGGACTTCCCATGATATGTTCTACTAAAAAAAATAAAACTAAAAAAGAGATGTTAGAGATAATTGTGAAAATGAACTTGTGAATGAAGTAATTAATTGTAATATTGAAAACCAAATGGATAAGGGGATAAACTATATATATTTCATTAAATTATTTTTAACAAATATTGTATATATATTAAATGTTTTTTAAATCTTTAATACATTTCATTAAATTTAGAAAAAATAATCCACGTAACTTGCTTGGATAAAATTATTTTTATTGCTTCAAGTAAATCTTTAACATTCAAGCATTCATAAAGAATTATTGTGGCAATTAGAATTCAATAGATATGCCATAAATAATAATGATTCTACGAAAATCCTCAATTGACCAATTCTTAAGGATGGTGATACATTGAGATATATTATATAGAGATAATCTAATGAAGTTGCACATATAATTGAATGTAATATTGCAAGAGGTTCTTTATCTATATTTCAGGTGACCAAAGTAGCATAAATTTTGTTAGGATAAAAAAATGTTTAATATACTAAATTGGGTCTAGCTCAAGTGGTTACGGAGGGAAAATGTGACCCTATCGACTTGAGTTTAAGTCCCACTTGTGATATGTTTTCACTCTTCATGAGCCAATCAAAAGCTCGATTGAACATTTTAATAAAATCTTGATGGAGATTTTAAAAGCTCGATCGAGCTTTTAAAGGCTCGATCGAGCTAATATCTCGAGTGAGATATTAGCTCGATCGATCCTTTGCTTAACTACACTTTAACCTTCGATCGATATATTTTAAAAAATATACTAAAACGCTCGTTCGAGCGTTTTTAAAACCTCGATCAAGCCATTTAGCTCGATCGAGGGTTTTTAAACAAACTTTTAGCCCCTGTTCTTGAATATATTTTTTCTAGTCTTTTTATCAAACCTAAACCTTATCATAGGAGACACCTTAAATGGAGTATTTCATACTAGTGGGTCCATCAACGAGTCCTCTCTTCATTGGCATAAAATTTGTAAGTTTTTGAGCTCATATGATATTTTTTTGTTATTTTCTTATGAAACTTATACTTACAAAACCATGTCCACAAATTCGAATCAACAAAATAAAAAATACACAACAAAAAAAATTCAAAAAATACATACACCGCAGACTAACGTATGCTCTTCAAAAGGGTATTTTTTATTTTTCAATTTTTGTAACTAGTAAAAAAAAAATTATGTGCACACACGTGTACAAAATGCATTTAAAATTTTCAATGGTCAATTTTCTTATTAAAAATCTATATATATAATTTTCCATCATAAATTAATATGTGTGTGTGTGTGCGCGCGCGCGCGTGCCCCAGAGGATTTTATGTACATTATGTTACTATTTTTTTTGAAAAAATATACATTTATCACTAAATTATTTTACATGCACACAAGCCACTTGTAAACTTTTGTTGAAATTTACAAGAACAACCCTATCATTAAATGTAATTTTGGCATATTAAAAAATTTCATTATTTAAAAAAAATATATAGGCGGAAAGATGACATAATTCCCTACAATTTGTTTTTTTATTGCGTGTTGAAATTCACAAAGCATGTATGATTTTTGAGGGATTTGATTTAATGATTGAGTAAAAACTTGAATTTTTACCATCACTTTTGGCCAAAAAGTGTTACCCATCTTCATGGATTCACCTTTAAGTAGAGGAGTATTTGTAGTCTAACTTGTTTCTCAATTCATTTTATAGTGTTTCCAAGTGGGAAAATTCATGGGAGAGCTCACCTCCTCAAGTGTTATCCATAGGGGAAATAGGTCCACAATAAAGGAGTATGGAAGAGTGGTACCAATGCAATAATCTCAGTGTAAGGATTCTACTGAGAGAGGTTGGAAATAAGGGTCCGAAGATGTGGGTCCACAAAAAGGTTTAATAGAGAGTGGTACCAATGCAATCATCACAACGCAAGAAATGTTGTGAGATAGGTCTAAAATAAGGGTGAATGCAGTAGTGTCATGTGCTATAGCTCTCTAATATATTTGCATGATCCAACAGTATTACTCAACCCATTCTCTCAGGGCACTAACTAAGGAGGTTCAATGATGCCCTTAGTTGTACTACCCGACTACCTAGGTACTAGAGTGTAATATTCTCAAATGTTGTGCTCAATGCCATTATAGCAGCAATATGATTGATTGGACTATCTAAAGCTGGTTTTAGGTTTCCTAGGGGACTTTTGATATATTTGAGGGTACATGCAGGTGAAATTTCATATATAGATGTTCTGATGTGGTACTACTCGAAGGGATAACAACATGGGTTACAAGGGTGTCCAACTAAGTCTACCCCAATCCTCAATTTATCTGGTGAACGATAGATCACTATGTTATTTATAGATGTCAGGACATGTTTCTAGCCTTAAAAAATATCTAAAATTTTAGGTCAAAAGAGTGCTCTGATATCATATGTTACGACCTTAATAGAAAAATCTGAAATTCAAAACAAAAACAATAGAATAAAGCAAGATTTTAGAATGAAAATGATAAAATTATCACATCAACAAACAATTGTATATAATCAAATATCACAATAGCATTATCTTTAATGATAGAAAAACAATGTTCACTTGCCTTTTGAGTGGACAACCTCCAAATGAACAAAGTACTAATTACAATATATTTTACAAGTGATCCAGGAGGATCCAAGAAGGCAAAATTTTGAAGTCCTCCAATCTCAGCAAAACCAACACCAGATCGAAGGGCTCGTCGAGACAATCCTAACGGCGTTCGTTTCACCTCAAACGGACTCCGTATGAGAAAGTTATCGCATTCTGTTCTATAAGGGAAATAGGCAAATTTGGCAAAATGGGGTGCCACGTGGCACCACTGACAGGGTGACACGTGGTAGCACAGACCTGTCACAAGGTGACACGTGGCAGTATGATCCAAGCTGGCATATGGTGACTGGACGTACAGATGGTGACGTGGCAATACGGACAGTGACTTGGTGGTTGACTGGGCGTGAGGTGGACCAATCCTAGGCCGCCACGTGGCAGCATGGGATTGGCCAATATATCCAAGGCAAAAAATTATGGCCTCTATGAGGTTTGACCTTGTGACCTCTCTCATATAAGCGTTCTGCCACTTGGGCTACATATCTTTATTGGTATGTTTGTTAAGGTTTGTTTATTTAAGCGTGGAAACATTGGTAATGGAGCCAAAAGGGGTCGGGGCTTGGTTTTCAATGCACGGGAGTTGGTTACAACTCCAACCCACAACCCACGTGATATGGTTATACGTTTTATGACATGGTCACATGTTTTTAAAGCAAACTTTCAAATGGATTGGAGCGCCACCCCATCCACGTTACATGCCACCCTTGCTTAACAAACTTTGGGATAAGACTAAAAGTGGGTTTGTGGAGCGCCACCCTTGCTTAACGAACTTTGGGTTAAGTTAAAAGTGGGTTTGTATGGTTCTTATATGGTTGTAACCATATTAAAAACCAACCAAAAGGGAATGCCTTTTTAAAAGGGTATTTTGTTAAGTATCTTTGGTTATTAGTTAATAAAGAGCCCAACCACATGCTAACCACTTGGAGGTTTGTAACCACATGCCTATTTAGGCAAAATTGTTGTAACTCGAGAAACCATGAGGATCATGTGAGAGGAGTTCATACAAGCCTATATAAACCCTCTCATTTGCCATTGTCAGTCATGCTTTGGAGTGGAGACTTTGTAGCTAAAGAAGAGAAGGGAGATTGCGTAGCTCTGCAGGAGGAAGGTATGAGTGTTTATACTCGTTTTACACTGTCTTCAGGCTTCGGAGTTGATGGAAGCAGTCTTGTTGTGTTTTGGGCAGCGGTTCTCTTCCTGGCCATTGTTGCCAAGGTATCATTGTATCATTGCCATGTATTTTGCCTTTATGCTGAGATTATAGATCGGCCCTCCTATTGAGAAGCAGGCCCGGAGACGTAGTCCATCCTGGACGAACTCTGTTATCAACTTGTTGTCTTTATGTGTGTATTGTCTATGCTGTTTGGTTCTCTTTTTATGGATTTGTGAGCTTCATTCATGCTCTTTATGCAATTCATGTTAACGTCATAGAGTAGCAAAGATCTTGTTTTCGGATCATGTGGTATCAGAGCAGGTCTATTTGACGTTGGATTGTGAGTGTGGATGCTCACGAGGGCTAAACTGCAAGCTGGTGAGGGTACATTAGAGCCTTACAATTCCGAGATCGGACGTGCACACCGAAGGAAGAAGATGGAAGCTAATGATGCCCGCACCGAGATGGAGGCAAACTTTCACAAGGTCTTCTACATGATGGCCGACAAGGTAGACAAGTTGTTTGCAGACTATGAAGCACGCATGGCAAAAGAAAGAAAAGGCAGTGAAGTAAAGAAGGAAGACAAAGAAGTGAAGGACGAAGGCAACGCTTCAGTTAACCACGGAGGAGGTGGCCAAGAGCCTCCTGAGCCTCCCTCTTCACCTTCAGCTTCAAGCACAAGTTCAAGTGCTTCTTCCTCATCTCATTCTCAGCATTCCAAGGTTCCTCACAAAGAGCCTCAAAAGAAGCCCTTATTGAAACTCGATGTGAAGTTTGATTTGCCCATGTTCAATGGGGAAGCGAATGCAGAGAAGTTAAACAATTGGATAAGGAAAATTGAGGTCTATTGCCGAGTCCAGCAGATCGAAGAAGAAGATGTGAAGATTCAGTTGGCTTCACTTCGGCTGACAGGCACCGCACTTGTATGGTGGGAAAGCAAGCTTCAACAAGGTAGCAAACAAATGGGTAATCTTCTCTCATCGTGATCTGATTTTATTTCTTCTTTACGTAAGCAATTTTATCCGTTGGGTTATGTTCAGAAGGCAATGATGGATTGGCAAAGTTTTAGACAAGGCAAGGGTCAGAGTGTTCAGAGTTTTACTGAAGAATTTAGAAAGAAAGCTTTAGAATTGAATATTGCTTTAGATTCTCCTGACACTCTTTTGAAGTACATTGGTGCTCTTCATCATTATCTACGCCATACTTTGCTGTTGTTGAATCCTACTAGTGTGGATGAAGCAAGTGTTTAGGCTACTCATCTTGAGAACAGGGGGAATCATTTGCAAGAAGACCATCAGAAGAAGCCTTTCAAGCCCAACAACCACCACAAGTTCAAGAAAAAAGACAAGAGCAAGAAGACAGCTACTGCCAAGAAGGAAGGAGGAAAGCCCCATTGCAACCATTGCGATACTGATGGGCATGATGAAGAAAGTTGTTGGAAGTTGCATCCTGAACAAAGGCCAAAGCATTATGGAGGCAAAAAGAAGAAAAAGACCATTGCAACAGCGCAACGAGATTTGGGTTCCGACTCAGGTGACGAAACCATGATTACAGCCGTGGGAATGCAAGGTAACAAAACTCCTCATACTGGTTCAAGTTCTACTCATGTTTCTAAAGAAAATGATAAAAGAAGACGTGAGTTGTTTCACATCAGAGTTGTGTCTAAGCATACAAAGATTGAAACATTATTTGATCCGGGTTCTCAAGTAAATTTGATCTCAGAATCAGTTGTTAAGAAGTTGGGCATACAGACTAAACCTCACCCCAAGCCTTATCCTCTTGGATGGGTATGTGATAATGCTAAGTTGCAGGTGACTAAGCAATGCAGGTTAAGGTTTGCTATTGCTTCAAAGTTGATTGATGAGGTGGACTTAGATGTTGTTCCTCTTGACATCTGCGGTATCGTATTGGGAATCCCATACTTGTATGATCGAAAAGCAGTGTTCTTCCATCATGAGAACAAGTACCATCTCACCAAAAAAGGGGTGGAGTACATTGTGAGAGCTCACAGTATGAAGGCTAACACCACTCTGGTTAGTGCAGGACAGATGAAGCGGCTCATCAACACTAATAAGAGATACATGCTCATGGTTGTGAGAGCAAAAGATGCTGAGGCATCCGATGCTTTCAAAGGTTGTGATCCTTCTCATAAAAAGGCTATGATTGATATTGTGGCTAACTATGATGAAATATTTCAGGAACCTACAGGTTGCCTCCCAAAAGGGAGATTTAGCATGAGATCCATCTCCAGCAGGATGCCCCTCTTCCTAATGTGGGCATGTACAGGTTGTCCGCAGTTGAAATGGCAGAGATTAAGAAGCAGGTTCAAGACTTGTTGGACCAAGGAGTGATCAGACCCAGCTCCTCTCCATGTGGTTCGCCGATTGTGTTGGTGATGAAGAAAGATGGCACATGGAGGATGTGCATTGACTATCGGGCTCTCAACAAGATCACGATCAAGAATCGATACCCGCTTCCTCGCATAGATGACTTGCTCGACCAGTTGAAAGATGTTGTGTTCTTTACCAAGTTGGATTTGCGCAGTGGCTACCACCAGATCAGAATTGCAGAAAGTGATGTGTGGAAGACGTCCTTCAAGACCAAGAAAGGTCTATTTGAGTGGTTGGTGATGCCCTTTGGGCTTTGCAATGCACCTGCAACCTTTATGCGGGTAATGAATGATGTTTTCCGGCCATTCTTAGATGATTTTGTCATTGTATACTTAGATGATATCTTGGTCTTTAGCAAAACTTGGGAAGCACATGTGGGGCATGTAAAGCAAGTATTAGTTACTTTGAAAAAGGAGAAATTGTATGTAAAATTGTCAAAGTGTGAATTTGGCAAAACTTCATTAGTTTACTTGGGTCATATTGTAGGAGGTGGAAATTTAAAAATTGATCCTTCAAAAGTTGATGTAATTGTCAATTGGCCTAAGCCTACTAACGCTACTGAAGTGAGAAGCTTTTTAGGAGTTGTTCAATATTGGAGGAGGTTCATTCAGAACTTCTCATACATAGCATCTCCTTTGCATGCCTTAACAAGTGTGAAGAAAGCCTTCCAGTGGGGAGGAAAGCAGCAGAAAGCCTTCGACACATTGAAGGGAAAGATCAGCACCGCCCCAGTCCTAGCCTTGCCTGATTTGCAGCAGCCATTTGAGATAGAGATAGATGCCAGTGGATATGCCATGGGGGCAGTATTGATGCAGCACCGCAAGCCTATTTGCTACCATTCAGAGACTTTTACTCAAGCAGTGATCAACTACCCCACCTATGACAAAGAGTTGTATGCTTTGGTTCAGAGTGTCAAGAAGTGGAAGCACTACTTGATGGGTAAGGAGACGATCATCCATACCGATCATCAACCCTTGCAGTATCTCCAGTCCCAGACTAAGCTCCAGCAAGCTTGTCATTTCAGGTGGATGGGATTCCTTCAACAATTCCATCTAGTGATCAAGTACAAGAAGGGTACTAGTAACAAAGTGGCAGATATGCTCTCTAGACCTCCTATTGTTGCATCTATTGTTTTGAAAAATGCTTCTTTGTCCCATGAAAGTTATATTGAGCAGTATGCTACTGATGATGATTTCAAGGAGATTTATGAGAAGCTAACCAATGGCACACAGGTGGAAGACTACTATTTGCAGGGAAAGTTGCTCTATCATTTGGGCAAGCTATGTGTTCCTATCAGTGAAAGAGTCCATGTAATACGAGAAGCTCATACTTCTCTTGTATCAGGGCATTTTGGAGTAGGTAAGACTTTGGCTCATTTGCAAAGACTTGTGTATTGGCCTCGCATGAAAGACATTGTAACAAAATATGTAAAGGGGTGTGTGATGTGCTCTACTTGTAAGCCCACTAATAGAAAATTGGGGCTGTACTCACCACTTCCTGTTCCTTCCCATCCTTCGGAAAGCATTTCCATGGATTTTGTGGGGGGTTTGCCTATGTCTAGGAGGGGTCATGACTACTTGTATGTGGTCGTGGATAGGTTTAGCAAGATGTGTATTCTTATGCCATGTAAAAATCAGGTCACTGCAGAGCAGGCTGCTTCTCTTTTCTTTCAGCATGTATGGGTTCACTTTGGACTCCCTACGTCCATTATCTCGGATCGGGACTCCCGATTCCTTGGAGAGTTTTGGACAAAATTATGGTGTATGATGGACACCAAGCTAAAGAGGAGCACCGCTTTCCATCCACAGACCGACGGACAGACAGAGGTAGTCAACAGGACAGTTGTCCATTTGCTTCGAGGCTATTGCAACAAGCATCCTAAGTTATGGGATGAACAGATCCAGTATGTGCAGCATGCCTACAATAGGACTATGCATTCTTCCACTCAGAGCTCGCCATTTGAGACATGCTTTGGGTACTTGCCAAAGACTCCATTGGACTTGACTTATGGGAGAGAGGTTGATTCAAGCGCTTCCAAGGATGAAGACAAAGCCCGCAGGTTCATTCAGAGAGTTCAACAGGTACATCAGGCAGTGCAAGAGCAGTTGGAGAAGAGTCAAGCCCAGTACAAGGCTCGCCATGACAAGCATAGAGTTGATCATCAGTTTCAGTTGGGAGATCAAGTGTGGCTTCACATCAGCAAGGAGAGGATGAAAGGAGAAGGCAAGAAGCTCAAGCCCATTAGATATGGTCCCTTCACCATCTTGGAGAAGATTGGGACGAATGCTTTTCGCTTAGAGCTACCGCCATACATGCAGATCTACTTAGTGGTGAATGTGGAGAACTTGAAACTCTATGAGCCTCCCATGATCATGGATGAAAGGGAGAATGCCTCATTGCCATCAGTTGATGAATTTGCTCCTGAGTACATGGATGAGCTAAAGGAAGATGTCATCTTGGACAGAAGGACAAGGACTTCTCGCAGAGGTGATGTTGAGTATCTTCGAGTGGGCATCAGAGGCACTCATCCAAGCAAGGCCAAGTGGATCGAGAAGGAGAAAGTGAGGGAGCAATTCCCTCAAATATCTATTAATTAGTAAAGGCTTTTGGAGGCCAAAAGCTTCTCAGTGGGGAGGAATGATCCAGGAGGATCCAAGAAGGAAAAATTTTGAAGTCCTCCAATCTCAGCAAAACCAACACCAGATCGAAGGGCTCGTCGAGACAATCCCAACGGCATTCGTTTCACCTCAAACGGACTCCATATGAGAAAGTTATCGCGTTCTGTTCTATAAGGGAAACAGGCAAATTTGGCAAAATGGGGTGCCACGTGGCACCACTGACAGGGTGACACGTGGCAGCACAGACCTGTCACAAGGTGACACGTGGCAGTATGATCCAAGCTGGCATATGGTGACTGGACGTACGGATGGTGACGTGGCAATACAGACAGTGACTTGGCGGTTGAATAGGCGTTGACTGGGCGTGAGGTGGACCAATCCTAGGCCGCCACGTGGCAGCATGGGATTGGCCAATACATCCAAGGCAAAAAATTATGGCCTCTATGAGGTTTGACCCTGTGACCTCTCTCATATAAGCGTTCCGCCTTCACCACTTGGGCTACATATCTTTATTGGTATGTTTGTTAAGGTTTGTTTATATAAGCGTGGAAACGTTGGTAATGGAGCCAAAAGGGATCGGGGCTTGGTTTTCAATGCACGGGAGTTGGTTACAACTCCAACCCACAACCCACGTGATATGGTTATACGTTTTATGACATGGTCACGTGTTTTTAAAACAAACTTTCAAATGGATTGGAGCGCCACCCCATCCACGTTACATGCCACCCTTGCTTAACAAACTTTGGGATAAGACTAAAAGTGGGTTTGTGGAGCGCCACCCTTGCTTAACGAACTTTGGGTTAAGTTAAAAGTGGGTTTGTATGGTTCTTATATGGTTGTAACCATATTAAAAACCAACCAAAAGGGAACGCCTTTTTAAAAGGGTATTTTGTTAAGTATCTTTGGTTATTAGTTAATAAAGAGCCCAACCACATGCTAACCACTTGGAGGTTTGTAACCACATGCCTATTTAGGCAGAATTGTTGTAACTTGAGAAACCATGAGGATCATGTGAGAGGAGTTCATACAAGCCTATATAAACCCTCTCATTTGCCATTGTCAGTCATGCTTTGGAGTGGAGACTTTGTAGCTAAAGAAGAGAAGGGAGATTGCGTAGCTCTGCAGGAGGAAGGTACGAGTGTTTATACTCGTTTTACACCGTCTTCAGGCTTCGGAGTTGCTGGAAGTAGTCTTGTTGTGTTTTGGGAAGCGGTTCTCTTCCTGGCCATTGTCGCCAAGGTATCATTGTATCATTGCCATGTATTTTGCCTTTATGCTGAGATTATAGATCGGCCCTCCTATTGAGAAGCAGGCCCGGAGACATAGTCCATCCTGGACGAACTCCGTTATCAACTTGTTGTCTTTATGTGTGTATGGTCTATGCTGTTTGGTTCTCTTTTTATGGATTTGTGAGCTTCATTCATGCTCTTTATGCAATTCATGTTAACGTCATAGAGTAGCAAAGATCTTGTTTTCGGATCAACAAGATATCTTATTACATTGTTTCTATTCATTTATATAGTTTCGAGAAAGCAAATTTCTAGTAGGTGGAACCTTCTAGTAAGCCTTCTTAGTAAAAAGAATTTTTAGTAGGTAAAACATTCTAATAAATCTTTAGCAAATATTATTTTCACATCTACATTATAAACTTTATTTAATATAAATGACCTCAATACATAACAACCCTATTTATTTAAATGAATTAAGGTAAGATTGTAAAGGTTTCGCATAGCTACATTGTAGAATTAATGATCTTTATATTTTGCAATGTACTCTCTATTACACGGTACTTCAATTTGCTAAGTTTTCTAGCCACTTTGGGTTTATCCAAGAAAAGGAAAATGTTGAACATTCTGTTCATTGGGTTTCATTGTGTCTTTTCTATTGTAATTCACTTCTTATTTCATGATAATTTAAAGAATTTGTATTGAGCTTCTCTTTCTGTTAAAGCATAAATGTAAGAAAATTGTAAAGTATTAATAAATTTAAGATACGTTCTGGGAAGTAAACCATGGGAATACTCAGAGTGGTTTGTAGATCACATACATTGGTCTATTTGCTCTGGAAAGCATAAGATTTAACATTTTGTCATATTCTTAAAACAATGATAACTATGAGTGATGAGTTATTGCAGATCCATCAATGAGTGCTACACAAAACACCATTATTTGATGAGCCAACATGCTCTGCGTGTTGCGTTGGGATCTAAAGAATGACTATGACTTCTTGATGCCTGCTAAATGCATGAAAACCAAAGAAAAAAGGATTCTGCAGATTGGAATAACTAATCCAATGAATAAAATAATAATGTATTGGGAATCGATTGGAAGATTAATGATCTGCTAGAAACGCCTTCTTCCATTTGGTATTATTGTATGCTAACAATCTACATCGCCATAGCTGCAGTCGAGTTGGAAGAGCCAGGAACTCTTGATCCCCATGTTCATAACATAAATTCCTTAAATTTTGCATATTTGTACTCTACAATCTTGGATTCAGTACAATGGCCATGCAAAGAAGCAGACGTTTACCTCAATTAGAGGATCATACGCCTTTGTCTTGGAATGCATTTATGAGGGTGTGATCATATAAAACGTCTGAAGATTGGATGCATTTATGCGTTTAACTCTAAGGCTTATTTCGGCTTTTCCACCTCTGCATGTCTAGAGACAGCACTCAACTGTGTAAAATCATAGAGACGCCAATATCATGCAATATGGAAACACACAGTGGAGAAATGGAGACACGTAAGCAAGGAATAGGCAATGATTAAGCAATGGAATTATAAAATGCTCATAACAATAGATCGCTAAAAACATGGTTGAAATTAAGGGATATATGGAAACATCGAACAATGTAAAAATAGAACCACGTGCAGAACGAAATTTATCTTGCATGCAACCGCCAACTCCTCTCATGACTAACAGCCGATTAAATCTGAGGGCTTCATGATTTAGAATGACAAAAAAAATCTTGATAAAAGAACTACAAAGACACACCAAAAAGTCACTTTAGTCAAAAAGTAATAACTAGCAGTTTCCCGAGGTGGAAATCTTTTATTTTAAAATTTCATAGAAACAATTTGAAATGAATAATTTTATAACTAGTACAGTTTTAGTGGCCATAAGTTAAGTGTTATGAATGTAAGGATACGGTGGTCTATTGGTGGGGTTAGATGGATTTCATTCTATCCACTCGGGTTCAATTCCGTTAAGACATCTCCTGGCTTGGATTACCGACTGACGGTTTGCTTGACCTACCATCCACGATATGTCAATTCCGTTAAGACATCTTCTGGCTTGGATTACCGACTGACGGTTTGCTTGACCTACCATCCACGATATGTGAAGTAATGTGTTACTTGTTCTCCATGCACAGTTGAAAATCTTAATTTCACTAGGTAAAGAGAATAGAGGGAGAAGATATCCAATCATAGGTATTCAATGAATTGCTATTTCATGCAAAGGCACACATTAATGAAAGCAAACTTATTAGTCACCCATTTGTTTGTTTTAAAATTTATTCCATAATTTTGTTTGGTGATGATTGTGCATATTTTTTATAACTAATGCTTTTAAACACAAATAGCTATTAGTACACTTAGTTATTTTACTATTATTCTATTCGTCTCATGGTATTATCCATTCAATGATTGTATATAGTTTCTTCGCTAACACTTTAGATTAAATTCACACAAAGTGCTCTAAGCAAGACATGGGTTTCCATTCCCATTTTCCCCTTGACCAACCCTCCAAGGGTGTTCCTTCTTTTCGCTCAAGTCATCTTGACATCAACAAAAAATGACAACCTAAAGTCCCAAGCACAAACTATAAGCCCAAGATAAGATTGCTAAGACCGTGACAACGAGGCTTAAAGGGATGGGAAGAGATAACTTAGCAAAACATTGTTTTGTCTTTTGTAGTATAAAAAATGGGGTAATGGAAGATAAAGGACTAGTGGATATCCAATATAGGGGGAAGGAAGTCCAAGGTCATCAATCCAATAGGGTTATTTTATGAATAGGTAAGGTAAACAAACTTGATATACATGCCACAATTCACCTTAACTTGTTAAATAATGTTAAATAACTTGGAGGGACCAAGGTGTCACACCCAAACCATACTATGAGGGTGTGTCCTACAATGAATTGTTAAGCAAACAAGTCTTAGAAATATTATAGATGTAAGATATTACATTCAAAAATAAGACATCAAAGTGGGGAAACAAGGAAAATTTCCTCACATTGAACCACTTCCATGTAGTATATATATTTTTCCTTGCACACAACAACAATAGTTAAAAATCCAAAATATGTGCTTCACATTAAAAAGAGAGAACCCAAGAATTTCCATTAGAGCCTCCAAAACAATATATAATAGACAATATACAATAGCATTCCAAGAGGAGAGAGACCCTCACAAATCAACCATGAAAATAGATGAAGAATGGCTACTATTTATATAGAGAGTGTAGCTCAACTTCCTTTACAATAAAATAATAGTTCTCTCTTAGATCCACAATTATCTCAAAAAAGCCTTCCAATAATAGCATAAGTGGTTAGATCCACTTGTTACAAGTAACTAACTCGGTGAGAAAATTTCAACAATCAATAAACAATGGAATTAGTTACCAACCATCTCCAAAATATCTCAAGGAAAGAGGGCATACCCCAGGCTAAGTGAAATAATCCAAGCAAACATCCTCAAAAGCTAGGTCATTCTCCACCCTGAGCATTTATTAATAATACTCTCTCAAAATCATCAAAGCGCTTAAACATCAAAGGTGGGGCATTCCTCAAATCGAGTGGTCAAAATGTAGCAATGATCTGAAAATCTTTCAGAATCTTTTTAACCATAAAATAACATGTGAAATTTGCATGTTAATAAGTCTTATAAAAATGGCTTTAAAGATGAATTTCAAATGCTCAAATTAAACATGATAAGCAAATAAAACAGATATGCGAACCATAAATTGAAGACAGCATATGATAACGGAGTTCAAGGCTTCTTGGACTACGTCTCCGGGCCACTTCCAATGAGAAGGTCGATCTTATTAAGTCTTCAAAGCTTACAAATATGAGTTTCTGGAAACACTTCTAAGTTCTGTCAGTCAAATCATAGACAAACTGCACCACTGCGTTCCTCTCAAAATTCTGAGAAAATGAGAATAAAGTCGGCTATGTATGCCTAAGGCTTCCTTTGGCACACAAATCGAGACAACCTCTGCATGGAACTGTACGAACTTTACGGAATCCCACCTTGGGAATCACGCCTATTAATGACTGTAGAGACCTCAGGATCTATGCATAAACTCGACGTCGAGATTTGTGCAAAATAGTGCATGTACGGTCCTCGAACTCTGTGCAAATGGTACCTTGTCCACCGCCTCGAACTCTGTTCCAAAACAATGGTTTTACAGCGTGGTTTTGGGTGGTTTGTGGGCACGAAATGGAGGGCCACGCAGCCATTTCTGCCACAAATTCTTAACAATATTTCATTGCTTACCACCCAACAAATGGACGTTAGCCCAGTGGTAAGCCAATGTAACATTGTGGCGGAGGTCATGGGATCCATCCCCATCGACTCCACGTTATTTATTGTTTCGTTTGTGTATTGTATTGGTCCATTTGTTTGTTGATTTGGCACTATACTCCATCGATTATGCTATGTGTTATGACTTGGCTTGCGATTTGGCAATTCGTTGTCGGTTCTGTGCTGGCACTTCCATGGCCTCGGTGTTGTCCACGGGGTCGAGGGCCTAGCCCTCGATCTCGTTCATTTTTCCAAACTATGAACCCTTTCAAACTTAAATAGAAGTTATACCCTATAGCTATTAAGTGACATCGGCGGGAGCCCTGGATAGATCTCTGTGAAGGCTTAGCGGACATGGAGGTCATGGGTTCGATCCCCATGGTCTCCCCCAATTTTTGATAAAACGTACAACTAGTGTCCAATAGGGATGCCACATGGCAGTCCCTGATTGGTCCACGTATGCGCTATTTTGTCCAAACCTGTCCATGTGGCACCCTGTGGGACTGCCACGTGTCAATATTGTTGAGTTTTCCATGCCACATGGCACCCTGTGGGTGTGCCACGTGGCCCTTTTTTCCCTTCTTTATACCATTTTTTACCTTTTTGTCGAATCTTTGAAACTCTATATATTTTGCATCCAGAGGTCGTTTCACGCTAAACGAGCGTTTCCGAAAAGTTGTTGACGAGCTCTACACGTCTGTAATATTATTTACAAATTTTAAAGACTTATATTTTGATCGAACTCTGAGATCCTCCTTGATCAAACCTTCCCACTGGGAAGCTTTTGGGCCACCAAAAGCATGATATCATTCAGAAAACAAGTGAGGGTACAACTCCCTCACTCTTCTGGTCTCTAGCCACTGTGATATGCTTGGAGGCATTCCTTTGAGCCCCACACAAAGAAATTCTATGTCACTTATTCGTGAATATTTGACCTTCTTTCCAAGTATAACATATTCTTGAAGCTCATTGAGATATTTAGGAGCAAACTCATCTACATAAGGTACTTGAACGTGTTCATCTTGGTCCACAATCATAGGAGGCTCATACAGTTTTAATTTTTCCACATTAACAATGGAATACATTTGCATATAAGGAGGCAAATCTAACCGAAAAGCATTGTTACCAACTTGATCCAAAATTGTAAAAGGTCCATACCTGATAGGTTTCAACTTTCTACCTTCACCTTGGAGTCGGTCTTTGCTGATATGAAGCCATACTCGATCACCAATATGGAAATGATGATCCACCCGATGTTTGTCATGTCTTTCTTTATACTTGGTCTGACTTGATTCCAATTGTTATTGTATTGCTTGATGTATTAACTGGATCTACTGAATAAACTTCAAAGCTTTATCCGCATCAACTTGACCATATCCCACTGGATCTTTCCCATAAACAAATTCTAAGGGAGACTTTGTCAAATAACCAAAACATGGCTCGAAAGGATACTTTTGTGTAGAACAGTGCATAGCTTTATTGTATGCATGTTGAACATAATGCAACTAATTCATCCCACAGCTTGGGATGCTTGGTACAATATCCTCGAAGAAGATGTACTACTATCCGATTGACCACTTCAGTTTGTCCGTCAGTTTGTGGATGAAATGTTGTGATCTTCTTTAACTTTGTATCCATATGTTCCCATAAAGATGACCAAAATTTTCCAAGGAAGCGGGAATCTCAATCAGAAATAATAGAAGTAGGTAGTCCAAAATGGACCCATATATGCTGGAAGAACAATGAGTAGTCATCTCAACTGTGATCTACTTTTTACAAGGCATTAGAATGCATATTTTACTGAATCTATCCACAACAACATATAAGTAATCATGTCCTTTTCTAGACATTGGCAACCCTCCTACAAAATCCATTGAAACACTTTCCCTTGGACGGGAAGGAACGGGAAGTGGAGTGTACAAGCCTAAATTTTTGTTACTTGGCTTAATTGTTGAACACATAACACATTATTTTATATACTTGGACACAGTATCATTCATTCGAGGCCAATAGCAAAACTTTTGTAATTGTGCTACAATTTTTCCTACACCTAAGTGTCCTAAAATGAGAGAAGTGTGTGCTTCTCTTATCACATGTATTCTTTCACTTTGTGGAATACATATATTTCCAAGATGATACAAAAACTTGTCATGAATATGATAATTCAATTCTTCATTTTGAGAGCCATCTTGTAGTGATCCATATACTTCTTTGTAATCTTCATCCTAAGTGTATTGTTCAAGATAACTTGAATGTACCAAAGGACTTTGTTGAATAACAATAGAAGCATTTGTTGGAGGTCTTGATAACATATCTGCAACTTTGTTATGAATACATTTTGTATACTTAATGATCAAATGAAATTGTTGTAGAAAACCCATCCACCTAAAATGTCTTGATTGTTGTAGCTTAGTTTGAGATTGAAGATATTGTAGTGGATGATGATCAGTATGTATAATTGTTTCCTTACCCATTAAGTAATGTTTCCACTTCTTCACACTTTGTACTAATGCATACAATTATTTATCATAGGTTGGATAGTTAATTATAGTTTTAGAGAAGGTTTCAGAATGATAACATATTGGTTTTTTAATTTGCATTAAGACTTCCCCCATGGCATAACCACTAGCATCAGTCTCTATCTCAAATGGTTGTTGTAGATATGGCAGTGCAAGTATTGGAGCTGGAGTTGTACTGATCTTTTCTTTCAGAGTGTAGAAGGCCCTATGTGCTTTGTCTTCCCACTGAAATAGTATGTTCATATCTGTCAAAGCATGTAATGGAGAAGCTATGAAGGAGAAGTTAGCAATAAAATTCCTCTAGTATTAGGATGCTCCCAAAAATCTTCTTACCTCGGTTACATTACTTGGCTTAGGCCAATTCACAATGACCTCAACTTTAGAGGGATCAATCCTCAATTCACCACCCCCTACAATGTAACCTATATATACTAAAGATGTCTTCCCAAATTCACATTTAGACATCTTTAACTACAATTTTTCCCTTACAAGTACATCCAAAACTTGTTTGACATGCTTGACATATTCTTCCCAAGTACGACTGAAAATCAGAATATCATCTAAGTAGACTATGACAAAGTCATCAATGAAGGGCCTAAAAACATCATTCATCACCCTCATAAATGTGGCGGGTGCATTACAAATCCCAAAGGGCATTACCATCCATTCATACAATCCCTATTTAGTTTTGAAAGCAATCTTCCAAATATCATTGTCGTGAATTCTAATTTGATGATAGCCACTTCTTAAGTCTAACTTAGTGAAATAAGTTACATTCTTAAGCTGATCCAAAAGATAATCAATCTGAGGAAGAGGATACATGTTCTTAATTGTGATTATGTTTAGTGCCCTGTAATCAACACACACCATGTGCCATCCTTCTTTGGAACCAAAACAATTGGTGAACCACATGGAGAGGAGTTTGGTCGAATGTCCCCTCTTTCAAGCAATTCCTGAACCTGCTTCTTTATCTCTTCAATTTCAATTATTTAAGACCTATACATGCCAATGTTAGGAAGTGGTGCATCCTACTTTAAAATAATCTCATGTTGGATTTCTCTTTTGGGAGGTAATCCTTTAGGTTCTTGAAACAAGACATCATAATCAGTTACAACTTTAGTTAAGTATTTCTTAAGTCTTGGATCACATCCTTTAAAAGATTCACTTTGACCAACATCCTTTGCTTTAACAATCATAAGAACAAAATTCATACTAGCATTTACTAGTCTCTTCATTTGACTTGCAGAAACTAATGAAAGATTAGTTTTGATGCGATGTGCACGAACAACATATTCAATACCATCTTTAGTGAGCTGATACCTGTTATCTTATTTGTAAAATATAGCCTTTCTATCATAAAGATAAGTACATCCCAAAACAATACCACAGATATCCAATGGAACCACATCTAGATCTACTTCATCAATGAATCCAGAAGTAATACCAAACCTAATTCGACATTGTTTTGTCACTTGTAATTGTGCATTATCACATAACCATCCGAGAGGATATGGTTTTGGGCGTAACTTAGTTTCCAAATGAAGTTTCTTAACTATCTCTTCTGAAATAAGATTGGATTGTGATCCATTATCAAAAAGAGTATCTATTTTTGTATGCTTAGAGATTACTCTTATATGAAATAACTCACTTCTCTTTCTTTCATCAACAACATATTCATGCTTTGTATTAGAAGTAGAAGGATTTTTACCTTGTATTCCCGTAGAAACAATCTTAGTCTCATCCCCTGAGTTAGATCCCAAATCATGTTGGATGGTTGTAGCAGTGGCCTTCTTGTCCTCCTATTCCAAAACTTCTTAGGCTTGAGCTCCGGATGAAGCCTCCAACATTTGGATGCATCATGACCCTTTTTCTGTCAATGTGAGCATGTAGGTTTATCTCCTTCTTTCTTCATTGTAGTTGTATGCTTACCTTTGAATTTGTTTCCTTCAGGTTTGTAAGGTTTCTTGGAAACGTTTTCAATTTTATTCTTCCCCTTTGACTCCATATGAGTCGCTTGAACGCATACCTCATCAAGGTTAGTTGTATTAAACATAAGTATCATATGACGTAAATAGCTATGTAATACACCTATGAAATTGAGAAGAATTTCTTGAGTGTAGAGAGGTATACCAAGTATTAAAGCTCTCTTTCGAAATTCTTGTGTGTACTCTTGTACACTTTGTCCCTTACCTTGCCTCAATTTTTGTCAATCCATCATGGCTTGCTGCATGTAGCCCAATGGATAGAACTGCTTCTTTAATGTTAACTTGAGCTCATGCTAAGAGGATATGATATTTCCTTTTGAGGCCAAATCCTTTTGAGTTCTACTCTCCCACCATATGAGATCGGTACCTCCAAATCAGAGAGATGCCAACTGAAATTTCAAGCTGTCTTCAGTGAACTTTTGATTCCTACAATAAACCTCTATTTGACGGATCCAATTATCCAATTTTTCAGCATTAAGTTCACCATTATAAACAAGTAAATCAAACTTAATATCAAGCTTTAATCGAGGCATATTAAGATCAACTTTTTGTTTTTCAGGTGAGGAATTTAAAGATCCATCAAGAAAAGATGGTGAAGATGGAGGAGTTTTAGGAGGTTCCTCACCACCTCCTTCTTCTTTACCTTTTGCATGAGAAGAATGATGATATGGTTGTCATTGATGACAATACAATAATGAAAAAAGGCAATGGCAAGGCACAAGACTGAACATAGAGAACACACAAAGCAAGCAAGTGTTTGTTGGTGACATGGATCACATGGCAAGCAGCATTGAAGAGTTGGAGAAGGATGATGACATGGATTGAGGAATGGAAAAGATGACAAGTATGACAAACATGGCAAGCATGACAAACTGATGATGTGGAAGATGCAAGACAAAAGAAAAATACTATGGCAAGGACAAGGATGATGACAAGGCAGCTGAGGAAATTTTTCTAAAGGCATGATGCGGGCATTTGGAAGGCCCCTTGCGGGCATTTCAAATCCCTCTTGTGGGCATTTCTTGAAGGCCTACGGGCATTTTTGCAAGGACCTTGAGCGAATAAACGAAAGGCCCTGGAGGGAATTTTAAGCACTCCATGTGGGCATAAATGGAGGTATGTGCGAGCATATTGCATGGCCTTTGTGGGCATAATTAAGTGCCCATGCGGTCATTTTAAAATCCCACTGCAAACATTTTTGTGAAGGATGCGGGAATATGTATGAGGTAGTTGTGGGCCTAAAGAAGAATCTATGCGGGCATAAGTAAGGACAGTGGCATTCTGGAAGAAAAAGAAATGACATGAAAAATTAAATTACTTATGATAATGATGATGTGGAATAAAGATTAAATAGATATATATATATATATATATTTGATGAGAATAATGTGGAAAAATAAAAATCATAGAGACCAAATGATGTGGCATTTGGTTAAAGTGTGATTATGTGGATATATATATATATATATACATATATACATGAAGAAGATGACGTAGAATAAAACCAAGGACACCCAAAACAAATCTTATTTGGTTTATAGGATGGCCAACATTAAATAATTTATTTTAATGAAAAGATAAAAATAAGGACAAGTCGGCCTCCTAATTTAATTGAATGACAAGGTATAAATAGAGGATGAATTTTTATTTTGTGGTGAGAATTTGTGTGGGGTATTCGGTGTTGAGATATTGTAACTTCAAAGAATATTATATTTGTACTTTATTATTCCGGAGATGTTTCATTCCTCCGTGAAGATCTTATTGTATATCCGGAGATGTTTATTCCTCCGTCGGAATGTGGTAACTCGGGTTATTAGACTTCCCTAGTGGGGGCCGGCCCTGTATGTGTTGTGTGGGTCAAAGGGTTATTAGACCACCCTAGAGGGGTCGGCCCAGTCAGTTGTAGTGGGGTATTTAACCCATTGGTTAAATACGAGCCTACGTGTACTTGTGTAAAAGATATGTCAGAGTAGTGTATAAATAGAGGAGGTGTGTTCCTCATTTGACACACTCACTCACTTGAGGATAGCGCATTTGTGGAGGAGAGGTCTGCTATTGTGGAGGAGGAGATCATGCCTCAGGGTTTCATCTTTGTATATTGCTGGTCATCTATATTGAGGAAGCTTTACTGGGTTTTCTACCCCATGAGGGTTTCCCAGGATAAATCTGTGTCTCTTGTGTTTATGTTATGCTTGTTGTTTCTTCAGTGATCCTGTATATGCTATTATTGTGAAATGGAATGTAATGCTGATATTTTCTGTCTTAGCATATTAAATCTTAACATGGTATCAGAGCTAAACTGAAGGAAGGCAAGGTATGGCACTTACGACACTTTCTTTACTTACGACAATTTGAAGGTTAGGGTTTTATATAGCAAAAACCCGTCATCGTGGAACTTTCACTATAAATCCATTTTGGCGAAGGTTCAGGATATGAAACCTTTACAGGTCGTATATAACATCTCCAGGTATCTTGTGTCCAAAGGGAACCCTCAGATTCGTTGTACTTTGTAAGTTATGATCAGTACAAGTTAGGGTTTCGGCCTCTTCCAGATCTCAGTCAAAATCAGGTGACCTAGGACAAAAGGTCATAACTTGGGCTAGGAAGCTCCAAATGAAATTTCGTAAAATGTGATAGGTAGTACACAGACTGTACTATCTCAGCAAACTTTTTCAAAGGCCGAAGCGGAACCAGTGACACGTGGCACACCGTACAAGTTCGCTCTCCTGTTTTATCCCATAAACAGGTCATGTTGCGACACTTGGTATAACTCTCTCTCAGAGAGTCCAATTGAGGTCAGACCTATCAGGATGGAAAGATAACAGGGAAATCTATCTCAAGAAACGTTTTCAGAGGCCGAAGTTCAAATAGTGACACGTGGCATGCTGTACAAGTTCGCTCTCCTGTATTATCCCAAAACAGGTCACGTTGCGACATTTGGCATAACTCTCTCTCAGAAAATCCAATTGAGGTCATACCTGTCAGGATGGAAAGATGACAGGTCAGGCTACTGCAGAAAAAGTTTTCAGACCCTTTGGAGCAAAAATTTCGGAGTTATAGCAGAAACAATCAGGTACATATTTCTGTCAAAACATAATTATTTTTGGAGCACCTTTATTCATGGCTTCCGGAATTTAGGGTTTCGGAGAAAGTTAGAATTTTTGGAATCGGAATCCACGGCTGAATGCTACTCAGGAAAATCAAAATTTAGAGACCAAGATCGAATTTTTTGGTAGGGTAGAAGACCGGGCTTGATTAAACCCTAGCTCGGGATTTTGATCAGAAAGATGGAAAATTAGGGCTTCAGCAAAAGTTGGAATTTTTGAAGTCTGTAACCACGGCTGGAAGCTCCTCAGAAAAATAAGAGTTTAGAGCCTTGGATCGAACCTTTTGATTGGACAGAAAGGTGGGCTTCATCAAACCCTAGTTCAGGTTCCTGTCCAGAAGATCCAGAAGTTTCGAAGGCAATTTTGAGGGGTCAAATTTTGGAGATTTCAAAATTGAAGTATGCTAGTTTGATCAGCTCAGCAAGACACATCCTTCCATTCATTCGAAAGTGTGATAGTCAAAGATTGAATTTTTAGGGTTTCTCTAGCAAACCCTAATCAAGCTCCAGATCAAAGTTTCAGGGGGAGTTGAGGCTAAGGACTTACATAAGAAGACTACAAGAAGTCTCAACAGGTATGACTTAAGGAGGTTCAGGTATGTCTTAAAATCTGATTCTTGATTAAGTTCATAATGTGTTTGTCTTCATGTTATCTATTAGTACAATCTTGATTAACGTTAGAATTTTCTTATCACCCTAGTAACAGTATGAGTGCATGTGAATGATCGAAGACATTCATTGATTAGGGCTATATGATTGTACTAATTCATTATGGTGTTGTGTGAGGTTGATGTTGTCTGCTAACAAGATACAGGTACATCACAAAAGACAAATCAAGCTCCATGACCATGACATCATGAAGACAAAGAATCATCCATAATCTTTGTTCTACTTACGAGGTATGTATGACCTTGTTATATTATGCTTAACCTATGAGACATGCAGGTTCTAGCTCAGGATCTCTAAATCATTGAAGAGATTGTTTAGGTATGTTGTGCATAACTAAGCAGGTATACTAATCCAGGTATGTTTTCTTATGTCAAGTTAGAATCTTACCTTGTGTTAGGATCCCTTATATAAGTATACTTGATATGATTGGTTATGCTTATTCATAAAGTTAGTAATAAAGGGTTTATGCATGATTTAATTAACCAGAAGAGTACTATGATCAAACAAGAATATGCATGAGTAAAAGAAGACTTACTTGAAACCCTGAATACTAATGATCATGACTATACATATTCAAGATTATTTAGAATTAGAATGTTTTGAGAATATACTAATGAATGAATGTTTGTGTATGAGATCATGAGGATGACACTAGTGCACACTTGAGCATGGACAGTGGTACAGAATGAATAGAAGTTCAAAAGACATATAGAAGATCAAGCGGGAGGCAACCACACAAACATAAAAGATAAGTATTTGAGTTGTTATTTGAAATAATAAATGATATTTCTTGTATGCATATTTGTATTCCTAGAACATATCATGCTGAGTGCAAACATTCATAGAGCATTGAACAGTATACTACTAATATGCATATGATTGGTAAGTTGGACAAACATTCCATTGTTGCTTGTTGTTGGCTGCTTTTTGGACAAACCCGGATTTTAATGAGGCGCAGCAACAAAACTCCTTGGCGCACTGGCCCTCTCGGCAACGAGCTGCGCAGCAGCTCGAGGTCTCACCCGAAGTGGATATGGGGGGCTAAGGAATCAGGCTTCCTTAACCTAGGCGACACGGAGACTGCTATCTTCTCCCTCTCTTTCTCTTAGTATTCTTCCAAAGCGGACGTCTTACTCTTCCGCAGACCTCTCAGTGCAACAGCGCTGAAACTCCCGCTTGATAGCCTAGCTGCGCGGTATCTCCACTCCTGCGCACACGGCAAATTACCCTCTATGTCGATACTCTATGTATCGTTTCTGCTTGCGCGCCCAGCGCGATAACGCATTCCCTAAGCGCTGCGGCTATAGTGCTCTTATCTACTCCTTCGATAGTACGCGAGAATAACCTCTAAGGGAACTTCAAGGACTTGCTTTATATACTTAATCATAAAGACAATGAAACAGTCATGTAAACGCAGATAGTAAACTAAAACATGCATTCACGCAACACGGAATCATAACAACGAGAATTATGTAGTTCACCTCCACGGGGAAACCACGTCCACGGGAAGTGTATCTTATATTAATCAGAAATGGAATTACACAATATGATGCGCACACAGCTGTAGCCTTAGATCTTTCCAGGAAACTCCACGCACACAGCTGGGAGCCCTTCTCTAGATCTAGTCTCTTCTTCTACAGATATTACAATGGTTCAGACGTCGACTCAGACTGTCTGCAACTCAGGGATTAGCTTCACAGCTATCCAGTTCTAACCCTTGTCTTCTAACAACACAATAGAAGACTAACTAGCTAGCTTATCTCAAACAGCTAACTTACGTCTAACCCTCTTCCTTTACAATTACACATATATATAGGTGGCCATGACGGTCGCACCTTTACAAAACTGTGGGCCTTTCCCAGCAGTATTCCCCAAAAACCCTAACCACGGACATGGCTAGGTGTACTGTAGGCGTCGCTTGCAGTCACGTCGCCGTTTCCTGCAGGTTCCGTGACTTTCGGCGCAGATTGCGGGTATGGGCGCCGCTTCATCATTCACTGTTCCTTGTCCTTCGCCTTCAATACTTTTGGTCCGTTGCTCTTCCTTGATCAGAGCAACCATAACTTCTGTACTTAGCCTTAATGAGGGTAGCTGAGCCCTCTATTCTGTACTTAGCCTTAATGAGGGTAGCTGAGCCCTCTATTCCATCGCTTCATTTATTGTGGTAGTTGAGCTCTCTACTCGGCCACATTCATTCTCCTTTGACGTGTGCGCGCGAGCTCCGTGATTTCTGGTCCGTAATATGCGCTGAGCTCGTCCATCTGGCACCGTACTGCGCACCGTTTACTTCTGCCCAAAAATTGGTGTTTATTCAAAATTAGCACTTTCCCTTCAACACTTGTGCTTTTTCCTCAAAATTCGCAGCTTTACCATAGCTGCGGCCTAGGCTCCAACAGGCCCCTAACACTTACTTGTGGCTCGTCCTCGAGCCACTCGCACTAGCGTGTGGGCGCTTTACTTGCGCATCTGCCTTTTCCTGGGTCTCAGCAAATGTTTTCTTCCACTGCGCAATAGCGGAGTCCATTTCATCGATGCACTCCACAGCTGTCTGCACCATTTCTGCAGTGGCTTCCTCTTCAATTACGCCATCAACCATCTGTTGAGATTCTGCAATTTCTTTGATCTTTGCCTCGGCTTGGGCAGCAAGTTCAGCATACTCATCCATAAATGGCTGAATGCTGTTGGTGAGTTTAGCATCTTCATTTCTGAGCTTGTGCAGTTGTTGTTGTATTCTGCGCACTTCACTCATTTTCCTCATTTTTGCTAAGCCTTCTAAGGCCTTAGCTTCTTCAGTCAGAACAGTTAGGGACTGTTCTGCGGCTTGTACCTGTTCCAAAAGATCGACTTTGAAAGGGAGCTTCTCAAGCTCAGTCCAAGCCTCCATAGATTGGGTCATCAGGTTCTCGGCTTCATCTGCTCTGCTCTTCATTTGTGTGGAAGTTTTGCGCAGCGCTTCAAATTGTTCCTGCCTATCATCTGTAGAATGCGCTGCAACACAAGCTTCCAACTCGGCGATCTGCGTTCTATGGTATTCTGCCATAGCAACTATTTCTTGCTCTAGGGATTTCACCCTTCCACCAATAATTTGAACTTTCTCAACCAGAGGAAGGTCTGGTTGAATCTCGCAGGCTGGCAACTCCTGGGCGATTTCATCAACTACGTTTCTTATCCCAGTGTCTTGTGCCTCATAAAGTGCAAGCTTCTCAGAGATGTTCTTATAGCCTGCCTTCAGCTCTATCTCCTGCGATTGGAGTCTTTGGTTTGCATGGAATGTGGAGAGCTCTCTAGCTCTCAACTCAACAGAAACTTTCTCTTGCACTAGCTGCAGAGTCTCTATAGGAATCAAAGACAAATTTATTTCAACAGGCCCAACTGTGCTTACCTGCAGTGCGGCCAAAGGATCCGGAAGTGTCATGCTTGTAGGCGGGATGTGCACGATAGTATGCCTCTCTGCAAGTACTTCAACTCGCTCAGTACTTGTAGATGCATGCGGCGCCTGCGAAGTAGATGCTGGTGCATGGGTCTGCGCAACTCTTCCTGCGAGACCTTTTAACTCTACGAACTGCAGGTCCAGAGCACTTATGATGTGAGCGTGCGCAGTCAGCAGCTCGCGAAATTGCTCCTTCAAGTACTGGTCGATCCCCGAGGCAATGGTCTCAGAGGGATGCGACACCTTCTGCTTCTTGGTCGCTGGTTCTGTTGAACCTTCATCACTTCTTTGCTCAGGCGCTTCCTTGCCCTTATATTTCTCTTGCGCAGCAGGGGGGTGGCATCGCGGATGCGATTTCGGCGGCCTCCCTCCATTCATCCGACCAAGACTTGACAGTTTCTTCAACATCTTCAGTAGTCATCTTGTAAAGGCCTACGGCCCATTCGTCCTGAATTCCGCAAGGGAGGAGGTAAATTTCATGCAAGTTGGCAGAAAAGACCAACTTCCCTTCATATATTTTTGCTGTCTCCTCACTCAGCCTCGGCATTTCCTGAATGGTATCTTTGAGGAGATGGTAGTATTCACAAAATACAGCGCGGTTCATCTTGCGCTTCGCGGGATTACTAGAATCCCAGAGGTTGACATATCGCATTCCTGCAACCTCTCCTGCGCGGGGCGGAAGGAACTGAGTGTTGGGGGGGTCCTTCCACCCGACCAAGGCGCATAAAATTAAAATCCAAGAAAAATGGAACAACTGACCGGGGTTGTCTTGGACGTTCTTGTAGTCTTCCAAGAAAGAATTGAGGAGGAAGAGAGACCAGTTGTACTGCTCTCCCTCCACAGCTGCGATAGTGAGCTCCACGACAGCTCCAATAACTTCTTTAGGTCTGCACTTTGTGAGAAGTCTGCCTGCAAGCAGACTGCCTGTAAATCTAAGTGCTTCATCCTCAACTATAGTGAGGTCATAAGCCCGACCTCCTCTTGTCAATTTGTATTTCTGCACCAACTGTGCAGCTAACTTTCTGTCTTTGTCCTTTCCAACAAAATGAATATTGGGGTCCTTACCAACCTTAGATAGGCCGGTAATACGATGAATCAAGTCGACATTTAAATCGATTGGCCTCCCCAGCCAAAGGTAACCACCATGAACGCAGGATAGCAGTGCCTTAACAACTGCATTGACTTCATTGCTATGCCCGAAGTGCGGTAGCTTCAACAAGTTCAACAGTCCCGGTTTCTCTAAGTTTGCTGCGAATTCCTTCGGGATGAATTCATCAACCTTTCTGGTGGGATTATGGACTACCATCAGATAGCGATCTGGCGCAAACTGAGGATACGTTCTATAGTCTCCCAATTTAAAATCAGAAAACTTGACCAGTGGAAGGTGTCCAAGCAGGGACCCTTCTTGTCGCATGCCTTCCGGCATTGGAGGCAACGGAATTGGATACTTTGCATTCTTCGGGATATGCACTTCTGGTGCATCATCTGGACACGGCGGAATGTAATTCACCATAGTGGCTAACGGCTCTAGAACGGGCTCGTCCGGCTGCTGCTGCTGAGACGCCCTCGTGCCCGTAGATTGTCTGGGATCAGTCCAACCAGGGTGCATGTAAGTCGAGGTCGTCACCGGGGTAGTCATGCCGAAATCTAAGCCTCTGCGCTTAAATTGACGAACAATTTCTTCAGTGGAGAGGTTCTCCGTCGTGAACCGGTATAGACAACAAGGAATTGAACAGACAAATGGCGGAACAGCGTAGGATACGAACGCTGAAAACAAAGGAAGCAGTCTGCACAACTCGGCTCTGAAAACAATAACTTAGATTCTCAAACAAGACTATGCAACTCGAGAAAAGTAACCTGAAAATATACAAGTGCGGGGTATTTATAGCTAAAGGCGATAGTAAATGAGGGCAAGTGGGGCTACTAGCTGTAGGCGCCTATGCATGAGTTGACAAGACCCCTACCCCCGTGCCTCTGCGGTGCATTAATTGTGATGGACTGGCTCTGACAGCCTTCCGGGAGAAGCTAAAGCTTTCGGCGCATGACATAAATGCGGATCTTAGGGAGATCAAGCCGACTCTGTCAGAGCGGATACAATTAAATGGCGAACTTATCCTCCATTAATATTCAAAGCGGCTATAGGACTACTGTAATTCAAATTTTTCGGCGGGTCATTTCAGCATAGGTAACTGTGCATATAGAGGGGTCCACAACGAGAACTCCTCAAGCGGAAACTTGACACAGGGAACTCCGCAAGAGCGACGATTCGACGACCCGGGGAAAAACTTCGCAAGAGCGCAAAAATAGGGTCGCTCAAAAGAAACTTTATTGACATGCGCGGATGTTTCAAGGAACTCCGCGGGGAGCCAGAGACTGAAAGTGTCTCGCGACTTCCATGTAGACTGATAATGCGATGCCTCTTTCAACTACACTGGACATCTGCATCTCTTTAGAAATGTATTAAGTCGACAGGGCGGAGTGGCCGTCGCGATAAAGCTTGAGCTGACTCCCGTTGATCATTGTGGGCAGCAATTCTCCATTAAGCTTCACAAGCTGAACTGCTCCTCCTTCTGTTATCTTTATGACCCGAAAAGGGCCTAACCAATGTACACGAAAATTTCCTGGAAACTTGATGAATTTAATATCATAGAGGAGTACCAAGTCTCCTTCTTCAAATTGTTTATTCTTAATATGCCTGTCATGCCAAGCTTTTTGTCTTGCCTTCTGTACTTGTTGATGGAATCCGGCTAAAATTCTGTCTTCTTCTAAGGCAAGCAATTGTGAGAGTCTTTCACTCATAGTATCAGTATCTGCCATTTCTGTAATTTGCGCAATTCTGAAGCTGGGAACAATGTATTCCATGGGCATAACTGCTTCTTGTCCATACACCAAACTGAAAGGTGTGTGACCTGTTAATTTCTTGCATGTGGTTCTGTAATCCCATAATACAGCTGTGACTCGAAGGTCCCAATCATCTCTTTGTTGATTATAGATCTTCGTCAGGGCATTCTTGAGAATCTTATTGAATGCCTCCACCGTACCATTAGCTTGAGGGTGGTAGGGTGTACTCTTATGGTGACTGATGTGGAATTCTTCAGTAAGGGCCTCTATAGTTTCATTCAGGAAATGTGTTCCTTGATCACTCATTAGAATTAGTGGACATCCAAATCTAGTGATAATGTTCTCAAAAATGAACTGTGCGGCAGTGACAGCGTCGCAGTTCTTAACTGGCTTCGCCTCAGCCCATCTGGTGAGGTATTCAGTAGCTGTAATGATGTATCTTGCGCCGGTTCTCTTTCCTGGTGGGTTGATAGGTCCTACAAAATCAATGGCCCATTTATCAAAAGCACGCAGTGTTATCTGGGGCTTTAGCGACATTTCATCTCTTCTGGAAGGTTTTCCTGTTTGCTGGCACACATCGCAACATTTGCAGAATTCCTTAGTACCTTGTGCAATGTTGGCCACCAAAGACCTGCGGCTAAGATCTTCTGCGCAGTCGGCTTTCCTGCGAAATGGCCTCCTGCGGTTCCTGAGTGCGCTTCTGCGATGATGGAGTTCTTCTCATGCGGTAGGATACATCTGCGCAAGACTTCGTCGGGGCCCAACTTATAGAGCTGGCCTGCTATCAAAGTGAAGTCTGCGGCTTTGACAACAAGTTGCTTCTTCTGCTGAATTGTAAACTCAACTAGCGCTTGCCCGGTAGTGAGGAAATCAAGAATGTCGAAATAATACTCATCGGCTGCTTGAATAGAAAACAGCTGCACATCAGGCAGATTGTCCTCCATATTTGTAGGTTCCTCCTCTGACTCTATCCTAGATAAGTGGTCAGGTCCTGCATTCAATCTACCTGGATTTATAATAACCTCAAAATCATACTCCTGGAAGAGCAATAGCCATCTGCAAATTCTTCCCCCTAACACTGGGTTATTGACCAAGTATTTCAAAGCAGAATGGTCAGTATACATTTTAAAATGTGCGCCCAATAGATAGTGTCTGAACTTCTGTAAGGCATACACCATAGCTAGTCCTTCTCTTTCTGTAGTGGTGTAGTTCTTCTCAGCTGTGGACAGCTTTCTGCTAGAGTAAGCAATCGGGTGATCAATACCTCCTTCTCCCGGTTGTGTAAGCACAACCCCCAATGCTATGGAAGAATCATCTACATGAACATGAAAGGGTTTTCTCCAGTCTGGGAAAACTAGGATAGGCGCAGTGATCATCTTTTCTTTAAGTGTATCCAAGCTCTGTTGGCATTCTTCTGTCCATTGGAATTTCGAATCCTTTTTCAGCAATCTTTCCATAGGTGCAGTGATCTTTGCATAACCTTTGATAAATTTCCTGTAGTACCCTGTATGTCCCAATGTAGTGCGCAATTGTTTGACTGAGTTGGGCGCAGGTAAATTAGCAATGATGGCAACCTTCGCAGGATCCATCAGGAGTCCTTGTATGCATACAATATGTCCCAACAAAATACCAAAAGGAGCACAGAAGATACATTTTTTCAAGTTTAGGGAAATCTGATACTGTCTACATTTTTCTAACATCATGCGCAGGTTCCCTATATGGTTCTTTAGTAAGCCAAACACAGTCCAGTCATCAAAATAGACTTCTAGAAACTTATGAATGAATTCTTTAAATACAGCAACAAGGACTCGAGAGAAGATAGCAGGAGTGTTTTTAAGACCAAAGGGCATTACCGTATACTGGAATGAGCCCCATTCAGTCACAAAAGTGGTCTTATGGCGGTCTTCGGGATGGATTCTGATCTGATGGTATCCCGAAAAGCCATCAGTGAAGGAGTAAGCCTCTTGTCCTCCAACATTATCAAGCCCTTCGTCTGTAAAGGGGGTAGGAAATGGATCATGCGTTGATGCGTCATTCAGCTTGCGCAAGTCCACGCAGATTCTTATGTCACCTTTTGTCTTCTTCTCTTGTACCACCATAGGACTAATCCAATCACTTTCCTCTACTGGCTCAATGATACCTGCTGCAAGCATTTTATCAATTTCTTCTCTAACCTTTTCTTTATATCGCGGGTTCAACCTATATGGGCGTTGTTTTACTGGCTTGGCGTCTGCTTTCAGAGGTATGCGCATCACTCCTAAGTCCCCTAATATGCCTTTCATTTCTGTGAACTTGGTAGGAAAGATATCCTGGTAGTCACGTAATAAATCTGAAATATGGCCAACAATTTCATCATCCCAATAATCTCCTATAGAAGCAAACTTGGGTTCGGCTTCTGTACCAATGTTAATCTTTTTGAGCTTGATGTGTTCTGTAATGGCAGGGATATCAAGCTGAGGACCTTCAACATTGCGCGTCCCTTCTGATTCTGGAATATTGATGTTGCGAGGATCATCCTCCTCTTCTCCAGCGGTGAAATTATAGCATTCCAGGGCATGTTCTATCTGGACAGCCCAATCTGGTTGGGAATATTCTGGTAATGGACATTGTTCAAATACCTTCTTTTTAATACACTTTAAAGCGTGGTCGATGCTCGGATGTTCTGACTCAAAGCTGAAGGTAAGTTGAAAACTTTCTATCATAAGAGGCCAAGTGACAGTGCCTCTGCGCAATTCTGTTTCAGTGTACCAGTTCTTTGGAACTGTATCCAACGTGTGGATGAATAGGTGAACCCACTCATCTTCTGGAATATGTGACCATTGCTGAATACATGCTTCAACGTGTGACCTGGGGTCACTCTGTCCATCATATTTACGCAACACTTCTGCTATAGTTTCCTGAAATCTGCGCAGTATCAATCTGCGACAGTCTTGCCATGTGTGAATATTCTCTGTATGCGCACCCCACCATCTTGCGGGTGTAGCACGCAGTGCTACATCCAAATATTGTATGCGCTGCTCATCTGGAATCTGTTGTTCATATGTATGTATGAATTCACTTACTTCAGTTAAACCATCAAAAATTGGAGTGTCATTCAATTCTGTGCCAATCCATCGAATGGATTTAGTCATCATGGCGCAACGTCTTGCAGAAACCTCATGTAAACGATTCTTCCAGTTTTCCAATCCTGCGTCTGAATCTGATGTGCACGAGCTATCGCATCGCCAGCTGATATGGTCATCTGCTGTGGGATTGACATAGTCACTATGACTAGCAGTCATCTGATACAAACTTTCCATGTGGCGCACTTCTTCTTCTGCTCGAATGGGTTCAATATACCTTGGTCCTTGAATGGGATCAAGCGGTGCAATGACCCTAATCTGGTCATCCTCAAAGGTCATCTGTCTTTTCTTCAAATTAATGACAGCCAAATTATCAAATGCCCGGTCTATGCCTAAAAGTGCTGGGTAAGGTCTACTGTCATCCAGAATTTTGATTACTTCAAAATCTGCAGAACTTCTTACTCCCTCAATATCAATAGGTACATTGGGTAATCTGCCCAATGGAGAGACTCGTTGCTGATTCGCGAGTCTTAGCTGGATAGGAGATCTTGTAAGCTGAGGGCTACCCATCTGTTCCCATGTCTGCATGGTGAAAACATTAACTTCTGAGCCCAAATCTAAAATGACTTCGTCCATTTCAAATGCTCCAATCTGCGCTGTGAGCCTCATCTCTTTTCCAGTTCTAGTATGACTTCCAATCTGGTGAACAGCACACTGCGGTGTATTTATCGAAGCAGATTGTTGACATTTATCCAATAGGTGTTGAAGTTCCATAGTTGCTTTTTCACTGCGCAACAACTTTAAGCAGTTTCTCAGGAAAGCATGGACACTGCCTAGTGCATCCTCTTCATCATCGGGTCTTCCAGATGTAGTGGCATGTTCTTGCACCAGGTTGTCTTGTCTTAGCACTTGCGATCTGATATCATTATGCGGAATTGCGACAGAACTTGAAGCTTGCGGATCGGAGAAGTACTCTTGAGCTTGCTTGAATGCTTCTTTCTACTTCTGCAAGTCGAGCAGGGATGGTTTAATATTAGTGCGGCGCACCCATTGCATCGCTTGCTTTCCAGTTCCCAACTCTGGTGCACCAGTGGTTGCTCCACTGCGCGTTACTATATTAATTGTAGGATATGGTTCTCTTTTTTCTGCTCCAATCAACTGAATATTCTGATTGACCTGTGGCATCTTTGCTTGCATCTTAGCCATCAACTGAGGGCATTCTTCAATCACATGATCATAAGATTTACAGTATCTGCAGATGGTGGTAGGATTTTGGAAATCCCTTGCAAAATGACCTTGCGCTCCGCAATTATAACAAGTGATCTGTCCTCTTCCACGACCAAAATTTGTTGTGTGTCCGCGGCCCCTATAATTTCCTCCTCGGCCGTCGCGAGTTTGGTCATACTGTGGACCTGCTGTGGGTCCTTGTGCCTCTGACTGTACTCTATAAACATCATGTTTCCTTTCCATCATAAGATCATATGATCTGCAATTGTTCTCATCATGGCCTACTGATTTACAGAAATTACAATATAGATTCTTTGGAGTTTGTACGTATTTCTGTAACAAGTGACATTCTTGTGGTCTGTGACCTCTAGTTCTACAGATTTCACACCAAGGCCCCTGAGCCTGTGGTAAAGGGTTAGGTGCTCCAGTTGCAATATATTCTATGAAAACGGGACAATGGTCCTTTGAATGACCTTGCGCTTTACATTTTGTACACCAAATTTCTTCTTTAACATCCTTTCCTTTCTTAATATCATGCACTTGTAAGGTTAGGTTTGCTAATTGGTTCTGCAACTGCACAACATCGTTGCTTGTTCCAGCAATTGGTGAAGCTTCTAGTTTCATAGCCATCTCTAGAGCTTGTTCCTGAGTAGTGAGATTCTGTTGCATAAGAGGAAGTCTAATGTGTGGAAGCAGCGCAGCAATGAACCATTCCTTATGCTGCTGCAGTGCAAACTCAAAGCTTACTTGATCTATCAAGGCTTTGAACTTCTGGTCAAAGTCCCATACTGACTCTGTAGGTAACTGTTTTATGTCTTTGAGCTCTGTTATACACTGTGATTCTGATTTAGGTTTCTTGAATTCTCTAATCATAGCATTTCTTACATCAGCAAGCGTCCTATTCTGTGCTGCTGAGTATTTCATGAACCAAGTTAAGGCTCTTTCTCTTAGTGTGGTTGCTAACTGAACCAGTTTAACAGCATCATCATTAATTTGCTTAATTGTCCAAATGGCTTCACATAGGAACCAGTGTTGCTCAAGGTCTTCTAGCCCTGTTCCTCTAAAAGTTGGTAGCTTCATATCATCACCCATCCTTCTTGCGCTAGGTTGAGGTGAAGGTGTTGTAGCAGTGCCTCCGGGATGGTTAAACAAAGGTGGTGCTGAGGTACTAGAAGTACCGTGCGGGCTACTAGAAGGTGTTACTGCGGGGTTATACTGAGCCCCGTCTGGCTTTTGCGGTGTAAAAGGGTGATAAGGGATATGAGCACTCCCTTGTCTCTCTATATGGCTCGCTCTAGGAACTTGACTATCTTCTGGGCTAGACTCAAAAGAATGCTGGTCAAGGCCTACTTTATACCGTTTTCCACTACGAGTGCAACCAATAAGTTCAATATCACTATCAGAATCTGCGGACATTACTTGTCTATGCTATTCATCGGAAGCTATGCATAGTTTTGCTTTTTCATACAGAAGCATTTTAATCCATAAGTTCAGAGAATTTAAGAACTTACCCCTGTGTGCTTTGAAGAAACTCCTCTCAGCTTCGCTGAAACTCTTTCTCGTATCTACTGCAAACTCGGTGATGAAGCCTTCCAGTAGACTATTCAACCAAAAGTCTACTGCGCGGGACACGGGATTATCTACCAGCTTCAAAATACTGACTAGCTCAGGCGTCCAAGCGACGGGTCGATCAACATGCACGGTTGGTCTAGTATCTGCTAACTTGGCTATCCACGCATGCAACTCAAGTGCAAATGTGACAAAGAAAATTTCGTGAAGGTCAGTATAAATATACTTCTGCAACCAGTCTTCTGTCTGAAGCCTAGAGCTTCTATTTTCTCGTTCAGCGAACTCTCTAGCCTTTAAATCAAACCAGTCTTGAATTTCTTTAGCTGTAGGATTCCAGTAGCATATTTGTTGGCTGAGCACGTCTCAAGGCAACAGAACCATTTGTTGGCTCCAGCAGTATCTCACACGTCACCGGAATAACAAGTATCACAGTAACAAGTCACAAGGCAACGGAACCATTTGCTGGCTCCTTCTTTCTCTAGGTTGCGCATCAATCTCGCGCATCGCCGAATTAACAAGACTCACAGTAACAAGTCACAAGGAAACGGAACCATTTGTTGGCTCCTTCTTTCTCTAGGTTGTGCATCAATCTCGCGCGTCGCCGAATTAGCAAGACTCACGTAACAAGTCACAAGGCAACGGAACCATTTGTTGGCTACTTTTTGGACAGACCCGGGTTTTAATGAGGCGCAGCAACAAAACCCCTTGGCGCACTGGCCCTCTCGGCAACGAGCTGCGCAGCAGCTCGAGGTCTCACCCGAAGTGGCTATGGGGGGCTAAGGAATCAGGCTTCCTTAACCTAGGCGATGCGGAGACTGCTATCTTCTCCCTCTCTTTCTCTTAGTATTCTTCCAAAGCGGACGTCTTACTCTTCCACAGACCTCTCAGTGCAACAGCGCTGAAACTCCCGCTTGACAGCCTAGCTGCGCAGTATCTCCACTCCTGCGCACACGGAAAATTACCCTCTACGTCGATACTCTATGTATCGTTTCTGCTTGCGCGCCCAGCGCGATAACGCATTCCCTAAGTGCTGCGGCGATAGTGCTCTTATCTACTCCTTCGATAGTACGCGAGAATAACCTCTAAGGGAAATTCAAGGACTTGCTTTATATACTTAATCATAAAGACAATGAAACAGTCATGTAAACGCAGATAGTAAACTAAAACATGCATTCACGCAACACGGCATCATAACAACGAGAATTATGTAGTTCACCTCCACGGGGAAACCACGTCCACGGGAAGTGTATCTTATATTAATCAGAAATGGAATTACACAATATGCTGCGCACACAGCTGCAGCCTTAGATCTTTCCAGGAAACTCCACGCACACAGCTGGGAGCCCTTCTCTAGATCTAGTCTCTTCTTCTACAGAGATTACAATGGTTCAGACGTCGACTCAGACTGTCTGCAACTCAGGGATTAGCTTCACAGCTATCCAGTTCTAACCCTTGTCTTCTAACAACACAATAGAAGACTAACTAGCTAGCTTATCTCAAACAGCTAACTTACGTCTAACCCTCTTCCTTTACAATTACACATATATATAGGTGGCCATGACGGTCGCACCTTTACAAAACTGTGGGCCTTTCCCAGCAGTATTCCCCAAAAACCCTAACCACGGACATGGCTAGGTGTACTGTAGGCGCCGCTTGCAGTCACGTCGCCGTTTCCTGCAGGTTCCGTGACTTTCGGCACAGATTGCGGGTATGGGCGCCGCTTCATCATTCACTGTTCCTTGTCCTTCGCCTTCAATAATTTTGGTCCGTTGCTCTTCCTTGATCAGAGCAACCATAACTTCTGTACTTAGCCTTAATGAGGGTAGCTGAGCCCTCTATTCTGTACTTAGCCTTAATGAGGGTAGTTGAGCCCTCTATTCCGTAGCTTCATTTATTGTGGTAGCTGAGCTCTCTACTCGGCCAAATTCATTCTCCTTTGACGTGTGCACGCGAGCTCCGCGATTTCCGGTCCGTAATATGCGCTGAGCTCGTCCATCTGGCACCGTACTGCGCACCGTTTACTTCTGCCCAAAAATTGGTGTTTATTCAAAATTAGCACTTTCCCTTCAACACTTGTGCTTTTTCCTCAAAATTCGCAGCTTTACCATAGCTGCGGCCTAGGCTCCAACACTTGTCTAGAATGAAACCTCTTTGCTGACATGCTGAGAGCTGTGCACACTCTCAATAGTATGTTCTGGTAGAGATGGAAGGCATCTAGATAGCCACTGTATGCATACAGGATATGGGAAAGTGTTGTGCCAAAGTATTGGTCAAGATAGTTGCATAACTATGTAAATGATATCTGTATGCATAATAGGTTATCATGTCAACATGATTTCATGATTATGAAGTATTACTAATCATGTACTTAATTTTGTTTTGTAGGAAAGATCATGAAGAATAATGAACACCGAACAAGTGATGGATGTTCAACAAGAAGATTTACAAATCAAACAAAATATAGAAGGCTCATGGCTAGAAGATTCTCTTAGAAAGAGGAAGAGAATCATAACAAGATGTTTGCTCCAAGTGGATAGATAAGACCATTCTCTTAATGGTGTAATTAAAGAAGAAGTGTGAATCAGGTTCTGTATGGGTACCCAGGATCGATAAGCTTAATGATCATCATGGGTGATGTGGATCTCAACCTTTGCTACAAGATTGAATATGGCTTCTATGCACAGATGACATGGATACAAGAAGGAACTCACCTCAGAGTTCGAATGATGTTGAGGTTCATATCAGTAGACCCATCTAACGGGAGATGGCACAGATAGATGGCTACATGAAAGAAAATGAAAGATCTCAGATTAATGTATTACTTCCTAGGTCTGGAAGTATGGAAAGGCTCAGAAGGAATCTTTCTCAACCAGGGAAAGCATGCTGAAAAATATTAAAAGGACTTGATGTGTTGGAATGGCCACTCTTGAAGTTGTTATCAGATGACTCATCGGAGTTAGTGGATAGAACTCTGTACAGACAAAATATTGAGTCATTGATGTGTCTAACAAATACTAGGTCAGATATATGCTTTGCTGTGAACACCTTGTGTCAGTATCTAGTGGAAAACCAGATGTGTTCACCTGTTAGTTGCAAAGCATGTGCTGAAATACCTAAAGGATACGATAGATTTTGATCTATGTTATCTTAGAGATCATGACTTCAGATGGCTACACAGATGTTGATTGGGCAGAAATTGTATCAGACAGGAAGAGCACATCGAGAGGATGTTACTGTCTGGGATCAGCCATGATCTCATGGCTTAGAAGGAAGCAATATAGTGTGGCTCTTAGCACAAGCAGAATATATGGCTTCTTGCTCTGCTAAGTTATGAAACAGTATGGATTCAGGATTTTTTGACTTAGAGATAGACCCAACTATGATCCTATGTGACAAACAGAGTTGTATCAAGATGGCAGAGAATCTAGTGTTCCAAGATATGGTGCAGAAAGGAACCAAAAGTTTGAATTTGTAACAAGTTACCAATGTACTAACCAAACTTCTACCGATCCGATGTACTAACCAAACCTCTACCTCAAATAAAGTTTTCCGAGACAAACTTAATATAGTTCAGAAGGACCCTTCTCGAAAGGCGGAGTGATGTGATAACTCATGATGAGATTGCCTGCATCGACAGTGAGGTATGATGAGGATACCTATATTAGTGATGCCGACAGAGAGGTTGGTGGATGGTCCTTAGACAGGGTCAAAGGTGACAAGGGGATTGCATCATCCTTGAACATATGTTCTAAAGAGAGCCGTAGACGTATGTCTTCGAGAATGAAGTCCTTGGTGGACATGATAGGATTGCATCATCCTCAAGAGAGCCATAGACGTATGTCTTCGAGAATGAAGTCCTTGGTGGACTTGAGGGGATTGGATCATCCCTGGACTTCAGTCCTAAAGAGAGCCGTAGACGTATGTCTTCGAGAATGAAGTCCTTGGTGGACTTGAGGGGATTGGATCATCCCTGGACTTCAGTCCTAAAGAGAGCCGTAGACGTATGTCTTCGAGAATGAAGTCCTTGGTGGACTTGAGGGTATTGGATCATCCCTGGACTTCAGTCCTAAAGAGAGCCATAGACGTATGTCTTTGAGAATGAAGTCCTTGGTGGACTTGAGGGGATTGGATCATCCCTGGACTTCAGTCCTAAAGAGAGCCGTAGACGTATGTCTTCGAGAATGAAGTCCTTGGTGGACTTGAGGGGATTGGATCATCCCTGGACTTCAGTCCTAAAGAAGAGCCGTAGTCGTATGTCTTTGAGAATGAAGTTCTTGGTGAACATGTGAGGGGATTGGATCATCCCTGGACTTCAGTCCTAAAGAAGAGCCGTAGACGTATGTCTTCAAGAATGAAGTTTTTGGTGAACATGTGAGGGGATTGGATCATCCCTGGACTTCAGTCCTAAAGAAGAGCCGTAGACGTATGTCTTCGAGAATGACATTTTTGGTGAACATATGAGGGGATTGGATCATCCTTGGACTTCAGTCCTAAAGAAGAGCCGTAGACGTATGTCTTCGAGAATGAAGTCCTTGGTGGACGGTTGAGGATTAAGTCATCCTTGGACATGGTCCTAAATGTATGGTGGAGGATTAAGTCATCTTTGGATGTGGTCCTAAATGTACGGTGGAGGATTAAGTCATCCTTGGACGTGGTCCTAAATGTACGGTGGAGGATTAAGTCATCCTTGGACGTGGTCTTAAATGTACGGTGGAGGATTAAGTCATCCTTGGACGTGGTCCTAAATGTACGGTGGAGGATTAAGTCATCCTTGGACATGGTCCTAAATGTACGGTGGAGGATTAAGTCATCCTTGGACGTGGTCCTAAATGTACGGTGGAGGATTATGTCATCCTTGGACGTGGTCCTAAATGTACGGTGGAGGATTAAGTCATCCTTGGACGTGGTCCTAAATGTACAGTGGAGGATTAAGTCATCCTTGGACGTGGTCCTAAATGTATGGTGGAGGATTAAGTCATCCTTGGACGTGGTCCTAAATGTACGGTTGAGGATTAAGTCATCCTTGGACATGGTCCTAAATGTACGGTTGAGGATTAAGTCATCCTTGGACGCGGTCCTAAATGTACGGTAAGGATTGGATCATCCTTGGACTTTGGTCTTGTGAACTGAGCCGTAGACATGAGGTCTCCGAGAATTGATAGGACTGGATCGTCCCTGGACTTCGGTTCAAAAGGTACATGTTAGGACTGGATCGTCCCTGGACTTCGGTTCAAAAGGTACATGTTAGGACTGGATCGTCCCTGGACTTCGGTTCAAAAGGTACATGTTAGGACTGGATCGTCCCTGGACTTCGGTTCAAAAGGTACATGACTGGATTGCATCATCCTTGGACATAGGTCCTGAAGAGAACTGGATTGATCGTGTGATGACGATGCTGCTGATCGTGTGATAATGATGCTGCTGATCGTATTGATCTAGATGACGATGCTGCTGATCGTATTGATCTAGATGATGATGCTGCTGATCGTGTTGATCTAGATGTCGATGATGTTGATTGAGTTGATCTAGATGACGATGATGCTGATCATGTAGATTGAGATGATGATGATGCTATAGATCGAGATGATCCAGGTGCTGTAGATCATGATGATCCAGATGCTGTAGATCGAGATGATCCAGATGCTGTAGATCGAGATGATCCCGATGCTAATGATCGTATGATGATGATGCTGACAATCGTGAGGATATAGATGTTGATGTTATTGTAGCTTTTCGAGTGCTGCAGAAGATAAAGACTCAGTACTGAAGATGTTGATGTTCCAGTATTGAAGATGTTCCAGTAACTGGTTGAGTTACTGATGATGTTGAGAAATCTTCCAATGATTTATAGATGTATCATGTATGATGTTGATGACTCCTTGCTTGTGCAGATGCTGTTATAATATCCTTTTCGTTAAGGGGGAGTGTTGAGATATTGTAACTTCAAAGAATATTATATGTGTACTTTATTATTCCGGAGATGTTTCATTCCTCCGTGAAGATCTTATTGTATATCCGGAGATGTTTATTCCTCCGTCGGAATGTGGTAACTCGGGTTATTAGACTTCCCTAGTGGGGGTCGGCCCTGTATGTGTTGTGTGGGTCAAAGGGTTATTAGACCACCCTAGAGGGGTCGGCCCAGTCAGTTGTAGTGGGGTATTTAACCCATTGGTTAAATACGAGCCTACGTGTACTTGTGTAAAAGATATGTCAGAGTAGTGTATAAATAGAGGAGGTGTGTTCCTCATTTGACACACTCACTCACTTGAGGATAGCGCATTTGTGGAGGAGAGGTCTGCTATTGTGGAGGAGGAGATCATGTCTCAGGATTTCATCTTTGTATATTGTTGGTCATCTATATTGAGGAAGCTTTACTGGGTTTTCTACCCCATGAGGGTTTCCCAGGATAAATCTGTGTCTCTTGTGTTTATGCTATGCTTGTTGTTTCTTCAGTGATCCTGTATATGCTATTATTGTGAAATGGAATGTAATGCTGCTATTTTCTGTCTTAGCATATTAAATCTTAACATTCGGATATGTAGAGGAGATCTGATTTCGGGTTTTTAGAGAAGATGAGGACATGTTCATGATTCTGAGTTTTTGGGAAGCAGCAGACATGTGGAGTAGCAAATGATCTCCGGCTCCTGAAACCTTTTATCCTTTTGTGAAGACAGCAATTGATCTGAAGATGACATGTTGAAGAAGTCAGAATGTTGATATGTTGAATCATATGATGATGGACAGGATGTTTTTATGCTCATGGATAAATTGAAGATGATCAACTTCCGGGATAGAATGTTGATGGACAAAAAGATGACTGGAAAGAATAAAGATGTACTTGAGGACAGTTTGCTGATATTTTTGGGGCTACAGAATGCTAATGACAGTATGGATAATATGCTTATGGACAGAATGTTGAAGACAGTATGATGAGGTGATGGACAGAAATATCCTGGAAAAAAATTTGATACATTAATGACACCTACAGCAGAATGATGTGCTCAGCATGAAGACAGTGACAGTGATTGATGTCAACAGTTTTGGACAAGGCAGTGACAAGTTGGTGATGATGACATGAGTATGTAAACTGTATTGTAAATGCAAGCTAGTCTTGCATATGTGGTTTGGACACCTCAACCCTTCTTAGCTGGGTCTAAGAAAACCAGGTTGGGTTCTAGAATAAGAGTTGGTGCTCTTTGTATCAGTTGGTGTTGATTTACCCTAACGGTTGTAGCCCGTCCCATCAAATACAAAAAGATTACAAAAATTATATTGACTTGTGTTCTTTGGTGTTGTGGTTTTTGTTATGGTTCAATAATGCTTTTGATTCATAGATGATTAAGTGATGGATGTTAATAAAATGATGAAAATGGTAGTATGATGCATTGATGAATATTCGGCTGAATAATAGAAGTTAAGAAGTGAATTTAAATTTGCCTTCACGCTGATTCACCCCCCCCTCTCAGTTTGAACATTGTGTCCAAAAATTTGTATCAGAGCAGGCCTTCATCATAAGCCTAGCAAGCTTGAAGGGATCCATAGACATAAGTGGAAGGCAGATCATGGATGCTTATTCGGAAGATGGAGTTCCATTGTTTAATGGATCAAATTATGAATCCTGGACCATCATAATGAGGGTTCATATACAGGCATGAGGATATGATGTCTGGGAATCATTTAAGGATGGTTTCACTCCTCCAAAAGGCAGAACGAAGGAAGCAGCAGCTAAGAAGCCACATGAAAGAAATGAAAAGGCACTAAGTTTGATCATGAAGGAATTATCACAAACAGAGACAGAAAGACTAAATATTGGTAAGTACACTTCATCCAAAGATCTCTGGCTCAAGCTAGAAGAAAAATACCAAAGAAGAAAAGTTCAAGACATAGAGGAGGAAACAAATGTCAAGACCTCTGAAGGTGAAAAACAAGAAGAGAATGAGGCACAAGCTTTAAATGGAAGTAAAGGTAAGGACTCTTTTGATTCTGAATGTGATGATATTGAAATTCTACTTACAGAAAATGAGAAGGAAGACTTATTGAAAGTCAAAGAGGAATTTTCATGTACTCTATTGGATAGGGATGTCAAATAAAATTCAAGGCTCAGAAAGAAGATTATGGGAGCATTTGAAAAATACCAAAAGGAGACAAAGGCCTTGTTCATGATATTGAAACTCAAGAAAAAAGACTTGCAAGATAAGTTGGAATATCAAAATGATGAAATCAAAAATTTGAAGATTGGATTAGCAAAAGAACAACAAGAGAATTGTGTAGACCCTAAATACCTTGAGGAGACTAGATGGGATAATATTGATCTAAAAATCCAGTTGGAGGAAGCTAAAAGAAGAGAAGAAACTATGAAGATCCATCTAGAAGAACAAGAGAAGACTATGGAACTACTCAAGACAAGCTTACAATTAGAACTAGAAGACAAGAATAATGAATTTGAAAGACTAAAGTCTGAACTTATCAATCAAAGGGTGACTGACTCAAAATAGCTTGAAGAAAGAAGAAGGGACAATGTTAATCTGTGTTGAAATATTGTAACTTCAAAGAATATTATATTTGTATATTATTTATTCCGGAGATGTTCCATACCTCCGATGTGATTATACTATAAATCCGGAGATGTTTATTCCTCCAAGTTGGTTGTGGTAACTAGGGTTATTAGACCCACCATGTGGGGGTCGTCCCAGTCAGTTATAATGGGGTATTTAACCTAATGGTTAAATACGAGCCTACATGTACTTGTGTAAAATACATATCAGAGTAGTGTATAAATAGAGGAGGTGTGTTCCTCATTTGATACACTCACTCACTTGAGGATAGCGCACTTGTGGAGAAGAGGTCTGCTATTGTGGAGGAGGAGATCATGTCTCAGGGTTTCATCTTTGTATATTGCTGGTCATCTATATTGAGGAAGCTTTGCTGGGTTTTCTACCCCATGAGGGTTTCCCAGGATAAATCTCTGTCTCTTGTGTTTATGCTATGCTTGTTGTTTCTTCAGTGATCCTGTATATGCTATTATTGTGAAATGGAATGTAATGCTGCTATTTTCTGTCTTAGCATATTGAATTCTAACATGGTATCAGAGCTAACCTGAAGGAAGACAAGGTATGGCACTAACGACACTTGCTTTACTTATGACAATTTGAAGGATAGGGTTTTACATAGCAAAAACCAGTCATCGTATAACTTTCTCTATAAATCCGTTTTGGCGAAGTTTTCGGATCTGAAATTGTTACAGGATGAAGATTAAATCTCCAGGTACCTTGTGTCCAAAGGAAAACCTCTAATTCGTTGTACTTTGTGACTTATGATCTGTACAATATAGGGTTTCTGCCTCTTCCAGATCTGAGTCAAAATCAGGTGACCTTGGGAAAAAGGTGATATCTTGGGATAGGAAGCTCCAAATGAAATTTCGTAAAAAGTGACAGGTAGTAAACAGTCTGTACTATCTTAGAAAACCTTTTCAGAGGACGAAGTTGAACCAGTGACACGTGGCACTCCGTACAAGTTCGCTCTCCTGTTTTATCCCATAAACAGGTCACATTGTGACACTTGGCATAACTCTCTCTCAGAGAGTCCAATTGAGGTCAGACCTATCAGGATGGAAATATAACAGGTCGAGCTATCTCAGGAAAAAAATTTAGAGGCCGAAGTTCAAACAGTGACACGTGGCATGCCGTACAAGTTCGCTTTCCTGTTTTATCCCATAAACAGGTCATGTTGCGACACTTGGCATAACTCTCTCTCAGAAAACCCAATTGAGGTCAGACCTGTCAGGATGGAAAGATGACAGGTCAGGCTACTGTAGAAAAAGGGTTTCAGACCCTGTGGAGCAAAAATTTCAGAGTTATAGCAGAAACAATCAGGTGCATATTTCTGTCAAAACATAATTATTTTTGGAGCACCTTTATTCATGGCTTCCGGAATTTAGGGTTTCGGAGAAAGTTAGAATTTTTGGAATCGGAGTCCACGGCTGAATGCTACTCAGGAAAATCGAAATTTAGAGACCAAGATCGAATTTTTTGGTTGGGTGGAAGACCTGGCTTGATCGAACCCCAGTTCGGGATTTTGATCGGAAAGATGGAAAATTAGGGCTTCAGCAAAAGTTGGAATTTTTGAAGTCTGTAACCACGGCTGGAAGCTCCTAAGAAAAATAAGAGTTTAGAGCCTTGGATCGAACCTTTTGTTTGGGCAGAAGGATGGGATTCATCAAACCCTAGTTCGGGATCCTGTCCAGAAGATCCAGAAGTTTCAAAGGCAATTTTGAGGGGTCAAATTTTGGAAATTCCAAAATTGAAGTATGCTAGTTTGATCAGCTCAGCAAGACATATTCTTTCATCCATTCAGAAGTGTGAAAGTCAAAGATTGAATTTTTAGGGTTTCTCTAGAAAACCCTAATTAAGCTCCAGATCAAGTTTCAGGGGGAGTTGAGGCTAAGGCCTTACATAAGAAGACTACAAGAAGTCTCGACAGGGATGACTTGAGGTTGATGTTGTCTGCTAACAAGGCTCAGGTACATCACAAAAGACAAATCAGATTCCATGACCATGAAAACATGAAGACAAAGACTCATCCATAATCTTTGTTCTACTTACGAGGTATGTTGTACATAACTAAGTAGGTATACTAATCCAGGTATGTTTCCCATGAATCTTACCTTGTGTTAGGATCCCTTATATAAGTATACTTGGTATGATTGGTTATGCTTATTCATAAAGTTAGTAATCAAGGGATTATGCATATTATGTCTTTTATCTTGATTGATGATATGCATGAGTAAAAGAAGACTTCCCTGAAATCTTGAATACTAATGTTTATTAACTATAATAATGACTATACATTCTCAAGATTATTTAGAACTATAATGTTTTGATAACATTTAGAACATACTAATGGGTGTATGTTTGTGTATGAGATCATGAGGATGACACTTGAACATGCACAATGGTACATAATGAATAGAAGTTCAAAAGACATACAGAAGATCAAGCGGGAGGCAACCACACAAACATAAAAGATAAGTATTTGAGTTGTTATTTGAAATAGTAAATGATATTGCCTGTAATAGGTTGTATGCATATTTGTATTCCTATAATATATCATGCTAAGTGTAAATATTCATAGAACATTGAACAGTATACTACTAATTTGCATATGATTGGTAAGTTGGACAAACATTCCATTGTTGCTTGTCTAGAATGAAACCTCTTTGCTGACATGCTGAGAGTTGTGCACACTCTCGATAGTATGTTCTGGTAGAGATGGAAGCCATCTAGATAGCCACTGTATGCATACAGGATATGGGAAAATGTTGTGCCAAAGTATTGGTCAAGATAGTTGCATAACTATGTAAATGATATATGTATGCATAATAGGTTATCATGTCAATATGATTTGATGTTTATGTAGTATTACTAATCATATACCTAATTTTGATTTGTAGGAAAAATCATGATGAATGATGAACAAGCGATGGATGTTCAACAAAAGGATTTACAAATCAAACACACTATAGAAGGCTTGTGGCTAGAAGATTCTCTTAGAAAAGAGAAAGAGAATCATGATGAGATGTTTGTTCCAAGAGAAATAGATCATGAAAAGAAAGAAGAAGATGGCTGCAGAAATGAAAAATGAAAGAACTCATATTGATGCATTACTTCCTAAGTCTGGAAGTATGGCAAGGCTTAGAAGGAATCTTTCTCAACCAAGGTAAGTATGCTGTGAAGTTTCTAAAAAGATTTGATATGTTGGAGTATAAATCCATGGCCACTCCCATGGACTCCAACTTGAAGTTGTTAGTTAATGACTCATCGTATTTAGTGGACCTAACCCTATATAGACAAATCATTGGGTCTTTGATGTATTTAACAAATACTAGGCCAGATATATGCTTTGCTGCAAATACCCTAAGTCAGTGTCTAGTAGAACCTAGAAAGGTTCACTTAATAACTACAAAGCATGTAGTGAGGTACCTAAAAGGTACAATAGATTTTGGTCTATATTATCTTGGAGGTCATGAACTTCGTTTACATGGTTACTCAGATTCTGATTGGGCAGGAAGTGCCTCAGACAGAAAGAGTACATCAGGTGGGTGTTATAGTCTTGAATCTGCCATGATCTCATGGTTCAGCAAGGAACAATCTATTGTGGCTCTCAGTACTGCTGAAGCAGAATATATATATAGCTGTCTGCTCTGCCAGCTGTGAAGCAGTGTGGCTTCAGAAGCTATTATATGGAGTGTTTGACTTAGAAATGAATCAAGATAGAAAATCTTGTATTCCACGATAAGTCAATAACACATAGAGATCCGATACTTCTATATACGAGATATGGTGCAGAGAGGAGCTATCAAGCTCGAGTATATAAGCACTGAGGATCAGATTGCTAATATCTTGACTAAACCTCTGTCTCGAGTAAAGTTTAAATACTTCCGAGACAAGCTTGGTATAGTCCAGAAGGACCCTCCTCGAAAGGGGGAGTAGCATAGTATCTGATAACAAGTCTGTCTCATCAATGATGAGGTTACCTATTTACTGCACTTAGCTACTTAGAATTATTTAGATTTAGAACTCTTATATATCTTTTATTTTAGATGTATACATGTTTTTGATGTGATGTATACATGTTTTGATGTTAGATGTATTAGTGAGAATACATGCTAGATGTATACATGTTTTGATTAGTGATGTATACATGTTTTGATGTTAGATGTATTAGTGAGAATACATGCTAGATGTATACATGTTTTTGATGTGATGTATACATGTTTTGATTAGTGATGTATACATGTTTTGATGTGATACATGCTCTTGTATATTTGTACCTGTATAGATGAGAATACAGATAAGGATTGGATCATCCTTGAACTTAAGTTCTAAAGTGAGCCGTAGACGTGAGGTCTCCGAGAATGAAGTCCTTGGTGGACTTGAGGGGATTGGATCATCCCTGGACTTTCAGTCCTAAAGAGAGCCGTAGACGTGAGGTCTCCGAGAATGAAGTCCTTGGTGGACTTGAAGGGATTGGATCATCCCTGGACTTTCAGTCCTAAAAAGAGCCGTAGACGTGAGGTCTCCGAGAATGAAGTCCTTGGTGGACTTGAGGGGATTGGATCATCCCTGGACTTTCAGTCCTAAAAAGAGCCGTAGACGTGAGGTCTCCGAGAATGAAGTCCTTGGTGGACTTGAGGGGATTGGATCATCCCTGGACTTTCAGTCCTAAAGAGAGTCGTAGACGTGAGGTCTCTGAGAATGAAGTCCTTGGTGGACTTGAGGGGATTGGATCATCCCTGGACTTTCAGTCCTAAAGAGAGCCGTAGACGTGAGGTCTCCGAGAATGAAGTCCTTGGTGGACTTGAGGGGATTGGATCATCCCTGGACTTTCAGTCCTAAAGAGAGCCGTAGACGTGAGGTCTCCGAGAATGAAGTTCTTAATGGACAGTTAAGGGGATTGGATCATCCCTGGACTTTCAGTCCTAAAGAGAGCCGTAGACGTGAGGTCTCCGAGAATGAAGTCCTTGGTGGACTTGAGGGGATTGGATCATCCCTGGACTTTCAGTCCTAAAGAGAGCCGTAGACGTGAGGTCTCCGAGAATGAAGTCCTTGGTGGACTTGAAGGGATTGGATCATTCCTGGACTTTAGTCCGAAAGAAGAGCCGTAGACGTATGTCTTCGAAAATGAAGTTCTTGGTGAACATGTGAAGGGATTGGATCATTCCTGGACTTTAGTCCGAAAGAAGAGCCGTAGACGTATGTCTTCGAAAATGAAGTTCTTAGTGAACATGTGAGGGGATTGGATCATTCCCGGACTTCAGTCCTAAAGAAGAGCCGTAGACATGAGGTCTCCGATAACAGAACGATAGGACTGGATCGTCCCTGGACCTCGGTTCAAAATGTACGTGACAAATCCTAGAATTGCTCTAGGTTACATCCAACATGAAACAGGGCTGGCTCTGTAGTTGTGATACATCCAGCATGAAACAGGGTTGGCTCTGTAGTTGTGATACATCCAGCATGAAACAGGGCTGGCTCTGTAGTTGTGATACATCCAGCATGAAACAGGGCTGGCTCTGTAGTTGTGATACATCCAGCATGAAACAGGGCTGGCTCTGTAGTTGTGATACATCCAGCATGAAACAGGGCTGGCTCTGTAGTTGTGATACATCCAGCATGAAACAGGGCTGGCTCTGTAGTTGTGATACATCCAGCATGAAACAGGGCTGGCTCTGTAGTTGTGATACATCCAGCATGAAACAGGGCTGGCTCTGTAGTTGTGATACATCCATCATGAAACAGGGCTGGCTCTGTAGTTGTGATACATCCAGCATGAAACAGGGCTGGCTCTGTAGTTGTGATACATCCAGCATGAAACAGGGCTGGCTCTGTAGTTGTGATACATCCAGCATGAAACAGGGCTGGCTCTGTAGTTGTGATACATCCAGCATGAAACAAGGTTGGCTCTGTAGATGTGATACATCCAGCATGAAACAGGGCTGGCTCTGTAGATGTGACACATCCAGTATGAAAGAGGACTGGCACTGTGGTCGGGATTGAAGTGTCCCTAGACATGAGACTTGTCTTAAAAGAGATAAGGATTGATCATCCTGTAATATGATCGTGTGATGACGATGCTGTTGATCGTGTGATGACGATGCTGCTGATCGTGTGATGATGATGCTGCTGATCGTGTGATGATGATGCTGTTGATAGTGTGATGACGATGCTGCTGATGGTGTGATGACGATGCTGCTGATCGTGTGATGACGATGTTGTTGATCGTGTGATGATGATGCTGCTGATAGTGTGATGACGATGCTGTTGATCGTGTGATGACGATGCTGATGACAGTGATGATATCGATGCTGATGATCGAGTGATATCGATGTTCCAGTAACTAGTTAAGTTACTGATGATGATGAACTGAAGAAAGCTTCCGATGATATATAGATGTATCATGTATGATGTTGATGACTCCTTGCTCGTGCAGATACTGTTATAATATCCTTCTCGTTAAGGGGGAGTGTTGAAATATTGTAACTTCAAAGAATATTATATTTGTATATTATTTATTCCGGAGATGTTCCATACCTCCGATGTGATTATACTATAAATCCGGAGATGTTTATTCCTCCAAGTTGGTTGTGGTAACTAGGGTTATTAGACCCACCATGTGGGGGTCGGCCCAGTCAGTTATAATGGGGTATTTAACCTAATGGTTAAATACGAGCCTACATGTACTTGTGTAAAATACATATCAGAGTAGTGTATAAATAGAGGAGGTGTGTTCCTCATTTGATACACTCACTCACTTGAGGATAGCGCACTTGTGGAGAAGAGGTCTGCTATTGTGGAGGAGGAGATCATGTCTCAGGGTTTCATCTTTGTATATTGCTGGTCATCTATATTGAGGAAGCTTTGCTGGGTTTTCTACCCCATGAGGGTTTCCCAGGATAAATCTCTGTCTCTTGTGTTTATGCTATGCTTGTTGTTTCTTCAGTGATCCTGTATATGCTATTATTGTGAAATGGAATGTAATGCTGCTATTTTCTGTCTTAGCATATTGAATTCTAACAATCTGAAGACTCAACTTGAAGAAGCCAAAAGGATGGAAAAGGTATTGAAGAATCACTTGGATGAAAAGGAGAAGATTTGTGAGCACCTTGAAATGGAAGTGGTTGGACTCAAGAAGAAAAATGAAAAATCTGATGAATATGACAAGCTCAAACACAGCTCAGTCATCTTGGAAGAAATTTTGGATTTCCAAAGGTCTACCTTTGACAAAACTGGTCTTGGGTTCAAGAAGAAAGAGGAACAAGACACTTGGTCTCCCAAGACTCCAGAAGCGGGTCCATTATCATCCAAAGCTATTCTCCATGCACCTGCACATGAAAACAAAGACATTGGAAGTTCAAGAATACATCAAGGAGCTAGGCCCAATCCTCAAAGCAAAGAAACAATTCCAATATGGAAACAATGTCCAAGGTATGAAAATGAATTGAATGGTTATTGTTTTTCTTGTTATAACTTTGGTCACAAGGCAATGGATTGTGTAGATGGAAGAAAGAACATTGGAAGACAAAATAACAAGGTTAGATGTTGGACATGTAACCAAGATGGACATATTGTTTCCACCTGTCATACTTTAAGATGCCACATGTGTAGTGGGTTTGGTCACAAAGCCCAAGATTGTGCAAGTCAAAGAAATCAATTAAGGAGGATCCCCTTGTGCGCATTAACAAGAAGAACAAATGAATCTTGGAAGAAGACCAATGCAAGAAGTTTTGAAGATCAAAAGACAAGAACCTACAGTCAAGGACATTCTCAAGGATGGAGAAAATAAGTTGATCAGAGAAGTGTTGGAAGCTTCAACAACTCAGTTAGGTGTTGGACATGCAATCGTTTTGGTCACATTGCTGCACATTGTCGGACTAAGAAATGTACCGATTGCAATGGCCTTGGGAACAAATCTCAAGACTGTTGGAACACCATGAGAATATTAACATACAGCTTAGCTAGGAAAACCAATAAAGATAATGGAGAAAATGATGAAAGGACAGATGTCAAGAAGAAAGTGTGGGTGAAGAAAAATATCTTGTCAAATATAAATGAGGTTGACCATAGCAGTGAAGGTGGGTGCCATGTGGCAAGCCATGCTTAAGGTCTTTTGAAGACCATGATTTCATTATTGGAGGATGAACTCAATTGGTAAATGATGGTTCTCCAAGTATAAACAGGTCCAAGGATCTTGATTCCAATGGAAGATAAATATGCATATTGATAGGGGGAGTATTGTTGGTAAACAACATGAAGTAGCATGGTGATAAATGCTTACCTTTTATGAATTTACTAGAGTAGCTGTCAGTATTGAAAATATACAAGGAAGCACTAGTTTAAGCCAGGAATGTGTATTGAAACATATCTCTATGGTCAAGAACGGTCGTTGAAATATTGGATTTCAATAAAAACATGTTCAAAATTTCTGAAAAGACAAATTAGCACGCTAATGAAAAGAGTGATCATGAATTTATGGGGAGCAGTCAGTTGAGGCAGAACTAATCATTTCAAATTTGTTAAATTCTGCACAACTCTAAGTCAAATCTGAAGGATATGAAGAACACAATGAAGCTTAAGGATCCAAACTCAGGTGACATGGCAGTATGAAATTTGAATGGCAAAACTAAAGAAAGTCAGAATTATGATGAAATTTTAAGGACAAGTTGTTTCAATGGACACGAGCTCGAGGGGAACAATATGTCATACAACAGCAAAAACATTGAAACATCAGCAAATGAACAAATTGAAAATTTCTCATGATGTATTCAAAGATACAATTTTTTTTGGGTATTGTGAAGCCTTTAATGGCTAATTGGCCATTTGTCATTAATGTCAAAGGGGGAGAGAAATCAGGTTTCCATCAATAACAAAGGGGGATATTGATGAATATGGTTGTCATTGATGACAATACATTAATGACAAATGGAAATGACAAGGCACAAGACTGAACATAGAGAACACACAAAGCAAGCAAGTGTATGATGGTGACATGGATCACATGGAAAGCAGCATTGAAGACTTGGAGAAGGATGATGACATGGCTTGAGGAATGGAAAAGATGACAAGTATGACAAACTTGGCATGCATGACAAACTGATGATGTGGAAGATGCAAGACAAAAGCAAAAGACTATGGCAAGTACAAGGATGATGACAAGGCAGCTAAGGGAATTTTGCTTTAAGGCATGATGCGGGCATTTGGAAGTCCCCTTGAGGGCATTTTTGCAAGGACCTTGAGGGCATAAATGAAAGGCCCTAGCGGGCATTTTAAGCACTCCATGTGGGCATAAATGGAGGTATGTGCGGGCATATTGCATGGCCTTTGTGGGCATAATTAAGTGCCCATGCGGGCATTTTAAAATCCCACTGCTGCCATTTTTGTGAAGGATGAGGGCATATGTATGAGGTAGTTGTGGACCTAAAGAAGAATCTATGTGGGCATAAGTAAGGACAGTGCGAGCATTCTGGAAGAAAAATAAATGACATGAAAAATTAAAGTACTTATGATAATGATGATGTGGCATAAAGATTAAATAGATATATATATATATATATATATATATATATATTTGATGAGAATAATGTGGCAAAATAAAAATCATAGAGACCACATGATGTGGCATTTGGTTAAAGTGTGATGATGTGGATATATATATATATACCTGAAGAAGATGACGTGGAATAAAACCAAGGACACCCAAAACAAATCTTATTTGGTTTAAAGGATGGCCACCATTAAATAATTTATTTTAATGAAAAGATAAAAATAAGGACAAGTCATCCTCCTAATTTGATGGAATGAAAAGGTATAAATAGAGGATGAATTTTTATTCTTTGGTGAGAATTTGTGTGGGGTATTCAGATATGTAGAGGAGATTTGATTTCGGGTTTTTAGAGAAGATGAGGACAGGTTCGTGAGTCTGTGTTTTTGTGGCAGCAGCAGACATGTGGAGTAGCAAATGATCTCCAGATCCTAAAACCTTTTATCATTTTGTGAAGACAGCAATTGATCTGAAGATGACATGTTGAAGAAGTCAAAATGTTGATATGTTGAATCATATGATGATGGACGGAATGTTTTTATGCTCATGGATAAATTGAAGATGATCAACTTAGGGACAGAATGTTGATGGACAGAAAGATGACTGGAAAGAATGAAGATGTACTTGAGGACAGTTTGCTGATATTTTTGGGGCTACATAATGCCAATGATAGTATGGATAATATGCTCATGGATAGAATGTTGAAGATAGTATGATGAGGTGATGGACAGAATGCTCCTGGAAAACATTTTGATACAGTAATGACACCTACAGCAAAATGATGTGCTCAGCGTGAAGACAGTGACAGTGATTGATGTCGACAGTTTTGGACAAGGCAGTGACAAGTTGGTGATGATGACATGAGTATTTAAATTGTATTGTAAATGAAAGCTAGTCTTGCATCTGGGGTTTGGACACCTCAACCCTTCTTAGTTGGTTTTAAGAAAACCAAGTTGGGTCCTAGAATAAGAGTTGGTGCTCTTTGTATCAGTTGGTGTTGATTTACCCTAATCGTTGTAGCCGGTCCCATCAAATACAAAAAGATTACAAAATTTATATTGAATTGTGTTCTTTGGTGTTGTGGTTTTTGTAATGGTTCAATAAAGCTTTTGATTCATAGATGATTAAGTGATGGATGTTAATAAAATGATGAAAATGGTAGTATGATGCATTGATGAATATTCGGCTGAATAATAGAAGTTAAGAAGTGAATTTAAATTTGCTTTCACATTGATTCGCCCCCCCTCTCAATGTGAACATTGTGTCCAACAAAGAACCACCTTGCTCTTCCTTATTTCGATCTTGATAAAGATCTTCCACCATACTTTGCATCTTCATGAAAGCTTTAAGGAAATCTCCTTCAGAAGGGATTGAAGAAGTCCCATCTTCCCCTTTTTCTGAAGCCATTCTTCCTCTTCTTGAACCAATCTCTGGGTCAAACTCTTCAAGCTCTCCTTCACCTCTCTGAAGCCTTTCTCTTGTTAACATAAATAAACTCACAATGCAATGGTTAAGCTGCTTTGATACCAAACTCGATCTGAAAATATTTCAGGATATTTTTAACCATAAATAGCATGTGAAATTTGCATGTTAATTTAAAAATGGCTTTAAATATTAAATTTCAATGCTCAAATCAAACACATAAGAAAATAAAACAGATATTCAATCCAGAAATTGAAGACAGCATACGATAACGGATTTCACCCTTCTTGGGCTACGTCTCTGGGCCACTTCCAATGAGAAGGCCGATCTTATTAAGTCTTCAAAGCTTACAAATATGAGTTTATGGAAACACTTTTGAGTTCTGTAAGTCAAAATCACAAACAAACTGCACCATTGCGTTCCTCTCGAAATTCTGAGAAAAATGAGTATAAAGTCGATTATGTATTCCTGAGGCCTCCTCTGGCACACAAATTGAGACAAAATATGCCTACAATTGTACGGACTATATGGAATCCCACCTCGGGAAGCGTTCCCATTAATGATTGTAAGGACCTCAGGATTTTTGCATAAACTCAGCCTCAGGATCTGTGCAAAATAACGCCTATCCGGTCCTCGAACTTTGTGCAAATGGTACCATGTCCACCGTCTCAAAATTTGTGCCAAAACCATGGTTTTATAGCGTGATTTTGGGTGGTTTTGTTAAGTTTAGCATAAAATTAACAACAAGAGCATAATAAGGATCACTGAAATAAAAACAATCACAAGATAGACATAGATTTATCCTGGGAAACCCTCATGGTATAGAAAACCCAGCAAAACTTCCTCAATATAGATGATCAACAAATACAAAGATGTAATCCCCAAACAAGAGCTCCTTCTCCTCCTTCGTAGATCTCTCTCTCTCCTATGTAAGTTCACAAGTGAGTGAGTGTGTTTTAAATGAGGAACACACCTCCTCTATTTATACTTTACTTCACTTGAATTTTAACCCTAACCGGGCCGACTTCTCCTAGGAGAGTCTAATAACCCTTAATAAATTAACTCAGGGCCGACCCCACTAGGAGAGTCTAATAACCCTAGTTATAACATCCAGACGGAGGAATAAAACATCTCCGGATGAATAATAATGTCCTGACGGAGGAATGAAACATATCCAGATAATAAAGTACAAATAGAATATTCTTAGAAGTTACAATATTTCAACACTCACCCTTAACGAGAAGGATATTCTAACAACATCTGTAGGAGAAAGGAGTCATCAACAACATCATAGTGATACATCTATAAATCATTGGAAGTTTTCTTCAATCATCATCAGTAACTCAAACAGCTACTAGAACATCTTCAATACTGGAACATCAATATCTTAAGTGCTGAGTCTTCATCTTTTGCAGCACTCGATCACTTGATCAACTACATCAACAACATCATCTGGATCTCCCGATCAACAGCATCATCTGGATCTCTCGATCAACAGCATCATAATATGGATCTCTCGATCAACGGCATCATCTGGATCTCTTGATTAATAGCATCATCATCTGGATCTTCTGATCAATAGCATCATCATCTGGATCTCTAAATCAACAGCCTCATCTGGATCTCTCGATCAACAGCATCGTCACCTGCAACACACATGATCCAATTACAGGATTATCAATCCCTCTCACTTTAGGACATAAGTCCAAGGATGATACAATCCTGATCCACTTACGGGATGATCAATCCCTATCAATTTAAGACACCATATCATTTCTAGGGACGATGCAATCCACTTGTCAACTTAGACAAATTCTAAGGACCACTTCTCGAAGACACAGGTCTCCAGATCCACTTAGGACTAAAGTCCAGGGATGATGCAATCCACTCGTACACTTAGACAAAGTCTAAGGATGACTTCTCGAAGACACAGGTCTCTGGATCCATTTAGGACTAAATTCCAGGGATGATGAAATCCATTCGTCCACTTAGACAAAGTCTAAGGACCACTTCTCGAAGACACAGGTCTCTGGATCCATTTAGTACTAAAGTCCAGGGATGATGCAATCCACTCATCCACTTAGACAAAGTCTAAGGACCACTTCTCGAAGACATAGGTCTCCGGATCCATTTAGGACTAAAGTCTATGGATGATGCAATCCACTCGTCCACTTAGACAAAGTCTAAGGACCACCTCTCGAAGACAAAGGTATCCGGATCCATTTAGGACTAAAGTCCAGGGATGATGCCATCCATTCGTCAACTTAGACTAAGTCTAAGGACCACTTCTCAAAGACACAGGTCTCCGGATCCATTTAGGACTAAAGCCCATGGATGATGCAATCCACTGTCAACTTAAACCAATTCTAAGGACCACTCATCGACCTCATCGTTGGTACAGGTATCCTCATCACCGACCTCATCATCAGAACAGGTATCCTCATCATCGACCTCATCGTCGGAACAGGTATCCTCATCATCGAAACAGGTATCCTCATCATCGATACAAGTATCCTCATCATCGATACAAGTATCCTCATCATCGAACTCATCATCGAAACAGGTATCCTCATCATCGATACAAGTATCCTCGTCGTCGGAACAAATATCATCATCGACCATATCACTCCCCCTTTCGAGGAGGGTCCTTCTGAACTACACCAAGCTTGTCTCGGAAATATTCAAACTTTACTCGAGACAAAGGTTTGGTCAATATATCAGCAGCTTGTTCATCAGTGCTCACATACTCAAGCTTTATAGCTCCTTTCTGCACCATATCCCGTATATAGAAGTATCGGATTTCTATGTGCTTTGACTTATCATGGAACACTGGATTCTCCGTCATCTTGATACAACTCTGGTTGTCACACAGGATCACAGTGGGGTCCATATCCAAGTCAAATAGTCCTGATAACAGCTTCCGAAGCCATATGGCTTCACAACTAGCAGAGCAAGCTGCTATATATTCCGCTTCATCTGTGTTGAGAGCCACACTGGACTGCTTCCTGCTAAACCACGAGATCATAGCAGATCCCAGACAATAACATCCACCCGATGTGCTCTTTCTGTCTGAGACACTTCCATCCCAATTTACATTTGTATAACCATACAATATGAAGTCATGATCTCCAAGATAATATAGACCAAAGTCTATCGTACCTTTTAGGTACCTCATCACATGCTTTGCAGCTATCAGGTGAACATGTCTAGGATCAACTAGATACTGACTCAAGGTGTTCACAGTAAAGCATATATCTGGCCTGGTATTCGTCAAATACATCAGCAACCCAATAATCTGTCTGTACTGAGTCACATCCACTAATTCTGACGATTCATCAGCTAAAAACTTCAAGTTGGTATCCATGGGAGTGGCCATGGCTTTACATTCCAACATATCAAATCTTTTCAAGATTTCCACAGCATACTTTCCCTGGTTGAGAAAGATTCCTTATGGGCCTTGCCATACTTCCAGACCTAGGAAGTAATGCATCAATCCAAGATCTTTCATCTCAAATTCTGCAGCTAGCTTCTTCTTGCTTTCCATGATTTGTTTCTCATTCCTTGTCAGAAAGAGATCATCCACATACATTAATAGTATGACAAGTTCATCATCCATAACCTTAAGTTAAAGGTTAGGTTCAGCTTTACTTTTGGTAAAGCCCAAGCTTGTCAAGAAGCTATCAATTCTCCCATACAAAGCTCTAGGAGCTTGTTTCAATCCATACAGAGCTTTCTTCAACTTCCATACGTGATTTCTTCTATCTTCAATCTCAAATCCTTGTGGTTGTTCTATGTACACTTCTTCCTCAATTACACCATTTAGGAAGGATGTATTCACATCCATCTGGTGTAAGCTCCACTTCATCATGGATGCAAGTGCCATGATGGTTCTAATGGAAGTGTACCTTGCAACTGGTGCAAATGTTTCTACATAGTCAATTCCATCTTTCTAAGAGAATCATCTGCCACAAACCTTACTTTATACTTTTCAATGCTACCATCTGAAGCATGCTTTATCTTGTATGTCCATTTGGAGGATACCACACTCTTGTCTTTTGGTTTGGGAACTACATCCCAAACATCATTCTTCATTATTGATTGGTACTCCTCCTTCATTGCTTCTACCCATTCTTTCTTATGAACTGCTTCTTCATAACTTGTAGGTTCTTGATCTACAAGATCACACATCAAAGCCACATAGATGGATAATGGCTTTGGTTTCTTGCTTGTTCTTGTGGAGCCTTCTGGAGCTCCATATCTTTCTGCTTCTTGTATAATTTATCTTGCCCATGCTGGCTTTCTCTTCTGTGATATGTTCAAAGGTGGGGGTTCTTGAGGTTCTATCATATCATGGTCTTCTGGTGTTTCTTCTTCAGGGAAGGAAACAGCTTCTGTATTTCTAGGAGGTATATCTTCTTCATATACTTCTTCACACTGGCTCTTTCTAGATCTTTTGAGAGCAGCTTCTTCATCAAATGTTACATCTCTACTAATTTCCATGTGATGGAATCCTGGGATGTATATTTTGAATGCCTTGGATGCTTCACAATACCCAATAAATATTCCCTTCTTTCCGGAAGGGTCCAGCTTAGTTCTCTTCTCTTTTGGTATGTGAACATATACAGGGCATCCAAATATCTTGAGGTGGCTTACCTCAGGATTCTTCCCTGTGAACATTTCTTCTAGAGTTTTGAATCCAAGGGCACTATGAGACAATCTATTTTGGACATAGACGGTCGTCCTTGCTGCTTCAACCCATAGATGCATAGGAAGATCTTGATCATGTATCATTGTCTTCACTGCTTCCATAATGGTTCTATTCTTTCTTTCTGCAACACCATTTTGTTGAGGATTATAGGGAGTGGTTAGTTCCCTCTTGATTCCAGCTTCTTTACAAAAGACTTCAAAATCCTTTGAAGTCTATTCTCCACCATTATCTATTCTGAGTGTCTTGACTCTCTTCTCTGAATGATTTTCTATCAAGGCTTTGAATTCCTTGAATTTTCCAAAGACTTCATCTTTTCCTTTTAGGAAATATATCCAAGTCTTTCTTGATTAGTCATCAATAAATGTAAGGTAATATTCATAGCCACTCAAATATGTGGAGGGAATTGGACCACATACATCTGAATGGATCAATTCCAAAGTACTTTTAGTCTTTGTTTCACTCTTTGGAAATGGATTCTTGATATTCTTCCCTTTTGCACATCCTTTGCAAGTGCCTTCATGATCAACCTTCAAATATGGTAATCCTGTTACTACTTTGCTCACGTAGGGTAGTGCCTTGTATTTGATGTGAGCAAGCCTTCTATGCCATAGATCACTTTGGCTAGTGGCTTCATGAACAAGGACTACTTCTGAATGTCCCTTGAGTTTATATAGCCCTCCTTCTTCTTCACTAATGACAACTGCATCCTCAATTGATTTTCCTTTGGACCACATGAGTACTTGTCCATCTATGAATGCAACCCTATAACCTTTCTTATCTAATGCTGAGATAGAAAGTAAGTTCTTCTTCAATCCTGGTACATATAAAACTTCTTTCATCTTCATGGGGGTTCCAGAATCAAGCTTGTAGCTTACTTCACCAATTCCTTTGATGGGATATTGGTAATCATCTCCTAATGATACCTTTTGTGGAGAGGATCTTTCTTCAAGTTTTGACAAAGTTTTCTTTTCTCCCATCATGTGCTTGGAAGCACCACTATCAATAAGCCATGTATCTTCTCCAGGTGTTATGGACCCAGAGAGTGCAGAGAATAGAACATATTCTTCTGCATCTTCTTCTTCTACCTTAGCTCTTTTTCTTTGAGGTCTTTCCTCCTCTTCTTCTTCACTATCATCTTCTACTAGATGTGCTTGATTTCTTCTATGGTGGAAACCCTTCTTTTTCTTTGAAGGACAATTTCTAGCAATGTGTCTTATTTTGTGACACTTGAAACATTGGAATGAAGAGTGACCTCTTTCTGGATTGGTTCTTCTTTTCTTTTGAAACCTTTGTGGAGGTTGAGACTCCTTGTGGCTTTCCTTCTTGAAGTTGGATTGACTTCTTCTTCTCTTGGTATGGGTGGCTAATGCTTGATTATCTTCCTTAAGTAATCCTTCTCCATTGGCTACTCTAGCCTGCTCTTGAATGCAATCCTCCCATACAATATCAAACTTTATGCTTTCCTTTCTGGCACACATGGTCTGGATAAATGAATCCCAAGGTCTAGTGAGACCATTGAGAGCAGTCATGACTAGTTCATCTTCATCAAGGGAGTCTCCAATGGCTTCTAGTTGTTCCTTGAACTGGGAGACCCTTGTGAAGTAATCTTGAATGGATTCTCCTTGACTCATCTTAGTGCTCTTCAATTGAGCTCTCAAGTTCATATTTTTGTTGATGTTCCTTCCTTCATACATTCTGGTTAGGGCATCATACATTTCTTTTGGGGTCTTCTTGGATGACACTTGAGGGATCAAGTTGTCTTTGATAGAATTAGCAATGATTCTCTTTTCCCTAATCATGTCCTTCTTATACTTCTCTTTAGATTCATCTTTCGCAGGTTCTGCAACTTCATCTTTGATGTATTGGGAAAGATCATTCTCTTCAAGAATGAGACCAATCCTATATTTCCATGCCCGAAAATTATCTATGCCTTCTAGCTTGTCCTCAAGCTTAGTGCTTGGGGCCATCTTATCCAGGAGGTCACCAAAAATTGAAAATTCTCAAAATGAAAAATAGACCTTACCAGGAGATGTGCTTGACTGAATGGAGTTGACTGGTGTACTTGGTTTCTAAAAAGTTCAACTTTTCACCCTTCAAACTTGACCAACGAATTTCGGATCTGCAGCAGTTTTTGGTTGACTAGTTCGTTGGTTTTCTGGTTCACTAGTTCGCAGTTTTACTGGTTCACTGGTTCGCAGTTTTACTAGTTCACTGGTTCGCAGCTTTTTTGGTTCACTAGTTTAGAGGTTTTCTGGTTTTCTGGTCCAGAAGTCAAGCAGGCTTTGACTTATCCCGGGGTTCTACCCACTCAAAAACTTCGATCTAGGGCTCAAAATTTCACTTTTGAGGAGGAGCATCTCTAACATCCCATAATTTCATGAAAATTTAAAATTTTTGATAATAGCATTAATTATGATATTTATAATTGCGGAAGTAATAATTGTTGATTATGACAGCAGCAAATGAAAAGTTGTTAGCACTAAACATACTTTAATTTCTGTTTAACACCAATATGACAATGACAGTTTTAATAAAGTAACTAATGAACATGATTATGATGACAAATGAATTAAGAGATTGGAAATATGATGCGACACTTTCTCTTTTGCAATGATACTGACAGTTTGACTTTTGATGCATAAGGGTGTCCTACGAGGAACCCTGGAGCTTACTTAGCTGCAATGCTAAAGCAAATTGAATGTTCTAATGTGCAGATGGCAGGTAAGAGAAAAGTATGTGTATAGTTCAATTTAAACGTTGTAATTAAATAAAATGTTAGAAATTCTGTTGCGACTCACCAATTACGCAGGTATGAATTGCATAGCTATAATTATTGTTTTTCGGATGTATGTCTTACAACTCCACAATGTTTAAAACAGAGTCATCTATGTAGTCATCCTGTAGATAGTTTTGTCGCTGAATTTTTGTTGTTTGTTAAAGTTGGCTTATCGTCGTCTTAAGATAATAAATATTGTAAAAATCAGCGTCGCGCTAATCGTCATATGCAATGTGATAAGAGTCAAGGTATGGAGTTTATGACTAAAGCATGGTTTATGCTAGTTACAAACATTGGCCTTGTTAACATTTCAAAAGTGTAAACTCCTACATTATTGGACTTTTGAAAAAGGAATAATAGAAATTATGGTTATTCTACTAACCATATAATTTTTGTGATTGACATCCTATATAGTAATTTATAAGGGCAACTATTCATACAATATATTTATATATGAAAGTTTAAAATATTCAATTTTTATGAAATTGCAATATTATAATAGTTCACAATATCGAAATAATATGAAATTTGATTTTATTACATGGCTAAACTGAAGCCTTGATATTCTAATTCGAGATCGTAAAGTTAGAACCTATATATATTATGCAAACATAACGATAACGTTATTAAAGTTATGAATATCCATTGGAACTATATCGTAAGTCTCGATGACACTAACATGCATTAAATGTTGACAGGGTGGCGAGTTGCTGGTTCATTAATATGACATGAACGTCGAGCTATCGTGAAGATTGTCCCTCGATTCTGCATTAATAACTTGAGTCGACACTCCAGCTGACAAGGATTGCCAGCGATCCATGTAATATGAATTCGATGTAGCGTTTCTGCAGTTGCCAATGTGTAATGGTTAAGTGTTTTGAACGCTTTCGAACTGGTTCTTGATCGGCCCTCCATGTGACATAGTGGCATTGCCAAGCTTGTACTGAGGAGTGGGGCATTAAATGTAAATGTTGCTCATCCCAATGCTATTTCGCTAGCACTATTGTGATCGTTGATGGTGTTGAGTTTGGACCGTTAGATTGCAACCCTAACTTCTGTCGTTGATTTGGTTTATGAGGTTGGAATGTTGTTTATTGTTTCTATTGTTTTTGGTCTGTGTGGCAGACAGGATGCCGAAATTTCTAGGGTTAGCAAGTTTGCAGGAGGTTTCGACCTCGAGTCCTGTAGATAGGGTTTAAGTTGCAGGTTCTAAACCATTGTAATGGCGTTGTAATAAGAGACCGTTCCTCTGGTTTGAGTTGTTAATGCATTGATGGTTTCAAACTCTTCGTTAGGAATTTGTATGAGATACCCAAGCTATTGAGTGATAGAAGTTCCCTCGTCTCATTTATAACAGAGACCTCGTCGTCTTTCTGATGAATGCAAGAAATTTGGTTGTTTTAAAAGAAAAGGTAAGTTTTCTCAGAAAGCGTAATGACTCTTGAGTTGGAATTTTTGATTTTCAGTTTTTAAAATAGAATAATGTTATAGTCAAAAACTAAGCTTGAACTTCGTCAGTTGCAAGGTTCGAAGAACAACTTTGGTCAAGGGTTTAGAAAGGGACGACGTGCTTCCATTCCTGGTAAGCTCCGGGTCTTCCAAAAACCCTCCTAGGTGCTCCTTTTGGTCTTTGAGGATGTGGTTGATTCCAACAGAGAGAAATCAGTCTTGCCAAGGCGTTGTTTGTCAGTTGATCCTTCGAAAGGGTTTTTAAGTTGGTGTGAAAACTTCTACGATGATAGACATTCGTTTAAGTTCTCTGTGTTTATTTTGATGCTTAAATTTTGTCCATATGGAATGTAACACTCAGATTTACGAGTTCAGTGATGAAGGGAATAAAACCCTATTCGATTTCGTTTTGAACAAAAAGTAAAATTTTGTTGCTAGGAAATGTTGATTCCTCTTTCTTGAGTCTGGAACTTGTAATGGTGAAAACATTTGAACATCCGCCTGTGGATATGTGTTAATGTGGAAAAGTAATGGAGTCGAGGCTCATTTAACCTGTGGATAAATCTCTGCTTTTTGAAAATGATAACACGTTGTTTCTGTCTGGTTCTAATCGGTTTAGTTTCTATATTATAATTTGTGCCTGTCGCGCTTGCTCTAAGAATACAAAATCTGTAGTGGAGGTCTGAGTATCCGTGCAACGATAGAGTAGGTTTTGTTTTTGCTATGTAAAGAAAAGTAGCAGCTATGCCCCAATTGGAGATTTTCGTTGTTTGCAAGCAATGTGTCTTACTGAAACTAATGAGCATGAAAATAAGTCGGGTCTGTGTTAAACTACTAAATGTTGTAGGTTGATATCATAATTTTTCGAGCTAGGGTTTATGTACTATGTTGCAAATGATAACTTTGTAGAGTGTAACCCTGAAATGGTTTGTCTCTTCGTTTGTATAAAGGAAAAAGATCAGGGTTGTACCCTAGTTTGAGTTTTGTTTGAATATGAACTTCTAAAAGGTCGATGAAACCAAAAACTAAGATTTCGATCCTGTAGCTTGTTATTGAATGTTTTTATCCAAAAAAAATATATAAAAACGATGGTAATGGAGAAGAAATTCTATCTAGGGTTTGAATGAAACTCAGTTTTAAAGTCGACACTTACAGATTAGACAATTTAAATAAATAAAATGAATGATGGAAAGAAATGTTTTCATGATCTGAGTGTAATAAATAATTAAAGACAATGGTTATAGCAGAAATGAAAACAATGTGTGTATGTGAAAAGTGAAGACTGTGAAATGCAGCTCTATCCAATTTTTATTTCTTTATTTGCTTACAGCAACACTGTTTATAATGCAAATGAAGTATGATATTTGGAAAATTGGATTCTATTTATTTCTTATGAACATAATACTGATAAAGGAAATTCAATGTAACTGTACAGGAATTATACAATGTTTGTTTTTCATAAAACTAGGGAAACATTCTATAATATATATTAGATATTATATAGAACTTTCTACTATTATCACTATAGGACAGAAATTGATAAACATATAAATTATTGTATCTGTCTATCGAATTCAATGGCAAGTTGCCTATCTTCTCATCTATTCTTAATTTGCGTATCTATACTAGAGTACGATGCACAAAACAGCATGTGGAAAAATATAGATATTGGTTTATCCATCCAATTCATCATTGAAACTTTAACATGCAGACTTTCAAACAGAATCAGAACAAATTTCTTCTTCATAACAGAAATTAATAATTTTACTTAAAACAGAACTAATAATTGAAATAAAGTAGAAACTGTAAAACCTAGATAAAATCTGTAGGGGACAAACAGCCCAAGAAGACTGTTCCACCCAACCAATTCCTGAAAGCAGTCAAGTACTTGCCTTAGGACCCCCCGAGCCTGTTCATTGAACCACCAGGAGGAAGAAACTTAGGAATTTAGGACTTCTTCTTGCAGTAGCAAATAACTTCTGAATCTTCAATAGCTAGCAGTCCAAAAGACCTACTCCAGCACCTCTGGTTCTTCTTAGCAAAATACAGACTTATAATTGCACTTCACAGCTAGCCTCCCTATTCGAATCTCTCAGTGATCACCTGATGCACATGAGGAAAATATTCTGCATAAATATTGTGTAAGAGCTACCTGCTCAATTCGAATTTGCCTTTTGTAGGCTGCCTAGACCTTTTCAGTTGTTACTGGGTCATTAAATGAGTTGCCTTCTCACTCCCTCCACCTGGGGGATAATGCCACATTTTTAGGGGTAGTTGTCCCATAACCAACAGCTAGTGGTGAAGTGAAATTGCTGCCATATGTCTCATATCTTCCAACAGCTTCCATTCCTCCTAGTGGGTCAGTGAACACTCATTTAACAGTCCCCTTGGGTGTTTGTCTCCTAATTAATTTATTTAAATAATAATATTCAGTAATTACATTCATCCTTGATCAAAACTGATCTTAATTACAAAACTTTGTAATTAAATTTAACATAAAGTATTTTGCAAATAAAATAATAATTTCCAGAAATTTGGGTAGGTGACATACACCCCCCCTTAAGTTTCAACATCGTCCTCGATGTTGGTTAATCACTCCTTGAGTGTTCCTGAAACAGAGTTGGGTATGCTACCTGCATACTACTCTCCAACTCCCAGGTTGCCTCCTCTGGGTTAAGGTGCTTCCATTACACCTTCACTTGCCCAATGTTGCGATTCTGGAGAATAGTTTCCCTCCTTCCGAGGATACAGTCCGGTTCCACCGAAAAATCTTTGTCTTGTCCCACCTATACATCATTCCAGTTTACAACATGAGTAGTATCGTGTACATATTTCTTTAAAAACGATATATGAAAAACATTATGTATTTTTAAGTTTGGTGGCAAAGCCAGTTGGTATGCCACTGCTCCAACCTTAAACAATATTTCAAAAGGACCACAATACCTGGGTGCCAACTTGGCACATCTCCCCAATTTAGGTGAACTCTTGTTCGGCCTTACCTTGAGGAATACATGTTCACCAACCTGGAACTCTTTATGAGTTCTTTTTGAATCTGCTTGACTCTTTTTCCTATCTTGGGAAGCTTTTAAATGTCCTTGCACCTGTTTCACAATTAGTTCTAACTCCTGCAATAATTCAGGTCCTAAAACAACTCTATTTACTGGATCATTCCACGAAACAGGTGTATTACATTTCCTACCATAAAGAATTTCAAAAGGACTAAGTCTAGCCGATGCATGATAATGATTATTATATGCAAATTCTGCTAAGTGCAAGTAGTCTTCCCACTTACCAGGTTGATCCTTCACATACATTCTTAATAAGTCTTCTAAAACTTGATTTACCCTTTCTGTCTGTCCATCCGTTTGTGGATGAAATGCTGTACTGAAATTTAAGGTTGTATTCAACCCTTTAAACAGTGACCTCCAGAAGTTTCCTGTAAACTTCGAGTCACGATCTGAAATTATTACTTTCGGTATCCCATGTAGTCGAAAAATCTGTTTCATAAATATTTCTGCAATGTCCGGTGCTTTATGTGTGGTCTTCACTGGTATAAAATGTGCTGCTTTGCTGAGTTTGTCCACTACCACCATGATAGAATCATGTTGTTTCTGATTTTTAGGTAATCCAGTAATAAAATCTATGCTGATTACTTCCCATTTCCAACTTGGTATCGGTAACAGTTGCAACAATCCAGCAGGATGTTGGTGTTCAACCTTCACTTTTTGACAATCCAAACATTTAGCTATGTACTCTGCTACTTCATCCTTCATTCTGGGCCAATAGTATTCTTTTCTCAACATAGTAATGGTCTTTTGATAACCTGGATGACCAGAATAGTGACTTTTATGCATCTCATTTAATATCAGAAATTTTATTTCTGGTATGTCTGGTACATACAATCTGTTTTTATACAGGAATAAACTGTTTTCCTTCATGCTGTAATCTGCCATACAATTTTCAGAACTGTTGTTTGTTGTCTTTTCCTTCATTTTTCTGTATTCTTCATCTGTTTCACTCTTTTCAAGAATCTGATTTTCCAAATCAGTTGAATAAGTACTAATTACTGAAATAAAATTTAGTTTTTCCTTACGACTCAAGGCATCTGCAACCTTGTTCTCCTTCTCTTTAATATGTTGAATTTCGAAATCATACTCACTTAAGAATGTCAACCATCTAGCTTGTCTAGCGTTCAGGTTTGTCTGATCTAATAAATATTTTAGACCCATGTTATCTGTCAATAATGTAAATTTTCTGCCAATAAGGTGGTGACGCCACATTTTTAAGGCATGAATAACTGCCAATAACTCTAAATCATAGGTAGAGTAATTATTTTCATGTACTTTCAACTTTCTAGATTCATATGCCACCACATGCCCTTCCTGTGTCAAGACTCCACCGAGTCCGTCATTGCATGCGTCTGTACAAACTACAAAATCCTTGTTGGGATCTGCTATCCTCAAGATAGGTGTTGTCGTCAATAATTCCTTTAATTTCTTAAAACTGTCAAAACATTTCTGATCCCACGCAAATTTCTTCCCTTTCTTCTGCAAGGAAGTTATGGGGTTGGCAATTTTTGAAAAAAAATCTATAAACTTTCTGTAATACCCAGTAATGCCCATAAATGATCTTACATCCGACACATCTTTAGGAACCGGCCAGTCATTAATGGCCCTTATCTTGTCGGGGTCAACCGAGATTCCTTCTGCCGAACTTATGTGTCCTAGGTACTGAATTTTGTCTTTGTGGAAGTCACACTTACTAAACTTGGCGTATAGTTGATGATCTCTTAGAACTTGTAAGATAATCCGTAAATGTTCACCATGCTCTTCTTTACTTTTTGAATACACTAAAATGTCGTCTATAAACACAACAGCAAACTTGACTAAGTATTTATGTAGAATATTATTCATCAGACACATAAATACAGTCGGGGCATTAGTCAAGCCAAATGGCATGACTACGAACTCGTAATGTCCATACCGAGTTCGGAAAGCTGTCTTGAAAATATCTTCATCCTTAACCCGTACTTGATGATATCCTGATCTTAGATCAATCTTCGAAAATATCATTGCTCCACGCAGCTGATCAAATAGATCGTCTATGCGGGGCAATGGATACCTATTCTTGATTGTCATCTTATTAAGCTGGCGATAATCTATGCACAGTCTTAAGGTTCCATATTTCTTCTTAACAAAAATGACAGGTGCTCCCCAAGGAGACATGCTGGGTCTTATATAATTCTTATCAATCAGTTCCTTCAACTGTGATTTTAATTCGTTTAACTCCAGTATGTTCATTCTATATGGAGGTTTTTAATTTGGTACTGCTCCTGGTATTAATTCTATGGTAAAATCTAAATCTCTTTTAGGAGGTAATCCTGGAATCTCCTCAGGAAATACATCCTTAATATCCTTTAGGACAGGTATGTCTTCTAATTTCAGTTTGTCCTCTTTACCCATAAACTCATCATTCACTACGTTTACTGCAAACATCTGGCATCCTTTCCTAACTGCCCTCTTAACTTGCATGGTTGAAATCTGTCTAAGGGTTACCTTCCTTGGGATGCCTTTTATTTCTACAGTTTTCCCTTCGTCATTTAAACATGTAAAACTTTTTCCGTAACAGTCCAGAATGACATGATGGGCTTCTAACCAGTCCATCCCAACTATAATATCATAAGAACCTAAAGGTAGAATATTCAACTTGATTTGTGTTTGTAAATGATTCATGGACAAAACACAGTTTTCTATAAAATCTGATACTTTTCTCTTTGTTCCAGTTGCTAGTCTAACTAGCCAAGATTTACTAAACTTTTCAGTTTTCAATTTAAGACTTTCCACAATGTCTGGTGATATATAACTTAAGCTAGCACCTAGATCAATTAAAACAGTAACAGGATGATCATGTAGCATACCTTCAATCTCCACCATGGAGATTTGATGATCTGCTTGCCTGTTGTCAAGTGTTGCATTAATTTTGGGAATTTCCCTTGCCACATCTCCAACCGTAGGTTCAGTCTGTATAGAGTTGATGTTGTTTGCTTTCCGCTTCCTCAAGGGACATTCTGATGCATAATGGGGGCCTTGACATTCAAAACATTTGATAGGTGCCTTTGGCTCACTGGTTCTGGTATTACTAGGTGCATTTCTAGGTGCTGTAGAATTCTGCTGTGAATTGTTTCTGGAGTTGTTCCCTTGATAATTCCGATTCTGAAAATTTTTCTTTTGAAACCCGGAATTTTCGTTGAACCTGAAATTTTTCTGTTTCTACTCGAAGTTGCTGGGCTTATGACTCTTCCAGTTTGACATTCCCTCTCTTTTCCAATTTGTGTCATAACAGAAAACTTCCTTTCTCATTGCCTCTTCCAAGGTCTTAGGATAGTCATACTCGATTTTGTCCTTAATATTGAAAGGTAAACGGCTCAAGTACCTTTGAATTTTCAGTTTCTCTTCTATGAGGTATGGTACATATCTTAGTAAGTTCAGAAACTTATTGTTCATTTCCTTCATGTCCATACCTCCTAGCTTCAAATCGTAGAACTCTTTGTATTTTTCTTCATAGTACTGTTCAGACAAGTACTTCTTTTTAAAGTATCGTTTAAAGGTACTCTAGCTTACATCTTTATCTTTGATTCCCTTTACTCTTTTGATGTCCTGCCACCAAATGTCCGCTTTTCTGGTTAAGTTATATATATCCATTTTTGCCTTCAAAGACTCTGAATAGTTATAAATCTGGAAGTATTTCTTCATACCGGACAGCCAAGCTTCAGCTGTCTCGCCCTTCTCAGTTTCTCCATTGAAAGTTGGAGGTCTAATCTTTTTGAACTCCCCAGAAATCTGCTCATATTCCTTATGATTTTTCCTTCTAGGTTTGAAATCTCCTTCACTGCTATCACTAGTGTAGTTACGTTTCTTTCTGCGTGTTTCAATAGCATCTCCTGATGAGGTTGAACTGTTGTTCACCTTACTGGTTTTCATTCTCTTGTTTCTATCAGCAAGAGGCAGATCCTCAACTTTGGAAATATCTTCCTTATCTCTCTCCTGCTCCTCAATTGGGCACTGTTCAAACAACACTTAGTTTAATTGTTCCTGTGCTTGCAGAATCATTTCATTATCTTGTTTCATGGATCTGATTTCTGCTTTTAATTCATGAAAAGCACATATCAGTTCTGACGTACAGTTATTTAGTTCTCCATGCCCTTCTTCTACATAGTGTTGTCCTGAGCTGTGATTGTTTGGATGAAATCTGTCGTCTAATTGTTCAGCTAAGTTCTCCATACCTGTAACTGAAAATAATTTCTGAAATAACATAATAATTAAAATTTCAAGTTAGTACAATTTTCTGCTGTATAAAATTTTTCCGCTGCGTGTTTTTGGACCTCTTTCAGGCCTAGAGTTCGAATCTGAGCTCTGATACTACATGTAACATCCCATAATTTCATAAAAATTTAAAATTTTTGATAACAACATTAATTATGATATTTATAATTGCAGAAGTAATAATTGTTGATTATGACAACAGCAAATGAAAAGTTGTTAGCACTAAACATACTTTAATTTCTGTTTAACACCAATATGACAATGAAAGTTTTAATAAAGTAATTAATGAACATGATTATGATGACAAATGAATTAACAGATTGGAAATATGATGCGACATTTTTTCTTTTGCAATGATACTGACAGTTTGACTTTTGATGCATAAGGGTGTCCTATGAGGTACCCTGGAGCTTACTTAGCTGCAATGCTAAAGCAAATTGAATGTTCTAATGTGCAGACGGTAGGTAAGAGCAAAGTACGTGTATAGTTCAGCTTCAACGTCGTAATTAAATAAAATGTTAGAAATTCTGTTGCGACTCACCAAGTACGCAGGTATGAATTGCATAGCTATAATTATTGTTTTTCGGATGTATGTCTTACAACTCCACAATGTTTAAAACAGAGTCGTCTATGTAGTCATTCTGCAGATAGTTTTGTCGCTGAATTTTTGTTGTTTGTTAAAGTTGGCTTATCGTCGTCTTAAGATAATAAATATTGTAAAAATTAGCGTTGTGCTAATCGTCATATGCAATGTGATAAGAGTCAAGGTATGGAGTTTATGACTAAAGCATGGTTTTATGCTAGTTACAAACATTGGCCTTGTTAACATTTCAAAAGTGTAAACTCCTACATTATTGGACTTTTGAAAAAGGAATAATAGAACTTATGGTTATTCTACTAACCATATAATTTTTGTGATTGACATCCTATATAGTAATTTATAAGGGCAACTATTCATACAATATATTTATATATGAAAGTTTGCAATATTCAAATGTTATGAAATTGCAATACTATAATTCTTCATTATAATAGTTCACAATATCGAAATAATATGAAATTTGATTTTATTACATGGCTAAACTTAAGCCTTGATATTCTAATTCGAGATCATAAAGTTAGAACCTATATCTATTATGCAAACATAACGATAACGTTATTAAAGTTATGAATATCCATTGGAACTAATCGTAAGTCTTGATGACACTGACATGCATTAAATGTTGATAGGGTGGCGAGTTGTTGGTTCAATAATATGACATGAACGTCGAGCTATCGTGAATATTGTCCCTCGATTCTGCATTAATAACTTGAGTCGACACTCCAGCTGACAAGGATTGCCAGCGATCCACGTAATATGAATTCGATGTATCGTTTCTACAGTTGCCAATGTGTAATGGTTAAGTGTTTTGAACGCTTTCAAACTGGTTGTTGATCGGCCCTCCATGTGCCATAGTGGCATTGCCAAGCTTGTACTGAGGAGTGGGGCATTAAATGTAAATGTTGCTCGTCCCAATGCTATTTTGCTGGCACTATTGTGATCGTTGATGGTGCTGAGTTTGGACCATTAGATTGCAACCCTAACTTATGTCGTTGATTTGGTTTATGAGGTTGGAATGTTGTTTATTGTTTCTATTGTTTTCGGTCTGTGTGGCCGACAGGCTGCAGAAATTTCTAGGGGTAGCAAGTTTGCAGGAGGTTTCGACCTCGAGTCCTGTAGATAGGGTTTAAGTTGCGGGTTCTAAACCATTGTAATGGCGTTGTAATAAGAGACAGTTCCTCTGGTTTGAGTTGTTAATGCATTGATGGTTTCAAACTCTTCGTTAGGAATTTGTATGAGATACCCAAGCTGTTGAGTGATAGAAGTTCCCTCGTCTCATTTATAACAGAGACCTCGTCGTCTTTCTGATGAATGTAAGAAATTTAGCCGTTTTAAAAGAAAAGGTAAGTTTTCTCAGAAAGCGTAATGACTCTTGAGTTGAAGTTTTCGATTTTTCAGTTTTTAAAATAGAATAATGTTATAGTCAAAAACTAAGCTTGAACTTTGTCAGTTGCAGGGTTCGAAGAACAACTTTGGTCAAGGGTTTAGAAAGGGACGACTTGCTTCCATTCCTGGTAAGCTCCGAGTCTTCCAAAAACCCTCGTAGGTGCTCCTTTTGGTCTTTGAGGATGTGGTTGATTCCAACAGAGAGAAATCAGTCTTTCCAAGGCGTCGTTTGTCGGTTGATCCTTCGAAAGGGTTTTTAAGTTGGTGTGAAAACTTCTACGACGATAGACATTCGTTTAAGTTCTCTGTGTTTATTTTGATGCTTAAATTTTTTCCATATGGAATGTAACACTCAGATTTACGAGTTCAATGATGAAGGGAATAAAACCCTATTCGATTTCGTTTTGAACAAAAAGTAAAATTTTGTTGCTGGGAAATGTTGATTCCTCTTTCTCGAGTCTGGAACTTGTAATGGTGAAAACGTTTGAACATCCACCTGTGGATATGTGTTAATGTGGAAAAGTAATGGAGCCGAGGCTCGTTTAACCTGTGGATAAAACTCTGCTTTTTGAAAATGATAACACGTTGTTTCTGTCTGGTTCTAATCGGTTTAGTTTCTATATTATAATTCGTGCCTGTCGCACTTGTTCTAAGAATACGAAATCTGTAGTGGAGGTCTGAGTATTCGTGCAACGATAGAGTAGGTTTTGTTTTTGCTATGTAAAGAAAAGTAACGGCTATGGCCCAACTGGAGATTTTCGTTGTTTGCAAGCAATGTGTCTTACTAAAACTAACGAGCATGAAAATAAGTCGGGTCTGTGTTAAACTACTAAATGTTGTAGGTTGATATCGTAATTTTTCGAGCTAGGGTTTATGTACTATGTTGTAGATGATAACTTTGTAGAGTGTAACCCTGAAATGGTTTGTCTCTTCGTTTGTATAAAGGAAAAAGATCAGGGCTGTACCCTAGTTTGAGTTTTGTTTGAATATGAACTTCTAAAAGGTCGATGAAACCAAAAACTAAGATTTCGATCATGTAGCTTGTTATTGAATGTTTTTATCAAAAAAAAATATAAAAACGATGGTAATGGAGAAGAAATTCTATCTAGGGTTTGAATGAAACTCAGTTTTAAAGTCGACACTTACAGATTAGACAATTTAAATAAATAGAATGAATGATGGAAAGAAATGTTTTCATGATCTGACTGTAATAAATAATTAAAGACAATGGTTATAACAGAAATGAAAACTATGTGTGTATGTGAAAAGTGAAGACTGTGAAATGCAACTCTATCCAATTTTTATTTCTTTATTTACTTACAGCAATACTGTTTATAATGCAAATGAAGTATGATATTTGGAAAATTGGATTCTATTTATTTCTTATGAACATAGTACTGATAAAGGAAATTCAATGTAACTGTACAGGAATTATGCAATGTTTGTTTTTCATAAAACTAGGGAAACATTCTATAATATATATTAGATATTATACAGAACTTTCTACTATTATCACTATAGGACAGAAATTGATAAACATATAAATTACTGTATCTATCTATCGAATTCAATGGCACGTTGCCTATCTTCTCATCTATTCTTAATTTTCGTATCTATACTAGAGTACGATGCACAAAACAACATGTGGAAAAATATAGATATTGGTTTATCCATCCAATTCATCATTGAAACTTTAACATGCAGACTTTCAAACAGAATCAGAACAAATTTCTTCTTCATAACAGAAATTAATAATTTTACTTAAAACAGAACTAATAATTGAAATAAAGTAGAAACTATAAAACCTAGATAAAATCTGTAGGGGACAAACAACCCAAGAAGACTGTTCCACCCAACCAATTCCTGAAAGCAGTCAAGTAATTGCCTTAGGACCCCCGAGCCTGTTCACTGAACCACCAGGAGGAAGAAACTTAGGAATTTAGGACTTCTTCTTGCAGTAGCAAATAACTTCTGAATCTTCAATAGCTAGCAGTCCAAAAGACCTACTCCAGCACCTCTGGTTCTTCTTAGTAAAATACAGACTTATGATTGCACTTCACAGCTAGCCTCCCTATTCGAATCTCTCAGTGATCACCTGATGCACATGAGGAAAATATTCTACAAAAATATTGTGTAAGAGCTTCCTGCTCAATTCGAATTTGCCTTTTGTAGGCTGCCTAGGCCTTTTCTGTTGTTACTGGGTCATTAAATGAGTTGCCTGCTCACTCCCTCCACCTGGGGGATAATGCCACATTTTTAGGGGTAGTTGTCCCATAACCAACAGCTAGTGGTGAAGTGAAATTGCTGCCATCTATCCCATACCTTCCAACAACTTCCATTCCTCCTAGTGGGTCAGTGAACACAACAGTCCCCTTGGGTGTTTGTCTCCCAATTAATTTATTTAAATAATAATATTCAGTAATTACATTCATCCTTGATCAAAACTAATCATAATTAAAAAACTTTGTAATTAAATTTAACATAAAGTATTTTGCAAATAAAATAATAATTTTCAGAAATTTGGGTAGGTGACAGCATCTATCCATGCAATCAGATTCCAAAAATTCCAACTTTTTCAAAAACCCTAATTTCTCACCGGAGGAAGAAGAGAGAGAATTTTACCTTGTGAAATATGTCCTATTCAGGCTAGCTCTGAAATCATGTTAAGTTTAGCATAAAATTCACAACAAGAGCATAATAAGGATCACTGAAAGAAACACAATCACAAGATAGACACAGATTTATCCTGGGAAACCCTCATTGGGTAGAAAACCCTGCAAAACTTTCTCAATATAGATGATCAACAAATACAAAGATGTAATCCCCAAACAAGAGCTCCGTCTCCTCCTTCACAGATCTCTCTCTCTCTCCTATGCGAGTTCACAAGTGACTGAGTGTGTTTTAAATGAGGAACACACCTCCTCTATTTATACTTTACTTCACTTGACTTTTAACCCTAACTGGGCCGACTTCTCCTAGGAGAGCCTAATAACCCCTAATAACTTAACTCAGGGCCAACCCCACTAGGAGAGTCTAATAACCCTAGTTATAACATCCCGACAGAGGAATAAAACATCTCCAGATGAATAATAATGTCCCAACGGAGGAATGAAACATCTCCGGATAATAAAGTACAAATAGAATATTCTTAGAAGTTACAATATTTCAACAGGTTTGTGGGCATGAAATGGAGGGCCACGCGCCCATTTTCGAGCCCCATTTCCACCACAAATTCTTAACCATATTTCGTCGCTTACCACCCAACAAATGGGCGTTGGCCCAATGGTAAGGCGTTGTATGTTGTGGCGGAGGTCATGGGATCCATCCCCGTCGACTCCACGTTATTTGTTGTTTCGTTGGTGTATTGTATTGGTCCATTTGTTTGTTGATTTGGCACTGTACTTCGTCGGTTATGCTATATGTTATGACTTGGCTTGCGAGCTTCCAGTTCGTTATTGGTTCTGTGTTGGCACTTCCACGACCTCGGTGTTGGCCACGGGGTCAAGGTCCTAGCCCTCAATCTCATTCATTTTTCCAAACTATGAACCCTTTCAAACTTAAATAGAAGTTATACCCTATAGTTATTAAGTGACACCGGCGGGACCCCTGAATAGGAGATCTCTGTGAAGTCTTATCAGACATGGAGGTCATCGGTTCGATCCCCATGGTCTCCCCCAATTTTTGATAAAACGTACAACTAGTGTCCAATAGGGTTGCCACATGGCAGTCCCTGATTGGTCCACGTATGCGCTATTTTGTCCAAACCTGTCCATGTGGCACCCTGTGGGACTGCCACGTGTCAATACTGTTAAGTTGTCCATGCCACATGGCACCCTATGGATGTGCCACGTGGCCCTTTTTTCCCCTTCTTTACACTTTGAAACTCTATATCTTTTGCGTCAGAAGGCCGTTTCACACGAAACGAGCGTTGTTGGAAAGCTACTGACGAGCTCTACACATCTGTAAGCTTATTTACAACTTTTGAAGACCTCAATTTTGATCAAACTCCGAGATCCTCCTGGATCAAGCAAGGGTTTCAAGGTGACAATTTTGAAACTCCCAACTTCCTCAATATTTATTGAATTTTATATTATAACCACTTTTCAAAAATCTCAAAACCATTCTACAGCTAATTCCATTGAGATGGAAATATTCTAAGCACTCTATCAAAAGATCATTGCTCCCAAAGCTATGACCCCCCTCCAAAAGTGGATTAATTAGTCACTTTAAATTTTGCAAGGTGTGCAAGGCATGAATAGGTTTATTCAAAGGCGAAAGTGGACACCCTATAGGAGCGCACCACCTAATGCATTAGAAAAATGTGCTAATAGATGGATGAGTGAGATGATCAAAAACCCTAAAACGCATGCATAACTAACCCATTGAACAATGTGCAAGTTGAACCACCTTCTCATTACATGTACCAAGGATGAGATAAGTCAAAAGAGTAGATTGACACATGTGAACAAGGCTAATATTAGGCCAAAAACAAATTGGTGAAGAGAGGTAAGAATTAAATATTATTTTTAGTGTATTGCCTCAATATGTGTGCCAATGAGGAAACCCACCCTCAAATCTATAACACATGACTTCAGGTTGCATTCCCTAATGATTAATTGAATTTAAACTAAGGAAATGAGGCTTCAATGCCTAATTACAACTTTAGGTCAATTAACATAGCACTCAATCGAAGGTTTGGGTTTAATTAATCAATAAATAACAATATCCCAAACTAATTTCGCACTAGAAATCATGAAAAGTGAAAATTTAACAAACTGAAGAGTTAATGCAAAATGAAACTTAAAGAAATATAACTAAAATTGTCATGCACCCTCTAATAAAAAGGAAAGTGACCAAGTACAAGTGTAATGTGGATTTTACTTAAGTAAAAAATGTGAATGTACGTTGCCATGTTGAAAGTTATCCTAAAAATACCTCCATCATGCATAATGTGGAAATCACAAACTAGATATAATTCCCATTGAAAAAGTATAATAAATCACTTTAAACTTTTGAAAAATCCTTGTTCTTAAGTCTATCCATAGAAAATAGTAGGCTTTACAATGTTCCCCAAGTTTCCAGGACATAAGAGAGCAGGAATGGGAATCTTCTTGCATTAGGGGATATGTGAAGACACTTCCAAATTTTGGATAAATTCATGGGGACGAAATATCTCTAAAATTATAAATGTTGGGTATAATTGTCATTGATGCCAAAAGTATTCATTAATGACAAAGGATATGATGATATGGAATATATGATGATGTGGCAAGAGTGATAAGTATGCAAATCCACCTAATGGTGTTCTAGTACCTTCATGGTGTCATTATTACAATTTGACCTAATTATATAAAGATTTGTCAGTTTGGAGAAATTCTTGAAATTGACTAAGTGTTGAAAAATTGGTCCAAATGGCCTCAGGAAAATGCCCGCCATACCTCATAAGAAAATGATAAAAAGTATCTGAAAATATCGGGCTATACCTTGTTGAAAAGGCTATCTGACCATTGTCTCATTCCTCCAAAAGAGTGTTTTATGACAAAGTTATAGGTCTGCCAAAATGCCCAATAAAATGCCCACCCAGGTTAGAGGAAGATGAATCTGGAGATGAAACCAATTGTGATGAAACTGAATTAGATGGATGCTATTGTCTGGTATCACATTTTCAGTGATTTGGTGAAATAAAGATTCACCTTGAAAATTGAAAAAATTTGCTATGTATAAATTCTTCCTGCAAAAATGCCCAAGTAGCCTCAGAAAAATGCCCAACACCTTCTGTACTTGATTGTTAACTAAATCTGAGGATATAGGAATGTACAGTGTTGGTTTGTGCATCTAACCATATGATTACTCTAGCAAATAAATAAATGAAGGTGAAGATATTGGTCTGCCAAAAGTGCCCTCTGGCTTGATTTGCACTGCTCCAGTAAAATGTCCGCCAAGGAGAGAGAATGAGGTTTCTGAGGATGAACTTGACATGGATAGAATCTACATGATGTCCCCCATGTTGTGGATGCTTCATATTTCCATATTTGTAAAAATAAAAATCATCTTATTTGACCTAAGGTTTTGAAAAAATGTCTAAGTGTATAATCCAAAAGTTCAAAAGGCCATTTATAAATGCCTGCCATATGCTCTCGTTCTATAAATAAATTTATCAAATGGTATGAGGTTGTTCCTTGATGATTTCTCCATCCAACCATGATCTTGGTTTCCTTTTTGATGGTCACACATGCAAGATTTTGGTCTGCCAAAACAGAGAAAAAATATGGTTGGTCACACTTTCCAATATGCCCACAGGGTTGTGAAATGTGTCCACATAAGGCATAAGGATATGCCCGCATAATGCATAAGGATATGCCCATTGCCTCAAGAATTATGCCCGCAAGTGAATGAGGATATGCCCCCAGGTGAATGAGCTGGTAGGATATGCCTATATGCCCACAGATGAACAAGGTTATGCCCGCAGGTGAATGAGGATATGCCCGGAAATGGATGAGCTTGTAGGATATCCATACTGAAGGAAATCCACACTGATGTTTGAAGAATAAACACATTAATTAAAATTCTATGTGTTATTATTTAATCAAATATAAGTTTGAAAGGTTTCTTTGATTCTGGATATGAAGAGGCATGATGATTAGATGATAACAAAATAAAGATATTACATGTTTGTGAAGAGATGCAATGTTTTGTTGTGATGTTTAAATGAAAAGGCACGGTGGTTCCTTTTGAAATAGTGCATATAAAAACAAATTCAACCCAATGGTAGAAGCATTTATGTGGTTCCAATAAGCAGATCAAAAACAAAGGTTAAAGACAAAGAAGAGTAACAACAGTTCTTGAAGAAGTTCTGAAGATTCTTAAAAGACAAAATAAGGGTGGTTGGGAGGTGCAAGGATAGGTTGCAAGTCTGTAGGGGGTCGTAGCCTCCTTCCAGTTGTTGGTGGTAAGCAAGGTGTTGGTGCATCCTTCAGTTGTAGCTAAAATTTTGGGTGTTGGTGCATCCAGCAAGTTGGTGCTTGCAAAACTATTTGTAAATATAATTTTGCAGTAATAGAAAGTATTGGTGGTTTTCCCAATTGGGTTTCCACGATAATATTGTGTGTTATGTTTTTATTGTTGATTATGTTTTAAAGTGATAAAAATTTAAAAAGATAGCTTAATACTGATTCACCCCCTCTCAGTATTGCTCGATATTCCAACAATAAAAACAAAATAAAAATCTCAAAAAATAATAATTCATCTAGGTACTCATCATTATGCAATATAAATACTAAATACATTGATTTATTTTCTAAATAGTACTAAGTAAAGATGGTAAAAAAGAAAAATAACAAAAGAAAAAAACAAACAAACAAAAATTCTCAAAGGGGACAAAACATTTCACCAAGAACCTCATCCCAAGGGTGTGAAGAGTGCAGGGGCAGACCCGGCACACCCTCAACCCTGTGGGACACATTCTTGTGGAACACTTCGAAAAAACACATGATTATGATACAACTCTAGTTTGAGCCACTATAGCATGGGTTTTTTTAAGTAAAGAAAATCTATAATACTGTTATTTATATACTCAATTGTTACAACCAACTCATTAAAATGATGCTCCTGATTTCAGAAGCAGAACATAAAACATAATGCAGCCAAATAGTGAAGAGAAAATCAGTAGAGTATCAAAACTAGTATAGATTTAGCTTAACCACAAATATATTAAGCACCAACAAAGAGGGATTAAAAGACTCCAGGTAAAATTCTCACTTAATACACGGAGGTGATACATATAACATAAACTTTATGTATACTTTTTTAGGCATGACATGAAGTAACACAGATTCCACCCTTTTAGGCATTACATGAAATAACAAATATTCCACCTCCCTTCTTTGAGTATCAGTAAGGGTACAAGTTCAAAAATATTGTGAAGGAAAAGTTCTGAGTATGAAAGTCTTTATCAAACTTATATATTTTAATTCTTAACCAATGAGTTGATAAACAGTATTATTTTGCAATTGTTCCTGCAAACAGGGTGCATCGCCTACCATGAAAAATGTACAGGGAAATAGTGAAATATATATAATTAGCTATGCTGGGACATTAAAAGCACTTCTGTCAATTGAGTACAAAAACTAAACTCCAATAAAACAAGTCAGTACTCCACAACTATCCAAATACATCGCCAACAAGGAACAGAAATCCAATCATCTTTTGCAATAACGTAATCTGTTACACCGTCACCACTTCCCAAATCATGATAGTAGATGAAAGTTATGAAAGCTTTGCTATTGCAAAGATGTATACAACTAGCCTTAACGAGGCCCAAATAACCTGAGACAACAAAACATAGGAATACTGAACTTCAACAAAACCTGGGAATGTGGAACTTCATGACACAGAAGTAAATCAATAAAGCATCCCAATAACAACCAGGGAGCCTGGGATCCAGTCTTTGTCATAAAGCGGACATTAACATTTTACCATACCAAACAAGACGTAAAACTATGTCAACAGTCTACATAGCTGAGTCTTAAAAATCACCATAAACAGATGGAAAATATCATGAATAAACCTAAGTGCCATTCAAGTTTGTTCTAGTTCAAGATGTAAGACATGACAATGTTTAATGTAATAATATTGGCTTTCACAGAACAGTCGGAGTCAATAACTAATAAAAGTAATCAAACAAAGAAGATAAAGCTGAAAAGCATGTTATCTGTCAGTTACCAGCCAGAAACAATGCATTCAATAACCAAACAAATTTATAAAAAGCTGAAAGTTAACAATGCAACAAGATTTACAAATTTAGATGCTATCTCGTATAGTAATTTCAAGATTTAAGCCATGATTTCAATGTTAACTAGGATTGTTATAGAAAACCAACCTCGCTCATGTTCAAAAACAGAATGGCCCACTGTCATGGCTAATGATCCTCCAGATTATATTCCACATAAAATACAAGTGAAAAGTGGATACCGATACTGATAATCATCACTTGGTTTTCAAGAAAATGTTTAAATTCTTTTGCATGGTAAACAGGGTCATTTATATGACAGCGTCAACCAAGCATCTTACCTTTCTTATCTAAGAAAGGTTAAGTATCAACACAGCTTAGGCAAGAAGCACTTGCAAGGACATAAAGTACATGTCCTAAGGATTTAGACGCATTCCTTTTCAGTGATGAATATCCAAACACAAATTTGAAAAAAACAGCAACTTGCATCCATTTGAGATGTTGCCAAATGAAGATGCGTTCCACGTATTCAAATGATTTTACTACACCTCATTATCTATGAAGAATTGCGCGCAGGATAAAAGACAATTATCGCATTTTCGCAATTTTTGTAATTTCAGCAATTCGGATTGCCTATGCTAGATTAATTGCCCAATTTTAAAACTATCCAGATCACCGAAATTGTGATCTGAACACTCCAAATTGCGATTTTGGAAAGAATTGCTCTGCCAGATTCCAGCAAGTAGGGGGTGTTTTAGTTAGCCCTTATACAGCTCCGAAGAACTGAGGAGAAATTACTGGAGATGGAGAAAAGTTCGCCACACTTTTGAACTGTAAATACCAGAGAAAGGTTGAAAATCAGTAAAGGACATTAAGTCTACAATGAAAATATAACAAAAATAACATTGGGTACTACCTTGGGCTGGTTGTACTTGTCCCTTATTGCAGCCAATGTGCAACCTTTTCTGTTCAACTGCAAGTCATGTATGGCACAAATACAATCTCTCATGTCTGACACTTTATAACCTGTGTAATGTTGCAGAGTAGAATTCTGAAAAGTGAACAAAATATAGGAGTTAAACTTGTGACAATTGCAATTTTCATGCATAACCACAAAAGTAGCACCACATAAACACCAAATAGCTATTAAAGGTAGCAGCATTACCCAAGGGTGAACCTTAGGGTCAAGAGTCATTCTTGCAACAAATACAGCTGCTGCAGCTATTTGAGATGGTAGATACTTGAGAAAATCATATTCTACAAGTGTTAGCTCTGCGAGATAGTTGCCCATGAATTCCAAATGCAAGCTTGAAACCTACCACGAAACTTCTGGTCAGTGTGGACTAGGTGCAGATGATTTGATAAACAAAACAGTGGTAATTCAATTAAACAATAAAAGGTAAACAGATTGCGAAGCTACCTTACACGATGCTTGAGCTGCTCGAATGAAACGCCTATTAAGCAATATCATTGAATATAATAAACGAGCATATTAAAATTTATGAGAGAAATTTTATGAAAAAAAGGAAAAAGGATGATTAAATAAATGTGCATCACAAGGCCAAGCTATGACTAAGATGTTACCTGAGAAAGGTCTTTGTGGTTGGTGTCGTCAGATCATATTGCAAGCGGTTCAAAACATTAACTTCCATGTCCAATACCTGTTAATTTGAAAAGAATAAATATTAAGAGATAATTCAAAAGCATGGAAGCATCAATTACATTGACCTGTTAATTTGAAAAGAATAAATATTAAGAGATCATTCAAAAGCATGGAAGCATCAAGTGCAATGAAATATTTCAATATTGTTGAAATACAAAATATTTACCTCTTCCTTTTTGTAGGTATTATCAGTAATATAGCAAAATTCTTCTACTGGAGGAGCACAAATTTCTTCATACTTCCTGAAGATTACATCAAATGCTTGGGTAAGTAATTGTTCCCCAAATTCGAAAAACTGAAGCTAAAAGTTATGTAACAAGTAATAAATACATACGAGGCAACAAGCATGCAAGAAACTCCTAAAAGTTGTAGCCTTTGTCGATTGACTACATTTGCTGAGAGGAACCGGTCAATAAAAGATACTGTTAAATAAAGTGTGTCTGGGACAAGCTTGTACTCCTCTGAAACCTGTTACGACAATAATATTTTAACAAAATTACATAAAACAGCACAAAAGAGAGAATTTGCCTTAAAATATTTGTATTAACAAGGCAACCAACAAACCTCAACAAGCCAGTCAATGAGTACACCCCTCATATTTGCATTGATATCACGCTGTATGGTTTCCATAAAATTGGGCAAGGGACGTCTCTTTAGCTGAGAAGACAATATCCAGTTTAGCGAATAATTACATAAAGAATGACATGAAACTGATTGATACTAAATCTTACTAACAGATTTAGTGATATCTGTTGGCAGTGCTTCTGTTGCAAATATTTGGAATAAGTTAAGCATCCACCAATTGAATCAACTTCATCATATAGCATTGATGAAGCAAATGATTTATCAGTTGATGACAGTTTAATGTCCTTTTCTATGCAAGACACACATACTAAAACTTACCATGTTAGTAGCATAACTAACAATAAAATATAACTTGTAATGGTGTGAAAAAACGTGCAAATAAACTAATCATCGATCAATCTTACAGCACAAAATTGGAAATAATTAAAAATTGGAAGTTGAACAACTTAAAGTAGTCCATTTTAATATATATATATATATATAACTAAATTATTTTTTATGGTTGGAGGTTTAGGTCATTTATATATATATATATATATATATATATATATATATATATATATATATATATATAACTAAATTATTTTTTATGGTTGGAGGTTTAGGTCATTTAAGTAATTGCTGCCAGTTTAGATCAGTTTTCGATTCCTTTTTAGATGCTGCTGGAGGTGCCATTAATGAAGGTAAAAGCAAGATTTATGGGTGGAATGTCAGCACTGCAATTCTTCAAAACATTGCTAGAATCATGAGATTTCCCTTCAGCAACACATGGAAGAATTTTAATTATCTCGGCATGCCCATCTCACTTTCATCCACCAGCATGGAGATCTGGACCGATGTCATCAGGAAAATTAAAAAACAACTTCAGTAAATGGGGAGCAAACTGGCTGAACCCAGCTGTTCGCATTGTCCTTATCAAATCAGTGTCATCAGCCCTTCCAATTTTCAAATGTTCAGCTCTCTTTAGCCCCAGAAGGGGTGCTATCACGGATTAACATGAAAATGAGGCACTTCCTATGGTAGGGGGGAAAGTCTAACTCCAAAAATATCATCTTGTAAAAAGTGGAACACAGTCCTAGCTGCCAAAAGCAGAGGAGAATTGGGGATAAAAGACCCCTCGATCATGAATTGAGCTCTAGGCACCAAGATATTGTCGAGAATGATTACCGAGAAATTGGAATAGTGGAAGAGCTCTCTCCACAGGAAATATTCAAAGGGAGCAGAAAGAGGTGCTAAGATAATCCACTTCCCAAGACCAAAGGCTCCTCGATTTGGAGGTTACTTAAAGCTGCTGCACCTTTAATCCAATCCAAACTGACATGGTACCCAAGAAATGGGAAAAATATAAAGGTCTGGCACAACAGTATAATGGGGAGGCCTCCTCTGAAGCACAGACAAAATCTCATACCTCTGAAACTGTGGATGGATGAGCAAGGAATGAAAAGCTTGAGCGATATTTCAGATTAGAATGAAAGTAATGATCAATGGACAGGCTGGAAGATTCTTAACACTCATCAAAATTTGAGGCCTCTTTTGAATGAGCTACACACAGCCCTGACTGGTTGTGCTCCCATTAACAAAAGAGCAGATTTGATGGGCTGGGGCAAGCAAGGCTACTCAGTAAAAGAAGGATACGAATCAGAACTTCAAAATCCTCCTCTCCCTCAGACTTCCAGGATGTGGAAGTATGTGTGGAATCCAGATGGCCTTCCCAGAGTCAACATATTCAACTGGATTCTGGTGCATAACAGATTATTAACTGCTGATAATTTGCAGAGGAGAGGGATTCAGGGCCCTTCCAGATGTGAGTTGTGCAAAGCATCTGAGGAGACTTGTCAACGTCTCTTTGTAGAATGTCCATACACTCTCAAAGTGTGGCAGGAGGCGTTCTTGGCAATTGCAGATAAGTGGATAATGCCATTAAGCTGTAAGGAGATGATCAAATCTTGGCATAAACAGTACAAAAAAAACTTTCAAAGAAAAGCTCTTCTTAAAAGAGTGTGGAGTGCTCTCCCCAAGTATCTTTGAAAACTTTCAAAGAAAAGCTCTTCTTCAAAGAGTGTGGAGTGCTCTCCCCAAGTATCTTTGCTGGAAGGTGTGGTTAGCTAGGAATGCTGCTATTTTTCAAGAGCAGTGTGACAACCCTCGAAGAGTAGCCATAAAAGCTCGCGGACAGTTAAAAGATTACCTTCAAACAAAAAAGGCCTTAAATCAGAATATGCAGCAATTAGATCAAAATGAAAGAGACTGGTTAAGGGATATGTTGGAACAACCCTCTGCAAAAAAAGGTCATCAGCTCGCAAGTAGATAAGAATTTAAAATCAAAGCCATCCAACGAAGAGTTCCAGAATTGGCAAATTATGCAAAAAACCAATGTTCCCCCAAGGTTTCGGGACGGGGGGACGCAGGAGCGGGGAAACGCACATTCAGGACACGTGGAGACCACCCCCAAATTTTAGGGAATTTCGAGGGGGACGGAGGGACATCGAGGTCATAAAAATTATAAAAATATAAAAAATATGAAAAATATAAATCCCAACAATAACAATTCATCCCAAGTAAATTAGTAAATACTACATTCATCATTGTGCAATCATGCAATGTAAATCAAAATCTAATAGGTTCGGGGTTTCGTGGGGAGCCATCCAAGAGGTTCGAAGTTTCATGGGGCGACATCCAGGAGGTTCAGAGTTTCGTGGGGGGACATCCAGAAGGTTCACAGCAAAACTAAACGTTTCTCCCTGTGTTTCGCCAAGGTTCGCCCAAAGAGAAACGTGGAGAAACGTTTCTCCCAGAGTCCCCCCGTCCCAGGGACGCAGGAAACACGAGAAACATGTCCCCGTGGAACACTGCAAAAAACAAGCATCTTATTCTTTGATGGGGCCTCGAAGGGCAACCTAGAGGCCACAGGTGCAGAAGGGATCATTTTGGATCCCAGTGGGCAAGAAGAACTGCATTACAAATGGGGCCTGGAGAAAACCACAAACAATCAAGCGGAAGCTGCTGCTCTTTACCAATGTCTCTAACAAGCTCGTCTTCTAAGATTAGACCGCCTCAAAGTGGTTGGAGACTCAGAAATTATAATCAAGTTGGTTCATTGACAGAATTAATTATGAGATCAAAGAACTTCAACAACATCAATTTCTTCCATGTTCTTCGTCATCAAAAACAACAGGCTGATGAAAGGGAAAACAATGCCACTCGCAGTAATGAAGGGTCTCTTAAAATAAATGGAACCATCTCATTAAGCCATATTCCATGATCTTTATTTGAATAAATTATCTATCAATCAAATCGACATGTACAAATGGATAAGAGGCAGAAAGCTCAATAGATCAAGTATAAGCGGGAGTCCTGAAGCCTTAATTCATGATTTGAAGGCAATAATGCCAGTTCAGAACATTCGCCACACCTGTGGGAATCATTCACAGTCAAACACAAAGGTAAGCTTCATCAATTCATGGTACATTATACACAAGTTGAAACAGAGAAGCAGATCAAATTTCTTTCTAAATCCACAGGCAAAGTTATACCAGCCGTTCATTTCAAATTGCTATATCTGGTCACATATCTGGCATCCCAAGCATTGGAGACGTTGGAATAGGACGACAAAGGGGCCTAAGGCAATTGAAGACCCTGTCCTTTCTAATGTACATGTGAATTGCGTTGTCCCTCTTTATCATTGAATTTGGAGGTTCTGGGACATCAACAGAAAATACAATTTGCAGCTGGTGTGTTGGGACATTATCAAAATTCCAAGTTGCAGGGATGTTGGGACATTATCAAAAGCTACAGGAGTTTCTTAGTTCTCGGAAGGCAGCCAGCCAAATACACCAGTAGAATATTTTGTCTCAGCAAGACTGTAGAGAATAATAATATCCTTGTAGATGCTCTTCAAAAGATTTTGGACATAGCAGCAGACGATAATGGAATGTAAAAGCTTCTAGACTCTGCCTGGCTGAGGAATTTGTTGATACAATATAACCGTTTATGTGAAAAAAAACAAGGTGGGCAGTACAAACCTCTATAACACGCATATTCGCATATATGTCTGTAGCATAGGCAACACACATCTGAGGATCTTTGTATTCTGAATCAATGTCAATAAAATCCAAACAGCTAGACCGTCCCACATCTTCATGTAGCTTCGCCAGAGGAACAGGATTACCTGTTTTTATCTTTAAAAGATTTAAATCATGTAATACTGCAATTTGAACAAAGAACTGGTTGGAAAGAAACATAAAAGCAACAAGTGAAATTAAATTCATCAGCGTACACTTCTGTTGATAAATTATTTTAAATTTATGTACAAAGTAAATTATTTTAAATTTATGTACCTTGCTTCAGAGAGGGTTTGGGTTGCCTTGCTATATCTAGAGACTGCAATGTTGGTTGTTGCTTCAGAGAAGCAACTTCTGCTTCAGTGTCACTTGGTACAATCTTGTTATCATTTGGTTTTTCTTCTGTCAGTTTGCAATGAGCATGCACTGAAATTTGTTCAGTAGTTGGATTAGGTACTTTAGGATTATGTACTTCTTGTAGAGGGTTCACATTATTGTTTTCCTTATCAACCCCAATTGCTTTACTAGTAGATACATTGACAACATTACGAATAACTGGTGAAGTTTCATTTTTTATTTCTGCCTCTTGGGTAACCTTCTTGTTACCCCGAGGAAATCCTCGGCCTCTTCCCTTGCCAGTGGCATTCTGAGATACAACCTTCACTCACACAAAAACAAAAAGGAATAAATATTGTAAAGCCCAAAAACAATGTAGCTGAAAATTTGAATTCACATCAAGCTGCAAAGACAAGCATCCACACCTACCAAAAACAATTTGTTCATTACAGAATGAGTTGGGGAAACCCCGATGAGTTTCTAGCGCCCTTGTTAAATGGAATGGTAAAAATATTAAGCCTTGTTTCTAGAAAACAAATAATGTGGCATTCACCCCCCACATTTGCTCGATGGGTTTCTAGAGCCCTTGTTAAATGGAATAGTAAAAATATTAAGGCTTGTTTCTAGAAAACAAATAATGTGGCATTCACCTCCCATATTAGCTCTAAAATGCTTAAGCAATGTTTGAAACACTGCCAACCTCGTAAATCCTTACCCTAATTTGACATATCACACAAGTTGCAGAATGCCAAACTTACTGGTTTGAACTCTTCAGTAACCTTCACTGTTTTTGGTCTTTTCAAGCAATCAACCGCGGCCGCTTCCCTGCAAATGTTGGACACATCTGCTAATACTGCACGCCGTTTGACGGGTTCAGCAGCAACACTGGAACCGGAAATATTTGACTCAGTTGCTGCTCGCTTTCCTTTCGGTTTACTTTGGACTATCGGAGCAGGTGGAAGTTGCTTTACAGGTGGAATAGCATTGTTCAACGCAGACTTTGCCGCCCTAGCTCGGGTAATACGAATATTGGATGGTTCGGTTCCAGTCATTGTTATTTTTTAAAGGTGTACAGGATAGCTCTACACCTTTGAATTTATGTAAATCAAGCAGCAATATTCAGATATTCGGCCGTGGAAGTCTACCTGTCGATCCCAAAATAATAAACCTCAGTCCGATGGCAAAAAAAGCTTCTTGCAATAAATACAATTTTGATAAAGTTTCTCGCAATTGCTTCGTGATAAGTAAGTAATATCTGTACACAAAAGCATGCCTGATAGCGTAAGGCAAGAGTATCTTCAAAAAATGTGATTTGCATGGCGACATTATATAAAGTTACTCTAAAGATACAAAATTTATGCGTATAAACCAGCAGCTCTTTCAAGCGCAATTGCAAGCACCAGATTGACAAATGATTTGAGAATCTAAACCAGTAAAATTGTAGTAAGTACAACATCTGACGTCATTGACCCTAAATATTTCAACACATAGCACTCGTTCGAAATGCTAATATAAATGGTTTCATGGAAAAGCATGATTCCGCAGCATAAAAGTGAAGATTTAGGCAAATGCCATAGATTGTAAGTACAAGACCTCCAATGTATGGGGCAAATGAGCTCTACTGGTAGGTACACTCGGTATTTAGTAGAAGAGAACGGCAAATATTCGAAATAGTTAATGCTCACGAACAGTAAAACTTGAAAATGTGAATAAGAACAGGAATATTTTTCAAGAACTTCAGCCCGATGGTCTCAAGAAACAGAGCCTTTTGGTGGAAAACTTTTAATTGCAGCTTTTCACCGCAGAAAATTTGGACTTTGAAAACTTTCTCGAAATATTTGCTGAAAACCCTCAGTTACGAAAAAAACCGAAAATAAAAATGGCGGAGTTACTTGGACATACCAGATTTTGCGGGCCGTCCAAAGGATCACCATAGCCGATCAGCGTGTCCCAGCTAATGTGAATAGGAGCAATGGAACTGCGGGAAAGAGACGCCAGCGTTTGCTGACATATAGAGGAGCTCCTTGGGAAGATTTGGTCTCTGGTTAGAAGCTCCTCTTCCGAAGCTTGTACCACTCCCCTGTTCTCTCTTCTGCGGCTTAATACGAAGGAAAAACCGCCTGGAAACCTCCATTTACTCACCAAACACCACTCGCCCGCCCATTTTCAAATTTCAAACCGTGCCGTGAAACGACCTGGCGTCTCCCCGTTGGCCTAAAAGTTGACGCCGGTAAACCGCTGTTATCACACTCCGGGGTTTGCCGACAGTTTGAAAACCCGGGGGAGGTTTCCAGAATTCAAATGCACCAGCCGATTTCCAGATTTTTCTTGCACATATTGATTTGTTTAGGGATAATATATGGTTACGTGCTTTTACTATTGTGGTCACGAGTTCGATCCCCATCAAGTTTTGCGTTTGCTACAACATTTAACTTCGAAATAAACTTTATTACAAATATTATAATCAAGTCAAACATATTGCGTCAATCGAGAAAAAATTTAAAATCTAACGGTTTTATAGGAAAGAATATTGTTTTATTTTTGTCTTCTTTCCTAAGGAAAAGGAAATTCATATATGGTTGTATTTCATTTTTATCATTTCTCTCTAATATATGCAATCTAGAATGGGGTCGTGGGTACTGGGTAGTGTAATCTTGTAGCAATTTCTTTTAATTATCAATAAGTAGTGTATCTTGTAGCAATTTCTTTTAATTATTAATAAGTAGTGTAATCTTGTAGCAATTTCTTTTAATTATCAATAAGTAGTGTAATCTTGTAGCAATTTCTTTTAATTACTCAAAGTTTATTGATATAAGACACATAAAGGTCTCAAATATTAGATTTTTAATCAAATTTTTATTAGAAAAAGGGTTATCTTGATATATTAATTTATTTTATATATTTTTATTTTCTTCTTAAAATTTGAGTTTTCTAATATGATTTTGACAAAAATTGATAGAAATTTTTACAAATCTTGGTTACAATTCTTACACTCTGAAATTTTGGGTGCTCCAGGGGTTTTTGATGGTGTTGAATCCATTTCCACCATCAAAGTCGTCATTAAACACAATTCATTTCAAATTTTGTAAAATAAAAAGCCTTGGATTCCGATGAAAAGCCCCCATCTGAACCAAACCGTTGAATTTTTAGACAACTCCATCAAATAAAATTGAGTTGTAAATATCTTAATGTTTAAAAAAACTTTGTTTTAATACAATATATCAAATGAACTAAATGTGTGAAGGTGGTTACTACTATGGCACATTAAGGAGGTGATGGGCATATTTCCCTGAAATCACAATTATGCAAATTAAGAGTAGTGCTTCACAACAAATAAAGAAGCGTTTTTTTTTGTTTTTTTTTCCCGCGAAAAAAGCATACTATTGATATTGAATGATGAATCAAATAGTACATGATAAGAACAAAAGATGATCAGAAATATACAGCTGCACATATAAAACACATATGCCGCCATTCAGAATACCCCCCATACAAAATCAAAGTATATCAGCCCACCCATACAAACTAGATAAGCTTAAAAACTATCCCAAAAAATACATATGACCAAAATCGATCCTCTGATCTGCTAGAAACTCCTCCCAAAATAAAAAGCCCTAGTCACATTCCAAAGCTGCTTTTGACAACAGATCGGCCTGGGAATTATGTTCTCAATAAATATGTTCTAATGAGACATTAAGGAACATACCAAGTTCAGCTTTGATACGATTGCACCAACAAGTCAGATTCAAAACATTCAGGGCACATTCACCTCGAGCCCATTTAATAGTGACTCGAGAGTCACCAAAAATTTGCACCTTCCCAAGACCCATGAGGTTTGCCACGCGTGAAACGCACCACAAAGCCAGAAGTTCTGCCAGCATATTTGAACCTCTCCCACAGTTCAATTTAAGAGTATAAAAATGATCCAGTCCAATATATACAACCCCACCAACTCCACATACACCCATATTAGCTACACCATCGAAGAAAAGAACAGGGTCTTCAACCCTTAAGAGAAAGCTCCCAATTTTTCGCTGAGCCAAGGTATTATGATCATTCTGAAATAACAAATAATGACCCACAGCTGAGATACAAGCAGAGTCCAGGTTCGGAAGAATCCCTTCAAACAGAGCCTTGTTCCTCAAACGCCAGACAGTCCAGCACAGGAAGATAGGTAAAGTAGCATGTGAATTGTTGGCTGAAATCCATAACTTGAGAGAGATATCCAAATTCTCCCTGCCCCAACATCCTGAAATGCCCAAGATAGAAGTAATTTTTGCCCACAGACTGCACGTAAAAGGACATTCCAAAAACAAATGAACAGCAGATTCAGAAGAAGCTTTGCACAAGATACACTAGCTAGGGCCAAACCAACCCAACAGAATGAGATTATTCCAAGTTGTTAACCTGTCCAGAAGCAAGAACCAAGTAAAACACTTTAATTTTTGCGGGATGGCCCACTTCCAAAGTATCTGGTACCACCACTGAGAAGGGAAAATACACCTGCGCTTTATAATACACTTGTAAGCAGTTCTAGCTGTCACCTGTCCAGTAGACAGATTACCGGCCCAAACAAGCACATCCATATCACGACCAATACGAACCCCCGAAGAGCTTAATGCATGTAGATATGAGTCCCATTCGCTAGCAACATCTCGGGGCAAGTTTAAGTCCACAGAGTCCAACCAGTATCCCGAATGATTGTTTTCAACAATAGAATCCACCGTATACATCCCTGCAGAATTCAGTCTCAATAACAAGTTTGGAGATAACTTATAATCACCAGACAGACCCAGGATAGGGTCAGTGCCAATGGCCACTTCCCGACTGTTACCAATAATCCAGCACAGCTCCATTGCAAGCCAACAATATACTTTGATAAACCCGTTCCAGATCGGCGAGCCACCACGGACCAATTTCTGGGGTTTCCTAAACCAATGAGAGATTTCACATTTTATATATTTACCATGGATCACCCTATTCCATAGAGAGGTACCAATTAGTACCCTCCATACGTTTTTTAGTCGAAGAGCCGCACTGAATACAGAAAAATCAAGAATCCCCCAGCCACCAGACGATGTTGGAAGAGAAATTCTCTCCTAGCCAACCATAGATAAGCATGTCTTCTTAAATCCACCAGTCCATAGAAAATTAAACAACAATCTGTGCAAGGTATTTATCACAGAACAGGGCACCAGAAGCAAGGAAAACCAATAGGCAGGGGTCCCAACAAGGACAGACTTTGCCAGCGTGAGCTTACCTCCAATAGAGAGAAGCCGATACGTCCAATGAGAAATACGATCTTCAAATTTCTTTATCAACCACCGCCAGTCCTGGACAAGATATCCATTGGGTTTAAGCCTAAAACCAAGGTATGTAAAGCCCTCAATAACCTTAAGGCACTGGAAGGGCATAAATGCCAAGATGTCCAACATCCGAGATTCTTCAACCAAATTTTCAAATAAACATGACTTTCTCAAACTCACCCGCATACCAGAAGCTTTACAAAACAACTCAATAATATCCTTATAAACCTTCCAGTCCTACACAGAATCACTACCCATGAGCAGGACATCGTCCACAAAAAGAACATGCGTAAGGAAAAGATCCTTGGTGTTTTTCAGACCCTTAAGTCAACCCTCCGATTGTGCCTGAGAAATAAGTCTGCTTAGCCCATCAATGACCAAGAGGAAAAGAAGCGGGGACATAGAGCACCCCTGTCGAATGCCCCGTGAACAACTAAAAAAAGAAGTAGGTGCCCCATTCACCAGGACAGAGATATTCATGGAACACACACAGGCCATGATCCAATCAATAGCAAGGGCAGGCACACCAATCTGAATCAACACAATTCGAAGGAAATCCCAACTGACACAATCATAAGCCTTCTCTAAATCCATCTTTAAGAGGATGGCCTTTTTCTTCCTGCTCTTTATAGAATGAAGAACTTCCTGGGTTATACCAACAGCATCATGAATTTGTCTATCCTGTAAGAATCCAAACTGTTCCGGCGAGATAAATTTTGAGAAAATAGGATTAAGTCTACATGCAATAATCTTAGAAACAATCTTATACACCAGGTTACAAAGGGCAATGGGTCTGAAGTCCCCAAAAGTCTTTGGGTCACCAACTTTTGGAATGAGTGTGATGAAGGTTGCATTAAGAGCTCCAGACACAAACCCCCTCTGTCGAGTGTACTCAACCATCCTTAAAATATCTTCACCCATGATCTCGAAAAAATGTAGAAATAACTCAACAGTCCAGCCATCCGGGCCAGGACTCTTCTCTTTTGCAAATGATTTGAGTGTCCCTTCCACTTCATCTAACGTTACTTCTTTGCATAGTTCCCCAACCTCCTCATCATCAAAGAAACGAGGATAGAGACGTGCTACCTTTAGCTGTGATTGAAGATCACAGTTCTTATCATCAGAGAATATAGTCCTAAAATATTTCAAAGCCAATCCCTGTAAATCCTCAACACCTGACAATATAGTCCCTTCCTCATTTGTCATGCTCCAGATAGAATTAGTATTTCGCCGAGCCGAGGCAAATTTATGAAAGAAATGAGTGTTTTTGTTACCATAGTTAACCCACAAGCCCGACTCTTAAGTCGTCATTCCTGCTCCTCCTTCAAATACAACCCTTCCTTATCAGCTTCCAATTTCTTTAGCATCTCCAATCCTCGACAATCTAAAGGGCATTCCAGATTCTGCAAATAAAGATCCTGCAGCTGTGTTTCCACCTCCCGCAGCAGCTGTTTATCCAAAATTTTCCTCTGATGAATCCAGGACGAGGCATTCCTTTTTAAAATGTTAAGTTTCCCACACAGACGGTCCACAGGATTGAGATCCTATGAGATATTACAATTCAACCAAACATCCTTAATAAAGGATTCAAATACCGGATACGACAACCAAGAGGAATCAAATTTAAATGGATAGTTGCGACACAAAAGCCTCTCCTCCAGCTGTAGAAAAATCAGCCAATGGTCCGAGATATTTTGCTCGCCCACCCAAGATCTATAGCGAGCACATACATCCAGCAATGAAGCTTTTACCAAGAACTTGTCTAATCTTTTATAAATGCCCTCACCACCACCTCGTCCATTAAACCAAGTAGGGACAGGAACCCCTGTAACGACATCAATTAAGTCATTATTAATAAGCAACTCCGAAAAGAATGAAGCTAAAACATCCATATGGGCACTCTGACCCCAGACTTCCTGAGCAAGTCGGGTAAAATTTAGGTCACCCGCAACAATGATATTATCCAAATCAAGGATGTGTGAAGATTGGAGCCCAAGCCAAAAACCCTCCCTTTGCCTATAGGGAGCATAACAGTTCAAAATAGATAGCTGGAGGTCCGAGAATTTGCAAACACCTTTCAATAAGATACCCCATGGAGTTTGAAACATAGAAAAGGCATAATATCGAGGATCCCATGCCACCAATAGACCCCCCGATAATCCACACGAGCTAGTAGCCGAAACTTCCCAACCGCCCAAAATACTCACAATCTTAGAAACCGCTTGAAGATCATCGCACATCGTCTCTTGCAATAATAAAACACCAGGGCGGGTAGTAGCTAAAAGGTTTGAAAGGGCCCTTACCCGCTACACCCCTCCCAAACCTCGAATGTTAAGAGAACAAATGGACATTAGGAAACCCTAGAAGGGGAGGATGCTGCTCTAAGGCTCCCAAAACACACCGAAGAATCCGTAACCCCCACCCCAAGATCAATCCCGGAATAAATAGTGATGGGTACCTCACTATCAGAAGATTCCACATCCTTACGTCCCTTTTTACTGGCTTTCCGAAGGGTAACATTATGAAAACGGGCAGAGTTCACAGACTAGACTAAGGGGTTTGAGGAAGGGTTTTTTTAGTACACCGGGAGAGGCGTGACAAGTCCACCACCCTCCGAAATTCCAATATCATCCTCCCCAACCGACAGAGACTCCCCAACAGTAGCCGTGCCACACACCAAATCACTAGAGTGACCCACATTTTCCCCAAATGGTAAGCTACCAGCAGAGTCATCACCCTGGCCCATAGGAGAAAGAACAGGACAGGTTAAACCCTCCACATCCGACAAGGGACCCTCCCCAAACAAATCTCTACAGGCAGTCGACTTTGGACAAGCAATATCACTTCCAACAACAGGCCGACTCATCTATGTCACCTCAATAGGCAATCGGAAACCCCAGCAGAAATTCTTTTATCCAAGGAAGCAGCCACATCCCACAAACCCGCAAATTCATTATCAGAAATAACCTGTGATAAAGGTAAATTAGGAGTGAATGACTTACCAGATGATATCGCCAAACCCTCAATCTGAGCTGGAGCATATGTTGCCGCATTCAGTACCGGCGAAGGAGAGGGTGAAGAAGGACACGGAGACACAGAAAGAGGACACTGAAGCCGAGTGTGCCCCGTTTGCTGGCAGAGATAACATCGAAATGGGACCTTAAAATAGTCTAAACACTATCGCCAGACCCTCGTCCCCCACACCAATTCAATTTCATCAGGAAGTCCACGAGCCATTTCAAATGCCACCATAACCCGCGCTGCTCTTCGATCAAAACCAAAGAGTGAGGAATTATCAAGTCTCACAAAACGGCCCACAGAATTAGCAATACCCATCAGGATGTTTTCAGACCATAACTCTATTGGCAGTCCAGGAATGAGAATCCAAAGGTGTCGAATACCCTGCTTTTCCTTTAAGGGGTCAAATGCCAGGTGCCACCGCTTCAAGCAGAGGGAACCCTCTTTGAAGCACCAAAACCTTTTCAAGATTAATCCCACATGTGCGGGCTTCGAGAATATGAACATCAACCAGCCATTAATAAGCTAAATCACCCTCGGCATGTCTCCCACCAACGGAAGCCAGTGTTTTCGCACCCAGTCCACCAGCTCCTTCTGATCCCGAGCAATGAATTCGAGCCTACCCACCACGACATGAGCATAGAGCATCTCAATACGGTCTAAATTGGTCTCCCAGGAAATAATAAAGCGTGGCAGACCCTCTCCGACCTTGATAGATTTCACAGAATGACAATTATGGGCCTTCTCCCCCCGAAAGCGAGCATGCCAAGGGACATTGGAACCATGCGCCCTCACAGGATTCGCATCCACAGTTTTACTGCAATAACCCTCCCGGTCGGCAGAAGAGAAAGGTAATCGATCACACAACGCAGCATAAGGGGAATCCAAGCTCGGCACCTCCGGTCGATTTCCCATCAAAGCCCAGTCCACCGGCAGCTGTCTAGAGCTGACTTAACCACCACAGCATGACACCCACTAAGGAAAAGGTACCAAAATAATAATAATTCCTAGCTGCAGAGACGTCCGCTGCGGTACCATCAAGTACACACCCCAACACCACACAGACAAAAACAAGCCAAAAATAGCAGGACTAAGCAATACACAAACCAAAGTGATGAGAGTTTGTAGCACCAGTTAACGGAAACAATTCCCACTTATTTTTATACATGGCTGGTACTAGGCTGGTTCCCGATGAACCAGCTTGACTCCATGTCGATGTACAAAATCTCAGCAACGATGAGTAAAAACAGTCCCACCCAACAGCAAAACAAGACCCAGTTCCTCTGAAACCCTAACCAAAGCAGCCATCTACGAGCACTATGGGAAGGACGGGTGCAAACCACTTGGACGGGTGCAAAGTGAAACAACTCCATCAAATAAAGAAGCGTTAGAAACACAAAAGCTGAAATAATTTTAGAGGACATTTAAAACTAAATTATAATCAATATAGAGGAATTTGTCTACTCATTTTCAATACTCAAAAATCACAATACATATACAAATGTACTACATTTGCCTTACCAATAGGTTGAAGGTCCATGGTAGACTCTCTCACTTGGCATCTCCCAGGACCAACTAGCTAACCCCTCTTGTAATACCCCCATTTCGACCCTTAGGACATATTGGCTTTCAATGTAAATACTATATACATGCGATGTAGGTTTTCCTAGCGTGGAGATCAAGACCAAGGCCCCACTAGTGGATGCTTGGTTTTATGTAAAAGGCAAGTATTTGATATTCTGTTATCCATGTGCTATTAAGCCATGGGACATTGTAAATGATGTAAATATTAATATTGCAATAAAAATACCAAAAAAAAACTAGCTATGGAGGAAACTAATAAGAGGGGGCCATGTGTATCCACTAGGGAGAGGTGAGGGGGTTGTGGGATTGAATCATAGGCTGCCAAATGTCATCTTTAAAACCCATTTGACTTTCCTTGCTGACATTTAATTCTGTTGTAAGGAAGTGGTTGAAGAAAACTGTTCATGAGGTCAATGGAGTATGGGCAGCCCTGAAATTTCGGATGGCAGGGTATGGGGCTATGTGTCCTTGATCCACAAGTCACTCTGCCTCCTGGGAATTCATTTTCCCTCATCCCCATCCCATTATTGACTAGAAAATGGGAGATTTCATGCATGATAGAGCTCAACAATGAAGAGAAAAAGGAAAATCGTGATTCTGAGAAAAAACATGATTTGAAGTGCCAAATCCGCCCATAAATTCGTGTGGGAAGTTAAATCCAACAGGGGATCCATCGACCTGAACCCTAGGGCAAATTTTCAGAGTGTGATATACTCAGAAACCCATGAGAAACCCCCGAGTTGATAGTCGAGAACCCAGTTGCGGGACAGAGTCGCTTTGGCCATAGAAATTGAGAAAATCCAAGTGGCAATGATAGATAAGAAATAGAACATAAGGTGGAATTGCTTGATAAACCCAGTGAAGGTTAGAGTCTCAAGGAATCAGCAACTTTGACCTTTTTATGCCCACCTTGAAGAGCACTGGAGGGAAGGGGCGCCTGAGGGACTGTGCAGTAGAGAAGGCGGCCTTCCTTATGTTGGGTCTGGTAGATATTGTGGGTGCCAAGGTTGTTTGAGTTAGAATTGAGAGGCTTGTAGCTCTGGGGTTGAGCTCATTGGCTTAGCATCCTCCTCCATTGTCTTTTACATGCTCGATAAAACCAATTGTGTGTTGGCTTAGCATGTTTGTATGTGTGAAACCATGGCGGTGAGTGAGCATGTTTAGTTCCTCCTTAATGAATACACAGCCCAACTCGGGCTTGGTCCCTCGGCTGAAAAAATATAGCATGGACAGAGACATATGGTTGGGTGGAACATTGCTCTCACATAGCCAGTTGCTTGGACAGTTTCATCTTAAAAGATAAGTGCTCTCTGTGGTCCTAAATGATGCTACTTCCTATGTTGTGTTTATCTGTTATTTCAAGTCAATCTAAATGAAATGATCACATGGAATTAATCAGTAGGAAGTCTCTGTATAAGCCTGAACATGAGGCTGGTTCATTTTTTTATTGTTTCATCATTTTGCTTGTGTTAAATATGATGTTAGTATTGCATGTTGTAGATGCATTAATCATATTTAATTCCACTATGTATGTTTACTATGCATTACACACATCTTTAGAAGGTTTGTATTTCATCATATGAGCTTAGGGGATCAATTAGACACCCCCTGTTGTGTTCATGCCCCCTTTGTGGGTCAGATGAAGGGAGGGGCCATGACAGGGTGATACCAGAGCTCTTTACAGAGGGGTAAAGAGACATTGATGGAGTTCGGGGAAGCATTTTGGTTGGAAGAGTGGCAAAGTCAGAGTTCTCAAGAGTGGTATAGGATCACACTGTTGCATAGAGCTCATTGAGAGATTTCCAATGGTACCAAGTATGTCGAAAATGGACTTAGGATGAGAAAGTTATTATCCTGAGAAGATTGGTAGTAACCGGGGTATGGACCGACTTTTGACTTTTCGAACCCGCATTACTGATTGCGTAAGTCGGAGGTGCGATTTCTACGGAGTTGCGCGTTGGAGTTCCGACTTCCGACTCCCGCATCGCGGATTGCGGATTGCAAAATTCGGAGGTGCGATTTCTCTGGAGTTGTGAATTTGGAGTTTCGACTTTCGCATCATGAATTGTGGAAGTCGGAGGTGCGATTTCTCCGGAGTTGTGAATTTGGAGTTCCGACTTCCGACTTCCGCATCGCGGATTGTGGATTGTGGAATTCAGCGGTGCGATTTATACGGAGTTGCGCATTGGAGTTCCGACTTCCGACTCCCGCATCGCAGATTGCGGATTGCAGAAGTCAGAGGCGTAATTTTCCCGGAGTTGTGAATTCGAGGTTCCGACTTCCGACTCCCACATCGCGGATTGTAGAAGTCGGAGGCGTGATTCTGCAAAGCTGAGAATTCGGGGTTTTGACTTTCCGACTCCTGCATTGCGGACCGCGGATTGCGGAAGTCAGAGGTGTAATTCTCAAAGTTGTGCGTTGCAGTGCCGACTTCCGACTCCTGCATTGCGGCTTGCGGATTGCGGACTAAAGTTGGTTTTGCATAATTGCAGTTGTGTAATAGTGCAGAGTTTTTTAAAAAATAAAATGTTATCATGATGTTCCCCCATCACCTCTAAAGGGAACCAAGGGGATCAAGGATGTTACAAATGGTATCAGAGCCCAAGGTTGCAGCATTGGGGTTGCTTGGAACAAAGTAGGAGCTTACAGGAAGATAATCAGAATATTTAAAAGAATGCATAATAGCTCTGTGAATTATTCCATGAGTTTACTTCTGTTAAATATGGATGTTTTGTGTTTTATATGTATTCCTAAGATGTCTAATAAACGTCTCTATAATGCACATCGTTTGCAATTGATAGGATTTGAATAGTTGTAGCAGAGAGCAGCAGGTAGGGGAAAGGAATATCCAAAGGAAAATGGCGACCATGAATGACGCTAAGGATCCTTATGAGCATGATGAATATGTGTTAGGAGAAAATGTGCAAGAAGAACATGCTGAGACTGAATCCAATGGGAGAAGGGAGCAAATAAATCCTCGAAATTTGGTTGAAACCATGATAAGATTTAATGAAAGGTTTATGAAGGCTCAGGAGGATCAGAACGAACTCAATGTTGCTATTTTGCAGAGCCTCACTGATATGCAACAGAGGGTAAACCTTAGGTCCAACCCAAGTAATGTAGGTAAAGAAGGAAGAGGTGCAGAGGGTCACTCTAGAGGTTGTTCTAGGAAGAGGACTCCAGGCACAAGAAAGAGTTTTGTGAGCGAAAAGCGCAGAACACCCTCCTCAAGATCTTCTTCCAGTAGGTCATGTGTCTCAAGAGGCCCTCAAAGAAGTCCAAGGCATAGTTCTAGCAAATTTGAAGGAAGAAAGAAATCCAAAGGAATTCCATAGGGAGAATTTAGGAAGGCGAGGCCTCCCACATTTGATGGAGAAGGTAAGACTAGCCAAGAGGCAGAGACATGGTTTCTTGGGATGAAGAAATATTTCAAGATTCATGATTACTCAAGAAATGAAAAGGCCAAAATTTCCATTTACAATGTAAATGGTAGAGCTTCAATTTGGTGGGAGCACTTCATACAAGTAAAAGGGATCAGTGAAAGGAGGATCAACTAGGAGCGTTTAAGAAGTATTTCAAGGAAAAATACTTTTCTTGTAGGTGTTATGACAACAAAAGGAAAGAATTCAATTAACTCAAGTTGGGATAGAAATCTATGGAAGAACATGTCCATAAATTTTTGGAATTGTTGAGGTATGTTAACTATATAAAATATGAGAGGGTAAAGATCCAATGCTTCCTTGGAAGTCTATCTCAAAATTTCAAAGATAGGATTGAGTTTGTTAATCCACCAAGTCTTGATGAAGCCATTAGGATGGCAATGCATTGCTATGAGCAGAGCAAAGGAAAATCAGAGGTTCACCCAGCATGGAAAGGAAAGCTAAGAGAGAGGTTTGATCAAAGGAAAAGTGGATTCAAGCCACCATTCAACATTCAACCAAGAAATTTTCCACGGGGCCAACAAGCACAAAGTGGGAACAAGCCAACAGTTGTATCAAAAAAATCATTAAAAGGACCACTTCAATGTTGGGGATGTGGAGGAAACCACATGCTTAAAGATTGTCCACATCGGAGAGAGAATCCCCGGAGCTTGCACAACTTAAAAGGAGCAGCTACAGTGGAGGATATGGCAAGGGCAACGCCTCGAATTTATGCAGCGTTGGATAATCATCAAGCAGACCATCAATCAACAGTGGTGAAAGTTGAAGGTAAGATTGTTAAGCAATCTATTTCTGTTTTGATTGATCCAGGATCTACTCATAGTTATGTTTCTCCAAAAGTGGTTGAAGGTCATTCTCTTAGGAAAATGAAACACATTAAATCTTGGCTAGTTCAGTTAGCCACATGGACCAAGAGAAAAATGAGTCAAGTAGTGATGGAGTGCCCCATAGAGTTGAATGGATTCCTCACGAAAGTAAATTTGAATGTCCTACCATTAGGATCTTATGATGCCCTAATAGGTATGGATTGGTTGGAAAGGCATAGAGCCAAGATAGATTGCTATGAAAAGGTACTTGAATGCACTGGTGAAGAGGGAAGACCAAGATTGGTAAGAGGAATTCCCAAGCAAGTCTCGGTAAGACAGATCTCAACCCTACAGTTGAAAAAAGTTTTATAAGAAGGGTTTCCAATTATATGCAGTTCACATATCAGATTCATTAAAGGACAAAGGACCAAGGATAGAAGACTTCCAATTGTTGAAAGAGTTCAAATATGTGTTCCCGGATGAAGTGTCGGGACTTCCACCAAAGAGATATATTGATTTTACCATCGATCTTGTTCCAGGGGTAGCGCTAATTTCCAAAGCTCCTTATAGAATGGGCACGCCAAAATTGATAGAGTTAAAGTTGCAGCTACAAGAATTAATGGACAATAAGTATATCAGGCCAAGTGTATCTCCTTGGGTAGCACCAGTGTTGTTTGTCAAGAAAAATGATGGGACTTTAAGGCTGTGCATTGATTATAGGAAGCTAAATAAAGTGACAGTCAATAATAAGTACCCATTGCCAAGAATTGATTATTTGTTTGATCAAATGAAGGAAGTTAAAGTGTTTTCAAAGATTGAATTAAGGTTTGGCTATCATCAAGTGAGGATAAAAGAAGAATACATTCACAAGACAACTTTCCGGACAATATATGGCCATTATGAGTTCACAGTGGTGCCATTTTGTCTTACCAATGCACTTGCTACATTCACGCGTCTCATGAATAGTGTCTTCAGCAAGTATTTGGATAAGTTTGTGATAGTGTTCTTGGATGACATTTATGTTTATTCAAAGAATGAAGAAGAGCATGATGACCATCTAAGAATGGTGTTGCAAGTTATTAGAGAACACCAATTGTATGCAAAGTTGAGCAAGTGTGATTTCTATCAAAGGAAGGTATAGTATTTGGGTCATGTCATCTCAGAAGAAGGAATTGCAGTGGATACAGAAAATATTGAAGCCATAATGGAATGGCCTACTCCAAAGAATGTTACAGATGTTAAATCTTTTATGGGTCTTGTAGGCTATTATAGAAGGTTCATTGAAGGATTCTCCAAGATAGCTCATCCAATTACATCATTGCAGAGGAAGAATGTCAAATTTGTATGGTCTGAAAAATGTGAGAAAAATTTCAAAATTTAAGGAAATTACTTACCAGCGCTCTTGTTTTGAAAATTGTAGATCCAAGAAAGGATTTTGTAGTGTGCATAGATGCTTGCATTGAAGGACTAGGTGGAGTGCTCATGCAAGAAGGATTTGTGAGTTGCTATGAGTCAAGGGAATTAAAAGAGCATGAAAAGAATTATGCCACGCATGATTTAGAACTAGCAGCCATAGTAGATGCTCTCAAGAAGTAAATACATTACTTGTTGGGGAGAAGATTTGAGCTTAGGATAGACCACATGAACTTGAAGTATTTGTTCGACCAACCACACTTGAATGCTATGCAAGCTAGGTGGATGGAATTTCTCTGTGAATTTGATTTTGAAATTAATCATGTAAAAGGGAAAGAGAATAAGGTTGCAGATGCTCTTAGCAGAAAATTTCATGTTGCAGCATTAAGTATGTGCAAATCAGACTTGAAGACAAGAGTTATTGAAGCCCAAACCAGTGATGGAACTTACCTTCAAATTAAAGAAAAATTGCAGCAGGGAAATATAGATGAAAAGGGTGCAGGATATCAACTTGGTGAAGATGATATTCTCCTTTATCAAGGTACTAGACTGTATATTCCAAATTGTGCAGATTTAAAGAAGCTAGTGATGGATGAAATACATCAAATGCCATACTCTGGACATCCAGGATATCAAAAGACAATAACAACAACAATAAAGCAATAATTTTGGCATGGGATGAAGAAGGGCATAGCATAATACATTTCTAAGTGTCAAAAATGCCAACAAGTCAAGACATAACATCAAAATCCAGCGGGATCATTGCAGCCTTTTCCCATTATGGAATGGAAGTGGGAAGTAATTTCTATGGATTTTATAACATGTTTTCCAATGACAGTGAGGAAGTATGATTCAATTATGGTAGTGGTGGACAAACTATCAAAGGTAGCCCACTTTATTCCATTCAAGTCCACTCATAAGACAAGTGACATAGCAAATATTTTCATGAAGGAGATATTCAGATTGCATGGATTGCCCAAAGCAATAATTTCAGATCGAGATGTAAAGTTCACATCCAATTTTTGGAAGGGACTATTTCAGGAATTGGGAACTTAGTTGAATTTTAGTACAACATATCATCCTCAAATAGGTGGCCAAACTGAGAGGGTGAATCAGGTTCTTGAAGACATGCTGAGAATGTATGTGATGGAAAAACCATAAAAGTGGGAGGACTACCTACACTTGGTAGAATTTGCATACAATAATGGACATCAAGCATCAAGCATCATTGGGGATGAGTCCTTTTGAGGTATTGTATGGAAAATGATGCAGGACTCCAGTGAATTGGGATAGTCCGGTGAACAGGGTAGTGCTTGGGCCAGAGATGATCAAGGAAATGGAATAGGAAATTGTTAAAATTAGTGTAATACCCCCAATTCGACCCTTATGATATATGAGTCTTTAATGTAAATAAGTGTACATGTGATGTATGTTTTCCTAGCGTGGAGCTCAAGGCCAAGGCCCCGCTAGTGAAAGCCGAATGTTATTTAAAGGCAAAGTATTTGATATTTTGATACCATGCGCTCTTAAGCCATGGAAATTGTAATAGGATGTAAATTAAACATCAGGCAATATAAAATGTCCAAAACTGGCTACGGAGGCAACGAATGAGAAGGGGCCACGTGTATCCACTAGGGAGTGGTGAGGGGGCTATGGGAGTGACCCATAGGTTGCCATTTGTCATTATGTGAACCAATTGACTTCCTTAGGTGACATTAATGCCAATTGTAAGGAAGTGGTTGAGATTTCAGCCCATGGCTTCAATGGAGCATGGGCAGCCCTGAAATTCGTATGGGTGGGCATGGGCTCTGTTTGCTTGGGCAAGAAGTCACTCAACCTCATGGGAGGTTGCTTGATTCTCACCCCATTCCATGGGGAAACTATCTAGCATCATTCCCATCCAAAAACGAGAGCCAGCAGTGAGGAAAAAACGAGAAATCGCGACCTTGAGAGAACCCAGTTTTTGAAAGACCAAAAACGTCCAGATTTGGCAGGGGATAGGGAAATCCAATGGGGGATCCATTAGCATGAACCTGGGGGTGAATTTGGGAGCATTAGCTACCCCAAAATCAATGGGAAAACCCAGTTTTTGCAGCTCAGAAAATGAGTGACGGATTTGAGTATTTGGTGAGCAGAATGGTGAGAAATCAAGTGAGGATTGACTATGCAGAGGTTGGGTGTGCTTGATAAACCCAGTGAAGGCTAGGATCTCAAGGATCAGCAGCTGGACCTTTCTATGCCCATCCTGAAGAGCACTGGAGGGAAGAGTTGCCTGAGGGACTGTGTAACAGAGAAGGGGATCTTCCTTGTGTTGGATGTGGTAGGTAATGTGGGTGCCTAACTGTTGAGCTCACTTGAGATGCCTGTAGCTCTGTGGTTGAGCTCACTGGCTTAGCATTACCCTCCTCTATCTTCTTGGATGCTCGACCAGAACCATGGCTGTGAGTGAGCCCAGCTAGTCCTCCTTAGTGGATACACAGCCCAGCTCGGGGGTGACCTCTCAGCTGAAAGAACACAAGCTGGACAGAGGTCTACGGTTGGGAGGAACGTTGCCCTGCCATAGCCAGTCGTTTGGACCGTTACAATTCAAGATAAGCATTCTGTAAATTAATTTATATACAGTTTGTGTTGCAATACATTCAATCTGAAGGATCAATCATTCCTGTTAATGAAATGAGATGCATCATGTTTTATGCAGTATGATAATTTGTCTGTAACACTCCGTTCCAGCATTCCCGTGCAAGGGCGGGAACGTTAACAACACACGGGCTTATGGCAGGCTTAGCCCCAATAATTTGACTCATAACGCATGCAATTTAAAACTTCCAAATGCAAATTCATCTCTGGTCCAAGCACTACCCTGTTCACTGGGCCATCCCAATTCACTGGCGTCCTGCATCCCCTGCCATACAATGCTTCAAATGGACTCATTCCCAAGGATGCATGGTGTCCATTATTGTATGCAAACTCAACCAAGTGTAAATAATCTTCCCACTTGGATGGTTTGTCCATCACATACATTCTCAGCATATCTTCAAGAACCTGGTTCACCCTCTCGGTTTGGCCGTCCGTTTGAGGATGGTAAGCTGTACTGAAATTCAATTTAGTTCCCAATTCCTGAAATAATCCCTTCCAGAAATTGGAGGTGAACTTTGTGTCACGATCAGAAATTATTGCCTTAGGCAATCCATGCAATTTGAATATCTCTCTCATGAAGATGTTCGCAATGTCACTAGCCTTGTGAGTGGACTTCACTGGAATAAAGTGAGCTACCTTTGATAGCTTATCCACCACAACCATGATTGAATCATGCTTCTTTATTGTCATGGGCAGACCTGTTATAAAATCCATGGAGATCACTTCCCACTTCCATTCTGGAATGGGTAAGGGCTGCAATAACCCTGCTGGATGTTGGTGTTCTGCCTTGACTTGTTGGCACTTCTGACACCTAGCAATGTACTCAGCTATGTCCTTCTTCATGCCATTCCAAAAGTATTGCTTTCTTGCCGCTGTTATAGTCTTCTGATATCCTGGGTGTCCAGAGTACGGCATTTGGTGTATTTCATCCATCACTAGTTTCTTCAAATCTGCATCATTTGGAATGTACAACCTATCTTTGTAGATGAGGATGCTGTCTTCACCCAGCTGATATCCTGCACACTTTTCATCCACATCACCATGCTGCAACTTCCCTTTAATTTGAAGGCAAGTTTCGTCACTGTTTTGGGCTTCAAGAACTCTTGTCTTCAGATCTGATTTGCACATACTTACTGCTGAAACATGAAATTTTCTGCTAAGAGCATCTGCAACCTTATTCTCCTTCCCTTTTACATGTTTAATTTCAAAATCAAATTCACATAGAAATTCCATCCATCTAGCTTGCCTAGCATTCAAGTTTGGCTGCTCAAACAAATACTTCAAGCTCATGTGGTCTGTCCTAAGCTCGAATCTTCTTCCCATTAAGTAATGCCTCCACATTTTAAGAGCATGCACTATGGCTGCTAATTCTAAATCATGTGTGGCATAATTCTTTTCATGCTCTTTCAATTTCCTAGATTCATAGCAAATCACAATTCCTTCCTGCATGAGAACCCCACCCAGTCCTTCAATGCAAGCATCTGTGCATACTACAAAATCCTTCCTTGGATCGGCTATCTTCAAAACAGGAGCGCTAGTAAGTAACTCCTTTAATTTCTGAAAACTTTTCTCACATTTTTCAGACCATACAAATTTGATGTTCTTCCTTTGCAATGAAGTGATCGGATGCGCTATCCTGGAGAATCCTTCAATAAACCTTCTGTAGTAACCAGCAAGGCCCATAAAAGATCTAACATCTGAAACATTTCTTGGAGTTGGCCAATCCATGATGGAATTAATCTTCTCCGGGTCCACTGCAATTCCTTCTTCTGAAATGACGTGACCCAAATATTGGATCCTCTTTTGATAGAATTCACACTTGCTTAACTTGGCATACAGCTGATGTTCTCTAAGAACTTGTAACACCATTCTTAGATGCTCCTCGTGTTCTTCTTCATTTCTTGAATAGACAAGAATGTCGTCTAAAAACACAATCACAAACTTATCCAAATATTTGCTGAATACACTATTCATGAGACACATGAATGTGGCAGGTGCGTTGGTAAGGCCGAATGGAACCACAGTGAACTCATAATGACCATATCTAGTTCTGAAAGCCGTCTTGTGAATGTCTTCTTCTTTAATCCTCACTTGATGGTAGCCAGACCTCAAGTCAATTTTTGAAAATAATTTGGCTTCCTTCATTTGATCAAACAAGTCATCAATTCTTGGTAATGGATACTTGTTCTTAACTGTCACTTTATTGAGCTGCCTGTAATCAATACACAGCCTTAAAGTCCCATCTTTCTTCTTGACAAATAACACCGGTGCTCCCCAAGGAGACACACTAGGCCTGATATACCCTTTATCTATTAATTCCTGCAGCTGTATCTTCAATTCCACCAACTCCGGTGTACTCATTCTATAAGGAGCTTTCGAATTCGGCGCTGCCCCCGGAACAAGATCGATGGTAAAATCAATATCTCTCGTCGGTGGCAACCCTGGTACCTCATCCGGAAACACATCTTGGAACTCTTGCAATATCCTGAAGTCTTCTAGTCTTGGCCCTTTGTCCTCTAATGAATCTGGCATATGGACTGCATATAATTGACAACCCTTCTGTAACGTCCCCTTCTGTAACGTCCCCTTCTCATAGCACAACAAGGAAGGAAACGTTAACAACATACCGGGCTTATGGCATATTTAGCCCCAATAATTTTTGCACATAAATAACTAACATTTAAAACTTCTATATGCAGATTCGATTCAATATAAACACAGCGGAATTAAACAATACATCTGCACACAGTTTCATCATGCAGTCAACATATAAACAACAGTCATTAATTAAAATGCTTGCAGGGCATAGAATTAACATCAAGAATACTTATCTCGAATTATAATGGCCCAAACCACTGGCTACGTGAGAGCAACGTTCCACCCAACCATAGACCTCTGTCCAGCCTGTATTCTTTCAGCTGAGAGATCACCCCCGAGCTGGGCTGTGTATCCACTAAGGAGGAACTAGTTGGCTCACTCACAGTCAAGGTTTCACTCAAACAGCCATGCTAAGCCAACACACGGTTGGGTTTCTCAAGCATGCAATAGGAGATGGAGGAGGATGCTAGTCCACTGAACTCAATCCCAGAGCCACATACCCTTCAAACTAGACTCAGCAATCCCATCCTCTATTCATACATCCACAATTGGATTTCTCACAAATCTGCATCATTTGGAATGTACAACCTATCTTTGTAGATGAGGATGCTGTCTTCACCCAGCTGATATCCTGCACACTTTTCATCCACATCACCATGCTGCAACTTCCCTTTAATTTGAAGGCAAGTTTCGTCACTGTTTTGGGCTTCAAGAACTCTTGTCTTCAGATCTGATTTGCACATACTTACTGCTGAAACATGAAATTTTCTGCTAAGAGCATCTGCAACCTTATTCTCCTTCCCTTTTACATGTTTAATTTCAAAATCAAATTCACATAGAAATTCCATCCATCTAGCTTGCCTAGCATTCAAGTTTGGCTGCTCAAACAAATACTTCAAGCTCATGTGGTCTGTCCTAAGCTCGAATCTTCTTCCCATTAAGTAATGCCTCCACATTTTAAGAGCATGCACTATGGCTGCTAATTCTAAATCATGTGTGGCATAATTCTTTTCATGCTCTTTCAATTTCCTAGATTCATAGCAAATCACAATTCCTTCCTGCATGAGAACCCCACCCAGTCCTTCAATGCAAGCATCTGTGCATACTACAAAATCCTTCCTTGGATCGGCTATCTTCAAAACAGGAGCGCTAGTAAGTAACTCCTTTAATTTCTGAAAACTTTTCTCACATTTTTCAGACCATACAAATTTGACGTTCTTCCTTTGCAATGAAGTGATCGGATGCGCTATCCTGGAGAATCCTTCAATAAACCTTCTGTAGTAACCAGCAAGGCCCATAAAAGATCTAACATCTGAAACATTTCTTGGAACTCTTGCAATATCCTGAAGTCTTCTAGTCTTGGCCCTTTGTCCTCTAATGAATCTGGCATATGGACTGCATATAATTGACAACCCTTCTTATAAAACTTTTTCAACTGTAGTGCTGAAACCTGTCTTATTGAAAACTGTAACACTCCGTTCCAGCATTCCCGTGCAAGGGCGGGAACGTTAACAACACACGGGCTTATGGCAGGCTTAGCCCCAATAATTTGACTCATAACGCATGCAATTTAAAACTTCCAAATGCAGATTCATCTCAATTTAAACACAGCGGAAATTAGTCATTACGTATGCACACTATTTCTTCATACATTCAGCATACCCAATCATTCATACATATAACAGTCACTAATTTCATTAAGCATGGACAAATTATCATACTGCATAAAACATGATGCATCTCATTTCATTAACAGGAATGATTGATCCTTCAGATTGAATGTATTGCAACACAAACTGTATATAAATTAATTCACAGAATGCTTATCTTGAATTGTAACGGTCCAAACGACTGGCTATGGCAGGGCAACGTTCCTCCCAACCGTAGACCTCTGTCCAGCTTGTGTTCTTTCAGCTGAGAGGTCACCCCCGAGCTGGGTTGTGTATCCACTAAGGAGGACTAGCTGGGCTCACTCACAGCCATGGTTCTGGTCGAGCATCCAAGAAGATAGAGGAGGGTAATGCTAAGCCAGTGAGCTCAACCACAGAGCTACAGGCATCCCAAGTGAGCTCAACAGTTAGGCACCCACATTACCTACCACATCCAACACAAGGAAGATCCCCTTCTCTGTTACACAGTCCCTCAGGCAACTCTTCCCTCCAGTGCTCTTCAGGATGGGCATAGAAAGGTCCAGCTGCTGATCCTTGAGATCCTAGCCTTCACTGGGTTTATCAAGCACACCCAACCTCTGCATAGTCAATCCTCACTTGATTTCTCACCATTCTGCTCACCAAATACTCAAATCCGTCACTCGTTTTCTGAGCTGCAAAAACTGGGTTTTCCCATTGATTTTGGGGTAGCTAATGCTCCCAAATTCACCCCCAGGTTCATGCTAATGGATCCCCCATTGGATTTCCCTATCCCCTGCCAAATCTGGACGTTTTTGGTCTTTCAAAAACTGGGTTCTCTCAAGGTCGCGATTTCTCGTTTTTTCCTCACTGCTGGCTCTCGTTTTTGGATGGGAATGATGCTAGATAGTTTCCCCATGGAATGGGGTGAGAATCAAGCAACCTCCCATGAGGTTGAGTGACTTCTTGCCCAAGCAAACAGATCCCATGCCCACCCATACGAATTTCAGGGCTGCCCATGCTCCATTGAAGCCATGGGCTGAAATCTCAACCACCTTCTTACAACAAGCATTAATGTCACCTAGGGAAGTCAATGGGTTCTCATAATGACAAATGGCAGCCTAGGGTTTAATCCCATAGCCCCCTCACCACTCCCTAGTGGATACACGTGGCCCCTTCTCATTCGTTGCCTCCATAGCCAGTTTTTTTTTGGTATTTTATTTCCATATTAAACATTTACATCAATTTACAATATCCCATGGCTTAATAGCACGTGGGTAACAAAATATCAAGCGTGTCTAATTTAAATAAAATCCGAGCATAAACTAGCGGGGCCTTGGCCTTGAGCTCCACGCTAGGGAAACATACATCGCGTATTTACAATATTTACATTAGGGCCAATATTTTCGAAGGGTTCAAAATTGGGGTATTACATTCCCCTCCCCCTTAGAACAACACCGTCCTCGGTGTTCTCAAAACTGAACAAAAATGGGAATGCCTCCCTCATGGCATCCTCTAGCTCCCATGTAGCCTCGTCGGGACTAAGGTGCTCCCATTGGACCTTTACCTGCCCGATGGCTCTGTTCCGGAGCACTGTGACTTTCTTGTCGAGGATGCGCATAGGTTCTACTTGGAACTCTCCCTCGGGTTCCACCTGTATCACATTCCAATCAATCATATGATTAGGATCATGTACATACTTCTTAAGCAAAGACACATGGAAAAAATTATGAGCTCTTATGCTAGCAGGCAATGCAATTCTATATGCAACTGGCCCTATCCTATCAAGGACTTCAAATGGCCCACAATATCTGGCCGACAACTTGGCACAACTCCCCAACTTGAGGGAACTCTTCCTCGGTTTCACTCTCAAGTAAACATGATCCCCAATCTGATAACATACCGGGCTTTTGTAACTTTAGCCCCAATATTTTTGCACATAAATTCCTAACATTTTGAAACTTATGTATACATATTCCATTCAATATAAACACAGCGGAATTATCAATACATATGCACATAGTTTTTATCATGCATTCAACATATAAACAACAGTCATTATTTAAAATGCTTGTAAGGCATAGAATTAATCATCAAGAATACTTATCTCGAATTAGAATGGTCCAAACGACTGGCTACGTGAGAGCAACGTTCCACCCAACCATAGATCTCTGTCCAGCCTGTATTCTTTCAGCTGAGAGATCACCCCCGAGCTGGGCTGTGTATCCACTAAGGAGGAACTAGATGGCTCACTCACAGTCAGGGTTTCACTCAAACAACCATGCTAAGCCAACACACGGTTGGGTTTCTCAAGCATGTAATAGGAGATGGAGGAGGATGCTAGTCCCCTAAGCTCAATCCCAGAGCCACATACTCTTCAAGCTAGACTCAGCAATCCCATCCTCTACTCATACATCCACAACTGGATTTCTCACAACTCTGTCACAAACAACCCAAATCCGTCACTGATTTTCTGGGCCATTAAAACTGGGTTTTCCCATGGCTTTTAGGGTAGCTATTGCTCCCAAATTCGCCCCAAGGTTCCTACCAATGGACCCCCCATTGGATTTCTCTGTCCAATACCAAATCGGGTCGTTTTTGGCTTCCCAAAACGTGGGTTTCCTTCAAGTCGCGATTTCTGGTTTTCTCATTGCTGGGAGCTCGTTTTTGGGTGGAGAATGATGTCCCATACTTCCACAATGGAATGGGGATAAGGATGGAGCAACCCCCAAGATGTAGAGTGACTTGTGGGACAAGTCTTAATAGCCCATACCTTCCCATACGAATTTCAGGGTTGCCCATACTCCATCAAAGTCATGGGCTGAAATCTCAACCACTTCCTTACAATTGGCATTAATGTCACCTAAAGAAGTCAATGGGTTCACATAATGACAAATGGCAACCTATGGGTCACTCCCATAGCCCCCTCACCACTCCCTAGTGGATACACGTGGCCCCTTCTCATTCGTTGCCTCCGTAGCCAGTTTTGGACATTTTATATTGCCTGATGTTTAATTTACATCCTATTACAATTTCCATGGCTTAAGAGCACATGGTATCAAAATATCAAATACTCAATTTCCATGGCTTAAGGGGCCACGTGTATCCACTAGGGAGTGGTGAGGGGGCTATGGGAGTGACCCATAGGTTGCCATTTGTCATTATGTGAACCCATTGACTTCCTTAGGTGACATTAATGCCAATTGTAAGGAAGTGGTTGAGATTTCAGCCCATGACTTTGATGGAGTATGGGCAACCCTGAAATTCGTATGGGAAGGTATGGGCTATTTGGACTTGTCCCACAAGTCACTCTACATCTTGGGGGTTGCTCCATCCTTATCCCCATTCCATTGTGGAAGTATGGGACATCATTCTCCACCCAAAAACGAGCTCCCAGCAATGAGAAAACCAGAAATCGCGACTTGAAGGAAACCCACGTTTTGGGAAGCCAAAAACGACCCGATTTGGTATTGGACAGAGAAATCCAATGGGGGATCCATTGGTAGGAACCTTGGGGCGAATTTGGGAGCAATAGCTACCCTAAAAGCCATGGGAAAACCCAGTTTTAATGGCCCAGAAAATCAGTGACGGATTTGGGTTGTTTGTGACAGAGTTGTGAGAAATCCAGTTGTGGATGTATGAGTAGAGGATGGGATTGCTGAGTCTAGCTTGAAGAGTATGTGGCTCTGGGATTGAGCTTAGGGGACTAGCATCCTCCTCCATCTCCTATTACATGCTTGAGAAACCCAACCGTGTGTTGGCTTAGCATGGTTGTTTGAGTGAAACCCTGACTGTGAGTGAGCCATCTAGTTCCTCCTTAGTGGATACACAGCCCAGCTCGGGGGTGATCTCTCAGCTGAAAGAATACAGGCTGGACAGAGATCTATGGTTGGGTGGAACGTTGCTCTCATGTAGCCAGTCGTTTGGACCATTCTAATTCGAGATAAGTATTCTTGATGATTAATTCTATGCCTTACAAGCATTTTAAATAATGACTGTTGTTTATATGTTGAATGCATGATAAAAACTGTGTGCATATGTATTGATAATTCCGCTGTGTTTATATTGAATGGAATCTGTATACATAAGTTTCAAAATGTTAGGAATTTATGTGCAAAAATATTGGGGCTAAAGTTACAAAAGCCCGGTATGTTGTTAACGTTTCCTTCCCTGTTGTGCTATGAGAAGGGGACGTTACAATTAGGCAGAATTCAAAGGCAGCTCAGGACAGGCAAAAGAGTTATGCAAATTTGAAAAGAGTGCACAAGGAATTTAAGGTTGGGGATCATGTTTATTTGAGAGTGAAACCAAGTAAAAGTCCCCTAAACTTGGGGATTTGTGCCAAGTTGGCACCAAGATATTGTGGGCCATTTGAAGTCCTTGATAAGATAGGACCAGTTGCATATAGAATTGCATTGCTTGCTCACATGAGAGCTCATAATGTTTTTCATGTTTCTTTGCTTAAGAAATATGTGCATGATCATAATCACATAATTTATTGGAATGTGATACAAGTGGAACCCGAGGGAGAGTTCTAAGTGGAGCCTATGCGCATCCTCGACAAGAAGGTCACATTGCTCTGGAACCGAGCCATCGAATAGGTAAAGGTGCAATGGAAGCACCTTAGTCCCGGTGAGGCTACATGGGAGTTGGAGGATGCCATGAGAGAGGCATTCCCATTGTTGTTCAGTTTTGAGAACACCGAGGATAGTGTTGTTCTAAGGGGGAGGGAAATGTAATACCCCCATTTTGACCCTTAGGACATATTGGCTTTCAATGTAAATATTGTATACATGCGATGTATGTTTTCCTAGCGTGGAGATCAATGCCAAGGCCCCACTAGTGGATGCTCGGTTTTATGTAAAAGGAAAGTATTTGATATTATGTTATCCATGTGCTATTAAGCCATGATACATTATAAATTATGTAAATATTAATATTGCAATAAAAATACTAAAAACAAATTGGCTATGGAGGCAACTAATAAGAGGGGGCCATGTGTATCCACTAGGGAGAGGCGAGGGGGTTGTGGGATTGAACCATAGGCTGTCAAATGTCATCTTGAGAACCCATTTGACTTTCCTTGCTGACATTTAATTCTGTTGTAAGGAAGTGGTTGAAGAAAATTGTTCATGAGGTCGATGAAGTATGGTAGCCCTGAAATTTCGGATGGCAAGGTATGGGGATCTGTTTCCTTGATCCACAAGTCACTCTGCCTCCTGGGAATTCATTTTCCCTCATCCCCATTCCATTATTGACTAGAAAAGGGGATTTTTCATGCATGACAGAGCCCGACAGGGAAGAGAAAAAGGAAAATCGTGATTCTGAGAAACCGCGATTTGGAGTGCTAAATCCACCCATAAATTCGCGTGGGAAGTTAAATGCAACAGGGGATCCGTCGACCTGAACCCTGGGGAAAATTTTAAGAGTGTGAGATGCTTAGAAACCCATGAGAAAGCCTTGAGTTGGTAGTCGAGAATCCAGTTGCGGGACAGAGTAGTTTTGGCCATAGAAATTGAGAAAATCCAAGTGGGAATGACAGAGAAGAAATAGAACAGAAGGTGGAATTGCTTGATAAACCCAGTGAAGGCTAGAGTCTCAATGAATCAACATCTTGGACCTTTCTATGCCCACCCTAAAGAGTACTAGAGGGAAGGGGTGCCTGAGGGACTGTGCAACAGAGAAAGGGACCTTCCTTGTGTTGGTGTGGTAGGTATTGTGGGTGCCAAGGCTATTTGAGTTAGAATTGAGAGGCATGTAGATCTGGGGTTGAGCTCACTGGCTTAGCATCCTCCTCCATTGTCTTTTACATGCTTGATAAATCCAATTGTGTGTTGTCTTAGCATGTTTGTTTGTGTGAAACCATGGCTATGAGTGAGCCTGTTTAGTTCCTCCTTAGTGGATACACAACCCAGCTCGGGGGTGGTCCCTCAGCTGAAAGAATATAGGCTGGAGAGAGACCTATGGTTGGGTGGAACGTTGCTCTCACATAGCCAATTGCTTGGACAGTTTCATCTTAAAAGATAAGTCCTCTCTGTGTTCCTAAACGATGTCACTTCCTATGTTGTGTTTATCTATTATTTCAAGTCAATCTGAATGAAATGATCACATGGAATTAATCAGTAGGAAGTCTTTGTATAAGCCTGGACATGAGGCTGGTTCATTTTTTTGATTGTGTCATCATTTTGCTTGTGTTAAATATGCTCTTAGTATTGCATGTTGTAGATGCATTAATCAGATTTAATTCCATTATGTATGTTTACTATGCATTGCACACATCTTTAGAAGGTTTGTATTTGTTAAATTTTGAGCATTAATTCACAATACTCTAGGATCTTCACTGAGAGAATAACATATACAATATATCAATGCATAACAATCACAATAAGCATGACAAGCATCACAAGAATCAAAAGCATGAGAGACAAGAGACACAGAGTTTCCGTGGGGAAAACCCCACAACTTCCTCAGAGATAGAGAGAGCAATGGCTCAACCAAAGTACAACCAAAATACACTGAGATAGTTTCCTAGTAGCAGATGATCCTCCTCCTCACTAGTGCGCCACTTTTTGAGTGAGAGAAGTGTGAGTTTCTGAGTGATCCAAATAGAGATCTCCCAATCTCTATTTATACTAATCTGTTTGCCCAGTTACACTATGGGGCCGACTTGTCTAGCTAGGTACATCAACCATATAATATATATTTCAGGGCCGAACCCACACATGGTGGTCTAATAACCCGTCGCCAAGTACACACACTTGCGACACTTATCAATACACATGACGACACTTCCTTATAGAGGAATAACACATCTCTTATAAGGGTACAATAAATATATATGAAATACATAGATGAAATACATTCCGAAGTTACATATACATCAACACTCCCTCTTAACTAGGAAGGTATTTCTCGACACAGTTCTGCTAGACAAGTCTTCTTCTCGGGATCATCGTCATCATCATCGTCACTACTGTTGCTATCTCAACCAATCTCTGACTCTACTCGTCATAGGAAGTTCTACAGAGCCAGTCCTTTTTCATATTGGATGTAGGCCCACCACCTACAGGTCTTCATCATCACTGGCCATACTGTGGAATCCTCGGGACTAATTACATGAGTCAACAAAACCTCGGAAGAGCATCCCGGGACTGATTACGAGCACACAGCTCAACTTATCGGATCTCCCAAGATCTTTTACATGTTACTGCACAACCTGTCCATGGCCACAGAGTATCACGAAGCACAACCCAGATGCACACACACAACACTTACACTCACCGGCATGGGAGGACCAACCTACCACCATCCGTGAAAGGCTCACAACACTTACATCAACAACCATGGGAGAACACATCTGCCACCATGTCGGAAAGGCTCTGCACTTACATCAACGCACATGGGAGAACACATCTACCACCATGTCGGAAAGGCTCTGCACTTACATCAACGCACATGGGAGAACAAATATACCACCATGTCGGAAAGGCTCTGCACTTACATCAACGCACATGGGAGAACACATCTACCACCATGTCGGAAAGGCTCTGCACTTACATCAACACACATGGGATAACACATCTACCACCATGTCGGAAAGGCTCTGCACTTACATCAACGCACATGGGAGAACACATCTACCACCATGTCAGAAAGGCTCTGTGCATCTGTGTCTTCGGAACTCATCACACATAATCCAACTGATTATGTAATGTATCCACCTGATACATATGATCATCCTGATCATCATCACTGTACCATCCTGGTACATATCATCTGGAGCAACATCCTGAAGCTCGTCATCATGATCATCCTGATCATACAATGCATCTACCTGATGCATACCAAGTATCTACCTGATACATATCATCATACATGATCCATGATCCACCTGATCATACAGTGTATCCACCTGATACAAATACAAATACATGATACATATCAACATACATGGTCCACCTGATCATACAATGTATCCACCTGATACATATACATATACATGGTCCAAGCATCCAACATGATGCATATACAAAATACATATAAATGATCCAACTGATCATATCCAACATCCAACATGATGCGTACATACATATACATATAAATGATCCAACTGATCATACAAAGCAGAAACTAGAACATCATCCTGATGCTCATCATCCAGCGCTTACATCCACAGCCATGTGAAGGATCCTCCTTCCAACATGCTTGGAATGGCTTCAGCAAATGTGTCCATCACTTCTTCCTCGAAGTGTCCTCGATCTGAAGAACACCAAGCCTCTCCCTGAAGTACTCGAACTTCACCCTGGCTAGTGGCTTCGTCAGCACATCTGCAATCTGCTCGTCCGTCGCAACATACAGGAGCTTCACAGCTCCTCTCTACACCATATCCCTGATATAGTGATATTTGATCTCTATGTGTTTCGACCTGTCATGAAACACTGGGTTCTCAGACAGCTTCACACAACTCTAGTTATCGCAGAAGATAGCAGTAGCATCCAATGGGAGATCAAATAACTCAGACAGTAGCTTCCGAAGCCATACTGCCTCACAACTAGCTGAACAGGTTGCAACATACTCTGCCTCATCTGTACTCAGTTCTACGCAGGACTGCTTCCTGCTAAACCAAGAGATCACACCTGATCCCGTACTGAAGCAGCACCCAGATGTGCTCTTCCTATCTACAGCACTGCCTGCTAATCTGAATCAACATAACCTTGCAGGTTAAACTTTTGATTCGCTTCATACTTGAGCCCATAATCCACTGTACCCTTCAGGTACCTCAGAACATGCTTTACAGCAACCAGGTGAACACTCCTCGGATCTGTCAGGAACTGACTCAATGTGTTCACAGCAAAGCAAATATCTGGTCTCGTGTTCGTCAGGTACATCAAGGACCCAATCATCTGACGATACATAGAGATATCAACTGGCTCAGATGAAGTATCACATAGAAGCTTCAGGTTCGATGCCATGGGTGTGGCCATGGCCTTGCAATCCATCATCCCGAATCTCTTCAAGATATCTATTGTGTACTTCCCTTAACCAAGGAAGATCACACCTGCATTCTGCCACACCTCCATACCTAGGAAATAATGCATCATTCCCAAATCTTTCATATCGAACTCAGCAACAAGCTTCCTCTTAGTATCTGCAATCAATCTGTCATCTCCCATTACAAATAAGTCATCCATGTACATAAGTAGAATCACAGGATTTCCTTCCTCAACCTTGTAGTAAAGGTTGGAATCCGCTTTACTCTTGGTAAAGCCCAAACTAGATAGGAAACTGTCCATCCTACCATACCAAGTTCTGGGAGCTTGCTTCAAGCCATACAAGGCTTTCTTCAATCTGCACATATATGACTCCCTGTCATGTATTTCAAAACCGAGTGGCTGCTCCACATATACTTCTTCTTCAACTACACCATTCAAGAAAGCAGTTTTGACATCCATCTAGTGTATTTTCCATTTCATTGTTGCAGCCAGGGCAAGTACTATTTTGATGGAAGTATACCTGGCTACAGGTGCAAAAGTTTCTTCATAATCTATTCCCTCTTTCTGAGAGAAGCCACGAGCTATGAATCTTGCCTTGTATTTCTCTACACTGCCATCTGCAGCATGCTTGATTTTGTAGATCCATTTGGAAGTCACAACAGACTTCTCTTTAGGTCTTGGGACAACATCCCAAACATCATTCTTCATTATTGATCGGTATTCCTCAACCATGGCATCCTTCCATTCTTTCTTTTCCGCTGCTTCTTCATAACTGGAAGGTTCTTTGTTCATAATGTCACAGAGTAAAGCAACATAGCTGGTATGTGATCTGGTTCTCTTCTTTGCTCTGTGTTCTTCTTCTGGAATGCCAAATATTTCTGCATCTTGAATGAGCTCTCTAGCCCATGCAGGTTTCCTCTTGTGAGAGTTATCCTCACGTGGTGGATCTACAGGTTCTTGCGGATCTTCAAACTCACGAACAACTTCTGGAATTGCTTCAGTCATGGTAGTGTCTTGAAATCTAGTTTCCTTAGGTTCTTCATAAACTTCGATAGGTGCCTTCCTTGATTTGATGAATGCTGAGTTTTCATCAAATGTTACATCCCTGCTGACATCAATCTTCTTGAACCCTGGAAAGTATATTCTGTAAGCCTTCGAGCTTTCACTGTAACCGACAAAGATACCCTTCTTTCCTGAAGGATCTAGCTTGGTCTTATTTTCCTTTGGGACATGTGTGTATACTGGACAACCAAATATTTTGAGATGGCTGACTTCAGGTTTCTTACCAGAAAAGACCTCTTCTGGTGTCTTGTTGTCCAATATCTTGTGGGGTGTTCTGTTTTGTACATATACAGCTGTTCTAGTTGCTTCTGCCCATAGATGCATAGGTAGATCCTGGTCATGCAGCATTGCCCTTGCTGCTTCCATGATTGTTTTGTTCTTTCTTTCTACAACTCCATTTTGTTGTGGATTGTAAGGAGCAGTCAACTCCCTCTTAATCCCTGAATCACTGCAAAGCTTCTTGAAGTCACCTGAGGTGAATTCTCCACCATTGTCGGATCTGAATGTTTTGATCTTTTTGTCAGTTTGATTCTCCATCAAGGTTTTGAATTCCTTGAACTTATCAAACACCTCATCTTTGTTCTTCAAGAAGTATACCCAAGTCTTCCTGGAGAAGTCAACAATAAATGAGACATAGTAAACATACCCACTTAGAGAACTAGATGACATAGGACCACATACATATGAGTGGATGATTTCCAGGATATCCTTTGCCTTGCTTTCACTGCTTGGGAAAGCCTTCTTAATGTTCTTACCTTTTGCACATCCTTTGCAAACACCTTCATGTTTGGTCTTGATTTCAGGAAGACCCTCTACAGCCTTGCTTGCAATTGGAAGTGCCCTATAGTGCATATGAGCAAGTCTTCTATGCCAAAGTTCACTTGGCTCCATGGATTCATGCACCATGGCATGTTCAGTTTGTCCCTTCAGTTTATACAAACCTCCCTCTTGCTCTCCAATCACTACTGCATCATCTATGGTCTTTCCCTTTGGCCACATTAGGACTTGGCCATCCACAAATGCAACCCTCATACCTTTTGCATCCAATGTAGAGATGGAGAGTAAGTTCTTCTTGAGCCCAGGTACATAAAGGACTTCTTTCATCTTCAAAGATTTTCCAGAATCTAGGTTGTAGGAGGCTTCACCACTTCCTTTGATTGGGTATTGATAATCATCCCCAAGTTTCACTTTATGGGGTGATTCATGTTCAGATAGATTCACAAAAGATTCCTTAAACCCAGTCATGTGTTTGGAAGCCCCACTGTCAATTAACCAATCATTACAACCATGGGAGATAGTACCTGTGAGAGCAGAGATTAGAACACATTCTTCTTCACTTAATGAGTCATCATCACTATCATCACTTTCTGCCCTAGCCTTCTTCTTGGGTGGTTCATCATCTTCAGCAGCATGAGCATGATATCTTTTCCTACTGCCCTTCTTCTTCTTGATGTTGTTGTTCCTTTTGTTCTTGGGACATTCTGAAGCAAAATGACCCTTCTCATTACATGTGAAGCATTTGAGATCTTTCTTATCTTTATGTTGATGATAGTGTGAAGATTTATTGGCATGAGAGTGCTCTCTCTTTGACCTTCCTTTCTTGGTGTGTACTGTGAGAGCTTGATCTTCACTTCCCATCTTTTCTTCTCGGGCCACGAGCCTTGCTTCTTCTTGAGAACATTCTTCCCGCAATCTGTTGAAGGAGATCAACTTCTTCCTTGCACAAATTCCTTGAATAAAGGAATCCCATGACCTGGGTAGGCCATTTAGAGTGGTCATGACAACTTCACCATTCTCCACCATTTCATCTACCGCTTCCAGTTGTTCCTTAATCTGGGAGACCCTAGAAAAATAAGATTGAATGGTTTCTCCATTCTGAAACTTTACTCCTTTCAATTGGTTCCGCAGGGTCATCTTCCGATCTATGTTCTTCCCTTCAAATAGCTTGGTCAAAGAGTCAAAAATCTCCTTGGGTGTCTTTAGAGAAGACATATGGGGTATGAGATGGTCTTTGATAGAATCAACAATGATTCTCTTTGCCTTAACCAAGTTCTTCTTATGCAATACTTTAGTTTCTTCATCCTCTGGGATAGGGATGTCTTCTTTTACATATGAGTCCAACTCATTCTCTTCCAAGATTAACCCAATCCTATACTTCCAAGCTCGGAAGTTATCAGCCCCTTCAAGCTTATCCTCAAGCTTGGTGTGGTGAGACATCTTAAAGAGTACTTCAAATGGAAATAGAAAAGATTTAGGTCTTACCACTTGAAATGCTGAAAACTAGATCTGGTCCCAGATTAGGGTTTGTCGAAAAAACCCTAAAAATTCAAAATGTGAATTTCAACTTTTTGAAAGGATAGAAAGATGTGCCTTGATGAGTTGATCAGCCTGGTGTATTCAGAATTTGAGATCAGCAAAGCTTTACCCTTCAGATTTGCCTTTTTGTCCTCTCGGGTTCACTAGGGAGAGCCCTGAATTAGGGTTTGAGTTTCCTGGAGATCTACCCAGCCAAAAATCTCGATCCAAAGCTCTAAACTTCGATTTTTGCAAGGAGCTTCCAGATATGTCTTCAGATTTCAGAAATTCCTATTTTTGTGGAAACCCTAATTTTTAGGGCCAAATCTGAAAATGCTCAGAATTGAATTCTGATTGGACAGATAGATTCTCCTTGATGAGTAGAGTCAATCTACTATACTACTTTTCCAAAATCTGTGGAGAGAAACCCAATAAACAAGAAACTCAAGTTTCCGTCACTGCAAAATGTCTTCTTCTCAAGTTAGCTCTGATACCATGTTAAATTTTGAGCATTAATTCACAATACCCTAGTATCTTCACTGAGAGAATAACATATATAGTATATCAATGCATAACAATCACAATAAGCATGACAAGCATCATAAGAATCAAAAGCATGAGAGACAAGAGACACAGAGTTTCCGTGGGGAAAACCCTAAGGTGAAAAACCCCACAACTTCCTCAGAGATAGAGAGAGCAATGGCTCAACCAAAGTACAACCAAAATACACTGAGATAGTCTCCTAGTAGCAGATGATCCTCCTCCTCACTAGTGCAGCCACTTTCTGAGTGAGAGAAGTGTGAGTTTCCGAGTGATCCAAATAGAGATCTCCCGATCTCTATTTATACTAATCTGTTTGCCCAGTTACACTATGGGGCCGACTTGTCTAGCTAGGTACATCAACCATATAATATATATTTCAGGGCCTACCCCACACATGGTGGTCTAATAACCCGTCGCCAAGTACACACACTTGCGACACTTGTCAATACACATGACGACACTTCCTTATAGAGGAATAACACATCTCTTATAAGGGTACAATAAATATATATGAAATACATAGATGAAATACATTCCGAAGTTACATATACATCAACAGTATTTCATCATATGGGCTTAGGGGATGAATTAGACACCCCCTGTTGTGTTCATGCCCCATGGAAAAGCAACTACTTAAAAAATTTGTGTGTTTGGTGCATATCATGTCATGCTTGTCCAAATGATTGTATTTTATACAGAGGCGAATACACAAATAAAGAGATATGTCCTAAATGTGGGCATGATAGTTACCAGATAAAAAAAGGGCGAGGCACATGGTCCTCCCCATAATATGTTTAAGAACGTGCTTATAATTGAATGATTCAAATGCTTTTTCGCTGTAAACAATTATCCATGTTACAGGGGTGGCATGCCTCACACATAAATGAGCCAGGAGTTATGTAGATTCCTACAGACTCAATAGCCATGAAGCATATAGAGGATACATGGCCTGATAAATTCAAGGATGAAGTACAAAGCCTTTGATTGAGCATAACCATGGATGGAGTTAACCCCTATTCCCTCCAAAACACCAATTATTTTGTTTGACTAGTGGTAGTGATCAATAACAATATCCATCCATGGTTGTTTGTGAAGAATGAACATCTTATGTTGTCTCTTATAGTTCTTGGTATAAGACAAGTGATGAATATGTATGTCTACCTCCAACCATTGATCAACGAATTCAAGCAACTATGGGAAGGGATACATGTATACAATGTATCAAGACCCACTCAATGGAGGTCTTTTACGTTGTATGGTATATGTGCATACACCATGCATGATTATCCATACTAGGAATTTGCTCTTGTAAGCATGTTGATTGATTTGTTTATATCCGTAATGTTGTTTAACAAACTTAATTTGGTGCAACTACCTTCTTTGGTGCTAACATGTTTCGTATAAAATAACATCATAGGTCTTGTAACAAAAGGGTATCATGGATGTAAATGTTGTGGACCTTCAATAAGACTAGGTGGTTCGACCACCTACGAAAGATGATGTATGATTGATCGAGGGTGTTCCTCCCAAAAGACCACCCTTATAGAAGAGAAACATCTTCTTTCAATGGTAAACCAGAGAAAACCCAGAGACCTAGAATAATGACATCGACACACTGGCTTAGGGAATACGACATAGAGAAGGAGAAGGAAATTACAGAATTGTTCGATTCGAATGGGGGACCTGTTATAACCCTTACTTCACTTAGCACAATTTTCTCAAGGATTGATCATGAATTTGGTAAATGGATGGGTCAAATACTTAGTACACCTGTCAGGTTGTTTACTATGCAATCATATAGACCCAAGTATGATATAATTTGTACTAACTATGAGACAAGCTTTGGATACATAAATCACATGGTTTTAAAATAAGAATACTGCTGTAGATTCCAATCCTTACTTGAAGCCTGATTTTTATATTTTTTGCTAGTGGATTTGGTGGGGGTGTTTTAACAAACACTTTAGATGTCTATTGTTGTATCTATCTGCCCAATTCCAGAATATGTTTATAATGATGTTCCCAACTTGTAATTACCATATTTTTAATGAAATAACAATCAATAATTGTGGATACAAACATTACCCAAAGCATACCGAAATGAAGGGAAAACAGATCCGTCCTTATTTATCATAAAATAATACCCAAACAAGTGTATAAAAACTACTAATAATCACATACATAACTGAGATACATCATAAGCTAACCTATAGCGTATTGGAGGTGTACGAGTGTTCCTTTTGTTCAAATGCGGACTTTAATGATCACTTTGGAGATGGTATTATCGCTTCCACACAAGGAATGTACAATGTACACACACAACATTCAGTTGGATGTATCTATTAATGTCAACCCCAACCCAATAATGAAGCATATATGTTGTTCCCAAGCTGGACACTACCACAAGAAGACTGCTACATGAAATATATGCACCCTCATTTGTTTTCCAACATGGTGATGTATTACACACAAGGAATGTGGCCTATTGGCTTAGCAAATGATAACTGAGTCTTCCCTTTTCAACTAAGGACACCCAATGGCGAATAAATTCGATATCCAACACTGTAAACTCGCCAGCAAGAAGAAATATTGGCCCACACTATAATATCTTTGCCCGGAAAAATAAGAAGTTGGCCCCAAGAGAGGATTATGGCCCAAAATGAGTACAAGTCGGATCAGTTAAAAGAATTTGGTCCCGGAATGAAGACAAGTAGGATCAGCTAAATAAATATGGCCCATAGTGAATACAAGTTGTCCCAACTAGATAAATGCAGCCCATAATGAATTTGTACGACCCTCTAATGTAGTGAGCCAGTATGTAATAATATATATCCCCTTTTCTTACCTCCATGACCTCTCTAGTGAGCCCATGAATTCCATATACTCTCAACAACTGTTTGCAATCCCTCCAATCTTTGCAAATAAGAAGTGGTTAGTCTCTAGTAATGAAAAACAATGAAGAGCCTGAGCGATTCTCCCTCTCCAATAGCTAGGGTGGATTTGTCGCACCATCAAAACTATTTTTTTCTTTTTCCTCCTCGTAGGGTTTCGTCCAAGAGAAGCTTGAAGCTCAAGAGCTCTAGTTTTCGGAAATGCAATAGACAAGAATGGAGAGAATGAGCTCTCATATCCCTTTTATATTTTCTCATTGACCCCCTTGTGACTCTTCAAATTCCCTTGACCAATTCTCCCATTTAAATATTTAAAAAGTGACTTTATGGAGAAAATGACATTTTTGTCTTTTAATTTCACTTTGAACCCCCTTTTTTCATTATTCCATCACTTTTGACTCAAGTAACCTTTATAAAGTCACTTTAGGAATTAATTATTAATTGTCACTTTATAAAACACATTTAAGCCTAGGTGAAATTTAATAATTAAGTAATTCCCCTCTATACTTGACTATAGCTTACGGGAACTGGATAGGTTAATAAGTCATACCCATGGTGGTCATCCGGAAATGGACATGACAGAACCTATGTTCGATGATCTAGAATTTTTTTACACTTATGTTGAGAAAATGCCCATTGGGATGAAAAGGAACTTTGTGCTTTATGAGCTTCCATACTAGGAGCATCTTAACATTGCCCACTTATTAGATCCCATGCATATATTAAAAAAAAATCATATTTTGTATGGAGGCACATATCATCGAAAAGAACCGACACATTGGATGTTAGGAGAGATCTTATTTATTTTAATACTAAAAAGAAAGTTTGGCCAAGAAAAGAAAGTAAAGGAGGGGCTAGAATCTCTTGGTCTTTTAAAGAAGGTGATGTCTCGTGCATTTTTAAGAAATATGATCTTTCTTTGGAAAATGATGTTTTATTGAGTGTGAAGGTGCCTTTATTATATGGGTTGAATCTACAACAATGCTTCATATTAGAAGAACAATTGTTGGGGTTGAAGTCGCATGGCCATACAAACCTTGCGTATGTATTTCAATTACATGCTTCTTTTTGGAATTCCCAATTTTATGCTAATTAATTCCTTACATGTTTATTTTGTAGTGTGAACATTATCCTTTGCTTGTGTGTGGTTGTGTGAACCGTGAATTCCCCTAGGATCTTTTTTTTCTACATAAAAAATTCATGGTTTTTCTATTCATCAATGGAAAAAATACTGCACTAGAGTGCTTACATATCGTAAGAGAGTAGGTAGAATGCCCCAAAAAATTTGAATCTGTAATATACCTGATCCTCTAGAGGGATCTTTACAGTGAAAAGATAATTATAGAACTGAGATCAAAGAACTAAGCCAAAAGGATTCATACTCAGAATAATCCATCGGTCATCACTGATCCATAGACCAACAAAAACAACCTCTCCATAGGAGAGATTACTTATGAGAAGTTGTAGATCTCCTCAGTGCTCCGCGAGTCCTAGAACTTGAAGGAGAGGAGTTTGAAGATGCATGGAGCTTTATATTACCATTAACCTTACCTATGGAAAATGGCATTCCTGAAGAAAGAACGATAAAGAACCACACTCTGAGATCAGAACATTTGCTTGAAGGAACCACTCCAGAATTGGCGCCACCCACCCCCACCAAAGGAGGGATCTGACTCTCACTTAGAGGAAGAGATCTATTATCCACATCATGAGGGAGGAGCATAGAGGGATACTTAGGGAAAATATTGGCATTTCCATCCAAGAGAATGAGAGATAGAGGGAGCGAGACAAATTTATAATGAAACGACTCAACCCCGACCACCAAAGACCTAGAGCCCAAGCTTGAAGTCACTCTGTGCATTGCCCCCATCGACTCCTTACTACCATCAACATTCCTTGCCAATGACAAGGGAGTAGACAGAGGCTACTGAGGTGGCATAGAATTTGTTGAAGACGACGAGGGAAAAGGGAGAAATAAGGAGATCGACTGAGAGAGATCTCCAAGCCCGTCAACTATGGGAGCATTTTCGTCCGGAATCAAAACCTTGACTTTGAGAGAAGGATGAGGGTGATTCACCTACAAATATGATCTAATTGGACTTCCATATTTGGACATTGCCTCAAGAGAGTCTATGCAAGAAGGAAAATTGATATATGTCTTCCCAGCCGAAGGGAACTCTTCCTCAGAAGAAGGGAAGGTGGACTGCAACTTCTTCCGCTTCTTGTAAGCAAAACCCCGTCTAGGTAAATCCCGAAGAATATGACCAGTCATGTGGTAAATGGAATTTTCTCATAATCCAGATCGACAGTCACCCGAGACTCTCCACACGCCAAAGAGATATAATCAAGAAGACCTCGCTTATATCCATCAGCACCAAAATCCCAAGGACTCCATCATGTGCTAGGGTTTCCTAGGTAGTGCACTGATAATCCTCAATCTCATCACCAATAAACTGCAGAACCTTTTCAAAAATGAAGTGAGGAGGTAGTCCTTCAAGGCACACCCATAGGTGCTGCAGATCCTGGAAAGCCACCACTGAGTCATAGTGCTCATTCCAAGTCAATAGAACCAAGCCAACATCACCGAAGCACCAAGGCCCATTCTCCAGAGTGGCATCTCATCTCTGTCTTCCATTCGATTTAAAAAAATGAGAAAAAACCTCGTTTCAAGGGAGAAATCCTTACCTTAACAGGGAAAAGTTTGCCCCAGACCTCACCTTGCCACTAACACATATTAGGTAGCGAAGGATTTTGACCACAAAAGTATCCATACATCACTCGATTCTGCATCAGATCGAAACCTTCATTGACCCATTCAAAAGGAATATCAATGACTGCCTACCATCCCCTTGAATATGGAACACCGCTTGGGCCATTGTTAATGAGCCTATAAATCATCCGATTTAGCAAAACCCTCACCAGAAGGGTGTCCAAAAGAAGTCGCACTAGGAACACCCCTAGAAGGCTTAGGGGTTAAAACCTCACCTGAAGCCTTAGAACCCACAACCTCCATCCTCTATTAAACCAAGTTATTCTCCAAGGTAGGAACACCTTTCACTTGAAACTCAAATTACCCTAGGGTCTATGACGATCCATATCTGAATTATTTACATTTGTACGTTGGATTACATCAAAGGATATTCACATGGATAGCATTCAACGATGGCATCGAGAGATCACTAAGATTGTTTTATGTTTGAGAAGGAATTGCTCACAAGTTCCATGGACTTATAGATCCATTTTCTAATTCACCTAGCTAATGAGGTTGAATTAGCTGGGGTGGTATCATGTCATTGGATGTTCTTGTTGGAGAGGTACATGAAAAAGTTGAAGGGGTTTGTTAGACAAAGGGAAAAAATCGATGGGTCTATGTCATAGGGATACATATTATATGAGTCATTCTATTACGCTAGTTAATACATCAAGAAAATTAACGACACACCAGGTGGAGTGGTTTGGGATAAGCAACGAGATGAGGACAAACATTATATTGCATCTCTAATTTAGATCATTTACACACAATATACTTTATAAATAAAAAACATCAACATGACATGAAAAGACATAAATATACATGAATGATATCAACAGGATATACATCAAAATAAACGCGATATGAAAAAAGCATAATATATTGTTGGGGGACCTCTTCACCTTTAACTATAGAATAGAAAAGAACATAGCAAAAGAGAACAACATTCCAAGAAGAGAGGTGGTGTCTAAAGACATTGTTACAACACTTAAGCACAATGCATACTTAATCATATACAAAGGATATATCATGATATCAACACAATCCATAGGGTCGTTCTTTTACAGTCTCCAAATCTAATGAACTCACTTGAAGTGAGGAAGATATGGTCCACAAATAGGGTTAATTGGTTCTAACCATTTCCATGAAATCCACAACATCCCATAGTCTAGTCGACTTTTGTAGTCTAGCCGACCACGGCCACGTTGACCATTGAGTCGAGCCTTTGAATTTTCCAGTTGATCCTCCAATCGAATTCTTTACTAGTTGACTGTTGTCTATTGATTAACTATCTCCAAAAGATCTAGGAGTGTGATGAACCTGCATAACCTTAGGTTCCAACACCCCTTCATCAACACAATGCTACGGAGATTTAGGAGATGTAATTACATTCTATGAACCCCCCCCATAATTGTAGTTTCCTAAAGCCCAAGCATAGACCAAAGTTTCACTAGCATAACTTCTAGTAAAGGCTTTGTAAAGATATCAATGACATGATCAATTGTCCCGCAATAAACAAGTGAGACAACATTGTCTTGCACTAAATATCTCAAACAATGAACACGAAGTTCAATGTGCTTCATCTTGTTGTGAGCAATAGGATTATCAACAACTTGTATTGTACCTTTGATTATCATAGTGAATAACAAACGAGGCCTGAATAGGAAAACCAATTCTTTGTAAAAGATGTTGGATCCAAACTGCCTCTATACCTGGATTAACAACATCACGATACTCTGCTTTTGTAGTTGAAAGAGAGACTACCTTTTGTTTCTTACACAACTAGACCAAGGGTCCAGAAATCAGTTGAAACACATAGCTAGAAGTGGACTTTTGGTCGTTAATATCACCTCCCCAGTCATAATTAGTGAACCCAACCAGTGTGTATTGAGAGAATACTTAATACCATATTGTTAAGTTCCTTTAATATAGCAAACAATTACATTTGCATCTTTCCAGTGGCTTTCTCAAGGTTCTTGCATGAATAGGGAGACCATAGTAATAACAAAGGAGAGATCTGATCGACTGTGAGTTAAGTAAATCAAGCTACTGGCCAACCGTCGATAAAGAGTGGCGTCAACTTGTGAAGATTCACAATCTTTCGACAACTTCACGCTCGACTGATAAGGTGTAGCACAAGACTTACACTCGTCCACCTTGAATCGTTTCAAAAGATCCAAAGCATATTTGTGTTGAGAAAGAAAGATACCATCATCCATTTGAGAAATTTGAATGGCCAAAAAGAAATGCAACAAACCAAGCTTAGTCGTTTCAAAGGTATATGCAAGTTGTTTCTTCAAACCCAAAATCAAATCGAAATTATTTCCAGTAATGACTAAATCATCAACATACATTGCCACAATAAATGTATCACCATGAACATGTAATACATAAATAATCTGAATAGATTCATAATGTTTGAAGCCAATATTGACAAAGAAACGATCAATCTTCTCATAGCAAGCACGAGGTGCCTGTTTCAGACCATACAACGACTTCTTAAGTCGACAAACAAGACTATGATTTGTCACAAACCTAGGAAGTTGCTCCACATAGATTTCTTTAGACAAGCCTCCATGAAGAAAAACAACTTTAACATCCATTTGATGAAGTTCCCATCCAAAATGAGTAGCAAGGTAAAGAATCAGCCGAACATAGTTCATCTTTGCAACAGGGGAAAAAGTTTCAGTTTAGTTGATGCTTTCTTGCTGAGAGAATCCCTTGGATACCAAACAAGCCTTGTGACATTCAACAACACCGTTGAAAGTAAACTTGGTCTTATAGGCCCATCAACATTTCACAACATTCTTTCATTGCAGTCGAGGAACAAGTTCCCAAGTCTAATTCTTCTTCAAAGAATCAATTTGAGCAGTCATAACATTTTCCCATTCAGACACTCCTTGAGCATCAACATAAGTGTGAAGATCATAGGATTCAAGAACATGTGTCATCAGTGCAACACTGCCATGTTGTTTCTGACTACGGGTCTACCGACCAATACTAGCATCTCCAGCATTTGGTCCAGCAGCTTCAATTGTTTTAACAACCCACTAAGGTAAACAAGTTGGTGATAATTCAATTCAGTGACTGTAAGTTGATTGAGTTGGTGTGTTGACACCTTCAGTCATGGTAGACTAACTACCTGTCGACTAAGGATTAGAATTCGTCAGTTCGATCGAAACTCCAAAATGGGGTATAGTCGATCCAAATTCTTCAATATTGTCAAGTAGATCACTGTGCAATAGAACATAGGAGGAACTCAACAACTTATTACTTGAAATATTCTCATCAAAGATCACATTCTTGCTCGAAATGATATATTGTTTGGCAAGGTCAAAAAGTTGATAGGGTTTCAATTCATCAGAATAGTCCATCATGTTGAAAGCGTGACTCTTTGCATCCAATTTCTTCCTACAGTTATCTGTGACATGTTCCCAAGCAACGCATCCAAATGTTCTTAGGAGTCTGACAGAGTGTTTCCTTCCATTCCACTTCTTGACTAGAGTCATGTCAGTGACTGATCTAGTCAGAACAAGGTTCAGGAGATAGTTTGAACAATAAACAACTTCTGCCCAAAATTTAGTCGGAAGGTCTTTAGTCTGCAGTAGGAAGCGATCTATCTCTACCAAAGTATGATTCTTCCTTTCTACAATGCCATTCTAATGAGGGGTGTGAGGGACATATATTTTCCAAGAAATACCATTCTACAAGAGATATTATTCAAACTATCGACTCACATATTCACCACCATTATATGATCTCAAACATTTGATGGGTCGACCACATTGCTTTTAATCCAATACCCTAAATTCCTTGAATCTTTCAAAGACATGAATCTTATTCTTCAAGAAATATACCCACATGAATCTAGAGAAATCATCAATGAAGGTTAACATATACTTCACACCTCCTAATAAGGGTTTGTTCATGCAATAGAGATCACTATTAACAAGTTCCAGTCGGCTCTGTGCTCACCATGATTTCCCAGAATAAAAGAGTGTCTGATGATGCTTTCCAAGCACACATCCTCTACAAAATCCATTAGGTGGAACTATCTTTGGGATACCAGTAACCATATTCTTTACCATCATCTTCAAACTTTGAAAGTTCATATGTCTAAGTCGTTCATTCCAAATTTGACATTTGTCATCGGTCTGAGCAATGAGTGTTGTCGGTCCAATCGATTGGGAAGAATCACAGAACTTGTAAAGTCCATCTTTGGGATCCAAATATCCTGAAGCAATATTTTCCCATCCCAAGCCTCGGATCCTTTACGATAACGTGATCTGACCAAAACTCAATAGTCTTTTTGGTCTGTGTAAGTTGAGCAATCGACAACAAATTAGCGCTCAAGCTATGCATGTGATAGACATTGGATATTTGACCATGATGGAATTCAAAATCGCCGTTTCTAGCAACCATGAGAGTTTAATCATTATCTAAATAAATCTTTTGTTATGGAGATCCACTCAAGGAGGAGAATAAAGTGCATCCTTAGCCATATAATGAGTATAACCAGAATCAAATATCCATTCTGTTTGAGTCATATGGGCATGTAATGCTTAAGAAGTGCTAACAGAGAAAGTGAATTTTTTAGTAGGTTGATTGATTGATTGAGCAATCAATGCACTTTCCTCAAGGTGATTGACCTTTTCTTCCAATTCCTTCATCTTCTTCCAGCAGGTTTACTCGGCATGTCCCACTATTCCATAATACCTACAAGTTTTCTTCTTCCGATCCTTCTTCGTCGACGATGACTCTCTAGTATTTCCTTTAGTATTTTGGTCGATGATCCGATCAACCAGTTTCTTTATATTTTTTCTTGACCTTGACTTTGAATAAGTGATCCCGGTGTTTGGTACCAAGCTTCCCTTCTTCAAGCAAATTTTTGTTGTTCTTTAATAAACAAATCACAAAAGGTATCAAAGGTGAAATCCTTATTGTCTTTCTTGTGAGACATCCAAATAGTGTGAAAAGAGGAGTATAAGACATCATAAGGTGTCCTCAAATTCATCAAGACTAGTTCAATGAGCTATCCATCCTTCTTCGGAAAATCCTTACCACATTTTCCCAATTTAAACTATAGCTCTGTTGATGCCTCGGATATCGTAGCATCAATCAGAAAGGGATTCTCCCCGAGAGACGGTCCCAATTAGACTATCTCCCGTTTGGTGTAGGGAATCCGTCCGGTTAGCGGTTCCGGCAACCGTGGTTTTGGACTTTAAATCCGATTCTACCGGTTATGGCCCGATCCACCTTTCTTTTGGGTTTTTTTATGACTTTTATATGAGATGCAAGTGCCTAAATTATACTTAATCTAAATGCAATTAAAACAGATCTAAGCCTAGAAACGGGAATACGTCTATCTATCCCTGCAGGGAACACGCTCAAAAGAGGAGCAATCAGCTGTAGCAAATATCGTAAACAAAGAACAGATAGCTATTATTTCTCACAATCAAAGCTACAGCAAGATAAAGATCTTGAGAAGATAGCTTCTCATTCAACATGGAACGCATCTATTGCTCAGAAAACAGAGGAAAGCAAAAGAATAAAGAAACAGATCTAAAATGAAACTTAAAGAACGCATCTATTGCTCATGAACAGAAGAAAGCGAAATTATTTAATCTACGTAACAAGAATAAAGAAACAGATCTAGATGTGACAAAACTGGAATTAAACTAAAAGATCCCTGCAAGGAGCAATTTAAAGGCATGAACAATGAGCCACATGAATTATCCTGAAGAAAGAACAGTTAGCCATTCGATCTAGAAGAGAAATCTACAGCAATGATAAAAGCATCAGCAGGTAGCTCCTGATTTAATATGAAACGCATTCATTGTCCATGAAAATGGGAAAAATTTGTATGCAAAGTAAGGAGCAAAATCATTAATACAAAGAAGTAGTTCGGATGATAAGAATGATCTCACATTACGGAACCGCAGTCATTAGAATAGTCCAATATACAGCAATCCAACATTCCATGCAAAACGTCCATCTCCCGTGGCTTCTATTAGAAAATTCAATTTTACAGGCCCGATACAAGGTAGCTCGTATGGGTTTCAAAATTTCCTTCCCTGCCAAAAGTCCCTTCTAATCTTTCCTAGCTTCTATTTATAGTTACAAATTTGCCCTTTGGGCTGACACCTAGCATTCCCCACTTGTCATTTACAGGAATTTCCACTATAATCGACCACCAAAATGGCCACTTCCTTTACAAAAAATATTTTGACAAAATTAGGGACAATTGTCCCATGGCTTACGCCTTACATATTCAAAATATACATAACAGAAAATTTGCTAACATCAAAGCGTTCCCTGCTGGGCACGTGTCTGGCTGAAGAGAGTGGCTCACTGAATTCAGCTTCTTCATTCCTATGCGTGAGCTTCTGCTGGCAAAGGGTCGCCCAAGTTGATTGTCACTGGTGCTGCCTGGGAAGAGGCCCTCGAATCCCCTGCTGATGCTGCTCCTAATTGGGAAGGGGGAATTGAACTGGCCAGAATTTCTGCCATTGCTGAGGAAGAGGCTGCTGGGAGAGAGGCTGCCGGATCTACTGATGCTCCTGCTGCTGCTGCAGCTTTCCTGTTCTCCTCTTCTATGTAGCTGTGCCACACACCTGTGTCCCTTATGATTATGTTTGCTGCAGCAGGAAACAGGATTTTCTGAGAAGTCACATTCTTCCCGAGCTCTGTTTTAATGCCTTGGACTTCTGCTTCAGCAGCTTGATGCGCTTCCTTCAGCAGATGGTTGTGAAGTGTTGATGAACCGATGTAATGCTGGAGATCATCCATGGCCAGGACATCAATCCTTTTCACATACTCCATCTGGACGCCTAGCTCTTCTTTCAGTTGAGACAACCGCTGCTCCTTTTTCGGGAAGTCTTCCAGGGTCTGAGGGAAACTCAATGTGCAGTTGTCATGGACTCCTCTGAGCTTTTGGTACAGGTTGTTGATTCTATCTGTTGTCCTCTGCACACTGGTTAACAGCTTATTGGCACAGTTCCTGCCAAACTCCAACAAGGCTATATCTTCATTAAAATCGTCCACGGCCTTAAAAGGAAGATGCGGGGGGAAACCTCCTTTCCCTTCTCTCCATGCCATCTGGCTTATGACATTTGCCTTGACACGGGTATTCTTAGCCTTGAGCCTGTGGGCCTCAGTATTAATTTCTTTTAATCTGGCTGTCATGGCCTTGAGTTTGCAAACCTCGTCAGTGATCAGCTCCTGCGTGTCATTTATTTGCTTCAGAATGCCGCAGGACAGCTCATGAAAGGGAGCCAAGTCTATCGTTTTGCTCTCATCCTGCTCTAACCGCTCAGCTAATGTTTGCTTGTCTGCTTCTAGCTGAGAGGCCTTTTCCTCCACTCCATTCTTCTCCGCTTCTACAATCATTATTTGGAGTGCCATCTGGTCCTTCTCCTCTTCCAGCTGGCTGTACTTGTTTGACAGCTCCTTATGCTCAGCGTACAAGCAACTATACTTGTTTACTGCCAGATCTCTTTGGGCTTGCTCATTAGCCACATTTTGTTGTAGCGTGCGTGCTCTCTTCTTTGTCAATATATTTTCTTTAACTATAACACCTACATTGGCAAATGATGCCTTTGCTGTTGCTATAACCGCGGTTGCCATAGCAATGGGATCTTGATCCGTGTTCTGCATGACGGTGACTTCCCGGTGAGTAACAATGTCTTCATGGAAGGGACTTTTAATCCTCTCTTCTGATTGGAGGACCATCGCTTTTCTTTTCTTATCATATACAAACTCATTCCATTTGGACACCGTACGCTTTCCTGATGGAGTGTACGGGACAATTGGTCGGTTTATGATGTCTATGTCCTCTTCCATAGGTGGGGTCCGGACTTCCTGAGCAGGGTCTATTCCTTCCTTTTGGGTACCAGAGCCACCTGCTTGGGCATCCTCCTCCGCTTTTCGCTCCTCTTCTGCCTTCTTTTCTGCTTCAGCTTGTTCAGCTTCTTTGCGCCGACTTTCCTCCTCCGCCTCTTCTTGCATCCTTGCCACCTCAGCTTCCTGCTGTAATCTTGCTGCTTCAGCTTCTTGCTTCCACCTGGCTTCTTCCACTTCCCGCTGCAATCTGGCACTTTCAGCTTCTTGGAGCACTCTTGCCTCCTCTCTTAATCTGAGCTCCTCTCGAGCTCGGGCATATTCAGCTTCTTTCTCCTGCCGCTGACTGGTCTCCTGGACCTTGGCTGAACTAGAGCTTGCTCCAGTGCCTTGGCGACAGATTCGTAGTTCCGACATATTGCTAATTCTTCTGAATGCCTCCTCCTCGGCATCGGGGTAATGCGAGTATTCAAAATTAGCGTAGATGTCCTTGCAATGCTCGACCACTTTACCCTTTCTGTCGTTCCTGTGGAAGATGACCTCCCCGAAGTGGAAGGCCTTCAACTCTTGAACAAATTCGTCGGCAGAGGCCACCCCTGAAAACTTGTAAGCACCTATGCAGAAAGGTAGGGGGGGAAAGGAAGCCTTGTGCTGCTTGTGGAGGAATGCTCCAACTCCATCCAAGAAGAGTTGTCTTACTGCTTCCTTGAGCACCACATAGTCTGTGGCATACTGCGGCAATATGTATGGGGTCTTAGTCCCTCCAAACATTCTCAGGTAGGTACCTTGTTCTGAAAAGTAAAAGTCCCCATAATCCTCAAGGACTTCCAAAGCATTTTCTGACAGGCAATTTGGTTCTTCCTTGAACATTTTCTCGTATAGGGGCATGATGAACCCCTCACAGATGAGTTTGTAGCTGGGCTTGTAATTCTGAGCCCACAACATCTTGAATGCGGTGTAGACCGGGGCGGTGGCCCTATCCCATGTACAACCCAATTTGGGGAACTCTATCTTGGCCAAAATACAATCTATCAGATATGAAGACATGAAGAATTCAGCCTTCTTCAAGGCTAGCCCTGGCTTAGCAGCACTTATCATCGAGGCCAGACTATCTGACAGGATAGTGGCCCAGTCAAACACTGTTCCCTGAAATGCCACATAGTGAATGATAGGGACCCACTGAATCTTGTATACTGTGCCATCGGGCATGCCGAAGATTCTGCACAACATTAAAGCGATCAATCTGAAAGGGGCTCTCAGGTTCTGTACGTCATATTCATCATTTCCCTTTTTTCTCAAATGCTTCCCTCCCCTCAATAGCTTCTTGGCCATCTCGACGTTATCCATTTGGCCCAACCATTCGTCAGTCAGAGCTTGTTGGACACGGGGAAATCTGTAGGCCGCCGCAACATACGCGGGTTGAAACGAGGCAATAGCCACTTTCCCGCTATCATTTATCACTCTCCCTTCAGCATCGGCATGTTGGAGTATCCATCCGATCACTTCAGCACAGGGGAACAGCTCAGGGCGGGTAGCGGCTCTAGTTATGCCTGAGGCTCTGATGTTTTGATAGATTGGTGCTTCCTCCAGCAACATATCTGGGATTTCTTGGTCCCGGATCATTCTGTAGATGTCACCCCATCTGATTTCTGGAGGGACACCAGTGGTGCACCTAGTGTCTTGGAGTGAAGTTTCAATTTTAGGAGGGGCAGGTTTCTTTTCTGTCATCTTCGCCTTCTTCTTACCGGTTTTCGGCATTTTGACTTATCCCTGATAACATCCATATACAATTCATCATGATTTTGAGCAACATGCTGTGAGGTTTTAACAGAAAGCATCATTGTTTTGATAATATATCAAATATGATAAGCACAATGAAGCTGTTACTATTTTAATACGAAACATAAATTGAAGCACTTGATTCTCTTAAAAGGATGGGATTGGGATGCTCTTGCGGGGATAGGTTGTGTTGCGGAAGCCATTGGTTTTCGGCTCGATAGGCGAATTGCGGAAGTTGTTGGTTTTCGGTTCCGCCCTGCGGAAGGAGGTATCTTTCGTTATAGCTGCGGTCGGAGAGGTTAATGGCGGGGAGACGCGGGTTGAGAAGACTTTGTGACGACAAGGGAGCCCCTTTCGCATTTTCGACTCGGTGAGGGCTTTGAATGCCATCGTCATGCGCGGCCACCCGCCGAGGTGCTCTATGGGAGACTCTAGTCCGAGCGAAGGTGACGGCGCCGAGGATATACTGACGGGAAGTGTTAGGGAGGCCATGGCTTCGGGTTTCGGCTCGCGTGGCTTGAATGTTCACGGGTTTTGAACAGGGGCCGTGGCGCCGGTTCTAAGATTTGAAATGGGCAGAGGTTTTCGCAATTCACAAAAAGGGCCGGGGTGTTATGGCTTAATCTCTTGGCCGGGGACATGCAACGTCGATGGGCTTCGGCATTTTCAATAGACGACGAGGCACGCGGCTTGGAAAAGGAACATGTTAACCGTCTACCCACCGATGTTCATCCTGCTTTGGATAAAAACGAGGAGAACTTGATTCAACCGTATTTTGACGGGCAAAATCGCCTGTGATGGGCGTTTTGCTCGTCAAAACCCCACCTATGCCCATCAATTTCAAAAGACAACTAACTCAAAAGCAAAATACGCCGTGTAGGGAGATGGATTTATGGTTAAGAGCCTACCTGGCACCGGTGAAAATGCTAACTGAGGTGGCCGTGAAATGTGTTTGAGCAATCCGAGCTGGAGCGGTTCGCGCGGCGTCCAACCAATCGTCCAGATTAAAAAATAACAATGTGTTGGCTCGTACCCCCACCGCCTATTTAAACAAAACGGGCACGTGCGAGCATTAAGGTTGGTGGTTGGCGCAATTAGAATGCGGCTTAAGTACGCTGTCCGCCGCGGTCATGTCGAAGTACCTCGGTTTCCGTGCGATCGCCATTCGCGGGACCAGATTGCGAATCGTATCCGCCGTTGCGGAAGGGTTCAACGAAAGCTTCCGCGGTTTCGGAATTCATTGCGGAATGGTTCAACGAAAGCTTCCGCCGTTTCGGGGCTTATTGCGGAAAGGAAACTCGAAGCCTTCCGCGAAAGACCTCCGCGTTGCGGACGAGTAACGCCAAGGCTCCCGCCCTTGCGGGAGCTATTTGCGAAAGCTTCCGCAAACCAAAACTTTCAAAGTCTCGTTGATTTTCGGGAAGGTATGGCGAAGGCTCCCGCTAGTTTCGGAAGGCTTTTGTGAGTGGCTTCCGCCGTTTCGGAAGGGAGACTTGAAGGCTCCCGCTTGTTTTTTCGAAGTTTTTTCTAAGTCTTTTCGGGCGTTTTAGACGAATAGCTCCCGCCGTTTCGGGAGCAAAAGATATATTCTTCCGCACATTTTACCCGGGGTCATTTCGGAGTCCTTTGCCGAGCGGTTTAAGCGATTGGCTTCCGCTGTTTCGGGAGGGTAGCCCGAAGGCTTCCGCGTTTCGGGAGCAAAGGATGAAGGCCTTCGCGATAGTTTCTTGAAAAAAATCTAAGTCCTTTTCATAGTTTCGGAAGGAAATCGTGAATTCCTCCGCGGGACTTATGCGGGCGGCTTCCGCCGTTTCGGGCGGTTTCGCTGAGTTCCCCCGCCGTTTCGGGAGAACAACTCGAACCTTTCCGCGGTTGCGGGAGGCTTGAGTGAAAAATTCCGCCGTTTCGGGAGCTAAGTCGTTTCGGAACTTGAACCGTTCCGCAGAAGCAACGATTGAAAATTTTCCAAGTCCTTTTACTTCGGAAGGCTTAGGCGTGCGGTCTATGAGAATGGCCTCCGCCATTTCGGGAGCACAACCGGAAGGTTTCCGCAGAATTTCAACCAAAATTCCAAATCCTTTTTGGGAGAATGAGGTGAATAAGTCCCGCTATTTCGGGGGCAAATGATGAACGATTCCGCTGTTTCGGCAAGGTTTCATCAACAGTTTCCGCTGAGTTTCTTTTCGGGAAGATATCATGGCGGCTTCCGCTGTTTCGGGCGGTTTCGCTGAATTACCCCCGCCGTTTCGGGAGAACAACTCGAACCTTTCCGCGGTTGCGGGAGGCTTGAGTGAAAAATTCCGCCGTTTCGGGAGCCATTGCCCAATGGCTTCCGCGGCTTTCCATTCGAAAAGATTCTAAGTCTTTCCTCCGGACAGGTTGGACGTTTGGCTTTTCGGAGTCTCGGGGAGATAGCCTGAGGGATTCCAAAATGTTGGGAAAAGTTCTAAGTTCTTCTTAGGCTCTTTGGGGAAAACATGGAAGGATTGATGGCAGGATGCTCAGCAGGGAAGTAAGATTTTATGTTGAAAACAGAGCTGACGGCTGGGATGGCTTCTCAGGCAAACTTTCTACAAAAATTACAGGAGGGGCCCCAACATGTACAAAATTTTGGGGAGGGGTGTTGCTGCAACAACAAGCTCCTTGATGCGAGCTAAATAGTCCTCAATTCGGTCAAATGAAAGAGGTTCTAGAGAGATCAACTCTTTATTTATATGCATTACTTGAATTTCATTAACCTTGTTGAACAATGACTTCATATTATTCCAAACAACATGAGGACAGTAGAACCCACTTGTATGAAAGAGAATGCCCCTCGAAATGTCCGTGATGACCCCAATAGCCCAATCCTTCTTTTTCATAGATGACAAACTTAGTATTGACATTCATTAGATCTGCAATAGCGATCTTCATATATTTCCACAATCACTTGCTCTTCAACAAAGTCTCCATATTTTGCACCCAAATTGCATAATTGTGTCCATTTAGAACAACAGGTTCTATATTGAAATTCATCCTTTTGGTTAAACATATATGATATAGGTTCAAGAAGAGGTATTAGTCAACAAATATTTAGGCCATAGTCGATCAACTGTGGATCTGACGCAACATGATTCATAGACAACGTGCTATGTCAAAACCAATAGCTTCGATACCATGTAGGGGGACCTCTTCACCTTGAACCATAAAACAAGAAAGAACATACCAAAAGGGAACAATGATCCAAGAAGAGAGGTGGTGTCTAAATACACCGTTACAACACTTAAGCACAATGCATTGTGATTAAAACATAACAAAGCATACTTTATCATACACAAATGATATATCACGATATCAGCACAACCCATAGGGTCGTTCTTTTACAATATCCAAATATAACAAACTCCCTTGAAGTGAGGATGATTTGGTCCACAAATAGGGGTCATTGGTTCTAACTGTTTCCACAAAATCCACAATGTCCCATAGTTTATTAAGCTATTGTAGTCGAGCCAACCACGACCTTATCGACCATTGATTTGAGTCTTCTACTCTTCCATTCAATCCTCCGGTTGGCTACTCTTCTAGTTGACTGACTATCTCCACAATATCTAGGAGTATGATCAACCTACATAACTTTAGGTTCCAACAAATATATGAACAATAATATCAAAATCATAATATATGTCAAATATACATCTCAAGTCAAATATAAAAGTAAGTTATATACATGTTATCAATAACTGTTATGAGTTGGCAGGTCCACCACTAGAGCAAGAGGCATCAGTACTTCTGCTAGTAAAGCCAAGGGCATGAGTAACTCTTCTAGATAAAAATGTAGAATGAAGAAAATCAAATATCTGTCTATGAATATCTAGATGACTCAATGCAACCACCATATCTATAAAACTATGTAATGGAGTTGGAGATGGTGGTGGGTTGAAAAGGTGAGAATGATATGGTGGTCGGTCTACTTGATGAGGATGAGAGGGTGGTTGATCAACATGTGGAGGAGGATATGGTGGTCGATGGTATCGATGAGGAGAGGGTGGTCGATTGACCTGTGGAGTAGGAGATGGTGGTGGGTCGACTTGGTGAGTAGGAGAGGGTGGTTGGTCGACCTAGGAGGAGGAGATGGTGGTCAATTGAATTATTGAGTAGGATGAGGAGGTGGTGGTGTTGTTTGATTGGCTCTATGAGGAGGAGGAGGAGGATCACCACCCTCATCAAATGAATCAGAGTAATTATGTGCAGGCCTCCACCTCTCTATTAGGTTGAACACACCGAAAATATGATGCATCAATGATGTCATATCATGTGGAAGGGTCCTCCATATATCGAAGAGGTTCGGGTCTTGTAGGATCTGGTTAACCCGTATAGGGAACGCTCCCTGTTGAGCCAACAATCCGCATAACCGATCCATCAACTCTTGGCGGTATTGACTAGTTGGCCTCTGTTGCAGGCTAGGTCTCTGTAAATAGGGCATCTCATCAACCTCATTCATGTCCTCATCATTGGGGGGGGAACCTCCTCAACATAAGTGACAATATTTGCAAAATAGTACATAACAATAATTAAACAGCTTAAAAAAAATGTTAGAATAAAATACATATGCATTAAATAAGACAATAAAATGCATCTAGATTAATCAAAACATAACACTAATATTACCTATGGCATCTAGTGGCTCATCCAGTGTAAATATGATGTTGGGACATCCTTGCCAAACTAGCCCTGCGTATGGGTATGCCACAAGATCCATGTTGTGATCGTCCTCATTAGAAAACAAAGCTAGTGTCTATGGAGTGATCCTACTTGGGAACTTTTCTTGGCCCCTATTGGGAAACATTTTCCCCCACATGTGCATATGCACCTCGATCAACGACCTAGGAGGGCGGCAGTCAAATGACAGTTGAGTGATCGAAAACCTCTCAAAAAATAAGCAAAACTACTTTGAAGCAAATGGGAAGCCTATCCTCCCATCGAACATAACGTTTTAATGATCTAGAGTAACACAAAATGTTGCAAGAAAATGGTAGACCACTTAATGCGTATAGGAATCAACACTAAAGAATCAACATAATATAATAGGGGGAAACTGATGCTTTTCCTAGTAGATGTGTAGTGGGCCACTGTCATGACTAAAAATGAGAGGCACCTAACTTGCTCTACACCAAATGAAGCTATCTGTTACTAGCCACCAACTACTTGAAGTCATCAGGGGTAGTACCATCCTCATTGAAATATTTATGAATGTATTCCAGCTGATTTTGTGCTACAATGCTAGGCATGACATCAGGGAAATGGGTAAAATACTCCCCTCTACCGGATAACTCAATAATGAAGTAGATGTCCTCTTTTGTGGGATGGAATCATAGATAAGGACTGAACTTAAATTCTTGTTGACATTGATCCCCATGACGAATCAATAACCTGAGTAATCATGAGTGCCCCCTCAGGGATGTCGCCTCCTCATAAAACTTGAGGATACCAACAATCCGCAAGAAGGCTCGATTTTGTGTTGTAATAGGGTGAGGGAGAGAATCCCTCTCCCTCTCACAAGCCACCCACTCTCTTACAACATTGTACAAGTAAATATATTGTTGTTGCTTGTCTCGTCGCTCCTATATCTGATTCACATATAACTTGTTAGAAACACATACACACACATATAACATAACAAATTGATTAATGTACACTTCTATTTATCAAAACCATATTTTTTTTTTCTCAAATCAAATTACAAACATACCCAGTGCACCCTAAAAACAATAATGCATCGTCCACGACGGTGATGTTGAAACATAATCACACTACAAATAGTTCTTTTGAAACATAATCACACCACTAGCGGTGCTTTAAAATAACTACAATGCACCACAGTCATTGTAGGTATATTTAAAATTTCATGACGGTGCATTTGATTATCATAATGAAGCACATTGTAAATGGTGCATTTAAATAACTATAACACATCAATATCTTTACAATTTTTTTTTTTTTTGGATTTATATAATTGAGGCTCATTGTATATATCTATACGCATTGGGGCAGTGCGTAAATATATCTAGAGCACCGATGTCTTTGAAAAATAAATTTACTGTTTTTTAACATTATATGGTGCGCTTTATATATATTGACGCACCATTGACGGTGTGTCCGTATATATACAAAGTACTTATACCTTTGAAATAATATAATCATTTTTTTGGATTTCTATATTTTCAGTGCGTTGTATATATCTATATGCACCACGGATCGTGTGCCATTTTATCTAGAGAACTGCAGTCTTCAAAAATTAAATTTAGAGTTTTTGTTCTTTCTATGTTGTGTGTTGTGGGAAAAATAGCCCTAGTGGTGAGTAGTATTTCCACTTGTTGGAAATGCTCAAGGTTGTAGCACATACCCAATATTGTAGATTGAGTGTTAGTATTCCATACACCAAATGGAAAAACAAACTCTAAGCAAGAAATAAAAACAAAATAAAACAAAATAAAATGGACAAGTACTAAGAAAAAAAATTAACAAGACTATGCCAAACCAAATGTTGATTTCCCAATAGTCCAACTAAATACAATGGTGTCACCTGGGAGGTGAGGGCTTAGGGAAGCCAACAATATCCCTTGGGGAGGTCCTTTTTGTTCACACAATTGCAATATACTAACATAGAACAATGGATAAACTCTTGCTTCTTAGAGGAAGAGAGTAAGGGAGCTTTGCATGCCAACTCGAGGTAAGTAATGGATTGAAAGGTAAACTCTCAATGCAATTCCTGTACCATAACTTTTCTCTTAATTTTCTCTTATAGAATGCATGCCCATGGATTTCTTTTATATTACAAATGGAGGCCAATAAACATCTAAATCCCAATGTGACACCCTTGCTATTGAACTAGTTCTTCAAGTACTTGAAGGGGGATATTAAATGCTCCCAATCATGTGAAGAGTCCAGTTCGAATTTTGGAGCCAAGGGAGCCATTATGAGCATTGAATGCACCGCAAAAATGAGTGGTACAACCATTTTATAGTCGTGCTGGGTTGCGCGGGTCATTGAACAAGGAGTCATGCTATAACATGGGCATTCAATGTAAATAGTCGCACTAATGTCCAAAATGACAGATTATGTCATCTTGGGGCTCAATTTCTCTTATGGATATGATGAGGATGTATTCGATGAGTTGCATGATGTATATTGATGATGTATTCCTACAATATTAGCTGAAATGTCGCATGTGCGCATAATTTAAGTGTTAATAAATGCCCCCTGTTGTATGAGGTTTGGAAGGCAACGTATGGCAGAAATGCATCATCATTTCTTTCTCTCCATGTTTTGGTAAGTTATCAAGCATTTGTGGGTAAAAATACCTACCCATGGGGAAGGTTTTTGGTGATAACCGTTGAAGATATAAAGAACAAATGACATTTTAAACAAACGAGACATGCATCCCTATTCTCACGAAAATATGTCAAAATAGATTACAATAATATGGGACCGAGGGGTTGGCTCTTGATATTGTTTCTACAATGACAAAGGTGTTTTCGATATCTATATCAGTAAATGAGTCATGGAAAGGAGCGATGTCCCTAATGTCAAATAAGCATAACTCTGATGATTATGAACATCCCGCTGGGGCGGGGAACCAACATAATGATGAAGTTGCTAGATGGGGGACTTTTGTATATCAGATGTGCTACTGCTACCATCAAAACATATTACTCCTCCTAATGCAATAGACTTATTGGCATCGAGCATAGGGGAGCTACTAAGGTTGAGGTTATCCCTTATATTGGTGAGAAGGGACCCCAAGATACAATTGTAATTACTGTGGCTCTCAGAATGAGGTGATCCAATGTCGATGTCAGCTGAAGCAATTGATAAGATGAGCCTTATCTTAATAACAAGGATCATTTTGCAATAAATTGGGATACTGATAGACCTGACACAAGATTGGTTGATAAGCATGAATCTCATGACTTCTCTTAATCATTCTAAACTAGGTGAGTTGTCATCGACAACATTCTTCAAATGGTGATATAGGGTCTAACAGAAGGAAACAGTCTGTAGACAAAGGTTTTTATCATAGGGGCATTATTGATGGGTAATATATTTGAAAGATGAAACTAACAATGCTGGGGTTATCTGGACTCAAGTACAATGATCAAGGGTGACCAGGGGGTGTTTCCAAAAGAATAATGTAATGGGGTTCCCATAGTTTTGAGTGAATCAAGAAACCATTATTAAAAACATAATATAGATGCGGTTTCCATGGTTTTGATTGGGTTGGGGAACTGTAGAATGATATGGGTAGGATTCCCATGGTTTTAATGGATTCGGGGAATCATTTTGATGATGATGTAATGGTTTTGTGCAACCAAGAATATGGGTTCCCTATCAATAAATTCCATGCAGAACATTCCTGCGAGAATGACTGAATGGGATTAGTGTCTTCATAGGGTGGGGCCCCATTGTGGCCTTCTCGGGGGTTGATGATGCAAAGAAAAATGCATATGGTATATTGATCATGGAAGGATGAGAGGTTATCTATGAATCATAATTGTAACATGTGTCGAGGAATATGAGGGAATAAGTGGGAAGAATCCAAGATGATGATATGTGGATTCAATTTGATAGACTTGGTGAGTTATCATATTTATCAAACTTGGGAGGGTTCAACATCATGGGTGCTAAAGTATGAATGGGTTGTAATGGTTCACACACCCATGGGGGAACATGCTCTTCTTGGTAATGACATTGATGATGTGCCATTACTGAGAATTAGGATCCTTTGGTTATCATTGGGATTAATGGATAGATGCAATGTAAACAGAGGGAATACTTTTCCTATATGCAAGGTCGAGATGTTATACTTGTGATTGGGGTATGTACACCATTGTTATGTGATGTAGAAACTATTTCTTGATGACAATCCTGCATACATGATGCCACTACCCAAGCATGGTAATGATCATGAAAAGAGTATTGACAATGCATAAAACATTAACAAGAAACACAACATACCTGGAGAATAGTAGAGGGTGAACAGGGGTGTCACCCAGTGTGTGGTGTTTTTTATAGAGACCATTGGTGTTGGTAATTGATGAAACTTATATAGGTGATAGAAAATTTGCACGTTCATGTGGTGTCCCAAGTATTTCGAATTATAGGGAGGGCTTCGTTGAATGCAACACATTAGTAGGTTTGTTTAAATGATCTCCTCCAGGGTCACCCAACACATGACAGAGGTCTCATGAGATCTAAGGAGTGTGTATTGGGTCATGGTTGTCTACAATGACAGAGGTTTGCATCGGTGGTGAACCATGATATTCCTTCAAGGATGTAGACGATGTGTTGTCACTGGTAGACAAGATTGATAACAATGAAATATTGATGATATCAATGTGATTGGTGGTATGCGGGAAATATCTCCTCTTGAGGAAACAATGGTTGGTTTTCTATGGGGGGATGAGGATTGTCTTGTAGCTACATTTGTTCCAAGCAGATGACTTGTTCCACGTGCAGGATGGGGCACTAAAATGAGTAATGGGTTAACAACCTACATGATCAACATGGTTAAGTGGCACTCACATGGTTGGGTGTATGGGCCAGGATTAGTGGTCTAGTGGCACAGTTAGGTGGGATCATGCCTATAGTAGATGGGATCATATGGGTGTGATGTACGCATGACACAATCCCATGGTGTTCTTCCTTTATTGGCTTTGATGTAATTACAACGTTGATAAAAAGCAGTTTCCTGAGGAATGGGTGTTGGTCGTTATACTACTGGTGTGTGAGGCGAATGGTTGCCAACACATCCTAAAATCGAAGGATTTCAGGACAATGATGTGTATAGTGACCAAATTGTGAACAAATAATGCTTGCATGATTGGTGTGCAACGTCTTGGGTTTGGATTTAGTATTGGGCATAACCGAGGTGGCTAGTGTGCCCCTACTGAAGTGCTAGCAACTTGCATTGCACTAACACGTGTGTTGAGAAAATTCCTGACCTCAGGCAATATGGGGCACATGGTTGTCGCATGTCCTAACTATTTAGACAAAGCACATGGTTGGTTGACTTTGGGGCAGGGGTAGTATTTGGTACAACGGGGGCTTGCAACTTTGGTTGTTTGATGTCCTCAATGTTTGGTTTATTTATGACCGGAGGTGGATTTGTCATAGGTGGAACTGGTCTTGTGGGCGGTCTTGATGTTATGCTTGTGGGTGATACCAGAATTAAATCATCGGTAGGCTATTGGATTTGGTGCCATTTCTAGAAATGGTTGTGCGAGGTACCAACTAATCCCAAAGTAATCCTAGGTAATGTGAGTTGGTCCATCATCGAAGTTCCTTACAATCCTGTGGGGGGGAATAAGAAAGGGACCTGAAATATAGGTGGCACTATTATGATTTGCTCCATGCCACAACTAGTTTGAGGGCCTGATGCTAGTAAGAAAGGGGCTTGTGAATTATATTTAGAGGTGAATATAGTGCACATAATATCATCCGTGGATGTGGGGATAACTGGTGGAGGGACACAATATGCCCCCAACAATGTGGAATCATTGTAAATTCCTAGATCTATATCAACATATGAGGCGAAGGTGGTTGATCCTATGGTAGGTAGGATGTTGTTAGCATTTGAGTTGGTATGAGGGTTATATTAATTTAGCTCGTCAAAGGTGATGATTTTTGCATTATGGGGAAACATCATGATGCGAAAAACTAATGAAGATGCCACCTTCATGGCATACATGTAACTATGTCGCAAAAGAATGTTATAGTCGATTTGAGCATTGACCACTTCTATATCCGAGAGTACCATTTTTCCCCTAGATCAATAGGGAGGTTTTGGTACAAACCCAATCATTTTTATGGTCTCCCATCATAAGCAGAAAGAGCGAAGATGAGGGGAATAAGTTTGGTGAGCCCAAACGCTTGTAGACATGAGTAGACATCACACACGTAGATGCTCCTTCATCAACTATGCATCGATGAATGATTCAAATTCTTGATTGTGACAGGGATTTGGAAAGTGACTGACGAGAGTTGTCATGACTTTCCTTTATCAAGGTCGAAGGTCATTAAGTGTGAATTGGAAGGGTGAATTGCAACTAATGCGCTAAACAATGCTTTCTTTTGAGAAGGACATTATTGGAGGAACTCTACTATTGACATGGTGGCAGGGGATTGAGCCAAATCATCCACAATGTTGTAATTGTGTGCAACTTTTATAGGTTATGGGTGGTTCGTCGAAGCAGTGTCTTAGGGATTGTAGGGATCTGATCATTGCTTGGGTGAGGTATCTACAAAGGCTCGCTATAGGTAGCAGGTACATCCTCCCATTGTGGGGTGTCAGTCATTCCACAACCTTTGGCCCGAGTTTGAAGGTTGAATTCGGCCATGTTCATGTAGATTTATGGAAGGTTCCATAACTTGGTGGGAGAGGATCTTGTTGTTGGATAACTACCCCTTAGTTAGCAAAGGGCTTTTGTAACACAACTTGTTGAGGTTGTGTGGAATTTAGTGGTTTTTCTTTTTTTCTTTTAACAAGAATGAGAAATATATTTATATATATAAACAAAGAGTACAGAGAACAAATAGGCCTCCATAAAAGAGCATGCCAAAATCCTAGGAGAAGGACATCTAGGAGGAAAAGTCTCCATAAACATAGGCAAACTTTCATAGTTTCTTAACTGTCCTACATTTATGCCTTTTACTGTATATATTCTAATAAACCGATTACATAGATATTTGTAGAAAAACATAAAAAACTACTTCAAAAAAGGGAAATATGGGAGTGGCACTTCATTCATGTGACGGGTTCCTTTCATTCCTGTGATGGGGTCCTTCAAGAAAGAATTCTTTTATGTATCCTGCTTGCTCCTTGATCTTTACCTGATTGAATATTGTGCATCTTCTGGATGACGATATTTGAGTCTCAAAATATGATGCAGGTAGGATCAACAAAACCAATCCAACCCACTTTCCCTAGGATTAGTTTGATTCCAAACTTATCAGAATCACCAAACTTAGTAGATCTGGATAAGTCTTTCTCTAAATAATCATTTGAAGGGCAGATTTCAAACTGGCGGTGAGTTGGATTTCATAAACCTTTCGGGTCTCACCTTCCACAATTACCTTCCGCAATCGCTTTGCTTCGTCGGATCAGACGTAGGTCAAATCAACAGTGGATTGAATTGAATTAGATTGCATTTGATGGATATTTCACATCCATTTGTTTTTTTAACCCCATCTCAAGTACACGAGTGAGATTCCCTCCGATGCTTTGATCACTTCGCGGCTTCTCTCGTCCGTTGATATGCGATCAAATGCTGAACGCTCACTTTGGATTTCGGATCTCTATCTCCCGCGCAAGTTCACCTCGTGAAATCCTTTCTCCACCGTTGATATGTCTTCTCTTAATCTGGATCGTTCAAACTATGCAGAATAAACCAATACAATTTCTGCGAATCTGCATCGATTGGTCAGAGAATCGATCAATCAACTCAATCGACCTTCATTGGACTTGATCTCCTTCGTTGTATATGATCGTCATCTCCATAGCTTCACCTCTGCAAATTCGTATATACACAACATCGATCCTTCCAGTGATCGATGACTCAAGCGTTCATAAGGCGACAATAACAACTATCCCTTTAAGATCAAAAGACCTTCTACATTCATACACAGAGACTTATCAATCTTCATGCGAGTGTTCTACCATCAATCCATTCATGATCTCACACACACAGATCAATCAAACATCCTCTGCAACATCCAATTATCTAAAACCCCAATTTCAGGTTGTTCATACACACAGATTTGTCAGGCATGGACAGAGTTCATCAATCATTCAATTCATAGAATCATACACGCAGAGAGAACTATTCTTCTATCACAATTCAGACATAATCCATCCATTGATACATAGACATACATAATTATCTTTCCTTCATTCAATCATAAGAGACTTGTACATTCACAACTGCCTCAGAACCTGTGTTCTGATCCTCTTAGGCCCGATACAAACATGATCATCTCTCTTGGCTTGATTTACCTTGTTTGGCCACACTCTACTGATGCCTCGTAGGCTTACACAATATATATAGAGAACTCTAAAACCAATTCTAGTTCAAATTCAATAAACTCTCAACGCACCCCTATCAGTCTGCTAACTAATTCTAAATATAATACTTCTAGCTTATTCATTCTCATGACTCATCAAAACAACCATCGAATGATCCCACTATTCGAGTACTTGGTTTTATGACTCACACTTTGACTCAATGACCCATCATTCACCTAATGACTCATCATCTATCTAGAACTCTAAGGAATTCAAAATATTTACAATGAATTTATCAAAAACACCTCTGCTTAGGCAAATGTCAAGACCCTAAGGTATTACCAAACATTTGGCTTGGATGGAGAGAGGGATTATTTTTCATTAGACTCCCCAGGAAGAAAGAAATATGACCTCCTGGTCATAATATTCAATATTCAATATGCCTGGGTCCGAAACTTTATGTTGAAGCTTCTTAGTTACTTCGTGGCTATCTTGTTGTCTTGTTGTTGACTGCAACTCTCCTGGCTTCCACAATTTTTGCTGCAATGCTCCACTAGCCTTGCTTTTGCAATCTTCCTTTGTCACTTGTCTCCTACTGCTTTGCATTCTTGCTCTGTTAATGCAGATCTTCTTTTTCTCCTCATGTCTTCTCTGAGACACCTTCATCATCAACATCCTTATCATCTCAATTTCATTGTCTAGTCTATTCATTGGCTGGTACACCTGCTTGCTGTGAACTTGTTGTTGTTCTTTTCTCAATTGCATCGAAATTTCAAAATTCTTATCTTGTTCCTCCTCAGCATACATCATCTCATAGATGTTCAAGGCATTTAAATGTCTTCTCTCTTGCTGCCCTATAACATAAATATTGTTGTCTCCCTGATGAAATGTATTGATACTACTATACTACTATCTACTGGTTGTTGTATCTCCTTTCCAACTATGCCACAGTTATATGGCACCCCAATCTGATTTTCTAAATCTCCTTGAGACATCACTTCTTCATCTTTCTTCTGATCCTACTTCATAACAACTCCCAATGGTTTTATTTCTCCAAATAGCAACTCATCTATGAGTTCTTTCGGTTGTAACAAGTCAATATTTCCCCCATTAAAAAGGTACTCTTCATCATACTTAACTTCAAGACTTTCATCAATGACATTTCTTGCAATCACACACAAATGATCATATTTAAAAATATAAAAACCTTTGGTCCTCTCTGTTGCTTGTAGCACTGGCTCCTCATATTGTTTTGAACTTTTCAAAAAGTTCTTGAGACCTCATCCATGTCTCTCTTTAGCATCAGAATGTTTCTCTTCAATTTCCCTTTGGTTATCTTCATGAGCCAAATCTTCTTTACTTTGTGCAGCAACAATCTTCTCTAACTATCTCTCAACAATCTCTGTATTCAATGGTGTAGGATTTTCCCCTTGGTTGTCTTTATGAGACAACATAGCCTCTCTTTTCATCAGAATGCAATTCTGATCTTGTCCTCCTAAAATGTCTTTGAACATTTCTTTTTCTTCCTTCACCTCTTCAAGTGACTGTCCATCTTCATTGTCCTTGAATACATATTCAGTCAAGACCTCTTCTATTTGAGTCATCTCTTCTAGCAGCTTCATTTCTTCACCAACATCCATCTCTCCTATAGTCTGAGCTACAGGCTGGATTACCATTTCATCTTCCTTTACAACAGGATTATGTTCTACTGCTATGATTTTGAAAAGTATTTCTCCTCCTCCTTCATTTTCCCTAACAGTCCAAGATGATTGCCCAGTTTCTTCCTTTATAAACACATCACCTAAGAGTTCTTCAATACGTACAGTCATACACAAACCATTAAATTTAAAAACATAGCGCTCCTCATCTAAAGTCTCAACCATACTATCTTCATGTGGTCCTGAACTTATTAGAGAGTTCAGAAAATTGTCAATAATCCTTGCTTCATCATCCTCATTCACATCTTCTCCAAGCAAAGAACCATGTTTTGGTTCACATTCCAAAACTTCCATCTCAGATTCAGTTGTCCTTAGTTCTTCCTTTAATATGGCATACATATTTTTCTTTAGCTTCACCTGTAGTGAATGCCATATCACTTTCTTCTTCTTCATTATCCAACCATACCTCTGGTCTTCTTGTAGCCTTGTTTTTAGTAGACTAATATGTATGCTTATTTCAACCAATTCCCTGTCATACTCCTCCTGACTCATCCTTTCGATACCTTTTTCCTTGGCATCTTTTCTTCTGCTGTGGATTTCTTTTGAACGTTTGTAATGACCTTCAATAGTCATTGTCTCCATCTCCTCTTCCTCTGTGATCTTCATCTTGTTCACTTGTGGACTGCTCCCAACCCTTCTCTCAACAAGTCTTCATACCTGCTTCTATACCTCAACAAGCTATCTCTCCTTGAGATTCTCCTTTTGGTATCCTAGGTTCCTTCTCCTATATAACCTCTTGAGAAACTTCCTTTTCTACTCTTGGGATTCTACAGATCCCTTCTTTTGATAGCATTCAACTTGTCCCCTTCTTGTCCAACCTCTGTTGGATCCTTAGGTTCTGCCACTGCTTCTTCCTTTCTCTAAGAGTTCACAAACTCTTCCTCATCAAGAACACACATGTTCTCTGTCATAGCTTTCAAGTTGTTTGCTACTATCAACCTTTTCATTGGATTCAATATGCAAATAATCTCAAACCAGAGTTAATGTTACCACATCAATCAATACCTTATAAGATATGTACCAAGATCTTATCATTATCCCTTTTGATCCATCTCCTTTGGATCAATATCTGCCCTGAATTTTTCTTTTGAGAGCACACCAACTCCCACTATTCTCTGTAATAACTCCAACTTACACCTGAAACTGTCATTTTCTTTTAACACAAATCCTTGATTTGATTCAACTCTGAATACTTCCACTTGACCAACCTTCTCAATCTCAATCTTCACTTTTCCACTTCAAGCTTGCAATACATAATTAATCTTTGTCCAAGAAGTAGGAAAATATTTTCTCTGCTCCACACATTTTTCAGCCTTCGATTTCAGCATAAATTGAAAATCAAAATTTGATTTACCTCTGTTTCCTCCATGGCAGCTTCAATTCCCTTTCTGCTCAGATTCTTCTTCAACCTGGGTGCAATTGCTACTCTGATATCCTTTCAGTGCACACATAATATTTTTTTAGATCTAAAACCACTTGATTTAGGTGGGATCAGCAAAACCAATCCAACCCGCTTTCCCCAGGATTAGTATGATTCCAAACTTAACAGATTCAGCTAAGTCTTTCTCTAAACAATCATTTGAAGGGAAGATTTCAAACTGGCAGTGAGTTGGATTTCATAAACCTTTCGAGTCTCACCTTCTGCAATCGCTTTGGACCGTCAGATCGGATGCAGGTCATATCGACGGTGGATTGAATTGACTTAGGTTACATTTGATGGAGATTTCGCATCCGTTTATTTTGTTAACCCCCTCTCAAGTACACGAGCGAGATGCCCTCCGAGTCGTTGATCACTTCGCGACTTCTCTCGTCCGTTGATCTACGATCAATGCAGAATGCTCACTTTGGATTTCATAGCTCTATCTCCCGTGCAAGTTCACCTCGTGAAATCCTTTCTCCTTCGTTGATATGTCTTCTCTCAATCTGGATCGTTCAAACTTTGCAGAATAAACCAATACAATTTATGCGACTCTGCATTGATTGATCAGAGAATCGATCAATCAACTCAATCGACCTTCACCGGACTTGATCTCCTTCGTTGGATCTGATCCTCATCTCCATAGATTCACCTCTGCAAATTCGTATATATAGAGCATCAATCCTTCCAGTGATCGATAACTCAAGGGTTCATAAGGAGACTATACAACTATCCCTTTAAGATAAAAAGACCTTCTACATTCATACACAGATACTTATCAATATTCCTACGAGTGTTCTACTGTCAATCCATTCATGAAATCATACACAAAGATCAGTCAAACATCCTCTGCAACATCCAATTATCTAAAACCCCAACTTCAAGCTATTCATACACATAGATTTTTCAGGCACGGACAGAGTTAATCAATCATTCAATTCATAGAATCATACACATAGAGAGAACTATTCTTCTATCACAATTCAGACATAATCCATCCATTGATACAAAGACATACATAATTATCTTTCCTTCATTCAATCATAAGAGACCTGTACATTCACAACTGCCTCAGAACCTGTGTTATGATCCTCTTAGGCCTGATACAAACATGATCATCTCTCTTGGCTTGATTTACCTTGTTTGGCCACACTCTACTAATGCCTCGCAGGCTTACACAATATATATAGAGAAATCTGAAACCAATTTTAGTTTAGATCTAATAAAATCTCAACGCACCCCTATCATTCTGCTAACTAATTCTAAATATAATACTTCTAGCTTATTCATTCTCATGACTCATCAAAACAATGTTAGGAACCCATGTCAACCCTTCTATTTACTTTGTTAGTATATTGCTGTTGGACGCATATGCTTTGTAAGTTGTCCCGTAGTATTTGTTGATCTATAGTTTGTCTTATTGTTGTTGGACGCATATTCTTTGTAAGTCGTTCCGTAGTAATTGTTGATCCATAGTTTGTATTGTCCCATGGTTTGTATTGACACATGGTATTGACCCATGGTATTGGCGCCTAGACTTAGTATATAAGTTTGTGTTGAGACCAATGAAGGTACCTTCACGGTGCAATCCTTCTATGCCAAAGTTCACTTGGCTCTACTGAATCATGGACCATGGCTTGTTCTGGTTGGCCCTTCAATTTGTATAATCCTCCCTCTTGCTCTCCAATCGCCACAGCATCATATATAGTCTTACCCTTTGGCCACATTAGGACTTGGCCATCTACAAATGCAACCCTCATGCCTTTTGCATCCAATGCAGATATGGAGAGTAGATTCTTCTTGAGACCTGGAACATATAGTACATCTTTAATCTTCATAGACTTTCCAGAGTCTAGTTTATAGGAGGCTTCACCACTCCCTTTTATTGGATACTGGTAGTCATCCCCAAGTTTCACCTTGTGGGGTGATTCATCTTCAGATAGGTTCATAAAGGATTCCTTGAATCCTGTCATGTGTTTAGAAGCCCCACTATCTATAAGCCAATCATTACTTCCATGAGTAATGGTTCCAGTGAGAGCATAAATCAAAACATATTCTTCATCACTTGAAGAATCTTCACTATCTTCTCTAGCCCTCTTCCTGGGAGGTTCATCATCCTATGTAGCATGATCATGATGTCCTCTTTTGATGTTCTTCTTCTTGTGAGAACCATCTTTCTTATTTATGGGACAGTCTCTGGAATAGTGTCCCTTTTCATCACATGTATAGCAATAGACATAGGACATGTTTCTTCGAGGTCTGGGACTGCGATACTTTCCAGGTCAACAAGGGTGAAACGACACTCCTTTCTGGACTGCTCGAACCCTTGCCCATCCCTACATAGATTTGGACAACTATTTTTATGGATTTCCTAGAAGCGCTCCAGTGGTACAATACCGCATCTAAAAGGACACCATATGAAGTAGTCTATGGACAGGCACCACCAATTCTTCTTCCATACACCCTCAGCATCTCACCAGTTCAGGAAATTGACTTGGTTCTTCGAAACCGCGATCAGATTCTTCTCATTCTGCAGGACAATCTTCACATGGCAAGAATTCGACTGAAACAACAAGCCGATCAACACCGTTCTGAGCGCAATTTTCACGCAGTTGATATGGTTCTTATTCATCTACATCCTTCCAAGCAACCCTCCTTGAAACTCTCAAGGCGTCAGTGGCCCGGAATGCAACCTGAGGACGCTACAGGGGAACCACTCCTTCAGCTTCTGCATCAAATTCCACATCTAAAGCTTTGAGGACAAAGCTTTTTCTAAGGGAGAGGGGATGTTAGGAACCCATGTCAACCCTTCTATTTACTTTGTTAGTATATTGTTGTTGGACGCATATGCTTTGTAAGTCGTCCCGTAGTATTTGTAGATCTATAGTTTGTCTTATTGTTGTTGGACGCATATGCTTTGTAAGTCATCCCGTAGTAATTGTTGATCCATAATTTATATTGTCCCATGGTTTGTATTGACATGTTAAACTTTGAGCATTAATTCAATATACTATAGGATCTTTACTGAGAGAATAACATGTACAATATATCAATGCAGAACAATCATATCAAGCATGTCAAGCATCACAAGAATCAAAAGCATGAGAGACAAGAGACACAGAGTTTCCGTGGGGAAAACCCTAAGGTGAAAAACCCCACAACTTCCTCAGAGATAGAGGGAGCAATGGCTCAACCAAAGTACAACCAAAATACACTGAGATAGTCTCCTAGTAGCAGATGATCCTCCTCCTCACTAGTGCGCCACTTTCTGAGTGAGAGAAGTATGAGTTTTCGAGTGATCAAATAGAGATCTCGCGATCTCTATTTATACTTAACCTGTTTGCCCAGTGACACTATGGGGCTGACTTGTCTAGCTAGGTACATCCACAATATAATTTATATTTCAGGGCTGACCCCACACATGGTGGTCTAATAACCCATCGGCAAGTATACACACTTGCGACACTTGTCAATACACATGACGACACTTCCTTATAGAGGAATAACACATCTCTTATAAGGGTACAATAAATATATATGAAATACATAGATGAAATACATTCCGACGTTACATATACATCAACATGACACATGGTATTGACCCATGGTATTGGCACCTAGACTTAGTATATAAGTTTGTGTTGAGACCAATGAAAGTACCATGAAGTTATTTGTATTGAGCTTGCTCAAAGGAGGTTGCCCCCTCGAAGTGGCCTGCGATCAATAAAAGTGATTCTGAGTTTTGTTATTTTCTACTATCTCACATATTCTCATTAATTAATTGTTGCAGGTTCTTCACAAACAACCATCGAATGCTCCCAGTATTCGAGTAGTTGGTTTCATGATTCACACTTTGAATCAATGACCCATCATTCACCTTGGTGGGCTCCATAAATGTCTACATTTTTTATAGGTATTTGTTCAAGAAGTTCACTTTAAATATCGACGAGGGAACGTACAAACTTCAGAGGTACTAAGCACTATATGTGCACTAAATTGAGAGGATATTTATCGTTGGGTGTTCACTATGTCCTAATTAATGGTAGGGAGTTATTCTAATGAGAATGAAGCAACTAAAGATTTATCAAAATAAAAAAATAATAATAAAAAACAGAGAACTTAATCTATGAAAGCATTCACTTAATCTAAGAAAGCAAGGAACCTAATCTAGAAAGCAGGAAACTGAATCTAGAAAGCATTCACTTAATCTAATAAAGTAGGAAACCTAATATAGAAAGTAGGAAACTGAATCTATGAAAGCAGGAAACGTAATCTAGAAAGCATTCACTTAATCTAAGAAAGCAGGAAACTTAATCTAGAAAGCAGGAAACTGAATCTATGAAAGCAGGAAACTTAATCTAGAAGAAATTCACTTAATCCAAGAAAGTAGGAAACTTAATCTAGAAAGCAGGAAACTTAATCTAAGAAATCCAAAGTACATCTTCTCTAGAGAATATGAATCTGACCTAATGGAACCATAGATATCTTTGAGTTGGAACATGAAATCATCATTCAAGAGCATAGATCTGATCTAGTCTAAGAATACCGTATAAAACCATGGAAATGTAAATCTGGGAATTGTAGTCACGGATGGTAGCTACAGGACTACGGACGCAGTGTAACGGAACTATAGGTGCAGTGTTATAGAACTACGGAAGGGAGACGTTTATGTGCAGAATTGAATCTGATATCAAATAAGTATTAAAACTAATCTACGCATACATATATCCAGGATGAACAACATAATGCATAAAAGTATGGAAAGCAAATATACATAACTCCTGAGCTACGCACTGAGGGGGCCCTCCCCGAGGCGCATCATAGGAGGGGTACGAAACTTATAAACTCATGAGTTGGAAATATCGCCGATCCTTCATTAAGAATTCATAAGATCCATCATAGTTGTAGAAATCGTAAACTGTCTACCAGAACTAATAATGCTGAGAATTGTTTTAAAAAATATATCAGTTAGACCCCTGCTACTCACGTGTCTTCTATTTATTACAAGCTTCTACCCTAGTTTAACATTGAAAATCATGATTCTAAATAAAAGGAACCTTTTCTGGAAAATAGGAGAAAACACGATCATCATGTCTCTTGTGATCTTTAATATGGAGCTTGAGTATCGCCAATCTTCCTTTTTCACCTACGCTTTGTCCACACATAGTCTTAATCACACGATTAGTGACTAAAAGATGCTAAAACACAAAAGAGATAATCACTAAATCACTTTGTTTAAATAACAATCAAATTGCATTCTTCCATATAGAAAGAAATGTTTTTTTCTGAACATTTCTTTGCTTAAGTATGGCATAATGGGGTATCTGGGATACCTATATCATGAACTTATCATCTACCCCGAACTTGAAGATGTTACCCATCCTTGGGTGATCCATATTGAGGTACGATGGATTCTTTGATGTCCCGGGAAACAACTCTAGGAGCCCCTACCTATCGGTGATATCCCAGGCTCTGTTCCTCTTTGGCCCAAGCCCTTATTTTTTCGTCCTCATCAATGTCCTCTTTAATTATCAGGGGAGAAAGAACGGCGGGATCAGCTTCATCCCAATCCATTTGAGTTTGTTCTTCATCAAGGATTCCCTATACATCCTTGCCCTACTTAGTGTGACTTCCAGTCTGAGGGGTGAATGAGGTTCATGCTTCTTCAGGTATCCTGAAACTCTTTTCCATCTATCACCTATGACCTCCCGTACTTCACCGAGTGTGCCCTGTGTGGTCTTGTCAAAATTCTCAATGGATTCTTGTTGTTTTTCGAGGAGGATGGGGATCAGGTCCTCATCCGATGTTATGGCATGATGGTCCTGGACCACCTTCTCTGGGTGCATGGCTTCGGCTCTTATCCAAAGTGTGTTCTCCCATTCCTCTATTTGGTAGAGGTGAGCATCTTGTGACCTCTCTGTCTCGTGGTTTATCCATGAACACAATGCTCTGAGCTAGAAGTCACCCATATAAGGATTTGGTGACCAATTTGGTGAATTGGGCACAACCAGGTTGTGAAGAAAGAACTCACACAACTGATCCTTCTCAAATTCTGTGCTCTCCACAGAAGCATCTACAAATTGCTTTGGGGTGGTTATTTCCATGGTTAAGTGATGTTTCAGTCTTTGTAACTGGAAATGACACCACTTCTCCTTAAGATATACTGTGTAAATCCGAGATGGAGGTATGGTCTCGACAATCTCTTCATATAACTTGGCAGTAGTGACACGAGTGGTTTCTAAATGTAAGATCTGTTGGTCCTTTTGTGCCAACAATTCCTGGGTTTTGCTCAATTTTTCTTGCAACACCTGGTTTTGTTGTTCCACTTGCTTTAATTGGCCAGCGTGTTGCATCTTCAAAATCTGAGTTTTCTCATTCATGAATGGGGGTGTATTTGATGATGCAACCTGGGATTTATGGAGTCGTGCCTCGATCTTCATGGCCACTAGTTCTTCCCTAACTATTTCTAATTCAGACAGAGACTCATCCAGCCGATCATCCTCTTTAGTCTACATTTCCTCATTGGTTTTTGCAAAGTCTTGGAGTGGTGTGTCTCCTCTTGCTGGTGTAAAAGGGTCTCCTTTCTCTGCCCCATCATCCTTAAAGTCTGACTAGTCTTGGGGTATGGAACCTGCTTCATCTTCCTCTTCTTCTTTCTTTTTCTTTTTCTCCTCCTCCCTGGCTTTTTCCCCTTGCCTCAGCCTTTTGCTTTGTTGCGTAAATCCTTGCGTTCTAGAAAATGACCCTATAGGTTTCTGACGGGAGGCATCTTTGGAATGCTTTATCTTCACCAATGTTTCGGCTACGACCTCATTGCCGTCGATGTCTATGTCGATTTTCCTTTTGGCCCCTTATTAAGTGGCTGCATTTTCTCCTTTAAACTCTAAGACATGGGTTGTGCCCGTAATTGGGGTGCCCCTCATACTCTGGACATCCTCAACAGAGATGTGGATGAACTCTTCCCAGGAGAGTTCAGGAACCTGGGCTTTCAATTCCTCACATATGATTAGATTGTTTAATCCATGGTGAGATAATGCATCCCCCTTCCCCTGGGTTACCTTCCTACTCATATCCCAAATGGATGTAATAGGTAGAAAGGTATGCTGATATTGTTGTTGGGTTTTATTTGCCCCTTGTTCCTCAGGAGATCAAGTATCCTGAAATGGAAGGTAGGTATATAGCCAAGTCTCCCTGTGCAGGTAATGTATTTGAGGACGATGACGACCACTTCATCTCACAGATTTGGCATGGTTTCTCTTTTTACGCCGCTCTTGTCTTGTTCATACTGCTCACCATGCCCAAAGAAAGACAATTTTGCACTAATATTGGCTTCCCTATCATCTTTCCCCCAATGTAGCCCTTTTGGCATGCCCGTGTATGCTGCAATTGCTTCCTCACTCAAGCGGATGTGTAACCCTTTGACCCTAGTAACATACTGTTCTTCCTTTAAATGCTTCATATTTCTAGTGAATTCCAAGGCTACTTATACATCATATCCTCTTAACCAAGTGATGAATGGCATCCATCCCGCTATGCGGAGAATCGTCAACACTTCTGGTTTTTCATAGATGGGAGCATGGTCATTTGGTTCGGTCTTCTTAAAACCCTTTTTCATCTTCTGAAATTATCAAATGGATGAAGAATGTAAAATTGAGGGTGGCAGACTGGATGACTTACTTGCTTGTTCTGGGTTGGACCCAGCTTGCTAATCTGGGTTTTGGATTCTTCTTGCTGCCTTTACCCTGCTCGAGGCCTGAAAGCTTCATATATGCTGCCTGGTCTTGCTTACTTATCCCTATCCTACTTATGACTTATTTCTCCGTCTTCTCTTGCTAAGTATGCCTTATCATTTCATCATCCCATGGCATGCTGCTGTTTGATATGAAAGGACGTGGTGGGATACAAGGATCGTCATTTTTTCATGTGGATCGCCAATCATTACTTGGTGTGGTTATTCTGTGCTATCGTTTTTATCTAAAGAGTTGTCCTCAACTCTGAATTATTCCTTCTGTAGGGAGAAATTGATTTGATCGAAAATAAAAACAAAGGATTCAGAGATTACCTTTTGTGTATAGCGTACCTTTGTTGTTGACGTGGAGTTTTTGTTGTAGCTTTTCAGTTCCGTAGTTGATTTTTCCTATGTCTGTAGTTTAAAATGTTAGTTCCGTAGTTGTGCTGTCGGCTTATTTCCAATGCTCTGGTTCATTTGTTATCATTCCCTGGCTCGCTTGATAGTTTTGTTGCTTCAGTTATTTTGCTGGCTTGCTTGATAACCTCTGTTGCTTCAGTTGTTTTGTTGGATCGCTTGATAACCTGTGCTGCTTCAGTTGATTTGTTGGCTTGCTTGATAATATCTACTGTTTCAGTTGATTTGCTGGCTCGCTTGATAATCTCTGCCGCTTCAGTTGATTTGCGTTTATTTTCATAATTTGTTTCATGATCTTTTTTTTCTTTCTCTTGCTTCATGATAGATATTCATCATCATTTTGACGATCTTTTTTGTTGTTGGATATATATATATATATATATATATTTTATTTTATTTTTTATTATTTTATTTTATTTTATATTTTATATTTATATTTTTATATTTATATTTTTTATATTTTTATTTTTTATATTTTTATTTTATTTTTATTTTATTTTTTTATTTTATTTTTTTATTTTATTTTATTATTTTATTTTATTTTTATTTTTATTTTATTTTATTTTTATTTTTTCCCAGTTTGATTGGAGTACGTTTACGTCTATTAGCATCATATTTTCTGATAAAGAATTTGAGTGAATTCCTTCTTGGACTGCGGTTCCTATATAATTTGAGCCCGTGCCCATTTACCATCATTGGAAATTCTGTCTGGTCTATGGTTTTGATTCTAACTGCTCCATTGTCATAGATTGTATCAATGATGTATGGTCCCAGCCATCGTGTTGTAAGTTTCCCTTGGAATTTCAGAAATCTCGAATCATATAACAATTCCCAATCCCCTTCTGTGAATTTCTTTTCTTTTATATTCTTGCAATACCATTGCTTCCTTTGTTGCTGAATGATTTCAGTGTGAGCTAAAGCTTGTTGGCGGTGCTCATCCAACTGGTTTAATTGGAGCATACACTCTTCCTGGATTTCTGAAAGTTGCATGTTTAAATTGGCTGCTTTTCTTAATGTCTTGATCTCAAATTCGATAGGGAGCATTACTCTTTTTCCATATACTAGCTCATATGGGGTAAAACCCGTTGTTGTTTTCCAAGTTGTGTTATAAGCCTGGATTGCTTCATTTAACCTGTCTACCCAATCCCTTTTATGTAATTGAAATTTCTTTGTTAGAATTTTTTCCAGTTCTCTATTTTTAACTTCAGCTTTCCCATTGGCTTGTGGGTGGTAGGAGGAGGATCGTCGATGTTTTATTTTGTTCCTTCTGAATAGTTCATCAATGAGGTTTGATGTAAGTTGTTTACCTTGGTCAAAAACTAATTCTCTAGGAACTCCAAATCGATAGAATATTTGTTCTGTGAATAATTTTTCTACATTTGTTTCATTAGTTGTTGTGAGGGATGCAACTTCATCCCACTTAGTAAGATAGTCTGTACAAACTAAAATGTAGTTCTTCTGATTTGTAGGTGGATTAAATGGACCGACAAATTCAAATCCCCACTTTTCAAATGATTCCAATGAAACTTGTGGGTGTAGTGGCATCTCTTCTTTTTGTGTTGGTTTTCCCATTCTTGGACAATCATCACAATGTGAAACATATTCATGGGAGTCCTTGTGTAATGTCGGCCAGTAGTATCCAATCTGCAGTATTTTATAAGGTGTTCTTTTGTCTGCATAATGGACTCCACAAGGTTCATTGTGAGAATCGTGGAGTATGTCATGGACCTCATCTTCACGGATGCATCTTCTTAATAGTTGGTCTGGTCCTTTTTAAAAAGCATTCCTTGTATCCAAGTATAGGTTGCGCTTTGTCTTATGATCTTACACTTATCTTTGTAGATATAATGTTGTGGAAACCTCCCAACTACAAGGTAGTTAGCTATGTCAGCAAACCATGGGGTTTGTGTTGAGATTGCAAATAGGTGTTCATCAAGGAAATCATCTTTTACTAATTCACCGTCCTGTACATGGGTCAATCTTGACAGAAAGTCTGCTACCACATTGTGTTTGCCTGGCTTGTCGAGGATTGTCAAGTTGAATTCTTGTAAAAGAAGCAACCATCTTATAATTCTAGCACTTGTGTTGGGTTTATTCATGAGGTACCTGATTGCAGAATGATCTGCGTGAACAAAGACTGGGTACCCTGTGATGTAGTGCCTAAACTTGATTATGGCATGTACAACAGCCAAAAATTCCTTCTCTGTTACTGTATAGTTCAGTTCTGCCCCCCCCAAGTTTTTGTTGATGTAGTAGATTGCATATGGTTTTTTTTCTTCCTCCTGCCCAAGGACTGCTCCAACAGCTTTGTCTGATGCATCATAGTGGATGTGAAATGGTAGCTTCCAGTTTGGTCCCTGGACGACTGGGGTAGTTGTTGTTTTTTCCTTAAGGTGATCAAATGTTGTCATGTAGTGTTATGTCTAGATAAATTCCGTGTCTTTTGTTAAGAGGGAAAACATTAGTGCAACGATTTTACTGAAACCCTCTATAAATCTTCTGTAGTAGCCTGTTTGCCCCAGGAAACTGTGGACATCCCTCTATTTTCCAGGTGGGGGTAGTGTTTTAATAACAGTGACTTTCGATTGATCTACCTCAATTCCTCTTTGGGATATGTGGTGACCCAGGACTATCCCTTCTTGCATTAGCATTCGACATTTATCATTGCTGAGGCATAGACTCATTTCAATGCATTTGTTTAGGACCAATTCTAAATGCTATAATGCTTGATTAAAACTTTTCCCATATGGTTTGAAGTCGTCCATGTAGACTTCCATCTGGTCATTGATAAAATCGGACAATATACTCAAGATATCCCTTTGAAAGGTTGCTGGAGCATTACAAAGTCCAAAGGGTAGTACTCTATATGCATATGTGCCCCATGGGTAGGTAAATGTTGTTTTATCTTGGTCAGCTGGGTGGATTTGGATTTGGTTATAACCACTGAATCCATCCAAAAATGAAAAAAACTTGTTTCCAGCCAAAGTATCCAACACTTGATCAACGAATGGTAGAGGGAAGTGATCTCTTTTGGTTGCCTTGTTAAGCTCCCTATAGTCTACACAGATTCTCCAATTTCCTCCCTTCTTCGGAACTATCACTAAGGGTGAGACCCACTCACTGTCTGAGATCAGATAAATGAAGTCTGCATCCAGTAACTTTTGCAACTCTTGCTTAAATATATCTTTTAACTCTGGATTCATCTGTCTTTGGGGTTGTCTTATCGGGATAACACCCTCCTTGATGTAAATATAGTGTTTGCAAATATCCGGGTGTATCCCCTTCATATTTGTGTAGGTCCACACGAAATCTCTGTTATTTTCTGAGAGTACTTTTATTAATTTTTGTTCTTGTTCTTGCTCCAGATGTGCATTAATATTGATCGTCTTCCTAGGCAAGATTTCCACGATTTTTATTTGTGGAATTTGTTCTTCAACGGAGAATACCTACTTCCACATTCTGTAAGTGTTGATTTGAGAATGTAGTTTTTCTTGTTGTTTCCCTGTTGCAAATATTTCTTCAAGCATATCATGATCAGGATAAATATTTTGACTAAAATTATCCAAATAAGCATCTTCATCCTTAGCTTTTAGGGTTAGAGCAGTTCTTATGCTTAGGACAAGTTGCATATTTTGGTCATCCATGTCATCATAATCATCCATCCAATTTTGGTGTTCTGTGTCTGTATATTGTTTTGCTGGTGTTTATATTGTGATTTTATTTCTTGATTGCCCACTGGTAATTGTCATATCCCCAGATCGACAACCTATATAGGCGTCTGCTGTTGTGTAATACCCCATTTTTCCCTTCATGTTATTTGGATTCAATGTAAATACTATGTATATGCGGTGTGTGTGTATTCACCCTAGTGTGGAGCTCAAGGCCAAGGCCCCACTAGTGGATGTTTAAGGTTATTGCTTAGGCAAGTATTCAGACAGTTTGAATATTCATGGGCTATTAAGCCATGAATAAATGTAAATGATGTAATTATTATTAATGAATAAAATGACCAAGAAGCTGGCTAAGGAGGCAACTAATGAGAAGGAGCCACATGTATCCACTAGGGAGAGGTGAGGGGGTTATGGGATTGGTTTCCCATGTTGCCACATGTCTAACTGTGAACTCGTTCGAACTCCCTGATGACATTAATTCAGTTGCAGAGGGTGGTTGAAAACCCTGTTGCTGAAGCCGATGGAGTATGGAGCATGCCTGCGATTTCATATGGTAGGGCATGGCTCTGATTACTTGTCCTGGAAGACACTCAACGTTTGGAACTCTCTGAACCATTTTGACTACCCGTTCTAGTGAAGGACATTCATGCATTCATTCCTCATCCATTGGCGCACTTGCTATTCATGACCTATCGATCCAGAGAGGGAAATCGCTCCTACATCCCTACATACGCAGAGCCAACTGAGTGGTATAACCTGAAGATAACTGTGTTGTCCCTGTGTGATAGAAATACCAGAGAGTTGATAGCCATAGGAACTGTGTGTGCGAACCTAGTCTGTCGGTGACAGAGTGATAGAACCCATGAGGAAACTGCAAGCCTGAACAGTGTAGAGAAACCGTGAGAACCTGGAGCCTTGAATCGCAGAAGATAGATTGCGTAATAGAGCTCGTCTGCAAGCCTAGAAGAAGTTTTCCATTGAACTGTGGAAGAAGGTTGGGCTGCTTGATAAACCTAGTGAATGCTGTAGTCTCATAGAACTAGCGACTAGACCTTTCTATGCCCATCCTGGAATAGAACTGGAAGGGAAGAGGCCTTGAGGGACTGTGTAACAAAGAAGAGGGTCTTCCTTGTGTTGTATGTGGTAGGTAATGTGGGTGTCAGGTTGACTGAGTGTTGAGATTCCTGCATCTCTGTGGTTGAGCTCACTGGCTTAGAAACGCCTCCCTTGCTATCCCCGTTCTCCTGATAAACCCACTGCTGGTTGGATTAACATGATTAGCTTGTCTGATATGTTTGATAAACCCAACGGTATGCTGGCTTGGCATGATTGTATTGCTTGGTATGCCTGATAAGCCCACTATAGGTTGGCTTAGCTTGATAAGCTTGTCTGGTATGCTTGATAAACCCAACTGTATGCTGGCTTGGCATGACCCTGCTGTTGGTATGCTTGATAAACCCAACTAGAAGTTGGCTTAGCATGACCAATGTGTCCCTGAATGCTTGATAAACCCACTGTAGGTTGGCTTAGCATGGGTAGGTGCCCTGGAATGCTTGATAAACCCAACTACAGATTGGCTTAGCATTGGGATGGAACCTTGACTGTGAGAAAACCTGATAGCCCTCCTTAGTGGATACACATCCCAACTCAGGGGTGATATCTCAACTGAAAGAGTACAGGCTGGACAGAGATCTAAGGTTGGGTGGAACGTTGCTCTCACTTAGCCAGTTGCTTCGGAAATTGAAATATAAGTATTTCTTGTTATGTTAAATGATGGTGTTTCATTGTTATGAAATGGTTGCTTATGTTCAATTGTGGAATCGTAGAATGCATGTTTATATGAATTTGATTGACATGAATTCATGTGCAAGCCTGAGTAAAGGGTTGAGTTCATTGTTGTATGTGTATCATTGTATTGCATGAGTTTAATGCATTATAAGTCTTGCATATGATAGATGTATGTGTTGGATCTAACTTAATGCATTTTACATATTATGATATGGACGATTAACCCTGTGAATGAGTTGTTTGATTACATATGATCCTTGGGAAAAGAGGGGAAACCTTGGAGTGTTTCAGAACCCCTCGGTGGGTTAGGTGGAAGGGAAAAATCATGGTAGAAAGAAGGTTGAAGTTTTAAGTGGAGTTATGGACAGAACTTCAGTGGGAAATTTGACATGGGAGGAGTGCTCAGATGGGGCCGTGATTTCACCATTGGATAGAGCTCTCCAAGAGTTTTCCAACGGTACTGACCTTGTCTCATTTGGACCAAGGATGGAGAAGTTATGCCCCTCAGAAGTTTGTGTGGAAAGTTGCCATTACAGGGGTATGGTTCTGAATGCCCGCATCCGCAATTGTGGATTGTGGATTGCGGAAGTGACCTTTGTCGGAGATTGAGAATTTCACTTCCGCATCCGCAATTGCGGATTGCGGATTGCAGAAAGGTAAGTTTTCTGGTTATGAAGTTTTGCACTTCCGCATCCGCAATTGCAGATTGCAGATTGCGGGATGCAGGTCCGCTGTTGCGGATTGCGGATTGCCGAAAGGTAAGATTTCTGGTTATGAATTTTTTCACTTCCGCAAGATTTCTGGTTATGAATTTTTTCACTTCCGCATCCGCAATTGCGGATTGTGGAAAGGTAAGATTTCCAGTTATGAAGTTTTTCACTTCCACATCTACAATTACAGATTGCAGATCCGCTGTTGCGGATTTGTTTTTGCGAATTGCGGATCCGAGCTATTTCAACTGTGTGTTTGTATTAAGTCGAATTTGGAAGAAAAAAAAGATGTATCATGGTCTCCCGTGGCCATGGAGGTCAGTGGGGACGTGACATGTTTCCAGCCATGGCCTCCCTAGGATGAGTGGGTATCCACTGAGCTTGATTTTGACTTCAATGACTATGAATTCTGCTGGATATTCCCTAGATTCAATGCTAATGATTACATCTTCGAGGATACCTTCCGGCCTGACAGCGGATGTGTCATCCAGTTGTAACACTGTGCTTGTCGGTCTTAGAAACAGGTGGAGACCTAGGGCTAGCATCGTGTCTTTTGTCATAACGTTTATTGTAGCTCCTAGATCAATGAGACTGCTTGAAATCAGATTTTTGTTTATGGTTGCATTGACGATCGGGCTGCCTGGATCAAGGTACTTTGGGTTGACAGAAATCCCCAACATAAGGTCTGCTAGCTGGCCTATCACATTTATGGTTGGGGGATCCCTTTTCTTCTACCCAGGTTTCTTCGAGCAGTTTTTCTTTATGAATTTGTTATAGATTGGGACATCTCTGATTGCTTGTAAGAGTGGGATTTGTATAATTAAGTGTTTCAATTCATTAAGTATGACGTTTTCTTCTTCCTCTTCATTGTTTTGTTTTAGCTTTTTGGGAAATGGAGGATTAAGACGATTATTTTTTGGTATTTGGGGCATAACTTCGGGCTACTGATGTTCTGGATATGTATCTTGCTCGGAATATGTGGCTTCTTAATTGTTTTGATAATGGGGACCCTGTAGTGTTTTTCCAGATCTTAGATTGATCTCATTCGAGTTCACTGTGTCTACGACATATGCTGGAAACTGCATCACTTCGTTATTGTAGGTTTGTTGTCCTGTCCTATTGTTATTTGGATTTGGGATAGGTTGAGCAGGGATTGTAAGTGCTTTAGGGGGTTGCTGGTTTTGTTGAGGCGGCATTATAAGTGGTTTTTGTAGTGGTACTCTCCAATTTGTGGAAGATGGATATGGATTTCCATAGTTGATGTGAGGTTGCAAAAAAGGTGGGGGATATGGTGGGTAAGGATGGGTGAAGTATGGTTGTTGGTATGGGGTTGGATTTTGCTGCCATTGGCTTGGCCCTTCTTGTGGAGGCCATGAAATCTGTGTTGAAGGATTCCAGTTTTGTTGAGGGTTTCCTTGATTAAAATAGGCTTGATTATTGTTTTGGAAAGGCCTAGCAAAATTGTTTCTTCGTTGGTTAACAAAACAAAGTTGTTCTACTGAATTTTCTGAGGTAGGATCTTGTATGGTTGCCTTGCATGATGAAAGTAAATGGAATTTATCTGTGGTATGGTCATCAGTACAGATCCCACAAACTTCTATTGTATTTAATGAGCATTGTCCTTTTTCATGTTTCTTTCTACATCTTGGGCAGAATACTGCTAGTGCCTGGTTGATCTCGTCTTGTTTCCTTTTTAGTTGGAGTGCATCTAATTGTATAGCTAATGATTGAAGGATATCTGTTTTCATATCATCCAGGAGATTCCCCAAATCGGATTTTGTTAGGCTTGGGATTGAAAAGGATGACCCCCCTACGAATGGGTGTATATCTCGTGTTCCATTTTTGCCTTTTCTGGATTTGGAATATTTTTTAAAGATTTGCAGAATTTGGTCATAGGTTTTCTGAAAGATATCCCCATCTCCTAATAAATTAAAGACTTCTAGGTATTCCTCCTTGATTCCTCTAAGGAGTACCAGTTTTAGTGATTTTTGATCCAAGGTACAATGAATAACTCTTTTATAGCTAAGTTGGAATCTTTGTGCATAATATTCCAACGATTATTTTTCTCCTTGCTGCATTATGAAAATCTCATCTCTAGTGTCTTTTTCTTTACAATAATCTCTATACTTTTCCAAAAAGGATTGTTTCTTTTGATCCCAAGAGAAAATATTGTTTCCTTCTAGGCTCATAAACCATCTAAGCGATAGATCTTTTAGTGTGGAGGGAAAAAGTCTTAATTTTTGTGCATTTGTTGTGTAACCAAAGGATCTGCATATTACTTAAAATTCAAATAAGGAAGTGTCTGGACCTTCTAAATTTAAACCATGGAAGTTGGGGATATTAGCATGATTAATATTTTTCATTCTAGCATCCCCAAGGGGCACACTTATGGGAAACGTAAACAATTCTCTGTGTTCTTCTTCGTCATCAGCCATGGTAGTGTGTGAACTAGAGCTAGCGAAGAAGTTATCAAAGTTTGGGTTATAGATGGGATCTATTTCTTCGTCAATATTGAGAAATTTGAATTGAATATGTTCAGAAATGCTATTTCTCATCGGGTGGTTAGGCAGAAAATGTCCAAATTCATCCCTCCTTCGCCGAGGCATTCATGGTATTTTTAGATTTTCGAAAGTTTTGTGTGTTTTTTTTTCAAGATGCTCTTATACTTTAAGCACCTCCCCGACAACGATGCCAAAAAGTGGTGGGCTCCGGAAATGTCTTCCTTTTTTACACTGGGTATTCGTTCAAGAAGTTCACTTTAAATATCGACCAGGGAATGTACAAACTTCAGAGGTACTAAGCACTATATGTGCACTAAATTAAGAGGATCTTTATCATTGGGTGTTCGCTATGTCCTAAGTAATGGTGGGGAGTTATTCTAATGAGAATGAAGCAACTAAATATTTATCACAATAAAAAAGTAAATTCACTTAAACTAAGAAAGCAGGAAACCTAATCTAGAAAGCAGGAAACTAAATCTATGAAAGCAAGAAACTTAGTCTAGAAATCATTCACTTAATCTAAGAAAGCAGAAAACCTAATCTAGAAAGCAGGAAACTGAATCTATGAAAGCAAGAAACTTAATCTAGAAAGCATTCACTTAATCTAAGAAAGAAGGAAACCTGATCTAGAAAGCAGGAAACTGAATCTATGAAAGCATGAAACTTAATCTAGAAAGCATTCACTTAATCTAAGAAATTAGGAAACTTAATCTAAAAAGTAGGAAACTTAATCTAAGAAATCCAATGTACATATTTTCTAGAGCATATGAATTTGAACTAATGGAACCATAGATCTCTTTGAGTTGGAACAAGAAATCATAATTCAAGAGCATAGATCTGATCTAGTCTAAGAATACCGTATAAAACAATGGAAATGTAAATCTGGGAATTGCAATCACGGATGGTAGCTACAGGACTATGGACGTAGTGTAATAGAACTACAGACGCAGTGTTATAGAACTACGGAAGGAAGAAGTTTATGTGTAGAATTGAAATTGATATCAAATAAGTATTAAAACTAATCTACGCATACATATATCCAGGATGAACAACATAATGCATAAAAGTATGGAAAGCAAAGATACAAAACTCATGAGATATGCACTGAGGGGGCTCTCCCCAATGCGCATCGCAAGAGGGGTACGAAACTTATAAACTCACGAGTTGGAAATATCGCTGATCCTTCATTAAGAATTCATAAGATCCATCATAGTTGTAGAAATCGTAAACTCTCTACCAGAACTAACAATGCTGAGAATTGTTTTCAAAAATATATCAGTTAGACCCCTACTACTCAGGTGTCTTCTATTTATTACAATCTTCTACCCTAGTTTAACATTGAAAATCACGATCCTAAATAAAAGGAACCTTTTCTACAAATTAGGAGAAAACGGGATCATCATGTCTCTTGTGATCTTTAATCTGGAGCTCGAGTATCGCCAATCTTCCCTTTTCACCTGCGCTTTGTCCACACATAGTCTTAATCACATGATTAGTGAATAAAAGATGCTAAAACAACAAAGAGATAATCACTAAATCACTTTGTTTAAATAACAGTCAAATTGTATTCTTCCCTACATAAAGAAATGCTTTTCTGAACATTTCTTTGCTTAAGTATGGCATAATGGGGTATCTGGGATACCTATATCATGGAATTATCACACCTAATGACTCATCATCTATACAGAAATCTAAGGAATTCAATATATTTACAATGAATTTATCAAAAATACCCCTGCTTAGGAAAATTCCAAGACCCTAAGGTCTGACCAAACATTGGACTTGGATGGAGAGCAGGATGCTCCTGCATCAAAAGACCTGATAAGACTTAAGTCCTAGATTAGCCATTATTTCGATGCCTAGAAGAAGGGATGCCCATTCATCATGATTGTTTTTTTTCTTCCCAATTCCCCAAGCATAGGAAAATATTTTCTTTCCTCCAGGATTGAAGAGGACCCCCCCGCACCTTCCTCCCCTGTGTGGCATTTGGTAGTTGAGTAGGATTGGTTGTATCCTTTTTCTTTGACTCAAGCAATTGTTGATATTTAGGTATCAACGAGAAATGATGAATGTAATTCCCATATTCTCCACACACGGAGCATGGATAGTTCATCCAGAGATTGGTGTTCTTTCCTTATTTAGGGGGATTGTTAGTCCCCTCATTTGGGTTGACTAGATTTTGGTTATGCTGGGGAAGAGGATTGCCCCGTGCCATTGTGGTTGGATTTGCATGTTCTTTCCTTTCTTGTTCCATTTATTATGAGGATTTGGGGGATTATCCGCATTCAAATACTCAAAGCATCGAGTTTTATATGTGGGAGAAGGTTTTACCATATTACCCTAGTGTGGGGTATAGGGGAAGATTTAGGTGGACCGAGAAATGAAAAATACAGATTGTAAATGGGTGTAGGGAGGTATGGGTTGGGTGATCCATATGAAGTGGATGTAGGAGCTAGTGTCTTCGCTTGAGGTGGTGGTACTATAGTGCACCTATCAACCTCATTTTCCCATGGAAACCAGGGGGCACTCAATACCCATGTCCGAATTTAAACATTCATATTCAATTTCATTTTTATCCAATTTAATTCATTTTTAACAGCAGAGAATAAAATGAAATGGTGGCCCAAATTAATACAAGCATGAATTATAATTTATAGAAACACAAACATGAACACACGTGCGATTCCAACATCTATAAACAAGATTTAAATAACATTGAACAAAGAATTAAACCATTTCATTCATAGTCAAATATATACTTATCTTTTAAATCAAATTATCCAACTAGCTGCATGTGAAGGACGTTCCTCCCATCCATAGGCTCTGTCAATCCAAGTCTCACTTTAAAATGCCACCCCCAAGCTAGGGCTATCAATCCACAAGGGAAAATCTCTCTCTCAAACCCAATTACTCATTTGAATCACTCATGCAACCCACTGGTACTTAAACACCCTCCACAGTTGTTTGAATCCTCAATTGTCCTTCCCCATCAACCTGAACAACGCCATGAACAAGCTCCCTTCTTTGAGTTAACAGTCCCTCGGTCATCCTTCGGTTCCCTTCTGGTGCTCCAGGACAATCCGGATAGGAAGTCTCTAAATTGGGACTCCAGGGGACAAGCTGCAGGCCAGGTTTCTCTCACACCAACCTAATTAGGTTGATTGCATGCATAATTCATGTTTAGCAGTGGTATCTTCATTCTCTATTACAATATATGGCTAGGGATTTTAGAGGTGATGGTAGAGGAGTGAAATTCAAAATGGTGAAGGCATAATGAGGAACCGAACCCATCTCTATCTTGAAAAATCCCCTTTATAGGCATGGATCATATTGCCATGTGGTCCCCTCCACATGGAACCACTTTTCCCCTCTTAGTCCCTTTCTTACTATAATTAAAACAATGCTCTTTTTTTAATTAAGCATGGATCCTACTAAAGGTTTAGGAACTTTGTTTAAATGTCTAAGGCTAAGGATATAAATTGAATCCCACTATCACTTCCCCACTTGTGGATTCATATCCCTCCATCTCTTCTTCGTTCTTCTTCCCATGCATCCATTAGATATTTTCTATTAATATCAAAAACATCTTTACATAGTCTTGGATTTTATCCTTTAACATCAATATTTACAATTTTATATTGTGGGTTCAAACTGGGGTATTACAGGTACAATAGGAATTTTACTAGCTTTGGGATAAGTAGGACTATATGGTCCATAATATAGGTACCCAAACGAAGGATTTGGAGCAGTTGTGGGAGCCACCGATATAGGAGTTGTTGATAAGTACTGCTGTGCCACATTATGTGGCATAGAGGTTGATGGTTGGGGAGCATTTCCTTGATGAGCAATAGTCCCGATAAGCACACCAAAAAAGTGTGATGTACTTGGAGGTGCTAGGTTTAGGGAATGATGCTGCGGGGCATCAAGGAGGATGGTATACAAATACTTGGATTGTGCATAAATTAAATCGAAATGGTGGGCCTTAAGGATGGCCTCTTCTTCTGTTTTGGGAAATGTGGTTGCCGCATCCTTCACAAAAATTGGTTGGACTAATTTGAGGAACCAATTTGACGAGAATTGGGGTCGTATTTCTATCTTGAACAAGGTCCTACATCTATGCCACTAGTGGATATGGTATGCAATGTGAGTTGAGTTATTTTGGAAAAATTCTATGAGAATTTTGTTGATGTATATGTAACTTCAGAATGTATTTCATATATGTATATTGTACTCCTATAGAGATGGTATTATTCCTCTATACGGAAGTGGTTGTATTCCCATAGAGATGTTATTATTCCTCTATACGGAAATGTCGTCATTTATATTGTAAGTGTCGTAACTTATACTTGATGGGTTATTAGACCACCTTGTTGGGGTCGGCCCTGTATAAGTCATGTGGGTCGAAGGGTTTTTAGAGCACCATATTGGGGGTCGGCCATGTGGGTCAAAGGGTTATTAGACCACCCTATTAGGTGTAAGGCTGAGCTAGTAAAGGTTATTAGGCAAGTCAAGTCAAGTATAAATAGAGTGCGGGAGGCACTCTATTTCATCATTCTATTCTCTCTCACACTCTCGGGAGAGTGGCGCACTTGTGGAGGAGGAGAAGCTGCTGCTAGGAGATGTCTATCTCTTATGCTTGGGTTGTATCATTGCTCTATCTATCTCTGAGGAAGTTATTGGGGTTTTTCACCTTTATGGTTTTCCCCAAGTAAACTCTATGTCTCTTGTGTGCTTGCATTATTGTGTTCATGTTTGATATGCTATAGATATGCTGTACATGTTGTTCTCTCAGTTAAGATCCTAGATTAGATTGAAGTAAATTCTGAAAAATTAACAAATTTCAAGCCCTAAATCATGGTGTATGGTTAATTGGAAATATGAGAGGAAGATGGTAGAAATGTAATCAAAGGTGGAGTAAGTCCTAGATGGTAGAACAACATACCATTTGGTTGTTGTACCTGTAAGATTTCTCTAAAAAATTAAAATGCAAACTCAACTATACTGTTTGATGAGCACCAGAGGTGAAAGGACATCACATGGTTAACTGGGTCATCTCCTTGTTCCATGTTGGCTGCTTATACTATTCTTGAGGTTTTCTAGAAAGACCTAGGTTCTGCGTGGTTCGAGGAACCAACAAAACCCCTTTTCACCGGCCCTTTCAGCAACAAGATACGAACAGACTGAGGTCTCACCCGAGGCGAAATATGGGGGGGGGCTACGGAATCAAGTTTCCACAACTGGGTGATGAGCGTTTCAATGGATTGGCGAGCAGAGCGCGACAGGACTCGCACTGCGAACTGGGTACTGCGCGAAGTTCACCTTCTTCGCAGTTAACACTTAGACTGTCGCGCATCCAAGGACCACACGATGTGGAAAGGTTCTTCAACGATAGGACAACGCCACTGAGGACTGTGCTTCCTCCCAACACTTATGCAACTTCAATATACTTTACTTAGTGTAAATTGATGTATTTAACAAGCACAATAGTTTGCGAACCTTCCAACTTAAACAATATGATGGATTGCAACGTAACTGTGCACTTCCAGTGCTGCGCTCAGGGAATCGCACTATACCGACTTTGCGGTTTTAAGTGTTTATCCGATGAAATTATGTATTCACCCGACTTAGAAATACTTGTGCATTTAACATTCATTCACTTGTGTCAATACTTAACATATTATTCCCATCATTATCCTTATGGTGAATACATATAAAAGCAAGAACACATGAACTCCTAACAAGATCTTAACCATTCAACATAAGCAAATTCACAGATTCAAGTACATAATCAATCACATAACACATAATTCAATGTGGTTCACCCCTAGGATGGGAGCTACGTCCATAGGAACTGTTGTTATATTATCTTTGGGAAGGGTACAATAGTTCCAGTCTGCGCACTCAACTACAAACTCTCTTCTTTCTTCAGTAGGTCTCTACGCACGCAGCTTGCAGATCCTTTTACAATAGCATTCAGTAATAACAAAACAAGTATTACTCAAATATTTAACAATGAAGATTAACCCATTCCCTTACAAATTATGCCCTTTTATAGATCGTGCCCGTAGGTCACGTATTCACAATCAAGTGGGCCAAAAACCCTAAGGTTACCCAAAACTGTCGATGTTACCCACCGACTCGTCCTGTCGCAGTCGACTGCTGCTCCACATGCTTATGGCCATTTTGCTCGACCACTTGTATCCCACACGCCCTTCTGACAACCGCATCCTTCCTGAAACGGTTATAATGCATGGTAGCGAGTCGCTTTCCATCCCTTTGGCCTGCTCGTCGCTGTCGACCTGGTGGCTTAGGTTCTAACTGTTTTTCGCCACTCCAACTGACAATTCACTTTCATCTGTCGCTTCTTACCCAAACAGGTCACTTTCACCCGCTCGACCCAAACAGGTCACTTTCACCCGCTCGACCTTGCCCAAAATAGGTGCTCTGCTGGCACTGCGCGGTGCTACCACTTCACGGAGCTGGTACTTAGCCGCGTGGTTCTTACCTTCTGGAGCTGGGCTGCGCTGTAACTTCGCAGCTCCCCAAAATTGTCTTGCCAAAAATGCTTTCATCTGAGCTGCACTGCAGCTCCAAAACTGTTTTGCACAAAAATGCCTTACTTGGGCTGAGCCCAATAGGCCCCTAACACTTACATGTGGCTTGTCCCCGAGCCACTTTCCACTTATGGTTCCAGCAACTGTTCTTCCTCTTGTGGAGCTATATTAGCAGCGAACTCTTGATATGTCGCGCTTAGCTTCGCGACTGTAACCTTGGCATCCTGCTCAATTGTTCTGATGGTTTCTAACACTTCCGGTGTTAGATCATCCTGATTTTTCTCTTGTACTGATTCCTATGCGTCGTGGAGGTCCCTCAGGTTTTCCTCAATCTCCTACGAGATTGAATGGGATTCCTCCTACAGGGGTTGCGATTTATCTCTGGCTTCAGCCTCCCTGTCTCTTAACACTTGAATTTCCCTTTTTAGATCTCTAATTTCTGGAAATCTGCGGAGTCTGTCTTTTGATAATATGGTCTTCATCTCCGCGTTTAGAGCGTCTAACGCTGCCTGCTTTTCCTACAAACTGGTTTGAATCTCCATAATCTCAGGGTCCTCTTGCAACGCAGTAAACACTCTTGTAGCTTCATCCAGCAAGCTTTGACACTTATCCACTTCACGGAAATGCTCTCTGCGGCAACTTGCACTTATGCTGCTCTAAGCTGTTGCTGATCCGGTGGTGTCTTCAGTTGATTCTTTGCTTCCAAAGTGGCAAGATTTGCTTGATAATCAATCTCCATATCTTTCATTTCAGATTTAAGATTGCTGACTACCGAGCCGATCTTCTTTATAGTATCCGTGAGCTCTGGCTGCTCTTTGCACTCTGGTATCTCCGCGCAAGCTGAAGCGACCGTTTGCTCTATCCTTCTTTGCTGCTCATGTGCACTATCAAGTACCCTAGCCTTCTCTGCGGTTTCTTCCCACAACCTTTTATAATTTTCTTGGAAGTCATGATGTTGGTTCAGAGGGACAATCTCTAACATGTATGTCTTCCACAACCTGCAGGTTCAGATTGTGTAGGCCTTCCAGTGGCAGCATCGCAATGTCGATGTCCACGTGTTATATTCTCTGTGCGCCCACAGCTAATTCATCATGCAGTAAGATAACACTAAGTGGGTCAATGTGGACAATGCGCGGTCTCGGTGCCATGGTTAGAGCTAAGGGTGTTTGCTTTGGCTGCGATGTTCCACATGATTTCCCTTCTGATTCAGTGCCGCGAGCCAAGTCGCGCTGGACTTGCTCAAACTTTTTCATTATTCCTGGCAAAGCGGAGAGATTCTGCTGCAGACTCGCTTTAATATCCTCATCCTTATTGTATTTGAGGTTCAGGATGTCTTCTAAATGCGCGGTGACCGTCGATGCGATCATCTCATAATCATCATCATGTAGCTTCGCGTCCAATTGGCCCTTTGAGGCTTTCTGCTTCTTCTTCTGTACCTTCACCCGTGTAGCACTTCCAGGTTCCTTTATTTTTCCTAATGGTGATTCTTCAACGATTGTTTTCCTCTCTGGAGTACTTTGTTCAGAATCAGAGTCGATGACCATTAGTCCTTCGACTTTCCATTCATCTAGCCATTCTTTCATAATGAGGTCGATATCCGCTTCGTCCATGTGATAGTTCCCTTGGAACCATTCTGGGTTCTTTTTCTATGCCTTAGTTGAAATATAAATGGAATGCATGTCAACTCAAAAATTTAAAGTATGGATATACTTAGAAGTTACCTCTTTGGATATGCGCGGTGTTCGGGCGATGATATCGCGCAGTTGTTCATAATACGTGAACATAACTTCGTTGGTTGTGCATTGTCTATCTGGTATCGAATTTGCCTAGAGATTCACATACCGGGGTCCTCGACAATCATTTCTTTGTGATGTGAGGCCAACATAGTGCCTCAGTTCCTTCTAGCCAATAAAGGCGATCAGTTACATCAACTAGCTCTAATGGAAGATACTGTCGTGTATTTGCGTGTTGTGCACATCTTCGAGAAATTCATTCAACAGATATTGGCACCAGTTAAACCTCCCCCTAGTTGCAGCCCTCGGCCCAAAGAGCACTCTGCCGACTGGTACTTCTGTCAGCCTAGCCTTCCGCAAATTTTTTCCTGCTAGCAGTTGTGTTACGAACCGCGTAGCATCATCGTTTATATCATCTGTGACGAACTCTCTTTTGCCTTTCGGGATGCTGTGTGTTTCTTTCATCTGGGCGACAATCTCCTTATCCTTGGTCTTTCCTTGAAAGAACTTAATAGGGTTGTCGCCTCACTTGCTTAACCCTGTGATGCGATGGATCAGGTCGATGTTCAGGTCGATGTTTCTATCCATCCAAAGATAGCCTTGGTGTGTGCGCGATATGAGAGTGCGCACCACTGCATTCAGTTTTGGGCTCCTGTCGAAGTGCGGGAGCCACAATAGGTTCAACAAGCCTGATTCCACTACTTCAGACAACCAACTCTGCATGACTAGCACAGGGTTTCTCTTCACATCCATCTTCCAACACATATATCTATCTGGCTGAAATTGTGGGTACTTTGGCCCCTTCGAATCCTTTTGTTGTTGCACCAAGTCATAGTCCTCAAACTTGCATTTCGCGATCTTACCCAACAGGTTCTCTTTTGGTTTCACATGACTGGATATTGGTGGAAGCGGGATTTCGTACTTATCATTCTTGGTGAGCTTCAGGGCCGGTGCATCCCGTACACACGGAGAGATGTCTTCCGAGGTCAAAGTTAACTGGATTTCTTTATCACCGAGCGGACCTTCTGGCAGCTTGGAGCTCATTATCTTCGGTTTTGTCTTCTCCACTGCTGGTTCCTTACCCTTGTCTTGCATAACTGTGGAATGTCATGGTGAATGATGTGAACCTTGACCTTGTTCTCTAGCAACCTTCTTAGCAGGGGTTCTCATCAACCCTTCAAGCCCCGTTTTCTTAAACACCCTCACAGCCTGCTCGACTGTGGATTCTTGATCAAGTGTAGAATCTTCAGACATTCACTAAACTTTCTTCTACAGATTCACGGGATAACTTAGCGCTCTCGATAAACAGATTCAATCTATGGCTTGCAGAAAAATTTCAGAGTTTCGGTAACGCCCGCGAGTCTAGACATAGCGGTATTTATAGGCGCAGTTAGGCTTAACCGTGCCCATCAACGGTTAGAAAAACATTAAATGGCCTGTTCGTTGGCCAAATCCGTTGAGGATTCGAGTCCTTTCCTTCATTAATTCCTTTAGAATGGTTATTTCCATGTTAAATGCTCAAGCGGTCGTCGGAAAAATCACTGTATAACGACTAGTTTTGCGATCGACATTTTGTTGGAATATTCACACCATCAATTTTGTATTTTGCATTCTTACATGCGGATCTGCATGCTGCATGCATTTTCATGCCACTGCATGCATCCAGTCATCATCATGGTTGTCTCCCCAGCACCTAGAGCTTGCTTCTAGCTCTCCAGAGACTGTCTTTAGCCCTCATTTGGCCTCCTACCTACCTAATGCGCCCTCTTTGACTTTTCTGCTTGGCAAGTGCGCCTTTCTCACCTACCATTGTCAGTTAGAGCGCCTTTACTCACCTACCTTCAGTTATCACTCAGTTAGGGTGCCTTATCTCACCTACCGGGAGTTATCCTTTAGTTAGTGCATTGATTAAGTAGTTCTTCCACTGATTGCTCATGCTGATTTCTTATAGCTTCTAGTTAGCTAGTTCTGGAGTTCCACTTGACTATTTGAAAACCTCGTGCGCCTCCCTTGGAGTCTCCATTCCCTGATTTATGCCTAAATGGTTCTGTTAGAATCAGTTAGGCACACTTGACTGACTATTACCATTTATGACTGATACTATTGACTGGATGTTGTCTCCATTGTTATCCAAGCTAGACTTTGAGTTAGACAACCTCATGCACCCCACTTGGAGTCTCCATTCCCTGATTTATGGCTAGATGGTTCTGTTTGACTTAGTTGGACACACTTGACTGACTCCTACCACTTGTGACTGATACTCATGACTGGATGATGTCTCCTAGTTATCCATGCTAGACTCCGAGCTCAGATTCGAATGCCCTACCTGGCTAATTCGAATCCTATATCATGCTCTTTTGCAGTTCATTGTAAAACATTCACTACATTCATTATTCATTGTATGATACTGATATTTTGCCTATTCTTATGTGTTTATGAGCGATTATTGAGTGTCTCCTTCTCTTGTTCTTTGCAACATACTTGAGAGTTTGATTATGATTTGCTACAGTTGCTAGATCCATTGCAGATTATCACATAGTATCAGAGCAGGAAGCAGCTATTCAAATTGCAGCCATTGCAGCAGTTGTAGCAGCAATAGTTGCAACATTTCTTTGAGCAGCTATCTTTCACTTGTGCACCAGAAGCCTCTGAGTTTCCACAACAAATCCTAGTGCTATTACTTGAATTCATTAGAGAAATCCAGTGAGGTCTATCCAGGTGTGAAGGAATTAGTCTATGTGCCAAGTGTTCTTAATGTGGTGTTTAGTCGAAGTGTAGCATTCTCCATCAGCACCACTCTTCTTGTTTTGTAGGTTTATTCACTCGTTCGGAATATTCTTCAACTATTCGACTTCTTCTATTCAAATGGATCTAAAGATCATATCTTCCAACTATGTTGAGTGGAAATCCAAGATGACTCTCTTCATGAGATCAAAGAGCTTCACCTGAATACTCAACGGAACGATGGTAGAACCTCTCGGTGTAGTTGAAAAGTCCAAGTACTTGGATAGGCTTGATGAAGCAATTGGCCTCCTCCTTATCTCAATTTCTGAAGATATTCACTTCCATGTCATCGATCTTACATCTCCTAAATAGGTTTGGGACAAGATCGAATCCCTTTTTGGACCAAAAGATGATATGCAAGGACACAAATTGGAGAATGAGCTCATATGTTTGAGTCCTGACAGCTTCGAATCTATTAATGCCTTTCTTACCAAGTTCAAAAGCTTGATATCACAGTTGAAAAGATATGAGATAGTGAAATAAGACAAGCAGCTTATACTTGCCATTCTCTCAAAGTTGGGGGCAAACTTCTCAGTTTTTGTCTCTACTTTCCAGTCAGCTAGGTTGTCCATTCCAAAGTGGAAGTTTCCCTCATTTGATGACTTCATCCAATCTCTTACTCAAGAGGAAGATAAGTTGATCTCTATGGGAATGATCAAACCAAAATTGTATTCAGCTCTTACAGTTGTAGAGAGAGTGAATGGTAAAGGCAAGCAAAATATTTCTGATAAGAGATCGAATGATACAAGGCCTATAGATAGTCCATACCAGTCAGATGAGGCTTCGAACTCAAGGAAGACCAAGCATTTTCAGAAGGGAAAATCCAAGTGCACATACTGCCATAGGGGGTTTCATCCTGAGAGTGCTTGCAAGAAGAAGACTATAGATTTGATGGCTCAAATACTTGAGAAGAACAATCTTCCTGTACCGGCATGTGCAAGTAAGAAATATCCTGATACTGAATCTTCTAGATCCGAAGGCAAAGAAAGATGTCATGCTCTCATAGCAAGTGCATCAACTGATTCTTCTTTCATCATAGATTCAGGAGCATCATGTCATATGGCTTCCTCCAAAGATCTCTTCTCTACCCTCGAAAGCTCTATTGGACCTTCCGTCAGTTTCAGCAATGATTCAGAAGTATCCTCCCAGGGGATTGGAAGAATTGATCTTGATCATGGTCACTTTTCTGATGTGCTTTATGTTCCTTCTCTTGCAGCCAATGTCCTTTCAGTGTATCAAATGACTCATACTGGAGATCCCAAAAGAGTGATCTTTACTCCATTTGAAGTCGAGGTACAACACATGATTTCAGGGGAAATCATTGCAAAAGGAGTTGCAAATCATGAGTCAAAACTCTATGAGTTTTCACATTTCTTACCTCTCTCAAAGGAGTCTGCTCTTCACTCTCATATTCATGAAGAGAGTAGACTGTCTCATCTCAACTAAAATCTAGTTCGAACAGTTGTTGATGGTCTCCTAAGTGGCAAGTTTTCCCACGGCACCTTCAAAAGTTTCCTAAAGGGAAAGGATACACCAAAAGATATTGAGAAAAAGAGGAGAAAAAGAGGACTCTTGAAGAAGTGCGAATGATAGATCCAGATCCACAAGAACCTGAAGATCTAGAACCTATTGGTCCAACTCCTATTTTTTGGGCCTCCACTACTACATCCTCCTTTGATCTTAATAAAGATCCATCATCATCTAGTTCCAGTTCTTCTAGTGATCACATTCATGATGGTTAAGATGAGGACTACATGCATATTCTGGATTAGTTTCATGACATCAACATTTTTGGATATGTTCTTCCTTCGAGTGATGATGAGCATGAGCCAGTTTTACTTGCTTCTCCTCATGATATTTTAGATTCAAATTTTGCACATGATGATGAGCCAGTTTTATTTGAGATTCCAGATTCAGAGTTTGCATGTGATTATGAGCCAGTTTTACTTGCTCCTCCTCATGAGATTTTAGATTCAGAGGTTGGATGTGATGATGCATTTTCACATGATATTTCAAATGGAGATGATGATGAGGGAATGCTAGACCCATATCCACAAGAACCTGAAGGTCTAGCAACTGATGATGAATATGAGTGAATGGGAGATCCAGATCCACAAGAGCCTGAAGATCTCTCACCTGGTTGGCCTCCTCTTCCTCGATGGGTAGTCACTGCTCCCCAATCAGTTAGATAAGATGTTCAACATGGAAGGTTTCATCCTTCTCACATGGCCGATCCTCTTCCTCGATTGGCATCCACTGCTCCCCGATCAGCCAGATCAGAGTTTCAGCATGGGAGGTTTCATCCTTCTTTCTTTACTGATCCTCTTCTTCGATGGGCATCTACTGCTCCTCGATCTGCCAGATCAAAGTTTTCACATATAAGGATTCATCCTTGCGAAATCCCTGATCCATTTCGTATCTACCGATCTTTCTTTGAGAAAGAAGGACACTTACCTCCTTTAGGGGTGAGAGATGATATGCTTCATTTGCATCCTTTAGTCTATTTTGAGGGATGGATTTCTTCCCACTGGGTTTTCCCTCTTTCCTCACTTAGTTTATTTAGATTGATTGTACGGGGTGACCTTTGGTCTTAGTCACCAGGGCCCTATTTTTAGATTTCAGTTATTTTCTCATAGTATAGCTTGCGGGGGGTGTTGGAATATTCACACCATCATTTTTGTATTTTGCATGCTGCATGCATCCAGTCATCATCATTGTTGTCTTCCCAGCACCTAGAGCTTGCTTCTAGCTCTCCAGAGCCTGTCTTTAGCCCTCATTTGGCCTCCTACCTACCTAATGCACCCTCTTTGACTTTTTTGCTTGGCAAGTGCGCCTTTCTCACCTACCACTGTCAGTTAGAGCGCCTTTACTCACCTACCTTCAGTTATCACTCAGTTAGGGCACCTTATCTCACCTACCGGGAGTTATCCTTCAGTTAGTGCATTGATTGAGTAGTTCTTCCACTGATTGCAAATGCTGACTGCTTATAGCTTCTAGTTAGCTAGTTATGGAGTTCCACTTGACTATTTGACAGCCTCATGCGCCCCCCTTGGAGTCTCCATTCCCTGATTTATGCCTAGATGGTTCTGTTAGACTCAGTTATACCCACTTGACTGACTATTACCATTTATGATTGATACTATTGACTGGATCTTGTCTCCATTGTTATCCAAGCTAGACTTTGAGTTAGATAGCCTCATGCACCCCACTTGGAGTCTCCATTCCCTGATTTATGGCTAGATGGTTCTGTTTGACTTAGTTGGACACACTTGACTGACTCCTACCACTTGTGACTGATACTCCTGACTGGATGATGTCTCCTAGTTATCCATGCTAGACTCTAAGCTCAGATTCGAATGCCCTACCTAGATAATTCGAATCCTATATCATGCTCTTTTAAAGTTCATTGTAAAACATTCACTACATTCATTATTCATTGTATGATACTGATATTTTGTCTATTCTTTCGTGTTTATGAATGATTATTGAGTGTCTCCTTCTCTTCTTCTTTGCAACATACTTGAGAGTTTGATTGTGAGTTGCTACAGTTGCTAGATCCCTTGCAGATTATCACACATTTTAACGGCTAGTTTTTTGGAGCGTTGCATCGAATGGCGAGACGGGTTGTCACTACGGGCCTAGCGCGGTTACTTCGTGGTGCTTTGCTTCCTGGATCTGAACTTTGCATCTTTCCTGTTCCATGTGATTTGCACAGCTACATTTTGAGCTCCGTACTGCGCGGTTCTACTTTTCTTTTCTTTTTTTCTTTTTTCACATAACTTTGCGACTTCATTCTACTGAGGGTTCTGCGAAGTAGGACTATCCTGATAGGGTTTTAGCCTACTTCCATTGACCGGACCTGGTAGGTTATCTCCAGCTAACGTGGCTAACTGAATTCCGCCACCGTTACTAACATGCATAATAGTATATGGCCCAAGCCAATGCATTTTAAATTTTCCAGGAAATTTCATAAACTTACTATCATTCAAAAGGACTAGGTCACCTACCTGAAAGGACTTGTTCTTGATATGGCGATCATGCCATGCTTTTTCTCTGTCTTTCTGCACTTGCTGGTGAAATCCTGCGATGAAGCGATCTTCCTCCAATCCAACCAAGTGTAGAAGCCTTCCTCTATCGTCTCTTGATCTTCCATGCCTGTAAATGCAACTATTCTTAAGCTGGGTACAATATACTCCATAGGCATCACAGTTTCCTGTCCATATGCCAATCTGTGGCCAATTTGAAGGGTGTATGGCCTGTCAACTTCTTACAAGTGGTCTTGTACGCCCATAATACAGCTGGAATGTGCAGATCCCAATCATCCTCGTTGACATTGCATACCTTTGTCAACGCATTCTCCAGTACCTTGTTGAAAGCTTCAACAGTTCCATTTGCTTGAGGATGGTACGGTGTACTCCTCTGATGATAAATTTGGAACTCTTCAATAAGGGATTCAATATTTTGGTTCAAAAAATGAGCCCTTGATCACTCATTAAAAATTTTGGGCATTCAAATATGCTAAGGATGTTATAAAAAATGAACTGCGTGGCAGTAACTGCGCTACAGTCCTTCACTGGTTTAGCTTCTGCCCATATGGTGAGATAATCAGTCGTGGTGATAATGTATCTTGCACCAGTCCTCTTTCCTGGTGGGTTAATAGGTCCCACGAAATCAATAGCCCATTTCTCAAATTCCTGTAGAGTCAGTTGTGGATTCAACGACATTTCATCTCTTCGCGACGACCTTCCTGTCCTCTAACATACATCTCAACTCTGGCAATGTTCCTTTGAATCTTTATGTATTGTAGGCCACCATAGCCCTGCTCTCAATATCTTCTGCACAGTGGCTCTTCCTGCGTAGTGACCTCCCGATACACCTGTGTGTGTATCAACCAATATAAATGGATTTTCGTGCTCTAACACACATCTACGCAGCACTTCATCCGGTCCTAGATTTTATAACTGTCCCGCGATTATGGTGAAGTCTGCTGCTCTCACTACCAACTGCTTCTTTTTCCGCGTAGTAAATTCTATCGGGTGCCAACCCAGTAGTAAAAAAATCTACAATGTCTTTATAATAGTCATCTATGATCTGTATAGCAAATAACTGTGCGTCAGGAAGACTGTCTTCAAGATTGGTGGGTTCCTCTCCTGTCTCAATCCTTGAGAGATGGTTAGGTCCTAGGTTCAGTCTGCCTGGCTTAACCACAATTTCAAAGTCATACTTCTGAAAGAGTAATAAACATCTACAGATTCTCCCCCCTAACACTGGCTTATTGACCAAGTATTTTAGAGCTGAATGGTCAATGTACATGGAGAAGTGCGCACCCTGAAAATAGTGCCTGAATTTCTGCAGTGCGTACACCATAGATAAACCTTCTCTTTCAGTGGTTGTATAATTCTTTTCAGCTCAAGATAGATTTCTACTTGAAAATGCGATGGGGTGATCAATGCCCCCTTCACCTGGTTGAGCAAGCACAATGCCCAATGCTATAGATGAAGCATCAACATGTACATGGAACAGCTTATCCCAATCTGGAAAAACTAGGATGGGCACAGTTGCCATTTTCTCCTTTAGTGTATCTAATCCCTTCTCACATTCTGCATTCCATATGAACTGCGCTTCTTTCTTTAGCAGTTTCTCCATTGACGCGGTTATCTGCGCATAACCCTTGATGAAATTTCTGTAGTATCCTGTATACCTTAGTGTAGTGCGAAGCTGCTTCACTGAGTTTGGTGTAGGTAAATTCACAATCACTGCGATCTTCGTAGGATCAACCATCAGACCTTGTCTGCACACAATGTGTCCTAGTAGAATACCATAAGACACACAAAAAATACATTTCTTCAAATTCAATGAAATTTGATGTTGTCTACAATTATCTAACATCATTCTAAGGTTTTCAAAATGGTTCTTTAGCAAACCAAAGACGGTCCAATCATCAAAATAGACCTCTAAGAACTTATGGATAAAGTCCTTGAATGCAGCCACAACAACTCTGGAAAATATGGCAGGCGCATTCTTCAAGCCGAATGGCATAACGATGTACTGATATGATCTCCATTCAGTAGCAAATGTTGTCTTATGCCTGTCTGCTAGATCAATCCTGATCTGATGATATCCAGAGAATCCATCAGTGAATGAGTGGGCCTCATTTCCTCCAACATTTTCTAATACTTCATCTGTAAATGGAGTAGGAAATGGGTCATGCAACGAAGCATCATTCAGCTTCCATAGATCTACGCAAATTCTTATTTCACCTTTAGTCTTTTTGTCCTGGATAACCATAGGGCTTATCCATTCTGATTCTTCAACTGGCTCAATGATCCCCGCATTAAGCATCTTGTCAATTTTTGCTTTCACTCTTTCTTTATATCTGGGATTCAGTCTATAAGGCTTTTGCTTGATGGGATTCACACCTGGCTTGAGAGGTATCTTCATAACTCCCAATTCACCCAAAATGCCTTTCATTTCGGAGAACTTTGTCGGAAATAGATCTTGATACTCATGCAGAAGGTCTGCGATTTGCGCAACCGTTGCATCATCCCAGTAATATCCAATGGACGCGAACTTCGACTCTTCACTTGTGCCAATGTTCACTTTTCTTGTCTTAACAAGTCTGCTCATATCTGGAATTTCCAGTAGAGGCCCTTCTACATCGGGCGCTCTTTCTGACTCAAGTATATTGATATTGTGCGGATCCTCCTCATCGCTCTCCTCTTATTCTTCTTCATTTTCAGCCAGGTTATAAAATTCAAGGGCATGTTCTATCTATCTTGCCCATTCTGGTTGTAGTTTCACAGGTACCTTTACACCTTCAAACACCTTCTCTTTGATTTCCTCCAATGCCTCGTTTATACTTGGGCATTCGACTCTGAATATCCTTTCTTTGATAATCTGCAGAGCTTCATTTATGCTTGGACTTTCATCTTCAAAGCTAAAAGTTCTCTGGAAGTTCACAGTTAAGGTAAACCAATTTGTAGTTCCTCTGCAAAGCTCCGTATCTATATACCAATTGTTTGGAATCTGCTCCTCCAATGTGTGCACAAACAGATGAACCCATTCTGTCTGTGGTCTTTTTTCCCATGCTTGTGAACAGATTTCAATGTGATCCCTCAGATCCGTCTGTCCATTATACTTTTCAAATGTCAGCGCAACTTTTTCTGTGAATCTGATCTGCATCATGTGTCTGCACTATTCCCATGTAGTCAAAGTCTGCTTATGTGCAGCCCACCATCTGGAAGGTGTCTTGCATAGTGCTATATCTAATGTTGGTATGTGATGTTTAGCTACAACTTATATAGTATATTCTTGAATAAATGAATAAACATTAGTCGAACCATTATAAGTGGGGATTGGACTTACCTCTGTTCCAATCCAGCGTAGTGACTTTGTGATCTGCGCGCATCTTCTTGCAGATACTTCATTCATTCTGCTTTGCTAATTCTCCAGTCCTGCATCGGAGTCTGATATGCAAGAACTGTCCTCTGGATTCTTCCTGAACCGGCTCACTGTATCTTTCTCCCTGTGAAGGGTCCAAGGGTGCAATGACCCTTATACCTTGCCCATCAAAATTCATCTTCTTAGTCTTCAGGTTTATGATCGCGAGGTTATCCATCGCCCAGTCTATCCCAAATAATGCTGGATATGGGTTAATGTCGTTGATGATCTCAATAACCTCGAAGTCTGCTGAACTTCTGACTCCATCAATGTGTTGATGTATATGTAACTTCAGAATGTATTTCACCCATATGTATATTGTACTCCTATAGAGATGGTATTATTCCTCTATACGGAAGTGTCGTCATTTATATTGTAAGTGTCGTAACTTATACTTGATGGGTTATTAGACCACCTTGTTGGGGTTGGCCCTGTATAAGTCATGTGGGTCGAAGGGTTATTAGACCACCCTATTGGGGGTCGGCCATGTGGGTCAAAGGGTTATTAACCACCCTATTAGGTGTTGGCCCAGTCAGCATTATGTTATGTGGTTAAGTTAAGGCCGACCAAGTAAAGGTTATTAGGCAAGTCAAGTCAAGTATAAATAGAGTGCGGGAGGCACTCTATTTCATCATTCTATTTCTCTCTCACACTCTCGGGACAGTGGCGCACTTGTAGAGGAGGAGAAGCTGCTACGAGGAGATGTCTATCTCTTATGTTTGGGTTGTATCATTGCTCTATCTATCTCTGAGGAAGTTATTGGGGTTTTTCACCTTTATGGTTTTCCCAAGTAAACTCTGTGTCCCTTGTGTGCTTGCATTATTGTGTTCATGATTGATATGCTGTACATGTTGTTCTCTCAGTTAAGATCCTAGATCATATTGAAGTAAATTCTGAAAAATTAACATGGTATCAGAGCTAGCCTGAAAGAAGGAAAGGTATAGCATGTATGACACTTGTTGCACTTACGATGCTAGGGCTTGATATAGCAAAAACTAGTCATCGTAGAACTTTTTCTATAAATAAATTTTGGAGAGGTTTCAGGATCTGAAAATTTCACAGGGAAAAGCTAAGATCCCCATGTACCTTGTCTCCAAAGGAAAACCTCTAATTCATTGTACTTTGTGATTTATGATCTGTACAATATAGGGTTTATTCCTCTTCCAGATCTCAGTCATAAACATGTGACCTTGGAAAAAAGGTCATAACTTGGGCTAGGAAGCTCCAAATGAAATTTCGTAAAAAGTGACAGGTAGTGCATAGACTCTAATTTCTCAGATAACTTTTTCAGAGGCCGAAAATGAACTAGTGACACGTGGCACGCCATAAACGTTAGCTCTCCTGTTTTATCCCATAAACAGGTCACGTTGCGACACTTGGAATAACTCTCTTTCAGAGAATCCATTCGAGGTCAGACCTATGGGGTTGGAAAGATGACAGGTCAGGATGTCACAGGAAAAATTTTCAGACCCTGTGGATCAAAAGATTTGGAGTTACACCAGAAACAATTAGGTACATATTTCTGTCAAAACAGAATTATTTTTTAGCACCTTCATTCATGGCTTCTGGAATTTAGGGTTTCAGAGAAAGTTGGAATTTTTGTAATCGGAGACCACGGATGAATGATACTCATCAAAATCAAAATTTAGAGACCAAGATTAGAATTTTTGGTTGGGCAGAAGGCCGGGCTTGATCAGACCCTAGTTCGGGACTTTGATCAGAAAAGTGGAAAATTAGGGCTTCTGCAAAAATGGGAATTTTTGAAATATGTGACCACAGCTGGAATCTCCTCAAAAAAATAGAAGCTTAGAGCTTTGGATCGAACCTTTTGATTGGGTAGAAGGGTGGGCTTTATCAAACCCTAGTTCGGGGTCATGTCTAGTGAATCCGAAAGTTTCAAAGGCAAATTTGAGGGGTGAAACTTTGCAATTTTCAAATTCTGAGTATACCAGCTTGATTAGCTCATCAAGGCGCATATTTTTGTCCTTTCAGAAGTTTGAAATTCAAAGTTTGAATTTTTAGGGTTTCTCTGACAAACCCTAATCCAGCTCCAGATCCAGTTCCTACAAATCAAGTGGATTGGGTTAATCCTAGAAGAGAATGGATTGGTCACCTGCATAAGTGAAGAAGTTCCTGTTTCAGAGGGAGATGAGGCTAAGGCCTTACATAAGAAGATTACAAGCAATCTCGACAGGTATGAATTATCCAGGTATGTCTCAAGATTTGTTCATGATTAAGTTTATGGTATGTTTGTCTTCATGTTATTACGGTTAGTACAATCTTTATTAAATTTAGACTTGTCGTATCACCTTAATAAAATTATGAATGCATGATAGAAGATATTCATTGATTAGGGTGTTGACACTTATGATTGTACTAATGCATTATGGTGTTGTATGAGGTTTATGTTGTCCACTATGAAAGGTACACCAAGAAAGACAAATCATGTTCTAGTTCAAGAACATATAATCATGATGACATGAGGACAAAGATTCATCCATTGTCATGAATCACTTAGAAGATCTATTTGCGAGGTATGTATAACTTGGTTCTATAATGGTTAACCTATGAGATATGCAGGTTACTAGCACAAGTCATTGAAGAGAACAAGAAGACATCATGTGAGTATGTTAGACATAACTAGCTAACACACTAATCCAGGTATGTTTTTCCTATATCAAGTTAGAATCCTACCTTGTGTTAGGATCCCTTATATAAGTATACATGGCGTGATTGATAATGATTATTCATGGGTTTGAGTAATCATGGGTGTATGCATATTATGTTTCTTACCTTAATTGATGATATGACTAACCAAAAGAGTCATGAAAGTATAGGTTTGAGTAATCACGGGTTTAGGCATATTATGTTTCTTACTTTAATTTATGATATGACTAACCATAAGAGTCCTTGAATACTAATGCTTATTATTTCTGTTTGAAATGATCATGGCTATACATGTTTAAGATTATTGTGTTTTGATAGTATTAAGATTATACTAATGAATGTGTGATTATGTATGAGACCTCGAGGATAACACAATGATGATACTAATAAGCATGCATAGTGATTAAGGATGGATATAAGTTCAAGGACAAGTAATCCAGGAAGCAAAGATCAAGAGGGAGCACACTCCAGTTGTTCATGCAAGGAAGCAAAGATCAAGAGGGAGCACACTCCAGTTGTTCCTGCAAGGAAGAAAAGATCAAGAAGGAGCACACTTCAGTAGTTTATGCAAGGATGCAAATATTCAGAGGGAGTTGACCACTTCTCACAATCCACATCAGAATGGAGTTACAGAAAAGAAGGAAAGACTGAGAGGGAGTCAACCCAACAAACAAACAAAGATATGTATTTGAATTATCAGTCCTTGCATATTTTATTGTTTAAATAATACTGTTCAATAATGTATATACTCATGTTCCTAGAATTAGGTTGTGTATTATGCATATTAGAATAGTTGCATTGATGAACAATATACTACTAATATACATGGGTAAGTGGCCTATGGCATTGTACAACATTCCATTGCTACTTATCTAGAATGAAACCTCTTTGCTGACATGTTGGGAGTTGTGCACACTCTTAACAATGTTCTGGTAGAGATTGGAAGGCATCTAGAAAGTTACAGGATATGGATAAATGTTGTATTGAAGCATTGGCTAAGATAATTGCATGACTGTATGACATATTTCTTTATGTGTAAGAATTTGTTCTGAAAACTATGAGATGTTTTCTAATCATGCAATTTAACTCGTTGTGTAGGAAAGATCGTATACCATCACCTACAAAAGAAGGACTACAACATTTGTTCAGCAACAAAGTTATCTATTGAAAACATTGAAGATATTGAAGTTCCTAGGATCTAGGAAGAATGCCATGATCGAGGAGTACCAGCCGATCATGAAGATGTTTGGGATGCAGTCCCAAGACCTGAAGGGGAGTCTGTAGTGACTTCCAAGAGGATCTACAAGATCAAGCATGCTGCAGGTGGTAGCATAGAGACTTTTGCTCCTATAGCCAGGTACTCTTACATTAGATCAGTACTTGCTCTGGCTGCAGTGATGAAAGGGAAGATACACTAGATGGATTTCAAGACAGCTTTCTTGAATGGTGTAGTTGAAGAAGAAGTGTATGTGGAGCAGCCACTTGGTTCTGAGACACATGACAGGGAGTCATATATGTGCAGAAATTAGGATAGACAACATTCTATCCAGTTTGGGCTTTACCAAGAGTAAAGCGGATTCCAACCTTTACTACAAGGTCTAGGAAGGAAATCCAGTGATACTACTTTTGTATATGGATAACCTATTTATTACAGGTGAAGATAGATTGATTGCCGACACGCAACGGAAGCTTGCTGCCGAGTTCGAGATGAAGAACTTGTGGATGATGCACTATTTTCTAGGTATGGAGGTGTGGCAAAGTGCAGATGGAATCTTCCTTGGACAAGGGAAGTATGCAGTAGAGATCCTGAAGAGGTTCGAGATGATGGACTGCAAGGCCATGACCACACCTATGGAATCAAACCTGAAGCTTCTGTGTGATGCTTCCTCTGAGCCGGTTGATATCACTATGTATCGTCAGATGATTGGGTCCTTGATGTACCTGACGAACACGAGACCAGATATTTGGTTTGCGGTGAACACATTGAGCCAGTTCCTGATGGATCCGAGGAGTGTTCACCTGGTTGCTGTAAAGCATATTCTGAGGTACCTGAAGGGTACAGTTGATTATGGGCTCAAGTATGATGTGAATCAAAAGTTTAACTTGCAGGGTTATGTTGATTCAGATTGGGCAGGCAGTGCTATAGATAGGAAGAGCACATCTGGGTGCTGCTTCAGTATGGGATCAGGTGTGATCTCTTGGTTTAGTAGGAAGCAGTCTTGCGTAGCACTGAGTACAGCCAAGGATGAGTATGTTGCAGCATTTTCGGCTAGTTGTGAGGCAGTATGGCTCCGGAAGCTACTGTCTGAGTTATTTGATCTCCCGCTGGAGGCTACTGGTATCTTTTGTGACAACCAGAGTTGTTTGAAGCTGTCTGAGAACCTGGTGTTCCACGACAGTTCGAAACACATTGAGATCAAATATCACTATATCAGGGATATGGTACAGAGAGGAGCAGTGAAGCTCTTGTACGTTGTGACAGATGAGCAGATTGCAGATGTGCTGACGAAGCCACTAGCCAGAGTGAAGATTTGAGTACTTCAGAGAGAGGCTTGGCGTTCTTCATATCGACGACACTTCGAGGAAGAAGTGATGGACACATTTGCTGAAGCCATTCCAATCATGGTGGAAGGAGGACCCTTCACATGGCTATGGATGTAAGCGCTGGATGATGAGCATTAGGATGGTGTTCTAGTTGAATCTGCTCTATATGGTCAGTTGGATCATTTATATGTATGTATGTACGGATCATGTTGATGCTGGATATGATCAGGTAGATCATGTATTTGTATATGTATCAGGTGGATACTTGTATGATCAGTGTGATCATGTACTTATGTATGTATCAGGTGGATACTTGTATGACAGTATGATCATGTACTTATGTATATCTGATGGATGCACTGTATGATCAGGTGGATCATGTATGATATGTATCAGGTAGATACTATGTATGCATTAGATGGATATATTGTTTGATCAGGGTGATCACAGATGGCGAGCTTCAGGATGTTGCTCCAGATGATATGCATCAGGTTGATGCTATGATGATCGGAATGATCACAGATGACGAGCTTCAGGATGTTGCTCCAGATGATATGCATCAGGTTGATGCTATGATGATCGGGATGATCACAGATGACGAGCTTCAGGATGTCGCTCCAGATGATACGCATCAGGTTGATGCTATGATGATGATCAGGTTGATCATGTGAAGATGTACATCAGGACGATGTATGGTGAGTATCGGTTTGCTACTCTGTGGCCGTGGAAAGGTTGTGCAGGTAGCATAGAAAAGATCCTGGGAGATCCTATAGTCTGCGCTAGGATGCTCTTTCAAGGTTTTGCTATAGGTAGCATAGAAAAGATCCTTTAAAAACCGGACAGGTAGAGCAGTATGATTGTAACATCCTGGGTTGCTCTATCGAGATCCTATAGTCTGCGCTAGGATGCTCTGAGTAGGTTTTGATACAGTTTTGCATAGAAAAGATCCTTTAAAAACCAGGCAGGTAAAGCAGTGTGCTCGTAACATCCTGGGTTGCTCTATCGAGATCCTATAGTCTGCGCTAGGATGCTCTGAGTAGGTTTTGCGAAAGTTCACATAGAAAAGATCCTTTAAAATCCAGATAGGTAGAGCGGTGTGCTCGTAACATCCTGGGATGCTCTATCGAGATCCAGACAGGTAGAGCTGTGTGCTCGTAACATCCTGGGATTCTCTAAGTAGGTTTTGTGAAGGTTAACACGTAAAAGAACCTATAGTCTGCGCTAGGTTTTGTTGACGCACGTAATCAATCCTGGGATCCACAGTATGGCCATTTATGATGAAGACCTGCAGGTGGTGGGCCTACATCCAGTATGAAAAAGGATTGGCTCTATAGAACTTCCTATGACGAGTAGATTCAGAGATTGATTGAGATAGCAGCAGCAGTGACGATGACGATGACTCAATGACGATTATCCAGTGACGATGATACAAAGAAGAAGACTTGTGCTAGAAGACCTGTGTCGAGAAATACCTTCCTAGTTAAGAGGGAGTGTTGATGTATATGTAACTTCAGAATGTATTTCACCCATATGTATATTGTACTCCTATAGAGATGGTATTATTCCTCTATACGGAAGTGTCGTCATTTATATTGTAAGGGTCGTAACTTATACTTGATGGGTTATTAGACCACCTTGTTGGGGTCGGCCCTGTATAAGTCATGTGGGTCGAAGGGTTATTAGACCACCCTATTGGGGGTCGGCCATGTGGGTCAAAGGGTTATTAGACCACCCTATTGGGTGTCGGCCCAGTCAGCATTATGTTACGTGCTTAAGTTAAGGCCGACCTAGTAAAGGTTATTAGGTAAGTCAAGTCAAGTATAAATAGAGTGTAGGAGGCACTCCTATTCATCATTCTATTTCTCTCTCAACACTCTTGGGAGAGTGGCGCACTTGTGGAGGAGGAGAAGCTGCTGCTAGGAGATGTCTATCTCTTATGTTTGGGTTGTATCATTGCTCTATCTATCTCTGAGGAAGTTATTGGGGTTTTTCACCTTTATGGTTTTCCCCAAGTAAACTCTGTGTCCCTTGTGTGCTTGCATTATTGTGTTCATGATTGATATGCTATACATGTTGTTCTCTCAGTTAAGATCCTAGATTAGATTGAAGTAAATTCTGAAAAATTAACACAATGTCTACAAGTACATTGGCTAATCTCCCAAAAGGTATGACTTTCTACTGATTCACTAACCTCAAATGTATGGGTGACCATGACAAGCTTGGTTTCCCTATCTGTTTCCATGTCTGCTTAGTCAAGACATTCACCTCTGACCCTAAGTCAAGGATGATCTCATCCATCTCATAATCTCCCATCTGTGCATTGAGCCTCATTTCTCTTCCTGTTCTTTTATGGCTCTTGATGTGATGAACTGCGCTCTGGGCAGTATCCATCTCACTGCGTTGTTCATACTGGTTCGGTAATTTTTCCAATTCCACTACATCATCTGTGCTCTTCAATAATTTCATGCAGCTCCGTAGGAACTGCGCAACAGAAGTGCTTGTCTCTGTTCCGGTACACGTTTTGTCATACAATACTGGCATATCCTCCATATGCGTTGTTTCACTTCGCAACAGGATTCTTGGTGACATAGGTGCTGACTCTCTGAAGATATCCCTTGCTTCTTCGAAGAATTCTTTGTTTTTCTCCAGGTTGAAAGCAGGTGCTTTCCTTGTTGCTTTTCTGATCCAGACCGCTTCAGCAGGGGTCTTCTTGGTTTGAAAATCTCTAGAAGTCGAAGCTTCTGGTTGTTTATATGTCACAACATTAATACTTGGATCTGCAACCCTTTTCTCTGTTGCGATCATCTGAATATTCAGGTTAAGTACTTCTTGGTTTCTCTTCTGAATTTATGCCGCTAACACTGGGCATGCCTCAATAACATGATCAAAAGATTTACATTAAATAAAAGTAGTACAAGCATTGGTACAGTCTCTGGACAGATGACCAGGCTGACCACAGTCATAACATATTACCTGACCTCAACCTCTTCCTTGTGCTGGGCCAGTGTTTCTTCCTCTTCTGCAGTATCCTCCACGACCTCTATATGCGCCTTGATCATACTGCGTGTTATCCTTGTTTTGCAGTGTTTCTTCTTGAACTCTGTATACTCCACCACTCATATGCTCTATATCTTGTTTTCTTTCCATCATAAGCTCATATGATCTACAGTTGGAATCATCATGTCCAACGGATTTATAGCATGTGCAATATAGATTCTTAGGTGTTCGCACATACTTCTGGATTAAGTAAAAATTTTCTGGCTGGTGTCCTCTAGTTCTACACATCTCACACCATGGTGCTTGGTTCTGATTAAGTGGATTTGGTGCTCCACTGTCTAGGTAATCTTGGAACAAAGGACATCGTTCCTTCGGGTGTCCTTCTCCCTTACATCTGGTACACCAGATTTCTTCTCTTTGTTCTTTTCCCTTCTTCATGTCCTGCAACTGTAATGTCAAGGTAGCTAGCTGATTCTGGATCTAGACCATTCCAGTGCTAGTCTCTCCTATAGGTGAAGCTTCTAATTTCATCGCGATAGTCTAATATGGGGCAACCTTCTATTGCATCAGCGGTAGTCTAATATGGGGCAACAATGCGGCTATGAACCACTCTTGGTGCTGCTATGGTGCTATATCAAAACTGACTTGGTCTAACAGTGTCTTAAACTTATGGTCAAATTCCCATACTGACTCAGTCATTTTCTGCTTAATTTTTTTCAGCTCTGTTATACACTGTGATTCAGATTTTGGTTTCTTGAACTCTCTTAATAGTGCAGCCTTAATATCCACTAAGGTTCTATTCTTTCCATGAGAATACTTCATGAACTAGTTCAAGGATCTATCTATGAATGTGGTGATGAGCTGCGCTTGCTTCACAACATCATCATGGACTTGTTTGACATTCCACATGGCTTCACACATAAACCAATGTTGCTCAGGGTCTTCTAGACCCGTTCCTTTAAATATCGACAATTTTATATTGTCCGTCATTCTCCTTCTTGGTGGCGCAGTGTTCTGAGTGGTGTTAGGGATATTACTACGTGGGATGTTCTGAGACAGGATGTTCTGAGACGGGATGTTCTGAGTGGGAATGGTCTGAGTACTCACTCTTGCAATGTTATTGGTATTTTGACCCTCTGAGGATTGGGAATATTAACAACTGGAGGGTTCTGAACTGGTGGATTCTGTGCAATAGGAGGTGCAGTATTCTCAACTGGTGGGTTCTGTGGAGTGATAGGCTGATAGGTAGCTGATGGAGGTGCTGTCTGGCTATCAGGATCAACTTGGAACTCAGTATCTACGCGGAGTTCATGTTCACTAGGGTTCTTCTGAGTGGTATACTTATATCTTTTACCACTTCTCAAATTGTGTGTATCTTCGTCAGAGTCACTCTATATGCTATCTACCATTACAGATACAAAATTTTACAGGAATCTTACTGCATTCTTAAAACACCTTTCTCAGCTAAAAGCATTTTAATATATAACCTCAGATTGTTCAGGTACTTACCTCTGAAAACTTTGAAGAATTATGCTGCTGCTGCGCTCTAGGACTTGAAGGTGTCCACAACGAACTCTGTCACGGAGCCTTCTAGTATACTGTCAACCCAAAAGTTGACTACTCGCGAGAGTGGACTATCTATTACTTTGAGTCTTTGAATAAGCTATGGGGTCCACTCGGTAGGTAATTTTGGTTGGAAATAGTTCTTTCACTCTGTGAGTCTTGATATCCACTCGTGCAACTCGTTTCCAAAAGATGCCCAGAAAATTTTGTGAATATCCTTCCACAGGTATTTATTTAACCAATCTTCGTCAGATAGACGTGGATGTCTATTCTTCTTTCTGGAAAAATCTCTTTCTGTCTTGTCCAACCGGTTCCAAATCTCTTTCTTGTCTGGATTCCAATTTTTAGTACCGGTACTCATCACCAGTTCAAGTGCGGCAACAAAACCATTTGTTGGCTGCTTATACTGTTCTTGAGGTTTTCTAGAAAGACCCAGGTTTTGCGCGGTTCGAGGAACCAACAAAACCCCTTTTCACCGGCCCTTTCGGAAACAGCCTGCGAATAGACTGAGGTCTCACCTGAGGTGAAGTATGGGGGGGCTGTGGAATCAGGTTTCCACAACCCGGTGATGAGGATTTCAATGGATTGGCGAGCAATGCACTACAGGACTCGCATTGCGAACTGGGGACTGCGCAAAGTTCACCTTCTTCGTGGTTAACACTTAGACTATCGCGCATCCAAGGACTACGCGATGTGGAAAGGTTCTTCGACAATAGGACAACGCCACAGAGGACTGCGCTTCCTCCCAACACTTATGCAACTTAAATAGACTTTACTTAGTGTAAATTGATGTATTTAACAAGCAAAATAGTTTGCAAACCTTTCAACCTAGACAATATGATGGGTTGCAACGTAACTGCACACTTCCGTTGCTACGCTCAAGGAATATCACTATACCGACTTCGCGGTTTTAAGTGTTTATCCGATCAACTTATGTATTCATCCGACTTAGAAATACTTGTGCATTTAACATTCATTCACTTGTGTCGATACTTAACATATTATTCCCATCATTATCCTTATGGTATATACATATAAACGCAAGAACACATGAACTCCTAACAAGATCTTAACCATTCAACATAAGCAAATTCACAGATTCAAGCACATAATCAATCACATAACATAGAATTTAATGTGGTTCATCCCTAGGATGGGAGCTACACCCACGGGAACTGTTGTTATATTATCTTTGGGAAGGGTACAACAGTTCCAGTTTGCGCACTCAGCTGTAGACTCTCTTCTTTCTTCAGTAGGTCTCTGCGCACACAGCTTGCAGATCCTTTTACAATAGCATTCAACAATAACAAAACAAGTATTACTCGAATATTCAACAATTAAGATTAACCCATTCCCTTACAAATCATGCCCTTTTATAGATCGTGCCGTAGGTCACGTCTTCACAATCAAGTGCACCAAAAACCCTAAGGTTACCCAAAAATATCGTGGTTACCTGCCGACTCGGCCTATCACAGTCTACAACTGCTCCACAAGCTCCTGGCCGTTCTGCTGGACCACTCACAGCCCACACGCCCTACTAACAGCTACATCCTTGCTGAAACAGTTACAATGAATCGTGGTGTGTCGCTTTCCATCCCTTTGGCCTACCCGTCGCTGTCGACCCGGTGGCTTAAGTTCTAACTGTTTTCCACCACTCCAACTGACAGGTCGCTTTCATCCGTCGCTTCTTACCCAAACAGGTCGCTTTCACCCACTCGACCTTTCCCAAAATAGGTGCTCTGCTGGAACTGCACGGTGCTACCACTTCGCGGAGCTGGTACTTAGCCGCGCGGTTCCTACCTTCCGGAGCTGGGCTGCGCTGTAACTTCGCAGCTCCCCAAAACTGTCTTGCCAAAAATGCCTTCATCTGAGCTGCGCTGCAGCTCCAAAACTGTTTTGCACAAAAAATCCTTACTTGGGTTGAGCCCAACATTCCCCCTCAAATTTTGGAATATAAGAAGGAATTTTGGGGGGCATCTTTGGCCAATTTGCATCATGAAGAATGGGATCATTTATCAACTTGGATAAATCGGGGCAATTTTGATTTTCCATAAATGGAAGGCTTGGTGTCACCATTTTCTTTTGTGTGTTTCCTCCTCTTAGAGGTGAAGGTGGTGGTTTATTTCCTCCAAAGGTGGAGGTGACGAGGGGGAACTTCCTCCAAAAGGTGGAGGTGATGAGGGGGCACTTCCTCCCAAAGGTGGAGGTGATATGTTACCTCTTCCATGAGATGGAGAGGATGGGGGGGGTTGTATATCCTCCAAGGGGTGGAGAAACATGGGATTTTAGCGTAAATAACATGTAAGAAATTACTTCCTTACTCCCTATCTTGAACTAAGTTGTTTAATGACTAGAGAAAATAAAAAATGCATGTGAGTTTGTTCATTTTCATATTCATTAAACAGTCATTGAAACTGCAAGTTATGATGGAAAACTGAGCTAAAAAGCAAAAAAATTGAAAAACAATGTGGGTATTAGACCCATATGCATGTGGTCACATGGGAATAGAGTTACAAAGGTCACATGGATTTATTGCGTGAGTACATAATAGAGAATCCATGCTATAGTGCGATTGTTGAGAGAAAAGCTGCGATGGATAGCACACTCGAGACATTGAGAATCGCACTATTGATATTTTGATGAATTGGGGCTTTGAGCATCCAAATTATGACTTTTGAGAGGCTGAACAACAAGCTCATGGGCCTACACAACACCCCAAATAAGTTATCCAACAAAATACAACCTATCTGTAATGCAAAGAACAAAAATAAGAGTGGATTTACCATAAATATTGTTGTGGAAAAGATAGCCACAGGGGTGAGTAGTGTTCCCACTTGTTGGAAATCCTTGAGGTTTTAGTAAGGACCTTGTATTGTAGATTGAGTGTTAGTATTCCATACACCAAATGGAAAAGCAATCTCTAAGCAAGAAATAAAAACAAAATAAAACAAAATAAAATGAACAAGTGCCGAGCAAACAAGATAAGAAGAGTATGCCAAACCAAATGTTGATTGCGCAATAGTCAAGCTAAATACAATGGTGTCACCTAGGAGGTGAGGGATTTAAAGGGGAGCCAACAATTTCCATTAGAGAGGTCCTTTTTGTTCACAAAATTGCGATAACTAACATAGAACAATGGATAAACTCTTGCTTCTTAGAAGAAGTGAGTAAGGGATATTTGCATGCCAACTTGAGGTAAAAAGTGGATTGAAAGGTAAGCTCTGAATGCAATTTTTGCAGCATAAGTTTGCTCTTAATTTTCTCTTATAGAATGCATGCTCATGTCTTCCTTTTATAGGCCAAATGGAGGACAAGAAACATTTATATCCCAATGTGAACATCCTTGCTATTGAACTGGTTTTTCAAGTACATGAAGGGGGCTATTGAATGATACCAAGCATGTGTTGAGTCCAGTTTGAATTTTGGAGCCAAGGGAGCTGTTATGAGATTTGAATGTGTAGCAAAAAAGTCAGTGCTCCTGCCATTTTTATAGTCACATGAATTTCGAAGGAAAAGTCGCCTTAGGTCACACAGGTTTCTGATTAAGGAATCTCACTAAAGCACGGGTATTTAGTGCAAATAGTCACGCTAATGTCCAAAATTCCTGGTTCTGTCATCTTGGGGCTCAAATTTTCTTGTGTATTTAATGAGGATGTCTTCGATGAGATGCATGTTGTATATTGATGATGTCTTCCTGTAATATTACCTGAAATGTCACATGTGTGTGAAGTTTAAGCGTTAACAATGTGCTTTATATATATTAATGCACCGCTTGCAGTGCGTCCTTATATATACAAAGCACCAATATCGTTCAAAAAATAAAATCCTATTTTTTGTATTTATATTTTTTCAGTGCACTTTATATAACAATAAGCACCGAGGGCAGTGCATAATTATATCTAGAGCACATATGTCTTCGAAAACAAATTTAGTGTTTTTTCTCTTTATACGATGTGCTTTATATATATTGACACACTGCTAGTGATGTGTTCATATATACAAAAAGCACTGATAAGTTTGAAAAAAATAAAGCATATATTTTTTAAATTTATACCTTTTTGGTTCTCTTTATGTAACTATAAGCATTGAGGCAGTGCATCATTATATCTAGAGCACCGATGTCTTCGAAAATTCAATATAAAGTTTTTGTTCTTTATACGGTGCTCTGTATATATATTGATACACCACTAGTGGTGTGTCAATATATATACAGAGCACCAAGATTTAAAAAAATATACATATGGTTTTCAATGGCAACGTGTTTCGTTATGTAAAAGCATCGTGTATGATGCGTTTCTTTTACGTTAATGCACTGTAGACGTTGCATTCATTTTTTATTGGGAAGCACCGTTACCGATGCACTCTGTATTCACACATAGTGCATTGATATGATCATTGCGAGCAAAACTGTTGAAAATCACTGCACTTTTTTTTGAAAAATGGCAAATTCAAACAAAATTTCAATTTTAAATCCAATAAAAATGTAAATAAGAAGGTAATAAAGACATTACCTAGACTCTTGCCTATCGGGGAGGAAAGGTTGCCACGTACACAAAAAATGTTGTTTTCCAACAATTTGGAAAAATTCAAACTCCATTAATGAAGCAAAGGACACAATAAATTCGATGACTAACGAGCACTAATTGTAGTGTGCATCAAACAATAAAGTGTAGTATTGGTGCCTAGGTGGTATTAGGTGGTTTGTAGCATTGACATATGGGCAAAATAATTTTCCCATTCTATAATGTTTTTTATATTTTACGCTACTTCGATGTGCCCGATTTAGTGGCACACCAATGTGCTTACTGTTATAGAGAGCACCATTTAGGTTTTTCTATTTTTACAAAATAAAAAAATATGTTTTTTTATTATAAGGTGATGTAATGTAGTATATTATGCATTGATGCATCTATGTATTTATAACACACTAGTATGTTTTATGGGAAAAATAAAAAATAGTTTTTTTTTTTTTTTTTCCAGTCGAGGGTGGACTATTTTGATATGGAGCGGTGCGTTGGATTGTGAAATGCACCGATGTGTTTATGTCCTTCCCACACATCGAAAAGATTTGTTGAGAAAAATAAATAATCATTTTTTTACAAATTGCATTGAGCTAATTTAACTTCGGTGCTCTTCATAACTAGGAGCACCATTGTATCTATGGTGTTGACACACTGATGCATCTACACTGTTGGTGCACCAGGGCAGTTAGGTAGATAGGGAGCATTGTTTGTTTTTTTTGTTTAAAAAAAATAAGAATATGCTTTTTTTTGTCTTGTAATCGATGTGTTTTACTTCCTCAGACCCTGATGCATCTACTTCATTCACATGCACTGAAAAGTTTTGCCAGGAAAAAAAACATATTTTTTCAAATTGCATCTAGCTATTTGACTTTAGTGCTCTTCATAATTAGGCGCCCCGGTGCGTTTGTGTTGTTGGCGCACCGAGTAAGTGAGGTATATAGGGAACATCATTCTTTTTTTTTTGTTTAAAAAAAATATGTTTTTCTTCTTTTAATCAATGTGTTTTACTTCCTCACACCTCGATGCATTTTTATTAGTTTACGCATCGCCATTTTTTGAAAAAAAAGAAAAAATGTGTATTTTTCTAGACCATGGTGATCTATTTTGACAAGATGTGCTATATTGTATTCCACACTGGTGTGTCTCTATCAATGACATGCATCGTATAATTTTGCAGTGAGTTTTTTTTTAACCATAATCTTTTCAAATTGCAACGAGATATTAAGACTTCAGTGCTCTTACTGTTTTGGTTCATTGGTGCATCATGTTATGTAGCACATTGGTGCATGTATTATGTGTATAATCACCGCTTAAAAACCATCTCTAAAACCTTTTCCCGCCCACCTCCACTAGTATCCTCCGCTATAAATGGATAAATTGGCTCTTTTTGTGAAGGGTCTGCAAAAACCTCTGCTAGAAGGTGTTTTCCTTGTAGTGGTTTTGGCCATAAGAGAAGGAAGTTGTTGGAAGATGATTATTTGAAACTCCTCCATTAAAATCTAAAAACCACAATTGTTATTGTAGTTGTAGTCAGGGAAAAAAGAGATATTTTCAAGGAGAGTTACCTAAAACCTCCTCTACTAAAGCCTGAGATTTTGCACCCTTCATTGTAGCATCAACTAGTTGGAAAAAAAATTCTTTATCTATCTTTTAACCTCTACATCTTGGGTAAATTCTCATCATCAATAGTATGATTAGTGTTGTACACTTTGGTTGTGCAAGAGCCTAAAGTGGGTGTAGGTTTGACTAAACAAATACTCCATAACAAACCAACAAGAGAATCGATCATTTTGTGTCAACATAGTTTGAATAGGCTGAAATAATGGAACCAACTATAAGCATCAACAACCATGAGAACTTAGTTGTGTTTGTCAGTAATTTATGTTGTACTTGTGTCTAGGATAATCTCGTTTTAACATGTTTTTTAGTGGGGAAGACCAAAATGATAATAAAACTTGGGTAGGTACTAATAAGACAATAATTTCCAATTCATTAGTGAACCAAACCTTGTTGGCATCAATCTATGTGATGAATTATTACAAGGACATAAACTATGATAATTTTTTCTACAAAGTAAAAAGATTAATTCCCATGAAACAATTAAAGGAATCTCTCAAAGTAAAAAGCATTGTCATGTTTACATGGCCCTTGACTATGGTTGTTTTGATCGAGGTAATTGTATTTATTGCACCAAGAGTAACAATGTTCTTTATAACATAGTATGGGGAAGATGTACTGCAGGATATGGACAAGGAATTGCCTACCTTGATTGAAATTCAATTTATAGAGATATTTATATGACTAATCTCACTTCATTTTGTTGCCTCATGATCTAAAATATCCTTCACCAATGTTTATGGGCTAGCATTTCAAATCATGATGTTTCCAAGGTTCAATTCCTAGCTTGGTAGTTCCTTTTGTAAGCAAAAAATCGTTATGGAGAAGAAGATGAATTAAATAATGGAAGAGAAGGGGATTAGGGTTCCAATAGATCTAAAGGATTTGGGTTTTGGCATGAAGATAGTAGCAGACCCACAATTCATATATTATTCCAAAGATACTCTCTATGAAGCCCATATCTTTGTGACATACCCAAACATTTCCTCCCTAATGTAAAATCTCTTAGGGGTGGATGAGAGGGCTGACATCCGAGGCACAAAACATTGGAATGCGGATATCCAAGCCCTCAAGAACCATTGTGAGTACATCAAGCCTACTAGGACAACCCACCTGAGGTATTTCACACAACAGAGGGAACCTTAAGAAGTGTATAGGGGTTAGCATTCATTGTAGAGATGTTTTTACCTATACAGGTGACCCAAACCAATTAATATGGATGCATCCATATCATATGTTTAAGTGGCTCCAAATTTGTCAACTTTGAAGGTCAGGGAGGCAAGTTGAGTAGTTACTCGTGTGGACAATTATATGGCTGATTCTAGTTTCATGAGAGGGGATTTGGTTGTGGATAAATTAAGGGGTCATAAGGTGGTGGTGAGTAGTCCCGATATTCATAGGAAGTGAGGGAAGGTTCTAAAAATTAAGGAAGGTAAGGAACAATTAGTTATTGGAGAAGACCTAAGTGTTGATTAAATCTTATCCTTACCCGATAAAACCATGGTTGGGAAGTTTCAGGGGGGAATATTTGAGATGGATACCTTGAATGCTTGGATCCAAGCTCATTGGTTTCCAATGATTGCGTATGGGATAGTGTTTCATATTTTACCTCGAGGATATATTGGATTCATAGTTAGGTTGGAGGCTAATTCCTCTAGAATCCTTGGAGGTTCTTGGTTCAAAGGGAATTCTTACTTAACACTAAAGTTGCGGCACCCATGCTTCAATCCACAGTCGGAGGTTGCAACTAGCAACTTGATTTGGGTGAAGCTTCCAAGTCCTCCCCTTGAGCTTTGAGATGATGGAATTATTAGATACATAGCTAATGTATTAGGTATAGTTGTGAAGGTAGAAAACTCATACAAATCCAGTGTCTATCGCACCATGGCTAAGGTGTTAGTTGATATCGATGTTTGAGGAGGAATTCATGCGTATGTGTAGGTGACGATGATAAAAACAATCCGTGTACAACCCCTAAAATGTGCTAATTTTCCATTTTTATGTCCTCACTGCTATGCCTATGGGCATGTATTGAAGCATTGTCATAACAAATTTTCTACAAAAGTTTGGAAGAAGAAGGAAAGTTGTGGCCCACCTTCAAACACTAGAGTGTACTTAGCGAGAAAGGATTTCTCTATGGGTGTCGAGAATATATGAAAGAATTTGGATAGTCCCAGTATCATCTTTCTTGAAAATTTGATTGTTGGGGTCATCCAAGTGCCCATTCATACTTCGTCTATGTTGTCAGATCCACCAACATCAGGTGTCTTATCTAAAGAGAACACATAATCAAAATTGGAGGAAGAATGAGCTCATGTGTTATGGCAGGATCGACCGATCTTATTTGGAGTAAGTCTAGACATCTTACGCCCACAACCATGTTAGGATATTTAGACACTTAGGAGTTAGTTAAGATCAACTTGTGTAATATATCCATTAGGAAAAGTGTGTTTCTTTAGTATTCATTTGTAAATACTTGATCCGATGGTCACGATATGTTCCCGACATAGAGTGATCCGACGGCTCAACTTCTCTTAGATCATACCTACCCTTGATCCGTGGCTTAACACCCGATTGGTCCATGATCTCTATTTAAAGAGCATGGAGGGTCATTGGAAAGTTGATCGATTATGAGAAGCTCATTTGTAACTTTCTTTCTTTGCATAATAAATTGTCCCGTAGAAGCTATTTGGCCGGGGCCATGGAGTGTTTCCCTCACGAGGGTTTAAACCACGTCAAAACATCGGTGTATCGATCTGTGATCTATTTGTGTGAAGTGGTTGCTCTAGGTGTTTGGTCTTTTGGGAGTACCCTGTGTACCCGAACATGGTATCAGAGCTTTTATAAAGAGCCGCTTCCGGTTATGATCTAGATTTTGAACTGTTGTTACCGAAACTCGAAAGGGTTTCTGGTTCTGGTATTTATGTGCATTTATGGGATGTGGGAGGTGTTCCATTGCGTCCGGAGCGCCGTTTCCATCGGGAAATAGTTTTCATTTGATCGAAAACGATTCTCGGTTGCTTCAGAAATGCGTATTTCATCAGATCTGAAGGTATAATGTTATAGTGACGCTTTTTTTATTTTATTTTCTGTTTTAAAAGAAAAAAATATCTCATATTTTATCAGTTTTTACTATTAGATTTTTTTAGTTTCGGATTGTTGCTTTCCCTGTCTGCGTATGCTCTTTGCCGTGCACCTTGAGCGATTTCGGCAAATCAGAAACAGAAAGGGAAAGGGTTTTTCTTGGCTGCGTATGCTCTTTGCCGTGCACCTTGTGCGATCTCGGAAAATCAGAAACAAAGAGAAAACGTCAAATTTCCGGGCAAGCTAACGAGATTTAACCCCACAAGCGTGGAAAAGTTTTTTTGTTTTGGTTTATGGTATAATTTGCCGAAAAAAAGGCAAGCACGAAAACTAAGCAGGAAGAGTAAAAAAAAAAAAAGCCCCATTCCTCATTCCCATATTTTACATACTTTTTAATCTAGCTCACTTGGTTCAAAGTTGTTTTATTCCTTAATAGGTCTTGAGTTCAAGTCTTAGAAAGTTACTTTTAAAGGAAAAAGTGTACGCAATTTCTATTTTCAAGTTACTTTATTGTAAAAGTACATTTCACTTAAATAATAAAAATAAAAATAAAAAGTGAGTCACTTAAGTTCCTTTTTATTGTTGCACTATTTAAAGTAACATCATTGTAAAAGTGAAATCACTTATTTTATAAAAGTGATTCACTTAAAACAAATTTCTTGTAAAGTGATTGTAAAAGGTTCATCTTGGGAAGAGGGGGTTCCTTTTTTTTAGCTGGTCATTCTCTATGTGCCACGTCACTATTGGGGACATCTTCAACATTTTCTTTGTTCAAGCATAACTTCATCATCCGAAGTCAGTTTTCAGTGCCATTTTTTTTTGAAACAGCCTATTTTTTCGAGCACTTCACATCCAGACTATTGGTTTCTACTTTTACAACCATTACTTTACAAATATGGCCGCCCCTTGTGATATTCTACTTACTAGTTCCAACTATTTTCCATGGAAATCTCGTGTGGAGGATGTTCTACGAAGTAGGGGACTTTTCAGAATTACCTCAGGGAAAGAAACAGAACCCACTGATGATGATAATAAAATAAAATGGGCAAATAGATGTGACGAAGCTCGTGGATTGATTGAGATGTCAATCTCTACTGATTTGCAATTCCACATATTTGGAATTGATGAACCTGATGCTGCTTGGGACAAGTTGGAATCTGTGTTTGGTAAACATAATGAAATTCGAGGTCATCAACTCGAAAATGAGTTGATTTCTTTAAATCCATGTGATTTTTCATGTATTCAAGATTATTTATCTAAGTACAAAACTCTTAAACTCTTATGTGCAGAATGTAAGATTAAGAGGGAAGACAAACGATGCATTTATCACATTCTTTCAAAACTTGGACCTGCATATTTTGTTTTTGTATCTACATTTTACTCCATGAAAGAATCATTGAATGAAGCTAGCTATCAAGAGCCTAGTCTTGAATCCTTTTGTGATTCCTTGATTAGAGAGCAAGATAAACTCATCCATCTTGGAATAATTAACAATGCAGATACATTTGGGAAAGCCTTATTGTCCAAACAGAAAGAAAGGTCCAAGCCTCCCAAGAAACAAAATTTTTGCAATAATAAGTCAAACAAGGGTCCCAAACCTTCTCAGTCAGCTCCTTCTTTAAAAAATGACAAAGTATCCAAGCCAAGAGGTAAGAAGACTGAGCGTCATAGCAACTATTGCGGGAAAGATAATCATGATGAATCTAAGTGTTTCAAGAAGATGGCAGCAATGAAGAAGCACCACATCAGCCTAGATTTTCCTTCAGAATCTACCTCTCATGGACATGCAATTTGTGCTTCTGGTTATTCTTATAATGCATCTTTTTCTTCTATTTCAAATGAATGGCTCATTGATTCTGGAGAATCTTATCATATGTCTAAGGATCAAGCCATTTTTTCTACTATGCATGAATGTAACACCAAACAAATATTTGTTGGTGATGATAGATATCTAAGTGTTGTAGGATCTGGAACAGTTCCAGTAGATAATGGTCATTTTAGTGATGTACAATGTGTTCCAAGAATTTTATGTAATTTGTTATCAGTCTATCAAATCACTCATTCTGGTGAAGGTAAAACTGTGACGTTTACAGCTCACCAAGTTGTAATCAAGGATTTTAAAGATCCTCAACAGGTCCTAGCTACCGGAATTGTTGATGATATTACTAGGTTGTACAAGTTTAACAACTTTGGGTCATCACCTTTTCCTTCAGTTTTTGTTGCTCATAGTGATAACTTGAGCAAAATTTGGCATGAGCGATTTGGTCACTTAAATTATCGCTCATTGCAACAACTATGTAAAGACAATATGGTGACAGGTCTTCCGATGATATCTTGCAGGGATGGTGTTTGTTCCGGTTGTGTACTCGAAAAACATCATCGGGACAGTTTTGACAAACGTGCCTCTTGGCATGCCTTGGTTCCCTTGGAGCTTGTGCATAGTGACTTGTGTGGTCCTCTTCCATCTGCTTCCTTTTCTGGTTTCAAATATTTCTTAACTTTCATTGATGATTACACCAGACGCACTTGGGTTTATTTCCTAAAACTTAAGAGCGAAGTATTTAACATGTTCTTGGCCTACTGTCATGTACCCACCCATCCATCCAAGGAAAGGGAGGGAACATGATGCCAATCTCTGGGGCTTTCACATAATCTCAGCCCATTCACTAGAATCATATGAATAAATCATTTGTGTGCAGATGTAAAACAAATCAATTATGCACAACGGAATTAAACTATCCGCACACATTACTCATGCATACAGCATATCAACAGTCATCAAATTAATATAGTGCAGAAGTAAATACATAGACAGAAAAACACTTATCTCCATTTTGCAATTGTCCCAAACAACTAGCTATGTCGCTGCAACGTTCCACCCAACCATAGGCCAGTTGTGTTCATCAATATTTCAACACAACTGCCACCCCCGAGCTGGGCATGATTCCTACAAGGAAAAAGGGAACGTTTAGCTCATACTCAGCCAATTAAGCATTTCATTTGAGCTAAGCTAGTCCATAGCTGGGTTTATCAGGCTACATCAGAACCCTGGATGCTTGCACTCAAGCTCAAGCCAAAACAATGGAGACCCATAACCCATACCCCAACATACTCTTTTCTCACACAGTAAGCACAATCATTGGGAAGGGATACACATTTAACAATGGGATTTACAACAAGATGGTCATGGGTTTTCCCCAATTCGTTTCCAGCCAAAAATGGATTATGGGATGGGGAGAAACAATCATAGGGAGGAAAACAATTTCTTCCCCAACTAACTGAGCATTCAGCAGCCAAACGATCTCTATGGAACCCCAATTCCATTCGCCTTCTTCCCCACTGGTATACAACACAAAAACGCCCTTCGCCCAGCTAAGAATGAAGGAAAACACAAAAAACATGGCTGGAAAACGCCCAGGTAGCTCCAAACTCGTGAGGGAGAGAAACTGGTTGATGGATAATGGCTTGGGGAGCAATTCATGGCTCTTTTCTTTCCCAAGAAGCAAAAGGCGATTTCCCATGCAGGGTGGCTTGCCCATACCCGAAATTGGACATCCATACCTCTCATTCCCCAAGGCATTAACTACCTCAACCAACTCTTGGGAGAAATCAATGATTGGGTACAAAAGTCAACATGGGTAGTTGAGGGTTTGATGGGTTCTCTCATTGACACTTGGTTTGACTTGATTGGCTCCAAGGGTTTGAATGTTTTCCCTCCCAATTCCTTGTAAAATCATGCCCCCATCTCTTGTTGCATTGCATAGCTAGTTGTGGGTATTTTATTAAATGCATATTTACATGATATTTACAATTCCATTGTGTCGGGCTAGCACGTAAATCATGTGCATCAATAAATCGATGGCGGGGCCTTGGACTTGAACTCCTCACCACGATTATATAACAATATTACATCATTTACAATTTTAATGTGATAGGGTCAAGATGGGGACATGACATTCCCCTCCCCTTGGAATAACACCGTCCTCGATGTTCCAATACTTCAGAGTATATACCCACTTTACACATGCCTCAAAATTCACAACTAGTGGCAGGTCTGTCCTGTGTTTCATCTCTTGAATTTGAACTTTCAGGATCAAGTCCTTTGGCTTCCTCAAGCTGCTCTTGCTGGCTTTGATCTTCCATCTCCGCAAGTGGGCATTGCTCCACAGCAATCCCTTCCTTTTATTCACCTTCCAGCTGATCTACAAGTCTGGAATTTTCATGGATGCCATCTTTCTTACCATCCTAGCAACTTGTTGAGGAATATTTCCAGCCCAAAACAAATAGTCTCTCGTCTGCTGCCATGATCACGGTGCACAAATGGCTCTCTCTTTTCTCACTAGCAACACTTGGCTAGTAATAGATGCAATCAATGGCTTTCAATTTCTCACCTGTGAGACTCATCATGCCAATTCCTGCTAGGACAAGCATAACACAATGTTAAAATTAGTCAATTATTTTCCCAATTGACATGGAACGTCCATTCTTTAGTCATGAGACTTCCACACATTTCATGCTTTCCCAACATACACATGAACTCATTCATGTTCATCCTTTCACAGGAAAATAACTAATTTAGCATTCACAATTCATTTCAAGCAATAAACACAATCAACTTCATCTATGACATGCACTCAACAATATTTTGTTTCTAAGATGCATTAGTCAAAAGGAAAGAGAAGAGTAAGAATTCCCCCCTCTTAGTCTTGTTCCAATCCGGAGCCACACCATCACTATGGTTTCATGCTCCTTAGCCTCTTTCACTTCAATGTGAATGCTTGGCGTGCCATTTTTTTGGCTATGAGACTTAGTGTCTAAGGTCTGTCTAATGCTTTTCAGCTAGGGAACCCTTCCCCATTGTTGCTTACAGAACCTTTGGTTGCTAGGACCCACAGATGTCCACTAGCACCATCTTTCATTACCGCTCATACTGAGCTCTCTTTAGGACGGTCACATGTCCACATGCATCCTCCAGATGCTTTCATATTCCTTGCTTCCAGCAATACCTACACTCAAACATTGAATCAATTCACATGTTTAGTGTATTTTCATAGGGTTTATCTCTAGACAAGAGTTTGAGAAATCATAATCAAATCATATACACACGTATATTCCTAAGCAAGAAGTTGCAAGATAACCAAATACTTATCTGTATCATATGTCTTCACTTTATTCCACAGGATCCTTCTTTGCTTTCCAAGCATTGGATTTCCCGTGGATACAATAATGAATGTTGGGACATCACGCAGGCTACTCCACAACCATTCGAATAGGCAATGCCAGGCCAGTACGCCGACTGGTTTTTATCAATTGATTAAGGAATGTTTGGCCAACACGCCGACTGCTCCACAACATCAAGTGGTTAATGTTCCCACCAACTATTCTCTGAATTTACCAAGAATTTTATAGCGCCCAACCAGTTACTCTCTGGCTTTACCAAGAATTTTATAGCGCCCAACCAGTTACTCTTTGGCTTTACCAAGCATTTATAGCTCCAACCAGTTACTCTCTGGGTTTTACCAAGAATTTATAGTTCTTTCAGGGTCCTTGCTTCTTGCAATGGCCAAGGTTTCCAACAAGGAAACAATAGTGTATCAGCTTAGCTGTTAGAAGACTTATACCTGAAATATTCATTATTCCAAACAAGAAATAAATGGAAATGAATACTTATCTATATTGTGCGTTTCCTCGCTACTCCATAGGTTTCCTTCTTTGATTTACAAGCCTTGGATCACCTGTGGGGTGGATGCTTGGCCAGCACACCTGCTGCTCCACAACATCATCCGAATAGGCAATGCCAAGCTATGCTGACTGGGTTTATTAGGCATCCCTAAAATCAATATGCTAAGCCAATACGCAGACTGGGTTTATCAAGCATTTCAAAAATCAGTATGCTAAGCCAGTACGCCGACTAGGTTTATCAAGCATACAATAACCATTTCCAAGCCAGTTCTCCAACTAGGTTTGTCAGGAAATAACACCCTTCACCAATACCTCCACAACATGCAAATAACCAATGCCAAGCCAGTACACCAACTGGGTTGGTTAGGCATCAATTTAACAACATGCTAAGCTAGTACACCGACTGGGTTTATCAAGCATACAACAACCATTGCCAAACCAGTACATCGACTGGGTTTATCAGGAAATATGAACAACATAATATGATTACGTGGCTCCTTCTCTTATGCAACCAGTGGTTCCCTCCAGGAACTCCATAGGTGACTCACTTGACTACAGGCTAGCATGGCCCCACAATACCCACTCACACTACACAAGGATGATACCCCTTTTCTGCAACACAGCTCCTCGGGCCTATCCATCTCTTCTAGTGTCCTTTAGTGTGAGTGTAGAAAGGTTACCACTGCCCATACAGTCCTCTTGAGCACCCTTTTTTCACTTTGCCTCTTATGTGCAACACCAAATTGCATCTGTGTAAGCTGATAGCACAAGAATGATAAGCAGACTCATCAGTATTGCTGCTCTAAAATTGTAACCATATTTCATAACATTCACTATCAAGTATTGAAACACCAGGAATGCATCCATTCCCTTAGGGTGTAGTCAATATTGAAAACCCTAACATAACCCATCACCCGAAAGGTATGCATCGCTTTCCGATGTGAGCCATGTAGGCCTTAGTCCCACTCAAGCAGTATGAAATAATAAAACATGCTTTGCATATTAAATCTAATAACCAGACATGTATATCCTCAGTTAGGGTTACTGAATACTCATTTGTTTCACATATGTATCTTTCCTTGATTGGAGAAGAATGGGGCTCCCTTCTCTGAGTCAACAGTACTTCGGTTTGCCACCCCATTATTTCCACGTTTCATAACTCACACATGCCTTCTTGGCATAATTTCACCCTCTCACTCACATGCAGTGCAGCTGAGGTGTTATCAAAATTTATAATGGCGTTTCACCCAAAGCCCATTTCCAAGGCATGGGATCCTTCCCATCTAGTTTGGCTTCTGCAGGCCATCACACATGGTCTTCCTGCAATGTGTCATCCTGGCACACTTATCAAATAGCCAAACAGTCAGCAACATTTAACAATAACTTCAAATTTGATTGCTTCATAACCAATCAATGGCATTAATAATTAAATTCAACATGAATTTACAATTCTGTCTCCTACAGAAATTGATTTGCTTAGCAATGAGGATATCCTCATATTGTTTGGCTCTCGTAAGTGGTATCACTCTGTCCATTATGGTTTCACCCTTGCTACCATACATGAACATCCACCTACAACATGTCCTTCTGACACAATTCTATATAAGCCAAACAATCATTAGCAATTTTAAGCAAATTCTCAAATCTGAAATTTGTAAATCTGTTTTCCTACAGAAATTAGATTTGCAACCATGAGACTATAAACTTAAACCAGACAATTTTCAGATTTGTTTCATGCATAAATTACAACCATGAGAACCTTCTCATAACCTTTGGCTTCTGCACATGGTAGATCTCGGTCTTTACTATGGACTTATCCTCATTGCCATACGCAGGACTTTTCTACTTGAGAATTGAAACTTCAATCAGCCAAACATGTTGTGAGTATCTATGCATATAATCCTTTCATTGCCACAACAGTCACTGATGTGATCTCAAAATTATAACACTCAATAATTCAAACACCTTCAGCCGTTAACATTTTAAATGCAATGAAATATATACATTTCTATATATATCATTATCACAATAAAATTGCAAGACACTGTCACACTATCCATGCAATTTAAATAACTGTAAATACTCATTACTTCACATTCCATGCAATTCTGTCCTTCCAGTAGAGTGCTCTAGTAGCCCATCACTTGTATACCTTCTTCATGCAGTCTTCCTCCTGCATTCATAGCAACTCATGAAATGGTCTCAGGATTAACGATAGTCCATCATTTCATCTATTATCTAACTGCATTGAAACATATATATGTCACACCCATGCATTCACACAATGCATATTCACAACATTTACATCACTCACATAATATTTCAATACAACCTTGCATTAATCCATGAATACTATGCATTCCAACATATTATGGCCTAACCATGCCTATCCCATATGGCATACACTACAACAGGACCATAAGTCATCACTTGCTTTGGTTGATAAACTCACAACCAACATACACAAATGGTATGATATAATTTTCATATGAATGCATTGAGGTTTCTAAGAAACTATAGGGTACAAGGCTCCTTGCCTTTACTTACCCGCACCTCACCATACTCGGTGGGTCAACATTCACATTTAGGCACTCAATACCACATGCAAACCAATCAACCATAGTTTGAACATAGTTGAAGGGATCTCACCAAATCGTCTTTCAACATTCATGCAATTTATGCATAAATAATCATTACCTGCATAGATATTGTTAATATCGCTTGATATTACCTGATCAGTTGGCCTCTTACCAAGGATTCACAGTCCTTTTTCCAACCTCATGATCACAGATTTGTTGCACCATCCTTTCTTCATAAGGTTGTATGCAACAATCATCATCCACATCCTTAGCCATGCTTCGGTTGTCTTTGGTCCTACAACCAATGCGAACACAACTAATTATTAGCAACCACAATCACTATCTTAAGTGGCTCATTGCATATGTAAAACCTCACTATTTTGCCAATATGCAATATCATATACACGCAAAAACATTTTCACATGCACTGTGTAATATGTCATATAGTACATATTCACTTCATCTATCTATCCTCTTGCATTTCCAGCATCCCTATGCCATAATTTTAAGTATAGACAACTTAGGAAATATAAATATAATAGCAATGGAGGAGTTAAGGAATTCTCCCTTTCCAATTCCTCATCATGACATGGAGTTCCTCCTCCAAATCATAGTTGATCCTTTTCTTGGCTTCCCTACCAAGCATACAAGCAATCATTCGCTATGATCTTCTCATGAATTAGCAATTCAACATATACATACGTGTATAATATTCATTCTTGATATATGCAATTATTATGCTATAAACATAAATAGTTTAAGGTGAGGAATTTCCCTTTCATCCTCCACAATGGGTATTACAACCCATTACTCTTATTGAGATTTCACAACCCCTTCTATGCAATTCCTGCTTCTCGTTCCAAGCATAGAGAATGCATTTCACACTTTCAACGATTGTCTCCGGGGGACGACGGGGGTCAAGGGAGCCGCCACTGCAGGGCGGGTCGAGGGAAACACCCTCGTTTTTTTTTTTTGTAAATCCTTCGATTTCGCGCAATCTGGCACATAAGTTCCATGACAATTTTTCCATTTTCGGCACCTGAAAATCTCCCTGAAAAACAGTTGAAATTTCTTGTTTCGGAGCAACTCACCGAGTTCTTCCGACCTGTTGCGGATCAACTCACTGAGTGCTGCCGGTTGGCAGACTCGTTTGTTTTTTCCGCCGTTTCGGACCAACTCACCGATTTCTTCCGCTGCTGTAGATCAACTCGCCGAGTTCTTCTGCTGCTGCAGATCAACTCGCCGAGTTCTTCCGCCATTGCGGACCAACTCACCGAGTTCTTCCGCTGCTGCGGATCAACTCGTCGAGTTCTTCCGCCGTTGTGGACCAACTTGCCGAGTTCTTCCACCGAAAGACACTTAGAAAATTTTTTCGGGCCAATTCGTTGAGTCCTTATGCCATTGCGGACCAACTCGTCGAGTTCTTCCGATCGAAACTCAGCTTTTCCTTCTGAAAATTTTCTATCTTTTTCGCCGAACTTAAAATTTCTGGGCAATCCGTTACGGAGCAGCTCGCCGAGTTCTTCCACCGTTTCGGCGAAAAATGGCCAACTCTTTTCGCCGTTTCGGCCCAAAACTCATAACTTTCCACTGAAATTTTCCTTCCTTTTTCGACGAACTTATTTATTTTCTGCCGCTTTGCGGGACAACTCGCTAAGTTTTGCCGCCAACTTCGGCGCAAACTCGCCAGTTCTAGCCAGCAACTTCGGAGCAACTCAGTGAGGTTTGCCGAAACACATCGGCTCAACTCCACGAGACTCGCCGAATCAGTTAGGAAAAACACTTAGAAATTTTTTTGAAAATTTTTGAATTTTTGAATCTTTTCTTAATGGTCTGTGCTGGGCAGGAAGCATACTTACCTATGCAATTGTGATAGGTAGCCCATGAAGGCCCAATGCTGCAACCAGCAGCTCTGATACCATCTGTCACGTACCCACCCATCCATCCAAGGCAAGGGAGGGAACATGATGCCAATCTATGGGGCTTTCACATAATCTCAACCCATTCATTAGAATCATATGAATAAATCATTTGTGTGCAGATGTAAGACAAATCAATTATGCACAGCGGAATTAAACTATCCACACACATTACTCATGCATACAACATATCAACAGTCATCAAATTAATATAGTGCAGAAGTAAATACATAGACAGAAAAACACTTATCTCCATTTTGCAATTGTCCCAAACACCTAGCTATGTCACTGCAATGTTCCACCCAACCATAGGCCAGTTGTGTTCATCAATCTCTCAACACAACTTCCACCCTCGAGTTGGGCATGATTCCTACAAGGAAAAATGGGACATTCAGCTCATACACAACCAATTAAGCATTTCACTTGAGCCAAGCCAGTCCATAGCTGGGTTTATCAGGCTACATCAGAACCTGGATGCTTGCACTCAAGCTCAAGCCAAAACAATGGAGACCCATAACCCATACCCCAACATACTCTTTTCTCACATAGTAAGCACAATCATTGGGCAGGGATACACATTTAACAATGGGATTTACAACAAGATGGTCATGGGTTTTCCCCAATTCGTTTCCAGCCAAAAACGGATTATGGGATGGGGAGAAACAATCACAGGGAGGAAAAGGATTTCTTCCCCAACTAACTAAGCATTCAGCAGCCAAATGATCTCTATGGAACCCCAATTCCATTCCCCTTCTTGCCCACTGGTATACAACACAAAAACGCCCTTCTCCCAGCTAAGAATGAAGGAAAACATAGGAAAACTTGGTTGGAAAACGCCTAGGTAGCTCCAAACTCGTGAGGGAGAGAAACTGGTTGATGTATAATGGCTTGGGGAGCAATTCATGGCTATTTTCTTGCCCAAGAAGCAAAAGGCGATTTCCCATGCAGGGTGGCTTGCCCATACCCGAAATTGGACAGCCATACCTCTCATTCCCCAAGGCATTAACTACCTCAACCAACTCTTGGGAGAAATCAATGATTGGGTACAAAAGTCAACATGGGTAGTTGAGGGTTTGATGGGTTCTCTCATTGACACTTGGATTGAATTGATTGGCTCTAAGGGTTTGAATGTTTTCCCTCCCAATTCCTTGTAAAATCATGCCCCCATCTCTTGTTGCATTGCATAGCTAGTTGTGGGTATTTTATTAAATGCATATTTACATGATATTTACAATTCCATTGTGCCGGGATAGCACGTAAACCATATGCATCAATAAATCGATGGCGGGGCCTTGGCCTTGAGATCCTCACCACGATTATATAACAAGATTACATCATTTATAATTTTAATGTGATAGGGTCAAGATGGGGACGTGACACCTACAAGGCCCTTGTTGAAAAACAATCTGGCCATCAAATTATTAAGTTAAGATCTGACAATGGAGGAGAATATGTTAACAAAAAGTTCACTACTTTCTACACTGAACAAGGAATCCAACAAAAACACACTGTTCCATATACACCACAACAAAATGGTGTAGCTGAACGGAAGAACCGCACTTTAAAAGAAATGGATAATTGTATGATCCTTCCTTCTCCTAATAGTGTCACTTTTGTAAATCCTTCAATCCTATCCCAAGTTGTTCTTAAGGGGGGATGTTAGGATATTTAGACTACTTAGGAGTTAGTTCAGATCAACTTGTGTAATATATCCGTTAGGAAAAGTGTGTTTCTTTAGTATGCATTAGTATGCATTTGTAAATACTTAATCCGACGGTCACGATATGTTCCCGACATAAAGTGATTCGACGGCTCAACTTCTCTTAGATCATACCTACCCTTGATCCGTGGCTTAACACCTGATTGGTCCATGATCTCTATTTAAAGAGCATGGAGGGTCATTGGAAAGTTGATCTATTATGAGAAGCTCATTTGTAATTTTCTTTCTTTGCATAATAAATTGTCCCGTAGAAGCTGTTTGGCTGGGGCCATGGAGTGTTTCCCTCACGAGGGTTTAAACCACGTCAAAACATAGGTGTATCGATCTGTGATCTGTTTGTGTGAAGTGGTTTCTCTAGGTGTTCGGTCTTTTGGGAGTACCCTGTATACCCGAACAAACCAGTCTTCTTGGAGCTCCTCCTATAGCTTTTGAAAGTGAGGGATCTCATTTTTCCCCAAGCCCAAATTTCAATATGTCTGCCTCCTCCAACTTTAAGGGTGGGGGGACCCGACTTGAAGTCATTTCTAATCTCTCCTTCAAGGGTAGAGGTCACTTATTTCTTCATTCTAAGAAGGTGAAAAATAAGTAAGTAGAAATTATGTTTGGGGGGTTGGGTGATGACAACTTTCGATCGTTGTGTATAACATCTATTGAGAGGAAATCCAACCTCAAGATAGACCAATAAAAATCCATACATGAGATCAATCAAGGTTGTCAAAGATTGATAACCAATGTCGTTATAGCTAATACTGCCTCCACATTGGTTCCCAACTGAAAATTATTTCTATGAACATTAGAAGCCTAGGGGTACATTGCCAAAAAATGGTCCCTCGAGAGGTATTTGGATACAAAGAAACTTGAAAATATTTTCCTCTATGAGACCATGGGGAGGGAGACCTATCAATGAATAAACTGAAGCTTCTATTGAAGGATTAGTAGTTTATAGCACTAGACTCTATTGGGATTTCGATGACTGTGATTACTGGTTGGAATCAATGTTGGTTCTTATTGAATTCTTATGCTGTCTTGTCAGGTATTTTCACTATTGTTCATGATAGGAGCAAGGGTCAGACTATGTATTTATTCAACATTTATGGGCCCTTTGAAGACAAACAAGCCTTCTAGGACGCCGAATTTTCATTGCTTTCAGGAGGGAAAGGTAATCCTAGGGGGTGACCTTAATCTTACTTTAAACTATAGAGAGGTTTGGGGACTTGAATATAGGGTTGACATATTTACAAACTACTTCAATTTTCATTTTGAATCGATTAGGTTCATGGATTTTAATCCCATCACAATGGGCCCAACTTGGAGAAATAATAGAACGGTCCAGGATGGCATCTCTAAGAGATTGGATGGATTTATGGTTTCATCATATTTACTTAGAGATTTTGATAGCTATATATCTTGGATTGTCCCTCAAATATGATATGGTCACAAACCTATTGTTTTGTAATTGGATTTAGGTAGCTCTAAACCAATCTCTCCCTTCATATTCAACCCTAGTTGGATTGAGAAGGAGGAATTCCAAAAATGAGTGAAGGACGGGTGCGGGAATTATGACCCTAATAGCCTAACAATTAGAATATTTCCTTTGAACAATTTATTGCCTCTCTCAAGCTTCTTGAGTAACAAACTGTCTCATGGGCAAGCACAAGGTACACCAATAAGGATTCTTCTCTTAAGGAAGTGGAACTAGATATCAATTTATTCTTTTAAGAAAATGTAAGTGGCATTTTCATGAAGAAGGATTTGTAAAAATGAAAAGAACTTTAGAAAAAAATGAAAATATGGTCATGCATAAGGAGATAAATTGGAGGATGAAGAGTAGGGAAACCTGGTTTGATTTGGGGGATAAAAATACCAAGTAATTTAATAATTTTTCCAACTACAAGAAGCGTGTGAACACTATATGGAGTATGAAGTTTGAAGATGTCCAAGGGGTCAAGGATTTTCTTGAACTGTTGAGTTAGGGGTCTCTCACTTTTAGAAGGTCTTCAAAGAGATAGTTAAGACACACACAGGTGAAGTCATAAATGTGGTAACTCATTTTCATAGAATTGATTCTAATGAGGACAACCAAATGATGTATGAGGTAGTCACCAAATCTGGACTCTTTGATAAACTATCTTCAATGAAAAAGATATACTTGGTCCTCATGGGTGGGCTGTGGATCTCTTTTTGGGATTCTTTGACCTATTGGGAGACAACCTCCTTAGGGTGGTGGAAGATGTAAAAATTACTAGGAATGTTCATAGGGCTATTAATGCCACATTTATTGCTCTAATCCTAAAATTTGATTTCCCTGATAGTTTTGATGCCTTCAAGGATACAACCCTTTGTAATTATGCTTATAAAGTCATTTATAAGGTGTTAGTAATTAGAATCAAAAGACTTCTTTCCAAATGCATATCTCCAAAAAACATTGGGTTCTTGGAGGGTTGTTAGATTCACGAGGCCATTGGATTTTCCTAGGAAGGAATTCACTCTATTAAGATCAAACACATCCCTACATCAATGATCAAGCTTGATTTGTCTAAAGCATATTACAAGTCACGATGGATGTACTTGAAATTACTACTTATTCACATAGGGTTCTCTCTCCCTATTGTTGATTGGATAATGGTATGTGTCCAAGCAACTAAATATGTAGTCTTAATAATGTGCCATCCTCCATATTTTCCAAACCATATATAGAGGTTTAAGACTAGGGTGCCCCATTTCCCCCTATCTCTTCCTTCTACTTGTTGAGGGCCTAATCATATTGATTATAGAGGCTTGAAGGAAAAGAATCCTCAAGGGTATTGAGGTGGGAGGAGATGAGGTTTTAACTCATTTGTTATTCGTTGATAATGTGTTACTTTTTTTATATGAGTATATGGAGGAATTTAAACACTTTAATGGAATTTTGTAGATCTATAGCTTGGCTACAAGTATGGAAATATGTATGAACAAGCATTAGTACAAAATGGGTAATTAATGACTAAAAAGTGACTAAAATTTGGAGATAAACGACTAATTTTGAGGCGACGACCACTGGTAACAAATTAGCAGTCTCTTATAACCCGACCAAATTAGTCATTTATCACTTAGTCGTTAATTACTTGAATTGATTCATCATCTGGTAATATATTTAGTCATTGATTTGGTAATTGATTGTTGCTATTTGGTTGTTTATTTGTTCATTAATTGTTTGTATTTAGAAGTACATTTAGCCGTTTATTTGGTCCTTATCTGCCACCATTTTAGTAGTACATTTGATAGTTTAATTAGTCATCAATTGTTGTCATTTTCTAGTACATTTAGTCATTTATTTGTGTTAATGGATAAATCTGTCGGTTCGGACACCAATTGATCTCCCTAGTCAGAATGGTTCGGATCTAGAACAAAGCAAGAAAAGAATGAAATCCTTCATGTATATCCATCAAATTACTTGAATACAAAAAGTCCCATCCATACCTTATTTACGAAGGCCGTCTTCGAAGCTTGAAGCTTTCGTAATACTACTTGTTGATGAAGAGATTACCTGCAAAAGTTTGAAAAGGACAAAGACAATAGACTACAATATAACATGATATATCTAAGCAATTGACCAAGGAGAACTAATATAAATGAAATTACACATCATTTATGGGAAAGGAAGACATTGATATATTAATTAAAATAGAGGAAAGAATTACAACCAATGAAGCCTTGGTGTTGAAGATCCTTTCCAATGGAACCTTGCCTGGATTTTCCAATCATGGAAGAATGGATCCCTGGCTCAAATTCTCCAGCATTTGGCTGCCCTCATTTCAACCCCCCTATCCCATGAAGAGAAGCTTCATTTATAGGCCAAAATAGATGACGAGGAGAGGAGAGGATTAAGGGAGAAGGATGAGATGGGATCCTACTAAGCTGGGAGGCGAGTAAGATCCACCCTAAATGGAAGGGGTAAGCCTCCACGAGGGTCTCCTTTGAGATACTTCCTCGAAAATTCTCTTTTTTCCCTCCGTACAGGCATCGATGCGCCCTAGACACTAGCAACTTGTGCCAACAACGTGGTCTAGTGGAGCAAGGTGCGTCGATCAAGAAAGACACGTTTTGCTGTAAGGAAATGTGCGCCAACTTATCTAAACAAAGTTTTAGCAGGGAAAAAACCTCATAACTCATCTTCCAAGGAGTTTTGTATAAGTAACTTAAGGATTTAGGCCATGAGAAGTATACATGGTTCGTAATCATGATGAGTACAAAAATTCCATGTAATAGAATGCCCCTCAAAGTATGAAGCTAGAGTAACAGGATAGGTGAAATACTTTGATGGATAAAGTATATAGGATCGAGGCATGGAGCCTTCAGTTGGAAATATGTCAACAATAACCAAGGATTTTTTTCATTGCAATAATTTTATCATCCCAACGACTCACAACCTGGCTGCCGACCAATACATTGCAGATCCATGTTGATACTGATCGATGATATGGCCACCAAAATACAATGTGGATCCATATCTGAATGACAAAACATAATCATGGCTACTAAAATACAAGCGTAGATCCATGACGTGATAATAACATAGCCATGCCCAATACAAGAGTGGAACTGTGTGACATTACATCAATGAGGTTTCCACCATAACATTTATGTGGGAACCTACTAAGAAATATCCATCGCAACCTGGGTGTAATATTAAGATATCAGAATAACCCAGTGTCTTCTATCCCTTCCCAAAATGATACGAATCTAATCATGTGATTACAATGTGTTGGGGTTGAACATGGTAGAAACCACATGATTATCGATCAATGATGTGAACCATTAACAAGTGTGAGGGAAATCACCAATGTCGACAATGATTCCCAAGGTATCTTAGTACACTCCTACAAATGTGAATGAATGAGTTGAAGTCGAACATCCGCAGAACCATTCAATTAGAGGTCAATGATGTAAACCTACTGTCGAAAGAGAGGAAACAAGCCTTTGAGGCATGCAAGCTCCAAGGTACATACTAGTTTCTAAGTCTAATTCTTGGATGATGAGTTAATGTCGACAGGAATAAACTCGTTGAAGGAGGGCCATGATGTATCCCACATCATCGACATGAAACTAATAGAGGAAGTGATATATAATATGATAGATCAAATGAGTGTGAACTGACGCAAAGGTATACTGGTAAACATGGACAACCAACACAATGGACAGATTAATGACTGTGAAGATTTATTCCGGCCAAAGACTTCCTTTGAACATTTTAACAGAACGAAAAGCGACTTGACAGCATTGACTCAACATAGCAGAGACCAAGACATAATACAACAAATGATTGAAGCATTCTTCAGATTACCCAAAGGAGTAGAATGACTCATGGAATTGGTATGACTCAAAGGAAAGCTGACAACCCAACTGTTTGACTGGAATGCAGATAGGTGCCATGTTCAAAGGTTACTTTAAGCTACCATTGATACAAACTCAAATACATATTCCCATTCCCTTAATTTCCCCATCATGATGGATGAGTGCCTCTTTTCTTTTTAATGAGATGGAAGAGGGTAACAAATGCTCGATGTAGCTCATCATATGATGAGTCCAATCTCACATGTTTTACAAACCTGAGAAAGGAAGGCTTCGGTCCCAAAAAGGGTCCTTCCATGTATAATTTTACGAGTTCAAAGAAGGTAAAATTGGTAACGTTTCACATTTAGACAGTCTGAAACGGTCAAAAGAAGACTCCTATTGGTTCTTTTTCGTAAAAGTTAGTCTCCTCACCCGAAAAAGGATAAAACAACGTGAGAGAGAACTCTTCTAATCATGATTGACTAGAGTATTCCTTTTTCATAAATAGTTTAAATGGTCCGAAAAAGGGATAAACTATCACTGAATAAATGCCCTTTCAAATCCTTTTACGAGCATGAAAGAAAAAAGTTCCCTCATTAGTCTTTTCATATTTAGGGAGTCTGAAAAGGGCTTAAAAGGAGGCTCCAAAAAGTTCCTTTTTCATATAGCTAGTCTCCCGAGGTTGAAAAAGGGATAAACTATCACTCGAAAGACGACTTTGTCATGGTTGGTAACCGAGTACGACAAAGGTAAAAAGTACACTCGACACAGTTCCTTTTTCGTAAATATTCTAGCGAGGATGGATAAAGAGATAAACCTATACTAGATAGACACACCTTTTTCTTAATTTTAATGAGCACGACTATGGTATCAAAAGCACTTGGAATATTTTTCATGTTTGAACTAGAGCACAAAAAAGTAAAAGGTAAGCTCAATACCATCTTACTGTTTTTAACGAGCTCGAAGACAGGTGAAAATAATGCTCATGATGTCTGCTTCAGTTTTTTAACGAGCTTGTAACATAAAATAAACCATGCTCAGTATAATTCCCATTGGAAAGTTTCTTCCCAACATGATATACAAAGGTTGGAAGATTCCCCCTAGCATAATAAGCAGACTTACATCCAGTATGATGTCCATAGGTTGGAGACATGCCCCCCAAGCTTCATTTCGTTCGCCTACTCTTTTTCTTCATCCAATCATAATCATGGTTACTAATAAGAATATATTCACTAGGGGAGGAAGAAAAAAGAGGATTAAATAGAATATGAGAATGGAATGAAGGTTCATATGTTAAATCTGGCGAAAGACTCAACTCAAAGGGAGGGGATCTGTTTCATTTTTAAACGAGCTTGACATAGGAATAAAACTATGCTTGGATTCTTCTGTTTCATTTTGTAACGAGCTTGACACAGAAAGAGAATTATGCCAGTGGACACCTGTTTCATTTTTAACGAGCTTGACACAGGAAAAGAACTTTGCTCATGGAGCTGGTTTCATTTTTACGCAATCTTGAAACCAAAGGTAAACTATGCTTGGGAATGGTTTCATTTTTACACAAGCTCGAAACCAAAGGTAAACTATGCTTGTATGGGTCTGTTCCATTTTTTAACGAGCTTGGAGACATAGACCAATCTGTGCTCATGGTGGCCCATTTAATTTTTTCAAACAATCTTGAAAAGCAAAAAGAAACTATGCTCGTAATGACCTGTTTCACTTTTTAACGAGCTTGACATAGGAATAGAACTCTGCTCATATGACCTGTTTCATTTTTTAACGATCTTGACACAGAAAGGGAACTATGCTCATACCACTTCATTGCTCCCAAGAGGATGACACTCTAGAAGGAATACATATCGAAGGATAAGCCTCGGTCATGGATTCTAAGAGGCCCTCATTGGAGGAAGATAAAACATGCCAACTCCCAAATCTAAGGTTAAAGAAGACAAGCAATCAGAGAGAGGCCCATGTTCAGCGGAATTTGAAAGCATGGGATAAAACGCCACATAATTGACAAGATAACACGTTACACAAGTAGGATGATCGGTAGTCGGATGAGAGTAAAAAAACAAAAGTTGGTCGATAGTCACAATGTGTCCGTCATGAGGGAAAGAAAACACTCAGAAGAGTGTGGACACGAGAGCTTTCATCTCATAGACATAATCTCATCCGAGGAGCAGATTAAAATCCAAAGGACTCAGAACTGCCAAAACATCAATAAAGATATTTTTTCTACCTAACGAAATAGGAAACTGAAGAACAACCCCCAGAGGTTGATTGATTCCCCTCTTAAAAGCTAACATATTCTGACTAATGGGCACAAGCTGTGGGGAACCCATAGCCTGCCAAGAATTTGAGGATAAAATACTAACTACGACACCTTCATCAACTATAATATGAGGTACATCTATATGAACAACCTGCACAATGATTTTGAAAGGCAGATATGAAGGAAGACAAGGTGCAGAGAGTCCGTTCCAATCGATAAAAATTGACTGATTTGGAACCAAAGGTGGAATACCGTAAGCCTCATTAATTGGGGGCGATGCTGTAATAAAAGGAGTAATTCCCCCCTGCATGGTAGAATCTGTATTAACAAGAAGAACATGAGTGATATTAGATTCAATCTCTAACGGGAGAGTGGGATCAATCAAGGATAAAACTGGATTGATAGCTTGGGTATCACTCTTCGAGGGAATATTGGGATCGAACTAGGATGAAACTAGATTGACCAATTGGGTTTCACTCTTTAAGGGAAGAGTGATATTGACTGAGGATAAAACCAGATCGACTACCTGGGTTTCACTCTTCAAGGGAGAGTGGGATCGACTGAGAATGAAACTAGATCGACCACTTGGATTTCACTCTTCAAGGGAAGAGTGGGGTTGACCGAGGATGAAACTAGATCAACTAATTGATCAACCATAGACAAGTCAAGATGCAATTTACTACAACTCGTTGGAGGCTGTGATTGAGACACATAAATACCCTCCAATAATCGCGAAGACTCGTCCATGCGGGGACAAAGGTAAGTACGGTGCATGTCCCTACATAATAAGCACAGATTCTTGACTTGACTTTTTTGACTCTTAACCAAAGAGTCGTTGGTTGACAAGGTGTCAACAGTATGATGTCCAGAGGCTGACGATACAGGTCATTCCGAATCTTGCGACCATACTTCTAAGACCTTGGGAATTCCAGGGAAATCCTTAAGAAAATGGTGCCCCTCGCAAAGCCTGTAAGGGAACTTAGGTTTATGAATATTCGAAACAGGTTCATCAATACTCCCAACATGATGATCAGTGGCTGGTGGGTTTCCAACATGATGGTTAGAGGTTGGAGCTTTGGCCTTCTGCTTAGTGTTCTTCTTCTTAGCCTTCATTTTCTTCTTCTTCTTATCCACTTGTTTACTATCATCACAGCTTTCGGCAAGCGAAGAGGAATAAAGGGAAGCAGACTCAACATTTGACAAAGAAGGCGAAGGATCAACGTGAGGTTGATTCTCTTGTGGGGGAGGACCATGATATGACACAATCAGTGCACTTGGGATAACCGAATTATAGAATAACCATACTGGTAATCCTATAGTCAATCCAGGAAGGCTCAACATGGCCATGAAGGGAGGACCAACACCTCCATATGGAGGAAAGGCAAAAGACATACCCTGAAAAGGGGTCTCTTAGTTGGTAGTCCTAGAAGAGTTTTCCAGATCTAAGCTCTCTAAGAACCTCTAAATTACCACACAAATCAAACACTACTCAAATATAAAAGCAACAAGCAGTCTGTAAAAGGGATGGATAAATAAGTCGTATTCTCTCAGGATTGCCAAATCGTCGCAACTCACGATATAATGTAGGGTCCAACAGTTATACTCGACCCAATATTTCAGAGCACTAACCAGGGAGGATTTGGACCGTACCCTTGACCGTATAACCCGAATACCTAGTAGTATGTGAGTAGTAATCTCCCCGATTGCTGTTCTCGGTGTATTGCGACAATAATATGACCAATAGGTTTACTCGAATGGTTCCAGGATCCTAAAGGGGTATCCTGATATACACAAGGTACGTGGGAGCTCAAATCCGTAGTAGTGCTGTCTAATGCACAACCGTACGACATGGGACTTCCTATCTACCGTCGAGTATGTGAAAGAACCTTTCGATATACCATAAAAGTACCTGAAAGGCCGTTTGATATACCAACGAGTATGTGGAAGAACCACACAGACCCCAGAATGCAGTGCAGGAAAATAACGACAACTCCTACGCTTTAAGATGCCGAAACATGTCTCTAACCTATCATTCAAGTTGCTAAGGATTTTAACTTAACTAGCGCTTGATTTTATCTTATCCGGTTAAGTGGAAAATGGAAATTTAGACCCGACTCAAAACCATGCAAGTATGAGATGCAAATATTTTTTTTCGATGAAGTCCTACTTAAGAAGTAGCGAGAGATAATTTTTCTTCCCAAATGAAAAACCCTATGCAAATGCCATTTTAAATTTAAAAAAATGGTAAAAACAAGCCAATCCACACCAAACCAAAAAATATTTTGAAACCTTAATATGGGTCAAAGAGACTATAGGATACACGATTAATTTCTCTTTAAAATGCAAGCAAAATACTAGTTTTGACTAAAGGGGCCAAAGATGGCTCCAAATCTCAAGAAGACCCAAGAAAAGAGGAAAATTATTTTGCTTTAACAAATAATGAGAGAGTAGATCTTTAATGAAAATAAGAAGAGATCTAACCACTGTTTCCAAACAAGAAAGAACATTTCTAACCCCTAACTATGCAAAAGCTAAAAGTAGTTTTCTTTTCTTTTATAAAACTCATATCTGAACCAAAACAAGACTAGCTAAAATCATAACTCTTTTTGGAATTTTCATAAATATTTCAAATCTAAGAAAGAAAGCGAAAATAAAGCTCTCTCTTTAAACAAATATGGAAACAAAATATTTTCTTCTTTTCAAATGCAGAAAGTAGAAAACACTGTACCAACCCAGTCATAAACCAAGCAGCATGGCACAGAAAGGTCTATGCAGAAAATCAAGCTAAAAATCAATAGGTCGACGTAGGCTGTAGGTACACACCAGAGCGTCGATAGGAATCAATACGGTTTGCTAAAGAGAAGACAGTGGCATCGATGTACTCTGTCTGAAGGCAAAGCACGCCAGGCTGATATCGACGCACTGTAAATGAAGATAAAGCACATTGGTGAGCTCTCGGAATGGATGCCTAATAAGGGCAGCTGGACTAAGAGGCTACTTTAATTATCAAACCATGGGGCGTACAAACTTTAGAGGTACTGGCACTATATGTGCTCTCTAGGATGGTCTTTGTTGAAGTTGGGTGTTTGTATCAATGTTTTTTAAAGAGTTTCCTAGAAAGGATTAAATGAACTGTAAAAAGGATTGTTTAATCTAGGGAGGAGAAATTCCTATGCTAAGAAATTCAAATATTGAAAGCAAGAAATCTATGTCTAAGAATTTAAATGCAGGAAACAATAAATCTACTTTTGAGAATTAACTTGATGAAAGCAGTAAAAACTATACTATGGAATTGAATGCTGAAAATATAACAGATCTATTCTAAAGTAATGAAAGCTTGATCTTTAATCTAAGGAGTAATTACTATAAATCGAATGCATAAAACTCAAAGTCTGATCTAACATAATCTAATGCTAAGACTAAGTTCAGAATTTATCTAATGCTGCAATTTCAATCAAAGCGTTAAGAAGTGAATATCATCATGTAACCAAAAATACTGAAAGTAATCGATCTTCATATGCAGCATAATAATGAGTTAAACACATGGGCTTTAAGGTCTGGATTGCTGCTTCAGAAGTAAATGCAAGTACATGGGAAAATAGGTGTTAAATTATGCCTTGGCGGAATGTTGCTACAGGACTACAGAAACAACGTTATCAAACTATAGAATGCGTTGTAATGAACTACGGAATCAGAAAGGTTCAACTACTACAGAAATCAAATCGTGTTATTTAGATGCTATTTAGAATACTCTCATCTGCAATATAAATTCAACCAATGCAAAACACATAATGAGAAATACTTGAACAGTAATATCTCCTGACTTACGTGTTGGAGGGGCCCTCTCCAACTCGTACTCAGGACTAAAGGGAACTTATAAACACTGAATTGTAAGTAAAATCAAGTCTTTATTTAAAATAGGAACTTCATAGTTTAAAACCAGGTTTATAACACAACTGTCTCGGCGGTATAAAATGTAAAACAATAATTCTCCAAAATAGCAGTAGGGGCCTCCCTCTACTCGAGAGGTCCATATTTATATAATTCTAATGCTTAAGCTAACCAAATGTCTAAATGCCGATTCTTTCTGAACAGGAGTTCGTTCTCTACAGATCAGGAAAAAGGCATTGAGTTTGGTGATGTTCTTCCAGTTCTTCACTTGATTCACGCGTTATCCTTTAGTTCACCTACACCTGCTCATTCAACCTCATTTTTGATGCAATTAGCTCATAACAACGCTTTCAAAACATAACAGAAATAATCTTTTAAACACTTCATTAAATAATTAAGGTAAATCAGTTTCCCACTAATGAGTGTATTGCTTCAACCTTTCTTGTGCTTTATTGGTGAGAAAAGAAACTATTAGATCCCTGAAATGGGGACTCATCATCTCCCCCATGCTTGAAGTATTCACCCATACTTTGGTGACATATTATTCTCTTTGATGATGTCTCTGATGTCCCATGCTACCACCTTGGGGGTCCCTGCTTGCCTGTGGTAGCCCATACTTTGATCCTCCTTGACCCATGCTCTCCTCTCTTCTTCCTCATTGACCTGTTCCTTAATGACCAGAGGAAGGAAGAATGGGGGGTTTAGCCTCATTCCTATCCACCTAAGCTGATTCTTTATCAATGACTCCCTGTAGAGCTTAGCTTTTACGAGAGCATTTTTAAGTCTAGCAGGGGAGTGAAGCTCTTTTATTTTCAGGTCATTTTCCAATCTATGCCATATTTCACCAATAGACTCCTGAACCTCATAAGTGCTTTGAAGAGTAAGATCAAAGTGAACCACAACCTCCTGTTGCTTCTCAAGGAGAATCGGGATCAACTCCTCATCCATGGTGATATTTTTATGGTCATAGATTATTCTTTAGGGTGAGTCGCCTCTACCCTGATCCATAATGGGGTTTTCCATTTTACTGCAACATAAATGTGGTAGTCCTGAGCTCATTCAATTTCGTGATTCATCCAAGAACATAATGCCCTTAACTGGAAATCACCCATGTAAGGGTTTGGCGACCAGTTGGGCGAGCTAGGAACTACAAAATTGTGTAAGAAAAACTCACTGAGCTGGTCCTTCTCCGACTCTATGGCTTTGAGAGATGCATCCACAAATTCCCTGGTTGTTTCGATTTCTATTGGGAGTCCCTGTGCCAACCTTTGGAGCTGGAATTCGCCCCAATTTTCTTGTAGGTAAACTGCATATATTGCTGAAGGTGGCCTGTGCTCCAATAGCTTACTATATATTTTAGTGGTAGTAGCCAAAACGTTCTTTAGTTGAACAATTTCCTGGTCATTTTTGGCTAGTTCCCCTTGTGCCTCAGCCAACTTCTCTTTAAGTGCTGAATTTCTCTGTTCCACCAGTCTTATCTCCCCTGCATGATGCATTTTTAGGATTTGTGTCTTTTCAGATGAAAACGGGGGTGATGTGGGTTGGCTTCCTGATTCAATTCTCAATGTTGCCAGTTCTTTTCTGATATTTTCTAATTCCTCCCGTGCTTTAGCGAGTTGATTGACGACCCCAGGGTTTTCATTGTGCTCAGGAGGGTCCCCCTGGAGGTTGTCTTTCTCTTCTTGTTCATTATGCTCTTCTTTTGCCTCCTGTTCTTCTTGTTCATCCTGCATTTCTTTCTCATCCTGCATTTCTTGCTCATTCTGCTCCTCTTGCTCATCCCGCTCCTCTTCTGTAGTGGGATCCTCTTGATCTACCCAAAGGTCATCATCCTCATCCGACACAGTTTGAACTATGGGATTGGGTTCCCTACTCTCTTCCTTGGTAATTCGGATTCTGGATGCTTGTGTGAATCTTTTACTTCTTCTCTTCGGCCCTTGATTACTGGCAGGAATCCTTGGGTTTGTTTTGGGGGAGTCATCCCGTGAATGCTTTATTTTCACCAGGGTATCAACCACACTGTCCAGGTCAATTTTCCTCTTCGCCCCTGATGTAGAGGTGGTTTTGCTCATTGATCCTGGTGGTAGGGGTACGCCTGCTGTGGGTGTGCCCTTCATTCTTTGAACATCTTCAGTAGATACCAACACGAATTCTTCGCAAGAAAGATCTGGTATCTGTGCTTTTATATCCTCACAAACGATTAGTTTGATCAGCCCATGATGGGATAAAGCATCCTCCTTTCCTTTAATCACTTTCTTGATCATTTCTGCTAGATATTGGAGCAGGTATTATGGAATACTAATGTTGTTGTTTGGTGGATTATGGGCCCTGTGCCTCAATAGTTCTAGAATTCGGAAATGAAAAATGGGGACGTAGCTCAACCTACCAGTGCATGTAATATATTTCTGGACAATGGCAGCCATTTCATCCCACGGGGCAGGCATGGAGAGCCTTTTGAATCCATTTTTATCTTCATTGTAGGCCTCCCCTCTTTCGAAGAATTCTTTCTTTGCTTCATGGTTTGAATCCCTGTCGTCCCTGCCCCAATGCAGACCCATTGGCAGACCAGTGTATTTAGCAATTTCTTCGTCATCCAACCTTATACGTAACCCCTTCACTTGGGTGATGAACTGTTCATCCTTGATATGTTTCAAATTTCTTGTAAATTCCATAGCCACCCCTGCATTGTATCCTCTCAATCCCAAGATGAAAGGAATCCAGTTCGCATTGCGAATGACTGTTAAGATTCGTGGGTTCTGAAAAATAGCACTGTGTTCCTCTGGTTCGCTTTTCTTGAATCCTTTCGTCATCTTAAAATCTCTTCTAAAATCAACAAAAACCAACTTTGAATGTGGCTTTTACCTCACTGATCTGGATTGACTATAGGCTCGAGGGCTGGATTGCTTGCTACGTGACCACACTCACTTCTGATGGCTTACTTTTGGAAAGTTCTGAGAGGTTTTTGTTTGCAAAAACTGGCTCTTTTTGGATGATCATGCAGCCTTACTTAACTGTCTTTCCACACTTATCCTTTTATTCTTTGCTGTACTTGCTGATTGATCCATTTCTTTCCATAATCAAGCTCTTCATTTCGCTTTATGATTGTACTTTGCACTTCTGCTCCGATTATTGTGAAGTATGGTGGTTATATGCAGATTCATCATTTGCTGAAATGACGGGTGTGTGCAATCATGATTTTGTAATCTGAACCTTTCCCCCGACTTTAGCGAAAAGCTGTCCTCAACTTAAAAATAATCGTTTTGGGGATAATGATTTGACCATAAGAATAAAATGAAAATGTTCAGAGATTACCTTGTTATATTTTGTTAGCGTACCTGAGTTCATGATCATGGCTGATTTGTATGCGTGTTGGATGCTGTAGTAGATTTGGTGTAATCTGTAATAATTTTCGACGTGTCAGTAGTTATGTGCACTGTCGACATTTTCTTTGGCTTGTTTGAATTTTGGTGTATCCCCTTTGTTTGAACTTCGTGCCATTTTTTATTTGACTTTGTGATGATGCTTTGCATGAATTTGATTGCTTTCTGCTGTGCTTGGATGAATGTTTGGCTCGCTTGAATAAATGGCAGCCTCGCTTGAATAAATTGTAGGCTCGCGTGAAGATATGGCAGATTTGATTGAAAAATGTGCTGTGATGTATTCCTGTAGTGGTTGATGTCTTTGCTGGCTCGCTTGATTATATGGAAGGCTCGCATGATCGAATGGCAGAGTTGATTGAATTGCCTGTGTGTGTTGAATGAATTGTGTAGTTGTGGATACATTCGCTGGCTCGCTTGATTTGTTGGCTGGATCGCTTGCATTTTGATGTTTCTCCTGCTTGATATTGCTCTTTTGCAATACTAATGCTGTATCTTCATAGCTATGTATGTGGCCCTGTAATTTGGCTTGTTATTCGTTCAACAATTTTTTCTTTCCTCTTTTTTTCATTCCTTTTTTTCTTTTTTCTCTTTCATCATTTTTCTCTTTTTTAATCATTTTTTCTTTTTTTTTTTCGTCTTTTTTAAATAATTTTCCATTTTATCTATCAGCATCAGTTGTTGCTGGTAGAGTACGTATGTAAATTCTTCCTTTGACTGTGGCTTCTTGTAAAGTTTTAGCCGATGTCCATTTACTATCATCGGGAACTCCTTTTCATCAATTGTAATGATCCTTAAAGCTCCATTTTCATAGATCTTTTGAATTATGTAAGGTCCTAGCCATCTGGTTGTTAGTTTCCCCTTGAAAGTATGGAACCTGGAATCATAGAGTAGTGCCCAGTCAACTTCCCTGAACTTTTTATCTTTTGGGTGTTTGTCATGCCACTTTTTTCTTTGCTGCTGGATGATTTTAGTATGTGCAAGTGCTTGTTGGCGCTGCTTATCCAGTTGGTTTAATTGTAGCATGCGTTCTTGCTGTATCTCTGATAATTCCATATTTAATTGTGCTGCTGTTCTTAATGTCTTTATTTCAAATTTAATTGGCAACATAACTTTCTTTCCATATACTAGCTCATAAGGTGTGAAGCCTGTTGTTGTTTTCCATGTTGTATTGTAAGCCCAAACTGCCTCAGTTAGTCAATCTGCCCAATAACTTTTATGGAGTTGGATGGTTTTTGTTAAAATCCTTTCCAATTATCTGTTGGTTACCCCAACTTGACCATTTCCTTGAGGGTAATATGAAGAGGACTGCCTATGCTTAATCTTATTTCTTTTGAGCAGGTCCTCTATTAAGTTGGATGTAAATTGTGGTCCTTGATCAGAAACTAGTTCCCTTGGAACACCAAACCTATGGAAGATTTGCTCAGTGAAACATTTTGCTACATTGTCTTCATTTGCTGCAGCAAGTGCTGCTACCTCAGTCCATTTTGTAAGGTAATCCGTGCATACTAGAATGTAGCTCTTTTGATTTGATGGTGGGTTGATTGGACCAACGAAGTCAAATCCCCATTTCTCGAATGCTTCTAAGGAGATATGTGGATGGAGAGGCATTTCTTCCTTTCGTGTAGGCTTCCCCATTCTTTGACATTCATCACAGTGGGACACATACTCATAAGCATCTTTGTGGAGTGTTGGCCAATAATACACTGTTTGCAAGATCTTGTAGGCTGTCCTCTTTGCAGCATAGTGTCCTCCACAGGGTTCATTGTGAGTGGCATGCATTATGTCATGTACTTCATATTCCCTAATGCACCTTCTAAGTATTTGATCTGGTCCCTGTTTAAAGAGCATGCCCTCTATCCATGTGTATGTGGCGCTTTGCCTTATTACTTTTGTCTTCTCTTTATAACTGTAATGTTCTGGAAACTTCCCATACACTAAATAGTTTGCTATATCAGCAAACCATGGGCTTCTTGTTGATATGGAAAAAAGGTGCTCATCAGGGAAGTTATCATTAACCAATTCATTATCTAGTCCATGTGTGACTCTTGACAAAAAGTCGGTTACAACATTATGCTTGCCTGGTTTATCTATTATAGTAATGTCAAATTCTTGTAGAAGTAGCATCCATCTAATAATTCTAGCACTAGTATTAGGCTTGTTCATAAGATACCTGATTGCTGAGTGGTCAATGTGGATAAAACTTTGGTATCCTGTGATGTAATGCCTGAATGTATTGATTGCATGTATGACTGCTAAAAATTCCTTCTTTGTGACTGTGTAGTTTAGTTCTACTCCAGCCAAATTATTGCTTATATAGTATATGGCATAGGGTTTCTTGTCTCTTTCTTGTCCAAGCACAGATCCAATGGCTTTATCTGATGCATCTGAGTGGATGTGAAATGGAATTTCCCAGTTTGGTCCTTGGAGAACTGGTGCTGTGATTGTTTTCTCCTTAAGATTTTCAAATGCTGTCATGCAATTGTTTGTCCATATGAACTCAGTGTCTTTTGTGAGAAGTGAAAACATCGGGGCAGCAATTCTGCTATAATTTTCAATAAATATTCTGTAGTACCCTGTTTGTCCAAGGAAACTTCTCACATCCCTCTGTTTAACAGGTGGTGGAAGCATTTTGATTACTGAGACTTTTGCTTGATCAACCTCTATCCCCCTCTGTGATATATGATGTCCTAGAACGATGCCTTCTTCCATTAACATCCTGCATTTGTCATTGCTTAGGCACAAGCTCATCTCAATACATTTCTTTAATACTAATTCCAGATGGTTCAATGCCTGATCAAATTTTTGTCCATAGGGTGTGAGATCATCCATGAAAACTTCCATTTTGTCATTTATAAAATCAGAGAATATACTCAATATGGCCCTTTGAAATGTTGTTGGGGCATTACATAAACCAAAGGGTAGAACCGTATAGGCATAAGTTCCCCATGGGCATGTAAAGGTCGTCTTATATTGATCAGCTGGGTGTATTAAAATTTGGTTGTACCCACTGAAGCCATCTAAAAATGAAAAATAATTGTTCCCAGATAATGTATCTAGCACCTGATCTATAAATGGCAGTGGAAAGTGATCTTTCTTGGTTGCTTTATTTAGCTCTCTATAGTCCACACAAATTCTCCATTTGCCTCCTTTTTTTGGTACTATAACTAGTGGTGAGACCCATTTGCTGTCAGAGATGGGATATATGAACCCTGCATCTAATAATTTCTGTGGTTCTACTTTGACAATGTCCTTTAATGCCGGGTTCAACCTCCTTTGTGGCTGCCTGATAGGGATATAACCTTCTTTGATGTAAATATAATGTTTGCGTATATTAGGATGTATACCTTTCATGTCTGCATATGTCCATGCAAAAGCTTTATTTTGTCCTGATAATACTTTCATTAATTGCTTTTCTTGCTTTGGCTTGAGATTGGAATTAATGTTGATCGTCTTTCCAGGCATAATTTCCATTGTCTTTCCTTTTTTTGATTGTTCTTCCAGATGTAGTAGTTCTGCCCACATTTTATTTAAGTTCTGGTTTGAACTTTCTCCTTCTTGTTGCTGTGCTGTGGCAAAAAATATTTTAAGACCAACATTGTTAGAATATTCATTTTATATAAACCTATCTATCTGGCCATCTTCATCTATTGCTTTCAATGATAGTGCAACATCAATTGTTAGGATAGGTCGTAGGTTCTGATTTGGTGTGTCGTGATAATCATCAGTCCAATTTTGGTATTCTAAATCTGAAGATTTTCTTGCTGGTGGGTAGATCGTGATTTTCTTCCTGGCATGTCCACTGGTGATAGTCATATTTCCTGATCGACAACCTATGTAAGCGTCCGCAGTTGCTATACAAGGTCTGCCTAGTATGATTGGATAACCACTAAGTTTGCTTTTGACTTCAATTACTATGAAATCAGCTGGGTATTCCCAGGATTCAATATTGATCATAATGTCTTCGAGCATTCCTTTGGGTTTCACAGTGGATGTGTCAGCTAGCTGGAGTACTGTAGTTGTTGGTATGATTAATGATTGGCGTCCTAGGTATATTATGGTTTCCATAGTCATGACGTTGATAGCAGCTCCCAAATCTATTAGGCTTTTATTTATTTGCTTGCTATTGATGGTGACGTTCACTATAGGGCTACCTAGATCAAGATACTTAGGGTTAATAATAATACCCAGCATTAAATCAACCAATTGTCCAACTACATTTATTGTTGGTGGGTCACGCTTCTTCCTCCCAGGTTTCTTTAGACAATTTTCTCTAATAAATTTGTTATAGATGGGCACATCCCTTATGGCTTGCAAGATCGGGATTTGGATGTTTAAGTGTTTTAATTCGTTTAAAATTGCATTTTCTTCTTCCTCTTTTGTACTTCGTATAAGTTTCTCAGGAAATGGAGGGTTTCTGTTTCGTGGGAGTGGTTGGGTTTCTTCTTCTGGCAGATTTGGTTCATCCGGATGCTGAACATAGGGTTCTGTTGTTTGTTCTTGAGCTTCAGGTTGTGGGATATTCCATGTTGATGTATTTTGCAACGTTTTTCTGGATCTGAGGTTTATTTCGTTTATTTCCATGGCGTCTACGACATATGTAGGGAATTGTGTGATATCATCGTTATAAGTCTGTTGTTGTTGTGGAGGTCTGTTATTATTAGGGTTTGGGATGGGTTGGGATGGAATTGGCGGGGGTTTGGGGAGTGGTTGAGTCTATGGGGGCGGCATGATGAGTGGCTGTTGCTGCTGCAACGAAGCTCTCCAATTTGATGGATAAGGATTTTGATTCCCATAATTCGTGGTGGATGAAGCAAAAGGTGGGGGATATGAAGGGTAAGATGGTGGATAATAAGTTTGTTGATAGGCTGGTTGATAAGTTTGTTGATTCTGCTGATACTGATTTTGCTGCCATTGATTTGGATTCGGCTGTGCTTGCCATGGAGTTGGTGCATAGTTCCAATTTTGTTGGCCCTGATTATAGTAGGCTTGATTGCTAGGTTGATATGGTCTAACAAAATTATTCCTCCTTTGATTTATAAAACAGAGCTGTTCTATTGCTCCTTCAGCTGCTGGATCTTGAATAACAACCTTACATGAGGGTAAGAGGGGAAATTTATCAGTGGAGTGGTCGTCAGTGCAGAGACCACATACTTCTATGGTGTTTAAAGTGCACTGCCCCTTCTCATGTTTCTTTCTACAACGAGGACATAATACTGCCAAGGCTTGGTTAATTTCATCCTGCTTCTTTTTGATTTGAAGTGCATCAAGTTGCATGGCCAGAGATTGTAAGATGTTTGTCTTCATATCATCTAACAGGTTTCCTAAATCAGTTTTTGTAAGATTGGGTCCTAAAGATGATGAAGATACTATGGGTAGATGTGTATCTCTTGTCCCATTCTTGCTTTTCCTAGACCTAGACTGGTTCTTGAAAATATGGAGTATCTGGTCATAAGTCTACTGAAATATGTCTCCATCTCCTAAGAGGTTTAAGATCTCAAAATTCTATTCTTTGATCCCTCTAAGAAGGACAAGTTTCAGTGATTTGGGGTCTAGGGTGCAATGGTTAGCTCATTTGTATCTGAGCTGAAAACGCTGGGCATAGTCTTCTAAGGATTCACAGTCTCCCTACTGTATCCTAAATATTTAATCCCTTGTATCCTTTGCTTTGCAGTAGTCCCTATATTTTTCTAGGAATGCCTATTTCATCTGATCCCAACTAAAAATACTATTCCCCTCTAAATTCATGAACCACCTAAGTGATAAATATTTCAGTGTGGAGGGAAAAAGTCTTAACTTTTGTGCATTCGTAGTGTAATCAAAGGATCTGCAAACTACCTCAAATTCAAACAGGAATTTGTCGGGATCTTCTGAAGTCAATCCATGGAAGTTTGGAAAATTGTTAGGGTTGATATTCTTCATCCGTGCATCTCCAAGAGGTATGCTAATGGGGAAGGTGAATAGCTCCCTAGGTTCCTCTTCTTCGCCTGCCATAGTGGTTTTTGAGCTGGAACTAGTAGATAAGTTGTCTCTGTTTGGATCGTATGTGGAGTCAGTTTCGTTTTCAGAGTTCAGAAATTCAAACTGAGAATGGTCATAACTGTTGTTACCGTTGTTGCTCATATGATGCTGAGACAGAAATCGTCCAAACCTATCCCTCTGTTGGCAAGGTATTCATTGGTAAAAATCTTTATGTTTTTGTTTTATGTGATTTTTTCTTTCTTTTTGTGTTGTTTTTGAAGACGTCTCCTAAAAGATTTAGCACCTCCTCGGAAACGGCGCCAAAAAGTGGTGAGCTCTCGGAATGGATGCCTAATAAGGGCAGCTGGACTAAGAGCCTACTTTAATTATCAAACCAGGGGACGTACAAACTTTATAGGTACTGGCACTATATGTGCTCTCTAGGACGGTCTTTGTCAAAGTTGGGTGTTTGTATCAATGTTTTTTAAAGAGTTGCCTAGAAAGGATTAAATGAGTTGTAAAAAGGATTGTTTAATCTATGGAGGAGAAATTACTATGCTAAGAAATTCAAATACTGAAAGCAGGAAATCTATGTCTAAGAATTTAAATGTAGGAAACAGTAAATCTACTTTTGAGAATTAACTTGCTGAAAGCAGTAAAAACTATACTATGGAATTGAATGCTGAAAATATAACAGATCTATTCTAAAGTAATGAAAGCTTGATCTTTAATCTAAGGAGTAATTACTATAAATTGAATGCATAAAACTCAAATTCTGATCTAACATCATCTAATGCTAAGACTAAGTTCAGAATTTATCTAATGCTGCAATTTCAATCAAAGCGTTAAGAAGTGAATATCATCATGTAACCAAAAATACTAAAAGCAATCGATCTTCAGATGTAGCATAATAATGAGTTAAACACATGGGCTTTAAGGTCTGGATCGCTGCTTCAGAAGTAAATGCAAGTACATGGGAAAATAGGTGTTAAATTATGCCTTAGCGGAATGTTGCTACAGGACTACAGACACAGCGTTATCAAACTACAGAATGCGTTGTAATGAACTACAAAATCAGAAAGGTTCAACTACTACAGAAATCAAATCGTGTTATTTAGACGCTATTTAGAATACTCTCATCCGCAATATAAACTCAACCAATGCAAAACACATAATAAGAAATACCTGAATAGTAAGATCTCATGACTTATGTGTTGGAGGGGCCCTCTCCAACCCATACTTAGGAGTGAAGGGAACTTATAAACGCTGAATTGTAACTAACATCAAGTCTTTATTTAAAATAGGAACTTCATAGTTTAAAACTAGGTCTGTAACACAACTGTCTCGGCGGTATAAAACGTAAAACAATAATTCTCCAAAATAGCAGCAGGGGCCTCCCGCTACCCGAGAGGTCCATATTTATACAATTCTAATGCTTAACCTAACTAAATGTCTAAATGCCGATTCTTTCTGAACAGGAGTTCATTCTCTACAGATCATGAAAAAGGCGTTGAGTTTGGTGATGTTCTTCCAGTTCTTCACTTGATTCACGCGTTATCCTTTAGTACACCTACACCTGCTCATTCAACCTCGTTTTTCATGCAATTAGCTCATAGCAACGCTTTCAAAACATAATAGAAATAATCTTTTAAACACTTCATTAAATAATTAAGGTAAATCATTTTCCCACTAACGAGTGTATTTCTTCAACCTTTCTTGTGCTTTACTGGTGGAAAAAGAAACTATCAGATACCTGAAATGGGGACTCATCACACATCGGGCAACCCAAAAAATTGAAAAAAGAAATATTTTCAAGCCAATCAACAGAATTCAGGGTTTGAGACCTAAAGGAGATTATACAACGACATAAAGACAATCAAATCTACCAATTGGATGTGATCTACCAATTGAAAACTAAGCCATATCTAATCAGTAATAAGGAAATCAAGGAGATCTACAACTTAAATAACTCTATCCCCAACGGAGTCACCACTTTTGTTAACAGATAATCCGTCGATGTAGACACCAATCGATCTCCCTAGTCCGAATGGTTCCGATCTAGAACAAAACAAAACAAGAATGAAAACCTTCCCCTAGATCCATCAAATTACTTGAATAGAAAAAGTCCCATCCATACCTTATTTATGAAGGCCGTCCTCGTAGCTTGAAGCTTTCGTAATACTGCTTGTTGATGAAGAGATTACCTACAAAAGTTTGAAAAGGAAAAAGACAATATACTACAATATAACATGATACATCTAAGCAATTGACCAAAGAGAACTACTATAAATGAAATTACACATCATTTATGGGAAATGAAGACATTGATGTATTAATTAAAATAGAGGAAAGAATTACAACCAATGAAGCCTTTGTGTTGAAGATCCTTTCCAATGGAACCTTGCCTCGATTTTCCAATCATGGAAGAATGGATCCCTGGCTCAAATTCTCCAGCATTTGGCTGCCCTCATTTCAACCCTCCTATCCCATGAAGAGGAGATTCATTTATAGGCCAAAATAGATGAGGAGGAGAGGAGAGGATTAATGGAGAAGGATGAGATGGTATCCTACTAAGCTGGGAGGCGAGTGAGATCTACTCTAAATGGAAGGGGTAAGCATGCAAGAGGGTCTCCTTTGAGAGACTTCTCAAAAATTCTCTTTGTTCCCTTCGTACATGCATCGACGTGCCCTAGACACTAGAAACATGTGCTAGCGATGCGGTTTGTAGTGGAGTAAGGCACGTTAACCAAGAAAGACAGGTTCTGCTGTTAGGCAAGGTGCGTCGGCTTCTCTAATAGGGTTTTAGTAGGGAAAAAACCTCATAACTCATCTTCCAAGGAGTTTTGACTAAGTACCTTAAGTATTTAGGCAAGGAGAAAGTATACATGGTTCGTAATCATAACGAGTACAAAAATTTCGTGTAACAATTTGGTCTTTTTTTATATCATTTTTACTCGTATATTTAGTCGTGTTATAAAGCACTACTCAAGTAGTATAATAATATTTGTGGTCATATTTATCTCTAGATTTATAGTTTTGTATTCTTATTTGTTTTATATTCATTTTATTTTTGTTCTTCATTATTATTCAATATAATTATATAATGAGAATAATTTTTAAAATGTCATGAATTTGTATAGTTGTGTCACTGTGCAATATTGATGCAAATCTAATATAAAGAGATTAAATTTATATAAACATGTAAACTTGCATTAATTGAAAATACTATAAATAAGATCAAGTATAAACATATATGCTTTGAACCACATAAATATTATATATATAAAATAATAAAAGTCAAATAGTACAATATTTTATTCAATTTTTGAACTGAATATCCACTAATATTACATGATCATTGAGCCATTAGTCCATGAAAAAAAATTGTCTCAGCCACACTATGAACAACATCAAGCTTTCCAACAAGTAATCGAAAATCTTCTACATTGATGACTTTTTCAAATATTTTAATGGCCACTAAGTGAAGCTTCCTTCTTCAAAAGTTTTCATCCATCTAGTTTATCTTCATAAAGAAGGGAACAAATTTATATCACATAGTTTATGTCCTTTCTATGTCAAAAACAAAAAAAAATACAAACAAAAATACATAATAATAGAAATTTTCTATTACAAGAAATTCTAAAAAATTAAATGTGCATAGTTATTTCACCAACCTGGAAGGAGTAAACCATGTTATATTCAAAATATTTCAATTCCATCCAATCATTTAACTAATTCATCATTAATAAGAGAAACTTGAAAAGCATTTCCACATTGTTTTAATTATTTTCTTTCATACTCCATGCTAATATGCTCGGCTCCATACGTAATAATATCATGAATTTTCTTGTCACAAGGCATATATGTACACTACATACATGATTCTACAAAATAATTAAACTATTTTTCAATTATTTCGAAACGTTATCTATGCATTTAAACTAGTAATTTTGACTTCCAGGTCTCAAGATAATTACGCGCTAAGAGCCTGAACGTTGTATGTAGATTACCATAGAATATGATCTCTCTAGAGTCTGTTACTAGAGAAGACATCTAGAAAAATACATGAAAAACTGTCATACATTGAGCCAATATTTGAATGGTGAACCAACCCTCCCATTTGTGGCCCAGATTCCAATGCTGGTTTGTTATGAGTTTTAGTTGAGTGACAGATCTGTATAATCGATCTGAATGACACATCTGTTTAAGCAAAAGAGTGACGATATCTATTAATTACACAAGAAATTGTATTATAAATGAGAGATGCATTTATAATATCCTTTCCACTTGGAAATTTATCAACCATACTATATCCCTCACTAGAATAATCCTAGAATAATCATGTCAAAAAATCAACAAAGTAAGTCATTCCAAATGATTTAATTATTTCATAAAAATATTGATGAAGAGTAGGAAAAATCTCAACAAATTTACGTGGCTTCAGCCAGTTTAGATGAGCCTCCACTTTCAAGTTCAGTTTCTGGCACTACTACACAAGTTATACTTGCATCACAAATACCGATTTCATCACCAATGGATCACTCAAATTGCCTTGCAATGATTGAATTGAAATCTTTGAAGAGCAAACTAGAGGAGCTCACTCACCTACCCTCTGATGGCATTGGAAACCCAACCTCCACTTTTCTCAATCTCCCACCTCCAAACATACTTCAACATAAATCACCCATAGTCATTTAAGCAATATTACATAAAACAAGAGCCACGTGGTGGCAATGTCCTCGACATTGCCATTGTCACCTGTTGCTGCAATTTTAATATAAGCAAATTATTTTGGCAAATGGTTTGCTATTTTGATAAAAGCTTGTCTTCATAACTTAGGAGTCCCACCATTAATTCACATAGAATTTCCATTAACAAAATGCTATTCAAAATAAATTTTAATTTAATTGCCCATTTCAACAGCCAGGACTCAACTAGTGCTCATATTCACCCATAACACTAGATATAAATAGCTACACTATTGTTGACTGCCTCTCTATGCACTCTTAATGTTACATTTTATTTTGCACATGTTTCCTTCATGGTTTAAGGGATGTCGAGATCACATGTTTTCACCATAATAAGAAGAGTTTTGTGATTGATACTATTCATAAAACACAAAAATATATATATATATATATATATATATAAAACTCCCCTTAGCAATGTTTAATACAATAATTGTTATTTTAATCTTTATGCTTTTGAATGGGCAATTCAAATCCCTCTATGGGGTAACATTCAATTCTACTTATGGTACGTACAATTGGCATTACGAAAGAATGTAACTTTTATGTAACATTGTCTCTATATGTAAATTCTACCTTCATAAATGATGACCATATTATCTCTACACCATAATTTTGTGGCTATCTATCTATCTATCTAATTCTCCATAAAAATGTTATATATAAAGTAGTTATGTTGAGACAACACTTGTACCTATATATATGTACAAACATTTTTTTTTAATCAAGATCTTTTTTTCTTTATAATGAAGAATTATATTCTTCCATAATCTCTTTTGTGGAAATGATAAGGATGACCTCTTACTAAGCCGACCCAAAAATGTAATTATGAAACTATCTACTCAATTGATAATATTTAAACCCACCATGTCGTTATAAATTACTTAATGAACCACCTATAATATAGGTATCATACATTTAAATGAACCGTGTAAGGAATCGGATTACAAGTTCCATTTGCATGCTTCCATTCTCATTGTGGTCTGCACCAAAAATATCTCATGGGCTTCAACTTTCAATAGGATAAAGGCAACAACAAGACTTGGGCTATTTTTGGCATATCAAGAGTATTATTGAAAGTTGGCGAACTCATTCTTTAAATTTCGAACTGCATATGTTAGAATGTGTAAATTTTCCAACAATTAGATGTTTATGAAGGTAGCCTAAATCTATTGTACTAAATGGTTAAATGGAAAAATGGATAACCTGAGCATTCTATCCATTAGTGACATAGATAAATGAATACATTCGGTTGTTGTAGGATGAAAAGACACAGGTCACTTAAAACTTGAATTCCACAGATTCAGAATTGATATTTTGGTACTATCTTCTGAAATAAGGATTTGATACTATCTTCCATAGGTGTTGATCTACAATAACATTAACACAGAAAATGGTTGTGAACTATTAAAATTTCCATTATTCTTTTTCTTTTCCACCTATGCAAAAAGGGCGCAGAAATTCCAATTTCTTTTCAATAGAGTCATTGATTAGCATGATGTGGAAGCTCTTATTGGCAACAATAATTATGTATAATTTTATCTAAAAACATGAAGGATGTTAATTTATTACAGTTATAATGAATTCATAGCCATTGATGGTTGAGAAGTATAAACTCTACTGTATTTTGTTTATAAGAATTTAAATGTATTTAAATTTAATTCAAAAAAATAAATGTCTTGTACTTGTTACAAGGATTCATTTAATGGACTTCCAATATATCTAGTGTGTTTATTTAACCTTTGAATATTGCATATCCAAGCATGATACAAATATATCATTGCAGTATATCTTAGAAGGACAACTATTAGTGAGGGTCTAAAATACCAATTCACAGGCGGTTCATAGATCTTTGGATTTACATAATTACCAGTCTCCAAAAACTCCAGATCACGAAGAGCACGAATCTATATTCATAAGCTCAAAATTTGTACGGAGAGTACGAAAACCGAAAACTGCTTCCATTGTTATCAAAACATTTATATCCAAGTACAGTCACTCCCTTAATGCTATATTTGGGTTTTTGTTAATGTGGCCAAAGGAAAAATTCACTCCAGGGTATAGTAACTATCAAATTTGAGCATCATTCACTCTTCTTATTCCATATCCCATAGATTTGGAGTGGAAGGAAATAAACTTGGAGTAAAAACTCAGAAAATATGGTAAACATCAACAGCCTGAAAGCTTAAGAAAAATTGGAGATAATTGCAAAACTTTTTATTCATTCATTGAAACTTGGTGATTGGCTTGGGTGCTTGGATGGATGCCCAATCAAGGAATGCTCCATTATGTTTACAATGGCAATCAAATAAGAACTCTGTTTATGCAACAAAAAAACAAATTGCAGGCTTGCAACAACTTAATTAACAATACGTCTTCTCTCCAATCTTCATGTGAGCACAACTTGAGTAAGATTGCTTTCCTCAAGGCATTGTGTGCCATTAGGCATATATTTTTGTATGCATGGATGACTATAAATTTAAAATTATTACGCAGGTATGGAAACGCTGTGGCTCCAAGTGCACTCTAACTCTGTTCTGCCAGCAAAGTAATATCCTTTTCTTTCTTAAATATTCATACCCATCTCTCTTGTTCACAGTACATCTTCCCACTTATACTACTTCCATTCGAGAGGCCATAAAAATGATCGATGACACCAAGCGACAACAAGATTGAGCGGGGTGTCTCCTTTCCGCTGTGAGGGTGGTGCCTCCTTGAAAACTAGAGTTTGGAAAGCAATATTTGATGCCCTCTTTCACGAGCTTGAAACAATTTTTTTGATATCCTCCAATATGAATAGACTGTGTCCTCGGTAGCGTGCCTTCTTCAACATGTGCCTGACTCCGGCTTCGTAGGTTCGGGCATTCAATCTAACCTAGAAAAGTTGCAGAAATAGCCGGGCGAAACTCGTAGCGAAGCTCGTGTAATCGGCATGTATGGTACAGGGGGTGTGGGCAAGACGTTCTTGCTCAAAATCATCTACAACAACTACAAAAAAGAGGTTAGTTGTTTATTTAATGTCGTCTTTTGGTTCATAATGTCTCAGAAGTATGAGATTGAGCAGCTCCAGGGTTCCATTGCCGAGGCACTGAATTTAAATCTGGAGGAAACTGTTAATGCTGAGGCGAGAAAGATGAAATTGAGTGATCTCTAGAATTTTCATGTGAGGGAAATTCGTCTCTTAAACACAGAATCTCCACCATAAAACATTTGTATCTATGTGAAATATGAATTGTTAAATCACATTGAAATTTCCAGATTCTCCACCATAAAACATTTGTCTCTCTGTGTGAAAAATGATTCTGAAATCACACTGAAAGACCCACAACAGTTTATAAAGCATGACACCCAAATAAGTACTATCGACAGAGAGATAAATTAAATCCAACATTGTTATATACCCACCACTGTAGAAGATACCACTGTAGAAGAGACGAGGAGGAGAGAATTTAAGAATACCTGATTTCCTTTGGCAGCACAGAAACCACACTCGAGATTGGACTTCAGGCACCTTGTACAGTCCTAGATCCCTGCGGAGTTTGCATAAGCTGGGAAAAAAATAACAAAATAAATATTACAATTGCAAATGTGATTTAGACATAATGGCAGCCATAAGAGATGACTTGGTTATAACAAGAACTATAGCCCTGAGGTTGTAGAGCCTTTCATTCGGCCTCCTCCGATGCCTGCGTTTAGAAATTGTGCTCTTTGAAGCTACTCCATATGAAGAAGGGAGGTTTAGTTTTTAATATCACCATCTTATTTTGTGTTGCGCTCTTTCCAGTCACGCTAACTATCCAATGGTATGATAAATTTTAGTACTGTTCGGACTAGATCTGAACGTTCACGAGCTAGATTGATATCGGTGTTGGCAATTCAGGGCTTCAAAAACATTGAGCTATGCTAATAGAAAAATTTACAATCTGGATATATTTAATCTATTACACAATTTGATTTGACAACACAAGTGTGAGAAATCCAGGGCAAGCAAGTTACGAAGGTAGCAGAGAAATATTTGTGTTCAGAGGCATAATGAGAGAGTGTTACAATGTCAGTCATGGCATGTAAAGAGACCTAACCGGGTGGCACGTAAAAATGAAGTGATGGCCACACCAGGAAAATTAACACAGCACGCTAACGCCCCTTGCATGCGGTGGGAGATTCGTGGAGATTAAAAATCACAGTGGAATCTAATGATGAGCTTGTCAAGCAGAGCGCATGAAGAAACCTAGACATGCGAATTAAATAATATCGTTATTGGTTTGTGTGCTATGTTTTTTTGTGCATGTGAAATGAGAACAAATGTAGGTGAACAAATACATGCTTGGCTGCCAAAAGCCACTGCTAACACTTACCGCGAGCTAAAACCTAACATTAAAAATTTGCATAGGGAATGCAGAAAATGAGGATGGCAGAAACATTTAAAGGAGGATGACGTCACTCCGCAGTCTCCTCCGGGGGAAGGGAAAAACTAGAAGGATGTCAATCTTCCTACAACCAATAAGAATTAAAAAAAACATATTTACAAAAAATGTGATTTAATACAATATATTTTAAACTATAGTCATTGGGAAAATTTATAGCATCTAGCCCAAATTAATAGGATTCCGCGATACATATATGATCCCCTTAGAGGACATAAAAAACTATTGCAATAAAGGGTATTGCATAAGTATGTACCTCACACTACATAATGGTGAAAGGATTTTCTCATATTTTGCCATAAGAATATTATAGTTTTTAAAAATAAATATGACTAAATATTTTTTTATCATCCATCATCATACCAAAAATAGAAAAAGGGAGCAAATAATTCAAATTTATAATAGTAAAAGGGAATCACTCATCATACCAAAGGAATAGATTTGAATCCATAGCAAGGAAACACAATTTTAATTGACAAACAACCAGGAATGAACTTCCTTGAATCCGAACTTAAGAAGTGGTGAATCCGAACTTAAGAAGTGGCAAAGATAAAGTCAAATTTTGAAAACTTTAGCCTTAAAATGGAAAAACCTTTCCTAGTAACACAAATCCAAGCTTCCATGCAACAATGTAGTCTTGATGACTTGAATCCGAGTCTTTGAAGTCACTTCAATGAAGGAATGAGGGAATATTTTCTAGAAAATGGGACACTAGGTAGCAAAAATGGAAAATGGGAAGGGGCAAAGGTGCCAAGTGATTGCAACAACACTTATATTTCTTAGTTGCAAACCTTAGCTATGAGCATACAAGTGACATGGAAGATGTATTGGAAATGTTACATGTGATTATTTTGAAATTTTCTAGTAATGTGGTAGATGAACAAGCACAGACAAATTTCATATCATTAGTGACTCGCCTCGTTAATGATAGTGACAATCATGTTTGAGCTATGGTAGGAACAATTTTGAAAGATTTGATTGGACATGTAAGTCTATAACCATTGCAATGGATTCTAGTATTCAGTCTTTCTTGGTATACATGTGAGAAACAACAACTATGGCATCCAATTGCACAGGTTTTAGGTCTCTTGATTGAAGTCATGAAGAGAAGTTTTCAAACACATATAGAAGATGTAAGACCTATATCACTACACATATTAAAATGTGCAATCACTGCAAATATTGGAGATGGAAAACCAGTAGTTGGTGAGGAGGACATGTTAGCATTCTGGCAAGAGGCATATTATTCACTTATAATGTTGGAAAAAATACTGCATCAATTTCTTGAGATTTCTTTGCACAAAGACATTGGGGAAATGTGGGATTTAACTTGTCTGCTTCCAGTTCATCTGCACTTGTGGTTACAAAATATATGTGGTCGTATTATAGCTACATACATTAGTGCTTTTACATCCAAGATAAATATAGGGAATTAAACAAATATTTCAAGTAAACAAACTACAATGCTTTTGCGGCCTAGTAGACTCCTCTTACTAGCTACATCCTTTTATCACTAACTTGATATAAATATTCTTAATGAAGGAATGAGTGATTTAGTTGTAAAGAATCTTATATATGTGACATGTGCACTGCTTCCTTTGTGAAAATCAGACAAGAAGCTGATCTAAGTTCGTTCTTTTTCATCCTGGACACACAATCAATCACTTATCTTGAAATCATTTTCACTGCTTGGTTCAAAAGTGTGCAGAGAGGTATGTGCCTATTTGGATAGTAGGCAATGCAAAGTTGTTTCCAATTTTGAAGTAAACAAATATTTTAATCGGGATCTCAAAAAATCATTACTTGAAACCATGTTCCAGAAGTTGGGAAATGTTGCACTTTGGGGTGTACAGTCAAAATCCATCTTTCAGTGGTATAAAACCATTTGAATGGTCAGTTAATACTTATCCTCACTTATTTACAAGTCTAAGCAGTTCAATATAGATAGTCTATACATGATCTAGAAGCTTCAATGCCATTGATTACTCATAGAGAAACTAGTGAAAACGGGTATTGTGATTACTTATCCATTATAGTAGGAGTGTTTATTCCTTAATAAGAATAACAACTTACTTCATACAAGCCTAATCATAGTATCATTTCCACTACTATCATAACTAAGCGAAGTGATTACTGAATCCCAATGCTTTGTTCAAGCTTAATGACTTACCTTCCATTGACCAACACATGCCCCGCTATAAGATAAGCTTTCAATGGAGTAGTGTTGTGATAACCTTACTAACTACTGATGAGCTGAGATTCATGCACAATAGAAGCTGATGAGCTGAGCTTATACTTACTTATAGATGGAAGGCTTGCTTATAGCTCAAGGTTGGGAAAACAAAGAAGGCAGCTACCATTTTTGGGCTTATTTGTAATACATCTACTTAGTGAATCCTTAAGAGAACAACAATTAGAGTAATAACATACCATATTTCAACATAAAATGTATGAAATGTCGCCACAATACTCATTTCCCTTATTCGATTACAATAGTAGGGAAATTAGTATATATAGTAGGGAATGAAATGCATAATTCTTATATATGTAAGAGTTTATCAGGATAGTTGATCAACGTATAAGGATATTTACATTGGGTTCCATTCCCTCTTGGGTGGAAACCTCTTCCCAAACGGGCCATGTAGGAGTTCAAATCCATGGAGCGAAAATATTGCTACTAATATATAAAATCACAGAGAAATTTGCGAGGAAGGTGATTTCTGGGATATTGAAGCTATTGGCAGATGATTTTCTATGTCACATGAAATATATCATCGGGTTTGAAAGTTTTGTACAACCCTAAAATTTAGTGAGACAAAAAGTTAAGGAGACATGAAACAAGTGAAAGAAAATAGAAAATATAACTGCAGTTGTTAACCCAATGCGGCATGCACAAAATAAGATGAAGTTAACAAGAAAGCGCCAAGATCAGGAAAAAAAGAATATTCTAAAAAACAAGACAGGGAGAGGTTGATTTATACCAGCCTAATTATCCTATTTGGATATAAACGACACTGATGGCACCTATACTCGTACTCATGACCTTCAATCTCTGACTTCAAAACGCGGCTCCAAATCTTGCTACAGGAAACTTATGTTCCATCTTTGACACCAATCCAGGTCACAAATTAAGATTCTGCAAATCATAGTCTCTGCACTTCTTTATTTAATAACTGGATCACTGATCTTGATCTTGATCTTGAAGTAGACGCGCTTAAGGAATAAAATCAAAATAATAAATGCTCTCTTTTAATTTATTTTCTCCTCTTTTCTCTCTTAATCTTTTTTTAAATTTACCCATTTTCCTTCTCATTCTCTTTTCCTATATTTTGTGCTCATTTTTTTATTTCCCTCTCTTTATTGTACTTATTTTGTTGTTTGTATTTTTTTTAATTTGTAATATTTTAATATATTACACATAATAACTATATTATATTAATAATAGATATTATATAATATATTAATATAGTAACTATATATAACACCTATAACTAAATAATATATTTATATATTAACTATATTAATATATTTGCTATAAACAATATTTATATTATATTAACTATATAGATCTATATATTATCATATTATATATGTACTTTATATTAACACTAGTGCTATATATTAACTATATATTATTAATCTTTCCATGGGGGCAGCTCAAGTGGCAAAGATAAGAAGTTGTAATCGGTTGTAAATGGAAGGTCACGTGTTCGAATCCCACCAAACTTACTCATGTGCCATGGTTCGGGCTCTGTGGATTCACCTAGGGGTATAGTGGTAGTGAGATTGGATTCCTGGACCCCGTGTCACGCGAGTACCAGCCTAATCCTCGTTTTTTATTCCCCTAGTAATATATATATATTAAATTGAGATTCCAAGTTCTCACTAGTCTAGTTATTGCACCGAGAGTACTACAATTAAGTAAGTGGAGCAGGTTAAATATAATGGAGCATTCTTCCCTTTTCGGTAAGTTATTTACGAAATCCGACAATGGATAATTGCAATTTTGACAATGAAATTTTACAATTTCATAAATTTTAACGCTGCAGATGGATTCAGAGACCTCCCTAAGAGGGCATGAAAGGCTTATGTGGTGTCCACTCCGAGCGGATGATGATCATGCATTTAATTATGGTGGTGATAATGATAATCGTCGTCATTGTCATCATCACGGTCATGATCACTATAGTCAGCATCATTGTCATCATAATTACAGTTAAGATGATCACTAATATAGGCATCGATGTCATTGTTATGACATAATTATAATAAATATGAAAGCAGGAACATGATGTATATATAGAGTGCGAGCATGCATGCTAATATTCCCCCCCGTGCTCCATTAAAAGTACTCAAGGAAGACATTGTTAGTTTAAATCAATATTAAAAATCATAATCATGATCATCAACATGTTCAAGAACACTAAAATGACTACCGCTAAAAATCAATTACTTGTAGGTAAGAAATACTACTAATTCATTCTCAGGTAGTTGTTATCTAGTCATACTTTTTATCCCATGACTAAATTAGTAGTTTATTTTAGTCATTTTTATTAGTGATTACTTAAAATTGCTCAACTTTGGTAGCATTTCACTTAAAAACATTGTGGTGACTAACGTTTTTGGTATTTTAGTCATTGCTTACCCACGGTTACCAAATGTTTTGGTTGCCCGGTCACTAATTACCCATTTTTCTACTAGTGAAGTCTACCCTCATTCATGATCGATTATATGCGGATTTGGTAGTCTACATGAGAGATTTGTTCCCTTATAATTTCTTAGAGTTTCAAGATGGACTAAAAAAACTTGGTTACCTGCTAAAACTAAACGGCAATGTCAAGCAAAAATGGTTGTGGCTAATTGCAAAAATTGAGAAAGTGATAATTTTTTGGCACAATAGGTGGTTGTATAGAGGGGTTAGGTTGGTATTAATGAAGTCAATGCTACAATCCATACTTGTCTACTGGAATTTAATGGCACATGTACCTAAAGGAATTATGGATATTTTAGGAATAAATGCTTCAACTTCTTTTGGAGATGGAACACGTATAAGATGGAAAACAATCTTACTAGATGGAAAACCGTCTTACTAGATGGAAGTCAATTACCAAACCTAAGAATAAAGGAGGTTGGGGGATAAATAATATATTTCATTTTGAAAGGTCCTTGGAAGCTAATTCATTGTGGAACTTTTTCTCAAAATACAATCTATGGAAAAGAATATATCTTCACGAGTATATTTACCCAAGACCTTTACTAGATTGGATAAGGAAAGAAAGGAAGAATATTCACAATGTATTGAATAATTGGAAAGCATTAACTCTAGCCTTTCCTTTGATTGATCCCTTCTTAGCTTGGAATATTGGAAGAGGCTTTGAGGTCAGAGTAGGTATAGTTATGGTAATGGGTTATGGTCCAAATAGTTTTACTCCAAATCATTTAATTGCTCATATACAAAGTATTGGGAGGTGCACCCTAAACTTGGTTGGGGACCCCAACAATACTACTATCTAGAGATAGGGGTGGATGATTGCACATGAACTAGGATTTTCATAAGATTCATTTTAGGTATGGGATGAAGGGGAGTGTCGTGGGAAAAAACAATTACAAGGGTGAGTAGTCCTCCCACAGTTGAGAAAATACTTGAGGTTGCAACAAGGAACCAATATTGTGTTTGTAAGTTAGTATCCCAAACTCCAAATGGAAAAAGAAAACTCTAAACAAGAAATAAAACAAAACTAACAATAAAAAATGGGACACGTGCTAAGAAAGACAAAATAGAACAAGAGTATCCCAAACCAAATGTTGATTTCCCATAGTCCAGCTAAATACAAATTATGGTGTCACCTAGGAGGTAAGGGATTAAAAGGGAATCCAACAATTTCCCTTAGGGAGGTCCTTTTTGTCCACATAATTTCAATATAACTAGCATAGAACAATGGAGAAACACTTGCTTCTTAGAGGAAGAAAGTAAGGGATATTTTGCATGCCAGCTTGAGGTAGGAATTGGATTGAAATGTGAGATCTCAATCCAAGTCTAACATCATAACTTAGATATGATTTTATCCTATAGAATGCATGCCCATGGCTTCCTTTTATAGGTCAAATGGAGGCAAAGTAACATTTATATCCAAATTTCAACACTCTTTCCTTTGAACTAGTTCTCTAGGTACATGAGGAGGGCTACCGATAGCTCCCAAGCATATGAGGTGTCTCATTCAAATTTTGGAGCTAAGAGAGCCATTTTGAGCTTTGAATGCACTGTGGAAGTAAGTGGTCCCACTATTCTGTTAGTCACATGTGCTTCAAAGGAAAATCCCATGCAGGTCACTGAACATGAATGGCATGCTAAATAACACAGGTGTATAGTGCTTTTAGCTATGCAATTTTCCATACCAATTGTTTTTGATATTTTAGGGCTCAATTTATCTTTTGGATCCGATGAGATGCATGTTGTATGTTGATGACGCCTTTTTGCAATATTAGCCAAAATGTCGCATGTGTGAGATATTTAAGCATTAACAGATGCCTCCTAATGTATGAGGTTCAGAGGGTACTTTAGGGACAAAATGCATCATCATTTGTTTCTCTCCATGTTCTAATAAGTTATCAAGTACTTATGGGTGAAAAGAATTTCCCTTGGGGGAAGGTTGTTGGTGATGACCGTTGAAGCTGTAAAGCATATATGGTGTTTTATACAAATGAGACATGCATACCTAAGCTCATGAAAATCTGTTAGAATAGGTTACAATGAGAGGGGAATGAAGGGTCGACTCTTGATATTGCTGCTACAAGGATGAAGGTGGATTCAGTACTTGTTTGAGTAAATGAATCCTGGAAACAATTTTATTGGCACCGAAGAAGCGGAATTGCTGATGATCACGAACATCCCAGGGGCGTGGGGGACTTGAATAATGGTGAAGTTGTTGGAATATATTAATTATATTCCTTGGAAGGTAATAATGTCTTTGTATTATGTCGGAAGTTATCCACAATCTTATGTAAAAGAGAAATACATTATATCCCATATTCATTATGGTAAAGTATACTCTTGATATCCATTATTATATAAAGAGATGTTATTATGGAGACTTATATTATCCCACATGCAATATGTGAGAGTAATTCCTCCACATCTCTTTGTATTTAATAGGGTCAAGGGAGTCACATCATAACAACATGATGGTATAGTGCTATACACTCATAGATAGTATCAACACATGGTATTGTGATCACAATCTCTGCTATATTGTATTGGGGTAATTTGTAGTTGCTCTCTTGTAAGATTGAAGGATATTTTTGGAGATAATAGAAGACAACCTTCCGGTGGACGTATCGCAATTGGGTAAACCACGTATATCTGGTGTATTTTTTTCCTTGTTATCTTTCCGTTCTTATTTATGTTGATATGTTATTGATTGCTAGATATGTAAGCTAGTTTAACTAGATCTATAGTTCTGACATGGTATCAGAGCTAGTTGCTATGATTTAGCACCTTCTATAGCTTTCAATTAATAACTATTATCATCTAGGCATTGTTTATTCTTGTATATTTTCTTTCTATGTGGTATCCATTAGGCTTCTCTTCATATATGGGCATGTTTCTATAGTTTTTTTATAAGCCTAACTTTGTTGTGTAGTTTTTTGAAGAAATTTTTCAAGGGGTTCTTGATTGTTTTTCTGTAGATCTATATGTTTTTTGGATTCTCCTCAAGGAGATCTATCTTCTGGTTGTCAGATCTGTTGTTTTCATGCAATTTTGGTAGAATTTGTGTAGGTTTCTGTCAGCGGCTTAATCGACACTGTTTTCGGCCTAAAACTGGACATTCATGACTTTTACTTCACAGATAGCGTGTGTAACCATGACTTGCCCTATTACGAACCTACGAGTATACTGCAGACCTGCGAATTCTAGTGTACAAACCCGCATGTGCTATGGAATACTCGTGCTTGCTCTATTGTGAACTCACACTTGCTTCAGTATACTCGCTACCCTCCTGTGCAAAGAATCGCGAGTGCTTCAGCATAACTGCGAATTTATTGTACAAAAACCCACGAATATCAGATCATAACCGCGATATTTGATTTTACAGACCCGCGCACTCGCGGATGGCTCTACTGTAAATCTGCGACTATTGCTGTGTAGAACCTGCAAGTATCAGTTTTATTCATGATTTTACTGTGGAAGACCCGCGAGTGACTTTTCTTGGCATTTTCTTTAAGGGGCCATAAGTAAAAGTTTCTTTTTTTTACTGTGTTTCTTTAGATCCACACGGTAAAGTGTATCGGTTTTTTGTTATTCACTTTTTTCTCTTGTCATTTCTAGCATTTGGGTTTCTTGTCAATATTTCTATCATTATGAATTCAAAGGTAGCTTCTGTTCCTGAACTTGTTGGTCCTAACTATCTTGCATGGAAAAGAAAAATGATTGATGTTCTCAAGAGTAAGAATCTATGGAGGATTGTTAATGGTGAACACCAAAAACCTGCTGATGCTAAAGATGTGGCTATATGGGAAGATAAATGTGATCAAGAAAGAGGGCTCATTCGTCAAACGGTTTCATATAGTCTTCAGGTAAGTATTGAGGCAGAAGACAACTCAGTTGAGGTATGGAAAATTCTTTCCTTTATTTGATAAATCTAATGATGTTTCTGCTTATTACCTTGAAAAGAATATTTTTGAGCTAGATACTACTAAATTTGAAAGAGTAGAATTATATCTTACTGAAGTGAAAACTTTAAATGAAAAATTAAATAATTGTGCTAAATATTACAAGAAAACAGGCACTGCTCTTATAATTCTTATAGAACAAAAATTGCCATCTTGTTTTGATATGTTCATCCAAACTAGGAATAAGGCTCTTGAATTGTTTCACAATACCACAAAACCTACTTTTGATGATTTTTGTAAAGGGTTGATAAATGAGCAAGAAAGGTTGATTGTTTCAGGACAAGTCTCACCTAATAAGTCTCTTATGGCAAATACCAAGAATCCTAAGAAAAGTTTTAATAATTTTAAAGGTTCTAGTTCACACACTTCAAATCATATTAATAAATTTGGTCATGCTTCTAATGCACATCATGAAAATAGTAAAAAGAAGAATGTGTATGATCCTTGTAAAAATTGTGGTAAAACTAACCATCCTGAAAAGAATTGCTTTAAAGCAAAACGTTTAATGTCTAAGGCTAAAAAGAAAGGTTCTGATGAATCACAAGTAGCTTTATGTGCATCTGTTGTTTCATCTAGTAGTTCTTCTTCTAATGTGGAATGGATAATGGATTCTGGTGCTTCTATTCATATGACTGGTAATGCTTCTTTATTTACATCTTATGACAACAATAAAAACACATCTAAAAAAGTATTTATAGGTGATGGTAAACAACTTTCCATAATTGGTTCTGGTACTGTGAATGTTGCTAATGGTCAATTGGAAGATCTTTTCCATGCTGAACACATGCCCATCAACTTGCTTTCTATTTATCGTGCATGTCAAAAAGGATATAAATTTGAAGCTTGGTCTGATAAATATGTTCTTAAAGATATCAATCATAATTTAAAGTAGTTTCTTTTGGTCCTGTTGATCATACTGTTGGTTTATATAAATTTTCTAGTTTTAATTCAACTAAAAGACAACCTTTTTGTTCCTATGTTGATCATGCTAATGAACTATGTAAATTATGGAATGAAATATTGGGTCATTTGAATTATGGTAAAATGAAAATGTTAACTAAAATGGTACTTGTCTTGCCTAAGATTTCGTCTTCTAACGGTGTTTGTGAAAGTTTTGTACTTAGTAAACATCATAGAGAAATGTTTGATAAAGGTAAAGCTTTGCGTGCTAAATAATCTTTGCAATTAATTCATAGTGACATTTGTGGTCCTTGTGAAGCTCCTTCTATATCTCATGCAGTCTATTTTCTTACTTTTATTGATGACTTTAGTAAAAAATTATGGGTTTATTTTTTGAAAAATAAAAGTGACACTTTTTCTAAATTTCAAGTATTTAAATCATTGGTTGAGAATGAGTATGGTAAAAGAATTAAGAATTTAAGAACTGATAATGGGGGGGGGGATTTATTAAGAAAGAATTTGAAGTATTTTTTTAATCTAAACATGGAATTCAACATCAAAAGGATGTTCCTTACACACCTCAACAAAATGGTGTTGCTGAAAGGAAAAACATAACTTTAGTTGAAATGGCTAGATGCATGCTTTATTCTAAAGGATTGCACAAGAAATTTTGGGCCGAAGCCATAAGTTGTGCTAACTTTATTTTAAATAGAGTTCCTACAAAATCTGTTAAGTATGTTACCCATGAGGAAAAATGGACTGGTAGAAAACCATATATTAGTAACTTTAAGGTGTTTGGTTGTGAATGTTGGGCTCATATTCCTGATGAAAAACAAAAAAAGTTAGAATCCAAGTCTCACAAGTGTATATTCATTGGTTATGCTGAGGATTCCAAGGCTTATAGGTTATTTGATCCTTCTAATTAGAGTGTCATGATCCGAAAGATGTTCAATTTACCAAAGTCTCTCCACCACCCGAGTCAGTAGAACCTCATGTTACCCTGAACATTCCATTGTCTACTGTTACTCCTATATCTGTTACTCCTTCGGGTACTGTGCCTGTTGTTGATATTAGTTCACCCTATTCTTCAAGTGTTCCACCTGAAAGTCTCGAAGCTCCTGAAGTGACTTTTGTTCCTTCTAACCTTCCTGTTTGGGCCCGAAAAACTCTTGAATTTGCAGGTAGTGAGATCGGTAACCCTTCCAATACTCTTATAACTAGATATAACTTTTCTCTTATGACCAAAGCTTTGGCCACAGATGATTCTACTTCTTATGCTCATCTAAGGGTAAGCCTAATTGGGAACAAGCTATGTCTGCTGAGTATGATTCTTTTATGAAGAACAAGACTTGGTCTCTTGTTCCTCTTCATCCAGGAAATAATTTAGTTGGTTGTAAATGGATTTATAAAACTAAGTTTACTGCAGAAGAACAGATTGAAAAATTTAAAGCTAGATTAGTTGCAAAAGGTTTTAATCAACTTGAAGGTATTGATTATAATGAAAATTTTGCTCCTGTTACTAAAATGAATACAATAAGAACCACCTTATCTCTTGCTGCATCTTATAAATGGAAAATACACCAAATGGATGTTAAAAGTGCTTTTTTAAATGGTAATCTTAATGAAGAAATTTATATGCAACAACCTCTTTGTTTTATTAATGCCGAATCATCAAGTTTTGTATGCAAATTACACAAGTCTTTATATGGTCTCAAACAAGCACCTAGGGTTTGGTATGAAAAAAATGATACATATTTATTGAATAATGGTTTTAAGCGTTCTATATCTGATCCAAATTTGTATGTTAAGAACTTTGGTGATAATATCCTCATTATTGTGTTATATGTGGATGATCTTATTATCACTGGAAGCCAACTTGTTTTAATTCAAAGTATGAAAAGTGATCTTAAAAAGCAGTTTGAAATGACTGATCTCGGTATATTGCACTATTTCTTGGGTCTTTGAATCTGGCATATGGCAGATGGTATTTTTCTCTCTCAACTGAATTATGCTACAGACTTATTGGCTTGTTTCCATATGAGTTATTGTAAACCTGTTCCTACGCCTTTTCAGTCCGGTGTAAAGTTAACTGTTGAGTATACTACTCCTCTTGTTGATGCCACTCTTTATCGTCAGCTTGTGGGCAATTTGATATATTTAACTCACAATAGACTAGATCTCTCTTTTGCTGCCAGTATAGTTTCTCGCTTCATGCCACAACCTCATGAAAGTAATTGGCAGGAAACCAAGAGAATTCTGAGATATTTACAGGGGACATTGCACTATGGTGTCTTTTATTCGAGAAGTGCTACAGTTTCACTTTCTGGATATACAAATTCTGACTGGGCAGGTGACAGTTTTGATCGATGGTTAATTGCTGGTTATATATTTCAACTTGGTTCAGATCCAATTTCTTGGTCCAACAAGAAGGTGAAGACTATTTCTTTATCGTCGTGTGAATAAGAGTATAGAGAAGCCAAAGAGGCAGCTAAAGAATCAGTTTGGTTACGGCATGTTCTCACTGAGATTGGTCTAGTTCCGAAATCGTACACTGTGTTGAAATGTGATAATCAGGGTGCAATTCAGGTTGCTTATAATTTGGTATATCACTCCAAGACAAAGCATCTCGACCTTGATGCTCATTAAATTTGAGGTCTCATCGCAGATGGTATTCTTTCTCTTGAGTATTGTCCTACTGAGAAACATGAAGCTGATATCTTCACCAAATACTTAACAACAACGAAGTATGTGCATCTTCGTTCTTTACATGGGATGAGTGAAGTTGTCATCAAGGGAGAGCAATAATGACTCCTTCCTTTCTTAGTGTTAGTGAGGGATTTTCTCCTAGCCATTATTAAAGGGAGTATTGGAATATATTAATTATATTCCTTGGAAGGTAATAATGTCTTTATATTATGTCATAAGTTATCCACAATCTTATGTAAAAGAGTAATACATTATATCCCATATTCATTATGGTAAAGTATACTCTTGATATCCGTCATTATATAAAGAGATGTTATTATGGAGATTTATATTATCCCACATGCAATATGTGAGAGTAATTCCTCCACATCTCTTGGTATATAATAGGGTCAAGGGAGTCACATCAGAACAACATGATGGTATAGTGGTATACGCTCATAGATAGTAGCAACACATGGTATTGTGATCACAAGCTCTGCTATATTGTATTGGGGTTATTTGTAGTTTCTCTCTTGTAAGATTGAAGGAGATTTCTGGAGATAATAGAAGACAACCTTCCCATGGACGTAGCCCAATTGGGTGAACCACGTATATCTGGTGTATTTTTTTCCTTGTTCTCTTTCTGTTCTTATTTATGTTGATATGTTATTGATTGCTAGATAGGTAAGCTAGTTTAGCTAGATCTATAGTTCTGATCGAAGTTGTTTGAATAAATTCACTATACTAGATGTGATGCTACCATGAATCATAAATGTGAACACTAATACCATCGGAACATATGAATCCATTTGATGTGATAGGATGAAGTGAAACCAATTCGAAAATCAAGCACACTTTCTTAACTTCAACAAATCCAGGGCTAGATTTTTCCTACTGACTCCAAACACCCCCAAATCTTCCCAAACTTTCACAAATTGAATACTGGGGTCAAATGCAGACTTGGGACATAACAGTAAGTTATTTGAAATATGGAATTATGCTCTGCCTCGACATATGCACATTTTCTGGGTACGTCACGCCTGGGTAGACTCCTCAAGCTAAACCAAAGGATTCAAGGAAATATTCCTAGGACTTCTGTGGAATCCCAATAGATTTTGGTGAAAATATGGAAGTATATGACTGTAAAATTACCCAACCATATACATTAATGATCAGACTAAAAAATCGACCCAAAAAACCTATATACCTTGCTAATTTCTGAACCAATTCTAATTTTGGGATTTATACTATCCCACCTACCCACAACATTTTAAAAACTTTATTTGGTTCTCTAAAACTCAATATATGACCCAAACAATGAAAGCTAGTTAAAAATTCAACACATTGAGCATATGCATAATAAATTATTGAAAATAACAATATGAACAACATAGAAAGGATAAGATTTTATTCATTGCAGGTTTCAAAAATATCAAAGGGATATAGGAACAACAACCATGATTACATAGATCCAACCCACTCTCCAAATGACCATCAAACACCAAACATGCTACGAGTGCACCAAAACACATTGAAAACTTCACCAAATTGAAACGATTACTAGAAATCGACTTGATGCAGTAGTATGAATAAAGAATGGAATAAATTTCCACTCTGCAATGGACAACTGAAATGAACAATACCACTCCAACTGGTTACAAAATTTTAGGGGCCCATCTCCCTAATGGATATCAAGGGGCACATCTCCCAAGCATGAGTAGCATGAGAAACTATATAATAATATGAATAACCAACAATATAACCTCTGATAGTGCACCTTTCTTCTCCTTTTAATCATTTGAGGTCACCAATACCATGTTCCAAAACCACGGGCTGGAGAAAACCATGGACAAAACTGGTTCATCCACTTTTGCCAATACTAGGGACAAATACCACGAAACATTCCAAAACCATGCACTTGTTAGTTAGTGGTTCATAATTGATCCACTCTCTTCATGAATTCTCCCTCCAACCACCTTTAACACTTTCTCCCATCATTTAATGAGCCTTGAATGATTAAAATGGATTTAGGTCCATTATCATAATAGTGTATCCACATGCACTCCCTATTTTAAGGAAATGACCAAATCCTTGGAATTACAACTTATTTTGGTCCACAACTCCCCTAGGCACCCTTTTGACTATTCAAACACAATATTAGACCTTCTTATCCCTCATGGCCCCATTCACACCTTGGTCAAACCTTCTTCCAAATTGTGGACAAAATTTTTCCTTAGACAATTTGATAATTTTGTGGAAGACAATTTTTATTACTTTTTATTATTATTATTAATTCCCAGATTAATTGAGCTTCCACTAGAAACCATGGGAACCTAAAGGGTTAGTGGATGGATCCATATTTCACTAAGGTGGGGAATTTACATTCCTCCCCTCCCAAGAATTCTTGTCCTCAAGCATCAACAAACCAGGGTGCTGTAATATGTGTTCTCCTTCCCAAGTTGCATCTTCACTTGGAAGACCATTCCATTGCACAAGCTATTCCTTAATGGTTCTACTTATCAATATCATTTATTTGATCTTCAATATATTCTCTAGAATAAGTATCAAATGTTCCTAATCATCAAGTGGAGGAATCTCCTTTGATATCACCACTTGTTTCTTGACTACCTTCTTGAGACAAGACACATGAAACACATTGTGCATCTTGCTTTCCATCGGTAACTCCAACTCATAGAAAACTTCACCAACCTTATAAAAATTATTTAAGGTCCATAGAACCTTGGATGCAACTTTTCACCCCCTTTTTCCTTCAATGAGGAATGCCTATATAGATGCAATCTCAAGTACACCAAATCTCCCTTTTGGAAAGTGCGTTCTGTCCTATGTTTGTTTGCATTAATATTTTGTTGGTTCTGTGCAACTTGCAAATATCCTTGAGTGCTTTGAGGATATCTTGACTCTCTTGGAGCCAATCCTTTTCCTTTTTTTCCCTACAATCTCCAAAAAACATATCTACAAAAATATGAGCATCATACCCATACAATGCTTTGAAAGGTGTCATGCCAATGGATATGTGAAAAGTTGTGTTGTAGAAAATTATCCCAAGTGAAACCATGTAACCCATGCTTTCTGTTGCCCTGTGACATAGTTCCTAAGGTAACCTTACAAGCATTGATTCACCCTTTCAGTTGAACATCAGTATGAGGGTGATAGCTTGTGCTAAGATTCAAGCTTGTTCCAACCAACTTGAATAGTTCTTGCCAAAATGCACTTGTGAACTTGCTATCCCAGTCACTTATTATGGTTTAGGGTAGAACATGCAACTTGAACACTTATTGAAATAAGAGGGAAACAAATTGGATTGATGCAAATTTGGATGAAACAAAAAATAAATGTGCAAATTTTGTTAGTATATCAACCACAACAAAGATGCAATCTTTACCTTGGGATTTTGGCAAACCGGTGATGAAGTCCATGGAGACACTCTACCAGTTTTGCTCCGGAATAGGTATAGGTTGTAATAGACCCGCATGATGTATATTCTCTACCTTATTTTGTTGGAATGCATTTAGATCCTTCACATGCCCCAACACATCATTCTTGAGGCCTTTCCATGCCGAACCTCTCTCTCACCTTTCGGTATGTCTTCAAGAAACCCGGGTGGCCAGTTGAGGGTGCATCAAGAACAACCTATAAAATATTCTTTTTAAAGTTTGATCCTGGTACCAAGAATATTTAGTCCTTGTAGGATATGAGATCATTGAGAACCTTGTATGCATCATCATGTACCAAATAATCTAGCATCTCACATGCAAACTTATTCTTAGTGTTATCACTTAGGATTCTTCCAGATTACGACAGTAGGGATGACTGAGGTAACTATTTCAACTACACTCTCGTGGATGGAAACTAGCCCTTCCAAACACAGAGAGGGATCTCTCTCTCACAACTCTTTCAACAATTAGAATATAACTTGAATTAGATGGTTGTGGATTAATAGTAGTGGCTAGACCTTTCAGATAAGGGTATTAGGGTTTCTAGTTGGTTGATTTGAGGATAGGTATAGCGCAAGGGCATGGAGTCAAAATTTCATATTTTTTTTTTTCATAGATGATTGATTGGACTATAATTTTAGAAGCATAGGCAATATAAATGAAGCTTTTTCAAGTCAGAGATATTAGCATATGGTAGTTGAAAGGGAAACAAAATCCATCACAAAATTAGAGCATTTATGAATGAATTCTAACTTGCAATTTCAGAAGGAGAGGGTGGAGTATCTAATCATATGTATCTAAAGCATCAAACGATAGACGAATTTCAGACCATGTAATCTTTATTTAAACACTTTAGAAGAAGACAATGAATGGAAAATACTAGCAAGGAGAACATACACAGGAATTACAGACATAAAAAAATTCATTTAAGGAATTTCTGCTCCAAAATCAAGTCTTCGCATTAATATAAAAGAATGGGTTTCATTACATTGCTCAAAACCTCTCATACAAAATCCCAACCCCTGGTTCTTATTCAAAACCAGCCTTTACAAGCTTACAAAAATAAAAACCTTATGGACTATTTCAGCCATATGTGGTTGTTCATTAAATTCACAACTACAACTGTTGGTAATAAATCAAATTAACTACTAGTCTTATGGACTATTTATTCAAAATAATAATAAAAACCTGAAGTGATGAGGCTGTCTTCCTTCTTCACTTCGAGCTACTCAAACCAACTACTTCTTGATCTAGAGATGAGCCGATGGGAAACTTCAATGTGTTTCTAGTGAAAAACTCGGGTTTTCGAACTGCTTGTTGTCCTTTAGATTGAGCCATTTTAGGCTTATTTGTATGGATTGACGTATTGTGCCTTTCTTTTTCCTTCAGATCGACTCCCAGTCACAGAACAATTTGTTTATGCAGTCAAATATTATCAAGAATACTGATCTGATGTATGTCTATCTCTATTTCTGATACATGTCCCTCGGTTAACACATCAAGCTTAAATATCCTTTTGTTTGGATCCCTGGCTGATAGTAGTGATACTCCTTTTTCTCCAGTTACCATTTTTGCTTGTGACGTATCAGGATACTAATTTTTTTAGCCATCGTTTCCTCTTGTTCTACAATTTATTCTGAAAATCCAACTTCAGTTCGCAATACGAATCCGTAAACTGCAAGCCGCAATCTGCAAGCCGAAATGCGGGCATTGAAAAGTCGGAACAACAAATGCATAGCTTCAAAGAAATCACACCTCGGACTTCCACAATCCGCAATGTAGGAGTCAGAATTTGGAACCCCAGATTCACAACTTTGAAGAAAACACGCCTTCGACTTCCGCAATCCGCAATGTGGGAGTCGGATGTCGGAACCCAAAATTCACAGCTTTGAAGAAATCACGCTTTCGACTTCCGTAATTTGTAATCCGCAATGCATGAGTCAAAAAGTCGGAACCTCAAAGAACAAATTTGAGAAAATTACTCCTCTGAATTCCGCAATCTGCAATGTGGGAGACTGAAAGTCAGAACCCCGTTGAAATTTGGCCGTAGATCCATTCCCTCTCTTTTTGCCTTTGGCGCCTTCGGGGGAAACTGGGACCGTCGATAATTCCTCATCTCCTTCGTTCTCTGCCGTTGATTTCTCTTCCCTATCATAGATCTAGCTCTATCTCCAATCTCGACCATTCAATCTCTTAAGAGTGGAAGACCTCCTTTTTAACATTTTTATTATTGTGGCTTGCTCATCCAGTCAGAAGTTGTTAATATTTAGCCATTTTTGGGAGTTTTTGATTCTTCTTTTGGAATAAAAAGTTAGTGAGCATGCTTGATATTTCGGTAGGGGGTTCCCTTTCCTTCCCTAGTGGGAGTTTTCTTAGAGGTGATAACAACGACTCCAACTGAGGATGCTATCCTCCCTGTGAGGTAGCAAGAACAGTAGACTAGTGTCCTCCTATTTTCTTTTCTCTCTCTCTCTCTCTCTCTTTTAATGAATGCAAATAGAAATGAAGAATAGCTGACTGAAACTCAAAAAATTGTAATATACAATGAGAGTGGGTTGATAGATCTTTTTAATTGAAGTAATGTTTTAAGAACCGTCCATTGATGGGTCCTTTTCCCACTGGTTCACCATCCTTGTCTTGCAAAATGAAAGCATTATTTCCATGGTAAGCAGTGACTATATGAGGTCCCTGCCAGATATTATCAAAATTTTGGGCTTGTTCTTTTCTTCTAGCATCCCATTTCAACACCAAATCCCCCACTTGGAAATTATCGACCTTGGTTCTTTTGTCAAAATTTTTCTTGACCTTCTCTTGAGGTATCATAGATTCAGCATGTACCCTGTCCTTGGTTTCCTGTATCTCAATCAGCTGATTGAATCTACCTAGCTGAGGGTTTGGTTCCTCTTCTTGTTCTTTTAGTAGCCTCATTCCAGGCCCTCTAAGGGAATCAAGGAATATCACCTCTGTTTCATACACCAATTTGAAAGGAGAAGTTCCAATGGATCTCTTGGAGGTGATACTATCAGCCCACAAAGTGAAGGTTAACTTGGTATGCCAACCTTTTATTTTCTTGCAGCAGCTTCTTGATGATCCTAGCCATACTTTTGTTAGATGAATTGACCAATCCATTTCCCTAGGGGTAGTAAGCAGTAGAATGGCCCAATTTTATGTGAAATTCATTGCAAAATTTGACCATTTTCTTGGATTTGAAGGCTTGGGAATTATCAGTGATGATTTTAATAGAACAACCAAACCTGGACATGATATTTTCCTGCAAAAATTTGATGACGACTGTGTCAGTGGCCTGTCTGGTTGGTACTGCTTCAATCCATTTGGTAAAGTAATATGTGGCAGTCAATATACACCTGTGTTGTGCAGAAGAGTTGGGAATGATTTCACCAATGAAATCTAGCCCCCACTGCTGGAAAGGGGATTCTACAGAGATTGGTTTTAAAGGAAAAGTTAGGAACTTCCCTTTTCCTTCAAATATCTAGCATTCATGGCAAGTAGCTACCTCTTTATATGCATAATTGAACATAGTGGGAAAATAGAATCCCGCTTTGAGAATCTTGTTGACAGTGGCCTTCCAGTAATGATGTCCCCCATAGACACCCTTGTGAAAATCCCTTATGGTCATTCTGGCTTCATATTCCAACATACGGTCCAATAGAATACCTCCAGGGTCCTTCCAATAAAGCCCTCTATTTAGTATGCAAAACTTTGCAGCCTTCATTTTTGTTGATATAGATTTTATATTATCCATCTTAGGGGGTGCTTGTAAGTTCTGCAAAACATATATAATGTCAGAGTACCAAGGAGATGATGAGAATTTTTCTGATACCTGCAACAGTGGGTCTTGAGCAATATTCTCCAGCATGTATGAGACCAAGTTCACACTTAGTGAATCCCAATTTGCTTCGGCCATGAGTCTGGCCAGTCCCTACCCTTTGACAAGCTTTGTAGGCTTGATTTCCAAGTCATACTCCAATAGTATAGCTATCCATTTTTCCCTTCGACCTTCTGGATTAGGTTGTTTCAATATGTCTTTTACAACAACATTAGGAACAAAAGCAACATCATGAGAATGTAAAACGTAAACTATGAAATCATTTAAAGTTTTGATCATGGCGTAGGCCTGTTTTTCCATGATATTGTACTTGAGTTTAGCATCTCTGAGAGATCTAATGAAGAAAGATATGGGTTGCTCATCCCCCTCTTGATTTTTTTGTAGAAGTACCCCAACTATAGAATGCTCTGAGGCAAAAGAAAACATAAGAAATTCCTTTTCAAAATCAGGACTGATTAGCACTGGTGCTTCAACTATTACCTTATTTATATATCCAAATGCTTGCTTGGCTTCAACAGTCCACCTGATTTGATTATCCTTTTTAAGCATGTTTGTAATCTATTTCATGATTCTACAAAGTTGGGGATAAATCTTCTTAAAATTTTTACTCTGCCAAGGAAATATTGGACCTCCTTTTTACTCATGGGGAGCTCAATTTTATGTATGGTGTCAGATTTGTCTGGGTGAAATTTAATTCCATATTTAGATAGTATATGACCCAACATATTACCTTCTTGCATGGAAAAGTTTGAATTCTCGGGGTTCAAAGAAATCCAAAAATTTCTACATTTTACAAATACTTGGTGTAAATGTTTCAAATGTTCTACATCAGATTTGGAATACATAGTAATATCATCCATATATATAACCGCAAACTTATCTCTTTCTTCTGCAAAACCTATGTCCATAACTCTCTGAAAAGTGGCTCCCACATTTAATAGACCAAAAGGCATTTTTGCATACATGAAAGTTCCCCAAGGTGTGGTAAATGTTGTTTTTTCCCGATCTTATGGTTATACTTTTACTTGATTGTACCCTGAAAATCCATCCAACATGGAAATTCTTGCTGCCCCTACAACTTTCTATAAAATATGATCCATTTTGGGTAGGGGACAGTTATCTTTTAGGGACACTTTGTTTAGATTTATGAAGTCTATACATAGTCTGATTTCTCCATTTTTCTTTCTTACTGGGACTATGTTGGCTACCCAACTTGAAAATCTTAATGAGACTATGATTTTAGCGTCATATAGTCTCTTCACTTCCTTTTCTATAAGAGGGAGTAGCATAGGGTTCATCCTTCTTAGCTTATGCTTTAATGGTTTTTCACCTGTCTTTACTGGTATGGTGTGTTGTATGATAGATGTATCATATTCCTTTAAGTCTTCATAACACCATGCAAAAACATCAGAAAATTTTCTCATTAAGTCAACATAATCATCTTTAGTACCCGGGGTTAGGGATTTAGATAGCTTGACAATCTTAGGTTCCTCGTCATCCCCAATGTTGCGGTCTTCTACTTCACTGTGGTTCAGAACAACTTTAGGGTTTTTGGCCACATCATTTTCATCAAAAAGTTTGTGTAATGGTAATAACCCTTTGGGGATATAGTTTCTTTTCAACTGAAGGTTTTCTCCTCCCCCAATGTTGTTAGGAAATCTGTTGGATCAGGTTCCCATTCTCCATTTGCATAGTTTTCTTGATCAATATGGGTATTGGCAAAATCCTCTGTCATCTCTAGGAACTTATTTATTTGCTGATCATCCTCAAATATTTTCCAATGTCTAGTATTGTCAGGGGCAAAAGGCCTATGCTTTATATTGATCATATAGGTTCTGGTGGGATAAATAGGGAGTTGGAATCTGCTAGCAGAGCTGGCCAATGTATTTGTTGTTGTGTTTTGCTCTCTAGGGACGAAGGAAATACTGTGTTTTGTGAAGAAGTTGTCAAACATGTCCCAAACAACATTCCTATAGGCTCTCATTTTGGGATGTCTAGTCTCATAAATCCCATTTACTTTTTGTATTATGAACTCTGCATCTCCATAAACTTTTATCTTTTTAGCTTTCAGATCCTTAAGTGCATTCAACCCTAACAATAAATATTCATACTCTGCCACATTGTTTGAGTAGTCAAACATTAGTTTAAAGGAATGAAACTTGGAGCATTTATTTCCTTCATCTGGGGGGGTGATCCATACTCCTGCCCCATCTCCTTCCTTGTTTATAGCCCATCAAATCTCATAGTCTAGAGACCGTATTTTTGGGATGTGGCTGTAGCTTCTAGTTCCATTTATGACTTCTCTTCATTGCCCTTTTCTACTTGTTGACTGTTGTCTTGTTCATTTCCCGAGCTTCCAATGCATTGTGCATCTTTCTCGTTATTAAATCCATCATTTGTTTCAGGGAGGTCAACGATTTTCATATCTTTTTCTCCTAAACCAAGGTCATAACAGAAGACTGAAGAGCCTATATCAATATCTACAACAAATATGGGATGATTTTCAGGCCTAATTTTACTACTTACAACATATGATAGTCTTTGTTCTCTATAGAGTCTTCTTTTTTCTCCAAAAACATGGATGATGGCATAATACATATCCATTTGCAGTGTTCCCTTAACTTTAGATGCCCAAGATATTGATAACAACATCCCAAATTTGGGTGGAATGTATGCCACTACTACATCCATTACCACATTCTTCTGAGGGATCTGTGTCAGTGATACAACCATACCTTTGATCATCCCCAGGCACTGTACTCTTCTGAATTCAATTGAGAATAAATATTTATAAGGTCTGGTGATTTCTAGTCCTATACTTTCTGTTAACACCCAAAAAGTGTTCACTAGCTCATTCCCTTATTCACATGACCCATTTGTCCACTTTTCCACCATTTGAGCCTCTAAAACCATCAAAAGGTCACCAAAAGACCACAATACACCTTTTTCCCCTCAAAATATATATTTTTCCTCAAAAAACACAAAAAACCCTAAAAAATGGTCCAAAATTCCCAAAAAATATTAAAAGGGAATACAAATATAAAAAATATTCAAAAAAGGAAAAAGAGGGAAAAAGAGACCTAAACCATGTTGGTTAATACCATTGGTTTCCTCAAAACCATAATGGTATTCCCCATCACCAAAAACTATAAAAAGGTGATAGGGGCTCCTCACTTTCCATCCACATTTCATCCTATCCTTATGCTGCCAAATTCCTTTTAAGAGCCATTGCCTCCCATTTCGAGTTTGAAGACCCCCATTTCAGCATCTTGGAGAAGAGACCATTGGAGCTTGGAGCACCTCAACCTTGGAGCTTCTCAACACCAAACATCCTCACCTTTGAGGTAATACAAAAAATCTATTATTTTTTTCTCTTGTTCTTCCCATAGATCTCTTGTTATTGATTTAGTTCTTGTTTATTTACACATGTTTATGTTAATGTTAGATTAAATTTATAATTTTTTTTGCTTTTCATTTGAAACTGCTATTACTTTGTTAATAGATGCATCCTTGCACATGCTTGGTTGAAAAACCAAGCAACACTTTCTACCACTGATTTTGGCATGAGGTTATGTGAGGCCCCAGAATCTAACATAACATTATGTAGTATATGATCATGTATATTCAAACTGATATAAAAGGGGGGAACATCATCTTCTTGAGGATTTTCAACATGGGGGCCAAACATAAGGGTGGGCTTATCATCATGTAAATTCAAAGTATCTGGCTTCTTTCCTTCCTCTCCCTTCACTATTTCCAGAATTTGATTCTTATATTATGTATTTTTTAACAGCTCATTGAAGGGGATTGATATCTTTATCTTAGAGATTTCATTTTCTAAACTGAAAGTAGAATGATTTTTTTCTACTGTTTTCACATTACTTTCATCTTTCCCTTCTAGGATTCTTTTAGGAGCTTCAACTCCCTTTTCAACTGTTTTATCAGAGGTAACATGCTTTGGATCACCCTTCTTAGGGGTTTCTTTTTTCTGTTGCTGAGAAGTAGATGGCTCAGTAGTAGCCTTTCCTTGATCTCCTGTTACCTTTTTATTTCTCAAATTATGTTGTCTCTGAAATTCAAAAATTGCATTTTGGAAACCTCTATGATATTATTTAGACTCTGCCTCTTCTAGGATGCTATCTAAATGCAGAGATTGTTGGAATATTTTATATTCCTTAGAAGGTAATAATGTCTTTGTATTATGTCGGAAGATATCCACAATATTATGTAAAATAGTAATACATTATATCCCATATTCATTATGGTAAAATATACTCTTGATATTCATTATTGTATAAAGAGATGTTATTATGGAGAATTATATTACCCCACATGTAATATGTGAGAGTAATTCCTCCGCATCTCTTGGTATATAATAGAGTCAAGGGAGTCTTTCACTTTCATCCATTAATCCATTCATCCAGTGTGGATCATATATCATGATCTATACTTTCACAAGTATTGCTATATTGTATTAGGGTTATTGGCATTGCTCTCTGTAAGCTTGAGGGAGATATTATGGAGATCATAGAAGACTACCTTCCCGTGGACGTAGCCCAATTGGGTGAACCACGTATATTTGGTGTACTCTTTTCTCTTGTTCTCTTTCTGTTCTTATTAATTACTTTGATATGTTATTGTTTACATAGATAGGTAATCTAGTTTAGTTAGATCCATATCTCTGAAAGAGATGATTGATCATGTTCACAATTGGGGCTGCATCTGATCAAAGAGGTGGATCTGATCTTCAAGCTATCCATATTCCTCTCTTCTACTATTAGGTTTTCAACAAAAGGTGGTCTAATTGGTTTATTTTATGCATTTCTAGGGTCCCTTGGCTCTCTTGGTCTTCCCTGTGTGGCAAGAAGTCTCTTGTAGTTCATGTTTTGAACTTGAGGCTAAGGAGTTTCTCTACCAGGGGTTTTGTTATCTAGGGACATCCTATCCACCAATATTTCCATGGTTTTCATCATCTGTTCAAACTTGGTGTTAGTAGATTGGGAGGTGGAAGGATGGCCTATTTAATTGAATCTCTTTTTCTCAGTTTCAGTTTTGTGCCTTATTTTACACGAGGCCTTAAGATTAGATTCTACTTCAACACCATCTTTAAACATATCAGGAAGGGTAGGAGATCTCCTTTCTCTCAACATGAGAGCAAAGTCACTGTCAAAATGGTTATCATAATGAAGTTTGGCTGCACCCAGAAAGGGTTTGATGTCCATAGGGATAGAATTGTACATTTTCATGAACCTGGATGAAAATGATTGGACAGTCTCAACATTGTTTTTTTTTTTCTTCATATTGAGTAAGAATTTGGAGAGGATTTTGTTTATCCTTCCATCTGGCCAGGAAATCTTGTTCCAACCTCTCATAGGTAGCAAAACCTCCATTTGGAAGGGTTTTGAACCATTTCATTACTTCCCCTAAAAAACTTTGGGCTAGTAACCTAATCTTGACATCAACTTCATATATCTCTTCAAGACCTATGAAGTCAGTGAAATGTTCTACATGTTGCTGTGCAGTAAAATCCCCTTCCCCATCATATCTCATGAGGTGTTGGGAATAGACCATAGGTAGATCATGGAGGTTGGAAGGGAGGGCTAAAGGGGAAAATATGGCAGCCATTTCTCTTAGGGTTTACTTGGGACCATGATGAGTATTTGAAGTAGGTTTAGAAGAAGGGCTAAGTATTACAACAGTGTGACCTGGAGTAGGAGGGGTGATCAAGATATTGGTCTGCTTGCTGGCTACTTTAGTGAAGAGGAACAAGTCACTGCTTTCTTCTTTGGCCTGTAAACTCTCCCATAAAGCACTTAAACAATGGGTTTGGAAATTTTTCTGATTAAATAAGGTTTCTTTTAGATCTATCTCATATTTATACCTATATAAGGAATTCTCAAACTTTAAATCAAAAGATACAATATCTATAGTCCAGGCTTCTTCTTCAGGTAAAGAAAAAGATATGGTCAGTGGAGGAATAAATGTTTTTTCTTTCTTTACTTTCCGGATGATATTTTCGGGATCTGAAACGAATTGCACAGGTTCAGGATCTGACTGAATTTTGGTAGATATTCTTCGGGAAGCCATAATTATTTCAAGAAAATCAACAAGTGTCTCTTGTGGGACTGCAAATTTGAATATTGGAGTCGTTAGGGAAAATATCACAACCTTTATGTATCTGATCTTCTGTTTTCCCTCAAATATCTAATTTGATTCCTTGTAATTATTTTTCTGGGGTAAAGAAGTTCTCTGTCCCCAGTATGGTCGCCAGATGTTATCACTCAGGATTCTTCCATATTGCAGAAGAAGGGATCACTGAGGTAACTATTTCAACTACACTCTTGTGGATGGAAACTAGCCCTTCCAAACACAGAGACGGCTCTCTCTCACACAACTCTTTCAACAAGCATAATATCTCTTGAATTGGCTGGTTGTGGATTAATAGTGGTGGCTAGGCCTTTTAGATAAGGATATTAGGGTTTTCAGTTGGTTGATTTGAGTATAGGTATATCGCAAGGGCATGGAGTCAAACTTTCATAGGTTTTCTATCACAAATGACTGATTGGACTATAATTTTAGAAGCATAGGAAAGATGAATGAATTTTTTTCAAGTCAAAGATATTAGCAGATGGTAGCTAAAAGGGAAACAATATCCATCACAAAATTAGAGCATTTACGAATTAATTCTAACTTGCAATTTCAGAAGGAGAGGGTGGAGTATCTAATCATATGTATGTGAAGCATCAAACCATAGACGAATTTCAGACCATGTAATCTTGATTTAAACACTTTAGAAGAAGACAATCAATGGAAAATACTAGCAAGGAAAACATACACAGGAATTATAGACATCAAAACATTCATTTCAAGAATTTCTACTCCAAAATCAAGCCTTTGCATTAATATAAAAGGATGGGTTTCATTACATTGCTAAAAAATTCTCATACAAAATACCAACCCCTGGGTCTTATTCAAAACCTGCCTTTATAGGATTACAAAAATAAAAACCTTCTCAACTACTTTAGTCATATGTGGTTGTTCATTAAATTCACAACTACAATCGTTGGTAATAAATCAGATTAAATACTAGTCTTATGGACTATTTATTCAAAATAATAATAAAAACTGGAAGTGATGAGGCTTTATTCCTTCTTGACTTCGAGTTGCTCGAACCAATTGCTTCTTGATCTAGAGATGAGCCGATGGGAAACTTCATTGTGGTTCTAGTGCAAAAATCGGGTTGTCGAACTACTTTTTGTCCTTTATATTGAGCCATTTCAGGATGATTTGTAGGGATTGACGTATTGTGCCTTTCTTTTGCCTTCAGATTGACTCCTAGTGGCAGAAAATTTTGTTTATGCAGTCGAATCTTATCAGGAATACTGATATGATATATGTCTATATCTATTTCTAATACCTATCCCTCGGTTAACACAACAAGCTTAAATGTCCTTTTCTTTGGATCCCTGGTTGATAGTAGTGATACTCCTTTTTCTCCAGTTACCATTTTTTCTTGTGGTATCAGGATACTAATTTTTTTAGCCATCTTTTCCTCCTTTTCTGCAATTAGTTTTGAAAATCCAATTTCTGTTCGCAATCTGAAATCCACAAGCCGAAATCCGACTTCCGCAATCCGCAATACACAATGCGGGAGTCGGAAGTCGAAACCCCAAATTCAAAAATTTCATGAAATAACGCCTCTGAATTCCACAATTTGCAATGCAGGATTCAGAAGTCGGAACCCCAAATTCATAGCTTTGAAGAAATCACGCCTCCGACTTTCGCAATCTGCAATCCGCAATGCGAGAGTCTGAAAGTCAGAACCTCAAAGCACAACTTCGACAAAATTACTCCTCCGAATTCCGTAATCCACAATGCGGGAGTCAGAAAGTCAGAAACCCATTGAACTTTGGTCGTAGATCCATTCCCTCTTTTTTTTCCTTTGGCACCTTCGGGGGAAACTGACACTGTCAGTCATTCCCCATCTCCTTCGTTCTCTGCTGTTGATTTCTCTTCCCCGCCATAGATATATATCTATATCCAATCTCAACCATTCAATCTCTTAATATCCAAAGACCTCCTTTTTATCATTTTTCTTATTGTGGTTTGCTCATCTAGTCAGAAGCTATTAATATTTAGCCATTTTTGGGAGTTTTTGCTTCTTCTTTTGGAATAAAAAATTAGTGGGCAGGCTTGAGATTTCGGTAGGGGGTTCCCTTTCCTTCCCCTGTGGGAGTTTTCTTAGAGGTGATAACACCTAGAGTAATCAATAGCTAGTTGTACCTTCCAATCATTTGGTACTTGCATCAAGGAAAGAGTGTGGCTTCTTAGACAGTGCATACGCCACCACATTCATCTTCCCCTTTTTGTATTCTATATCAAAATCATAAGATTTCACTTTGCTTACCCATTTTTGCTGCTTTTCATTGAGCTCCCTTTGTGTCAAAAATTTCTTCAATCTATTGCGATCAGTCTTCACAATGAACTTGCTTCCAACCAGGCACTGTCTAAACTTAGCCAATGCATGCATGATGGATAGCATCTCTTTGTCATATATGTAATAATGCCTTTGATGTGGCTGCAATTTTCTACTCTCATAGGCAATGGGGTGCCTATTCTACATCAAGACTGCTCCAATTCCTTCTACAAAGGCATCACGCTCAAGTACAAAGGGTTGAGTGAAATCTGGAAGTGCTAGTACTAGGAAGCTACTCATCATCTCTTTCATTCGCTTGAATTCTTGTTTAGCTTCCTCTGACCAACTAAAAGATCTATTCTTGGTGAGATATGTCAATGGAGATGCCAAATTTGAGAATCCTTTGACAAACTTACTGTAATAGGTGCATATGCCAATGAACCCTCTCAACTCAATAATGTTCTTTGGGCTTGGCCAATCAAGAATGGCCTTGATCTTCTCCATGTGTACCTTCAATCCTTCTTTCCCAATCAGATGACCAAGATATAGGATCTCAGTCATTCCAAATTTTCATTTGGACAACTTGACATGAAAGGAATGATTTTCCAAAATAGTCATAACAGTATACAAGTGGTGCAAATTCTCCTCCCAATCCCTACTATAAATCAAGATGTCAGAAAAAATACAAGAACATACTTTTGGAGTTGCTTACCAAACACCTTGTTCATGCAAGATTAAAATGTGGCTGATGCATTAGTCAAACCAAAGGGCAGGACTAGTAACTCAAAGTGTCCTAAGTGAAACCTGAAGGCTGTCTTCTGAATGTCCTCTTCCCGCATCCCAATTTGGTGATATCCAGAGTGAAGATATATCTTGGAGAAGTAATTTACGCCATGAAGCTCATCCAACAATTCATCAATGCTTGGAATAATATACTTTTTTTGATGGTATTCTTGTTAAGGGCCCTGTAGTCAATGCACATGCGCAATGTACCATCCTTGTTCTTGACTAGGACCATTGAATATGCAAATGGATTTGAACTTGGTATGATGTACCCCAATTCAAGTAACTCCTTGATGTCTCTGTCTATCTCATCCTTGAACTTATTTGGATGCTTGTAAGGATGGATCTTGATGAGTGGTGTTCCCATCTCCAACTCAATGCTATGCTCAACACCTCTATCTGGTGGCCTTCCATGTGGAAGGTCTCCAAATACCTTCTCATGCTTACAAAACAACATCTTGATGTCCTCAGGATGTTGTGAAATGTCATTAGTATTTCCTTGAGAAGTGATGAAGCACTCAACAACCCACTCAATGTCTCCATGCCTCAAGGTAGATCTCATACTCTATGAAGACACCACTTGATTAGGATAGGTATTGATTCCTTTCAACACAAATTTCCTCCCATCAGGATCTTGAAACTTCATTTATGGAACCTTGTATTTCATAGAATGATTACCAATGAAAAACAACCATTGGACTCCCAACACCATGTTAGTATCAACCACATTGACCACATAAAAGCTATCTGTCAAAGTACAATATCCTATGGTGACTTGCAATTTTGGAATCCATCTAGTACAATCCATGGAGTTATTACCTGGAATGATGACAGTGAAACCATCAAAGGTTTCTATGGGTAGCTTCCTTCTCTCCATCAAGGCCGAATCAATGAAGTTATGGGTAGCACCTCCATCCACCAAAACTGTAAATATTTGTCCCTGCACCACTCCCTTAAATATGAGAGTGTGGTAGCATGGAAATCCTCCTATGAGGACTACAATATTTCCACCCTTAGGTGGTGGATTCTCTTCATCTATTGTCTCATAACCTCCATCTGCATCAACTTTCTGTTAGAAAAATAGGATCATAGAGCAATAACAATAAACAAAAATGAAAATATAATCACACACACATTATACGAGAGACATAGATATATCGTGGTTCACCCCAAGATGGGCTACGTCCACACTGAAGTTTCCAGTCCTTATTATTATACCGTCTAGCAAAGTGAAGGGATACAACCTGCAGCACAACCGCTACACTTCCTCTTCACTGTCTCACAGTCTCTCTTCCTGATCTCAGAGATCTTTACAATGCATAAAACCTAATACATCAACCCTAGCCATATTACAATGTCTTTCTTTTATAAGGGAAATACAATGGGAAAATTCCACAGGATACCCAAAACCATGGGCCCTAAATCTGTTGGCAAAAACAACCCGAAATTTTTTTCTCGGGGGCGTTGCCCCCGAACCCCCACCGAGGGATCACTGGCTCCTGGACCCCCCAACCAAGGGGGATGGTCCCCCCTGGAACCCTATGCGGGGGCGATGCCCCCCCCCACACCCCCTCGTTGGGGTGAGTGTACAATCCACCTACATATCATATAAAACTGGGGTACAAACTCGACTGGATAATAATATCTCTGAATCTGGAGATCAGGCTCCACAACCAACAATATCCCACTTGGAGACTAATCACAACAACTCCATCGTTGTTGCACTTGCTGGACCTTGGACTTGGAAAATTTCTCATCTTCACCTTCATGCTAGAAGGCCAACTGAAACCGAGCAGGAACTCAGTTTCTCTCTGGTCACTACAATTGTGAACACGTCTGCAGGATTCTGCCTAGTATGTATCTTTTCCATCTTCAATAGTTCATCTTCCAGAACCGAGCGTATGAAATGGTACTTGAGCTGTATATGTTTAGTCTCAGAGTGGAATGCTGAGTTCTTTGCAAGATGAATGGCACTCTGCCTGTCACTATACAACCTTATATCCTTCTGCTTCTTACCCAATTCCTCCATAAACCTCTGCAACCAAATCATCTCTTTACTAGCCTCTATAACAGCAACATACTCTGCTTACGTTGTTGAAAGTGCAACAACCTTTTACAATTTTGAAATCCAACTTACTGCTGTTCCACCTACAGTAAACACATACCATATGGTGCTCCTCTTGCTATCCTTGTCACCTGCCATATCTGCATCAACATATCCCTGTAGAACAATGTCTGAACCTCCAAAACATAATGACTGAGTGGTAGTACCTCTCAAATACCTGAGAATCCACTGTACTGCCTTCCAATGTTCTTTACCTGGATTGTTCATATATCTGCTCACAACTCCCATTGCTTGTGCAATATCTGGTCTTGTGCACACCATGGCATACATCAAGCTGCCAACTGCTGATTGATAGGGAATCTTGGACATGTAATTTGTCTCTTCCGGTGTCTTGGGACACATTTCCTTACTTATATTGAAATGGCTGGCCAAAGGTGTACTTACTGGTTTTGCATCCTGCATTCTGAACCTCTCCAACACCTTTTGTATGTACTCACCCTGAGACAATGTCAATTTGTGATTTTTCCTATCTCTTGTTATTCTCATAGCAAGGATTTGCTTTACAGCACCCAAATCCTTCATCGCAAATGAATTAGATAGCTTCCTTTTGAGTACATTTTATATCCTGCATGTTAGACCTTGCAACAAGCATGTCATCCACATACAATAACAAGATAATATAACTTCCATTATCTGGCCTCTTGAAATAAACACAGTGGTCAAAATGACATCTACTATAACCTTGTTCTGTCATAAACCTGTCAAATTTTAAATACCACTTCCTTGGGGATGGCTTCAAGCCATACAAGCTCTTTTTCAACCTGCATACCAGGGATGATTTTAAGAACCCCCCCAAAATTTATAAGTATAAAAAATGGGCGAATCTCCCTGATATATAGGAAAACTTGAAGGCAATTTTATCAATAATATAATATTTATATATAATGTTTTGGCGAATCTTTCATTTCATTATATAATGCTGTAAAATCTTGGCAATTCTTTCACTAAATTATAAGATATTGTAAAATCTTGGTGAATATTTCACTTAATTATAAAAAATTGTAAAAACTTGGTGAATCTTTCATTGATTTATAAAATATAGTACAAATTTGGCGAATCTTTTGCCAATAAGACTCAAGCTTTTGATTATGTGGATTACTAAGGTGGTGCAACAAAAGAACATACACCAGAGCTCAACTCTAGAATCTCTCGACTCCTAGACTCTCGAATGAACAAGTGTATGGACGAGGAAAGGATGGATTTATTTACACATTTCACAAGCAGTATTTGATCGCTCACAACTAGAAGGTGTTGAGGAAACACAACTACACTAACTAGATTCAGGGCAAGTAGGGACTCTACTTGTTATCTCGTCCCTTAATGGTCCAATGGACAAGTGGGGTCATGAATTCAAAATTCTCCCAAAGATGATAAAAATTCCCTAAGCACTTCAATATTTTCCCAGGCACTTCTAAATTCTCCCAAGGATGATAAAAAATCCCCATGCAATTCAATATTTTCCCCAAGCACTTCAAAATTCCCTCGAGGCACTCCAATACTTACCCCGTGCACTTCTAAATTGACCTAATGATGATAGAAACACACCATGCACTTCAATACTTGCCTCATCCACTTCAAAATTCTCCCAACGATGATAAAAAACCCAAACACTTCAATATTTTCCCCAGGCACCTCAAAATTCTCCCAACAAATATAAAAACGAACCCATCCACTTCCATGATTTCCCAAGCACTTCATTACTTTCCCCAGACACTTCAAAATTCGTCCAATAATGATAAAGATTCCCTATGCACTTCAATAGTTCCCCTAGGAAAGGGAGAAAAACACCTGACAATGATATAATCACCCAGACAATCACAAAAATGCCTCAATCCACACAAATTTTCCTTGGCAAGTGATAAATTTTCCCGTCATTCTTTTAAAATGTCCCAACGCTATAAAAGCATTCATACATTGATCAATAACATCCCCAAGCACTTCTAAATTCACACAGTGAGGAGAAAAATGACCCATGCACTTCTAAATTAACTCGTTGATGAGAAAAATGCCCCATGCACTTCTAAATTCACCCAGTGACGAGAAAAATGCCCCAAGCACATCAAATTTTTTTGAAAGATGATAAAATTTCCCTAAGAACTTCAATATTTTCCCAGGAACTTCAAAATTCTCCCAAGGATGATAAAAACTCCCCATGCACTTGAATATTTTCCACAATCACTTCAAAATGCCCTCGAGGCACTTCAATACTTACCCTACGCACTTCTAATTGACCCAATGATGATAGAAACGCCCCATGCACTTCAATACTTGCCTCAGCCAATTCAAAATTCTCCCATCGATGATAAAAACGCCCATACACTTCAATATTTTCCCCACGCACTTCAAAATTGCACCCAATCACTTCAATACTTGTCCCATGCACTTCTAAATTGACCCAATGATGATAGAAACGCCCCATGAACTTCAATACTTGCCTTGGCCACTTTAAAATTCTCCCAACGATGATAAAAACACCCAGACACTTCAATATTTGTCCTAGGAACTTCAAAATTTTTGTAACGAAGATAAAAACACCCTCGTCCACTTCCATATTTTCCTAGGCACTTCATTACTTTCTCTAGACACTTCAAAATTCATCCAATGATGATAAAGATGCCCTAAGCAATTCAATACTTGCCCTAAGCAAGGGAGAAAAACACCCGACAATGATATAATCACCCAGGAAATCACAAAAATGCCCCAATCCACACAAATTTGCCTCGGCATGTGATAACTTTGGCCATCACTATTTTAAAACGTCCCAACACTATAAAAGTATCTTTACATTGATAAACAACAACCCCATGCACTTCTAAATTCACCTAGTGATGAGAAAAATGCCCCATGCACTTCAAAATTCACCCATTGACAAGAAAAACGCCCCATGCACTTCAAAATTCACCCATTGACAAGAAAAACACCCCATGCACTTAAAAATGCACCCATTGACAAGAAAAACACCCCAGGCACTTCAATACTTTCCCCGAGCACTTCAAAATTCTCCGAAAGATGATAAAAATTCCCTAAGCACTTCGATATTTTTCGAGGCACTGCTAAATTCTCCCAAGGATGATAAAAATCCCCATGAACTTCAATATTTTACCCAAACACTTCAAAATCCACCCCAGTCACTTCAATACTTGCCCCATGCACTTCTAAATTGCCCAATGATGATAGAAACGCCCCATGCACTTCAATACTTGCCTCGACCACTTCACAATTCTCCCAACGATGATAAAAATGCCCATACACTTCAAGGCATATTTGTGGCTCACAAAGCATTTTGAAACCCTACGAAACCATCTAGAAAATTTGAGTTGGTAAGGGTATTCCTTTCAAATTAGCATTTCTTTGAATGGCCACTAGATTTTTTCACTTGTTTAGCATAATAACATTAAACAAACTAATCACTGAAAGAAATACAAGCACACCAAACACAAAGAACACAATATTTCTCTCGAGGAAACCACAAGGGAGGAAACCCCGTCAAAACTTTCTCAATATAGAATTCACAAGTACAAGATAAAACCCCAAGACAAAATCAACTCCTCTCCTTCACTTGTGCAAACTTCTCTCTCTCCTATGCGAATAGAGGTAAAACATCTCTGACGGAGTTACAATAATAAAGTACACGAAGAATATTCTTCGAAGTTACATTAATTCAACATCATATAGTGTTTGATCCTATAGGATATTTCTAGAACTTTATGGAAAAATCCTTTATGGGTGACTCTGCTAAGATGGAATCACTAATGTGCACGTTGTGGCAAGATGATCATCAGAAGCCTTCCATTTTTCATCAGAGAGTCTTAACAATTCGCACCTTGCAAAATTGATTTTATGGACCTACATTAAAAAGGGAACTATGTTGTGGGTGGATAGATATGGTGGAAAAAGGCCATGAGTGCAAAGATAAAACCATGAAAGGAATTACCATACAAATTATTGTAGCAGTATTTTCTGTAGCATATCATATTGGAACAAGATATTGGTTTTGAAAAGTAATGTTATATGTAGTATGTACATGCACTAAAAAAAGGTAATAAATACGTTTCGTTCAACAAAAACAATGAACAGAGGAAGAGGTTGTCTAGACTTCTTTGTTTGTGATGTTTCCTCCACAAGTAAAGCTAATAAACTATCAGTCTAATCATAGGGAAAATAAAACATAATAAGATTATCCACAGAACAATTAATCTTATCCTTAAAGCTACTTCAATAGGTTTGAAGATCACTGGGACCAAATTCTATGATGTGTAACATAGGCCTCTTTTCTTGCTAAGTAGTCATTGTTCTAATGCTCTCTCAAGCTCGCCCTTCCTATCATGTTGTGCCAATAACAAAAATCAAGGCTTCATGGTGGTTTGGACTGCCAACTACAATTGATGGTCTGAACTGAAAGAGTGCCTGAAGCCTGAAGTCCATAGTTTCATAAAAACCTTGATCACATTAACAACAAAAATGTAGCAACAATAAAATCAAAGGAAGGACCATATTTATTCCTCTCAAACCCCATATATGTTTCACAATTTGATGACTGCCACAAGATGTAACATTTCCCTATCTACCCCTAAGAGGTTTAGGATAACAAGGTCTATGGTACATGAGTGAGGCTTCTTCTACCATAGCCTGCATTCCTAAATGAGGCAGTGAATTTCTATCATTGTTCTTATAATTTTAATGTAACAAAATGTATTTTAGTGTGGACGATTATGAGATATTTGCCAGTTTGTGATAATATGGAATGCCATCTATCATATAGGGAGCCACTTAGAATTTGAGGCTTTATCAGTTTCTCCAACCCCTGGATTCTTTTTTAAGTTCCCACATCAATCAAACTCCAACTTCTCCAAAGATACCAGCCTTTCAAGACTTGTCCTCAACTTATTTATAATACCCGATGTTCAGTTCTTAAAGCTTTGCAATATTATAAATCCCTTTTATTATCATAAGTGATAACAATCAACCTAATAAACATTATTAGGGTTGGATGTAGGCTTCCAACTTCCAACAAATATTTGCAATCATTAATCAATGCCCAAAAATAACATGTGAACCATCACAACAATTTGTCCCATTCACTTGGAGAACTAACATAGTAATAAAAATGGATAGGTTGTAATATTGAATCACCTTGCAAAGCTTGAGGTTGACTGATTGAATCGAATCTTGCAATGATTGAGGCTTATTACATTGCTTCTTGGCCATTTTTGTATAAACATTGGGGTTTCCATTTTGATATCAAGAATTCCCTCTAGCTTTGTCACAAGGCATTTGATGGATAGAAAACACCGAGACCCTTTTTAAATCCTATGCAACAAGGCATTGCAAATTGATTCACTTTCAGAAGCCTCATGACCCCTTTTTATCCCTGCCATCATCCAATTCTCTAGATTCACTTCAACCTCATAATGAGCTTCAACTTCCTCTTGTTGCAAAATAAAAGCATATGCAATTAACAAGGAAAATATTTGCATCAATTGACAAGCTGACATAAATAAACCATAAATTGCAGTGAAACATTTTCTACAACACCTTCTTAGCTGATGCATTGTCTTGAAAACACTTCAAACTTTCTATTCACCATCTCATGTTAACCAATTGCCCCACTTTTAAGCAATCTGATGATAATGAGAGTGCACCCACTGCTAGCAATGGCTCAAGGACATGCATTTGTAAAACAAGAGAACTTCTGTAAAACAAGTTACCATCTCTCTGAAACCCACCATTTTACATTTTCGAGATGACCTGAATGGGAGTATGTGTTCCAACAGCCCAACCACCAGATATTCCATATCGAATGTTCAAAATACTTTGCATTTTGGAGAAATCACATCCATGGTTTTCATTACTTGAGACATTGGATCTACCTAGAAAATTTTAACACCAACAGTAATGAAATAACCGAATTCCAACAACTTTAGGTAAACCTCAGAAGATACTAAAAATGATTGGCTATTTATGAATTCACTAAAGTTCAACTTCCATTACCTTCTTCAATTGCACTGGCTAAGCAAACTGTGAAAAGTAGAGCCCCTCTAGAATATGGAGAAACTGCAAGAGGCAATACAATCATGGATTTGGATGCCCATTGCTTGTTCCAACATGAACAAACCCAAATTGAACTTTGAACGTCCAACCACACATCATAAATGATCATGGTTTCCTTAACTAAAGAAAATAACACTACCTGTATATAGGACAATCAAATCAACTTTAGCCTCATGAAAATCAAAATAATTGGTCTAAAATTTGAAGGAAATCAAATTAGTTTTTTTAAGCAATAGAGCTCCATGGATATGAGTTACATCAAAAACAAAATGGATGGTGTATAGGACTTAGCACTCAAGCACATGTATACACAGAAAAACACCAGGACCAATGTTTGATGAAGGGCTACGGTCCAGAGATGTAGAGCATATAACTGTCCCATTCCTAGTCTTCCTATTGCATAAGTGTTACGTGACTAACAAAACCAAGTGAGTATAGGTGGTAGAACCCAAGAAATGGTCCTATGAAAATTAGCACATCTATAAATGGTATTGTTTCATATTAAAATAATCGTATATCCTTGTCAATTACTTCATAGATTAAACTAATTACATATACATAGAGTAAACCAACTGGTTCAGATCCAATTTTTAAGACTGAAAAACAATTTATTATAATGGATTTTTTTTCCAGAGATGCATCATATGTTTCAAATATCTACATCCTAGAACAAAGAGAGTTACAACAAATTGTGCCTTAATAGGAAGAGGCTTCTAAAATCAAATCCAATTTCTTTATCTATTGGATAATATATTGAAGCAAGAGAGGGGTAATGTATACATGTTATGTGAGCATAAGTGTAAATTCAATACTCTATAAGAGGCTAAAGCAAGAGAGGAGAGTGAGTGTCTAGCCTTCCATGATCTATCTCCCTTGGCTTCCAGGGAACCAATTTCAATTTATTTACCCCAATCCCTCACCAACAATGCAAAAATTGGCATTGGAAGGCAATACCAATCTGCTGATGCATAGTACAGAAAATTTCAAATGAAAATGCAATTTTTTAAAAATATGAACACTGTAAAACCCAATGGTAAAACAATCATGCTCATTTCTATGAAGCATAAATCATTAATATCCCAATTCCATTTTTTAGCCAGAACTAAACCATTGGCTCAATCCATTTTCAGATCTCATTCAACGATAGAATTCAAGGAATTAATGATGGAACATGAAACATATTTAAATAAGAAGGTGCATTTTAAGTACTCATTCACATGCCAACCAATTGCCCCAAATACATTCCATTTTCTCATTCACATGCCCAACAATTTCCCTAAATGCATATGCACCATTTCATCTATGAGATTAACACAATTATAACATATTTTATGCTCGATCTTACATAGATTCATCCAATTCAAATTGCATTCAATTACTACTATTAAATTGCATAACAAAGACTAATATGTAACAAGAATAAACACTTGTATTTTCTTTGAAATTGACCACCAAACATATTGCAAATGAGCAATTCAGCACCCAACCATGGCCATGTGCTATAGATGCCACCCACAAGCCTAGCGATGAGACAACAAGGATGAAGAAAGGTTCATGGTTCTAATTCTAAGATAACCCAACCAACAACACTCAAATGCAACCGAACGAATGATATACCTTAGTTTCCCTCTGTGAAAACTCTTAATTAGCTACAAAACTCTCCCTCTCAATGAAACACAAGGTAAGGAATTCCCATTCTCTGCAATGCAATACCTCAGGAATCCGTCCCCTCTAGTGCTCCAATGCAGACATAGGAATTTTTTCAGTTTATTGTTTTATGGTGTTCCTCCTCGAAGCCAAAGAGTTAAAACCACACCATCACACCCTTGATTGTGCTTTGAAGTCCAATAAGAGGGCCTCCAGCAGTAACTCATCCGACATATCAACTCAAAGTTGGAAGACTTGACCTCCTAAATAAAAACAACACCTAGTTTTGATTTCTGTAGTAGATCCCTAACCTACATCTTCCGACTAGTGATCGTCATCCCTTTGACATTCCAATACATGAGTGAGATATTTAGTGAGGGATTAACCAAATACACTTCAATACTTTCCATGATGAGTCATGATGATAAAGATGCCCTAGGCACTTCAATACTTGCCATAGGCAAGGGATAAAAACACACGACAATGATATAATCACCTAGGCAATCACAAAAATGCCTCAATCCACACAAATTTACCTCGACAAGTGATAAATTTGCCCATCATTATTTTAAAACATCCCAACACTACAAAAGCATCCATACATTGATAAACAAAAACCCCAGGCACTTCTAACTTCACCTAGTGATGAGAAAAATTCCCCATGCACTTCTAAATTCACCAAGTGATGAGAAAAAATGCCTCATGTACTTCAATACTTGCCCCGAGAACTTCAAAATTCTCCGAAAGATGATAAAAATTCCCTAAGCACTTCAATATTTTCCAATGCACTTCTAAATTCTCCCAAGGATGATAAAAACTCCCCATGCACTTCAATATTTTCGCCAAGCACTTCAAAATTTACCCTAGGCACTTCAATACATGCCCCATGCACTTCTAAATTGACCCAATGATGATAGAAACACCCCATGCACTTCAATACTTCCCTCGGCCACTTCAAAATTCTCCCAACGATGATAAAAACGCCTATACACTTCAATATTTTCCCCACGCACTTCAAAATTCCACCCAGGCACTTCAATACTTGCCCCATACACTTCTAAATTGACCCTGAATGTGCAGCTGATATTCCAAAAGGTGGCTGCTCCACCAACAGGTGCCCACAATGCAACCAAAAATTCAGCTAGAAGTCAGTGTTCCAAGGAATTCAAAGAGGATCTAGGAATTTTCCAACAAAAAATGTTCTTCCAAGTAAGTGTAAATACAGTTCTCTCTTCCAACATGTCCCCTAAATGGCTGGGTGCACCCTTCTTTCTGAGCATAATTCGAGCATTAACTGTTACAAAGCATAGCTACTCCAACTGATGTAAACTCCTCAAGGCTTGAACCTCAACCAGGCTGGAACGACCCATATACATACTTCTATGAGGTGTGCCCTCCCTATGGATTGAAGTACCATTGAACGCTAGCCTCCAATGATGATACAAGCCTACCCAAGACCATATACTGAAGCTTCAACACTATTTGGAGGGGGAAATGGTTGATGTGTTGCCCTAATATATAGGTCTTAGGCTCACTGCTAAACCTCTTCAACGGACCATGCAGATCTGAGAAATAGTCTTATCCACCATTATTTAAGTGCCCATAACTGCTACAATACGTCCGAAATTATTGTATAAGGGTTGTCTTAACTTTCATATCTACCTAAAAATTGCAAGGTTGGTTGCATGTGACCTATTGCAATGGAATCCCAATAATCCCATAGGTGTATGTAAAATACAAAAATCTAGGTACAGAAAACATTGCTCTAATTCCTAGCCCTGTAGACCTCATAGCATGCAACCTATTGCCAAGCTATCTCAAATTTTATGTAGGACCAACCAAAATTGCTAATTTTCAATGTATTTCAGCATTTACCAACATTGCACTAAATTATATGATCAACTTACATGATTCAAGGAAAAGGAAAAAAAGAAAAAGAAAACTTGCAAATATTTTCAGATGGTAAGAGTCTGTTGTCACTATTTTCTCCCCCAATATGAACATAAGTATATTTTGTTCAAAACAATAGAAAAAGATTCTATGAAGCTAGCCTTGGCAGCAACAAAATCATCTCTAGGTTACATAAGCCAATCAACTATACTAGATATTTTTTGAGTCAATTGTCTAAAAGAATGGAAAAAAAGATTCCAGAACATTGGAAGAGGCAACATGATGCATAGTTATGGACTTTATGCAACATGAGCATAGAATATAGTAAATATTGAATTCTAGCAACCGAATCCAATGACATAAGACATACAGGTTCTATAGCCATGAAATACATGGGGGCAAAAAAGTTCATAATTGTTCCTAACCTAGGTAGGAAAAAATTGAACACATGTTTTCTGTTTTTTAAGACGATGGTGAAGCACATATCAATGTTCCAACGCATTGGTCAATTGTTACATGCCCTTGAAGATATTTTGGGCAATAGAAACCCACCCAAATGAATGATTAAAATTACAAGGAATCTATGTTGATGATTACAAAATTCAGAGTTCAAGGGAAACATCCATTACATGATACAAGTCTGAACATTAGTGAATAACACATAGCAGTGTCTAGGCCAACATCTACAATGGCTGACAAATAGAATCAATGGATAAAGAAATGAGCTATTTCACAGTTTTCCAATTCTAAACACATTTATGAAACCTAATTCAAATTTGGATAACTACAAAAAATTTGTTCACTGGATATCCTCCTAAAGCTATTTCCACTAATTGCAAGTTATCTGGAAAACAGACCAAAAATGAAAACCTATAGAAGTACCTAGTCCAAGGCACACAAACATTGCTAACTAGAATTAATCTATGGAGACACTAGTTACAATATAATTATGCAATTGTGACTGTAGATGCAAAAGCCAATTGAAGTTTAGACATTTTCTAATAGCCTCTTCAACAACGACAATTCTATTACAGCATATGTCTTGGCAGGCATTTGACTAGGGAAATAGGACCTTAGCACTAACAATCGTTGACATGCTCACTATTCATAAAGTGCAGGGAAATTGTAGCCACAAATAGCTAGGTTCCAATTGCTTTCTATCACTCTGGATTTGCACAGTTTCAATATAATTATTTAGTTGTAGAATGGAAGGGTGGTGCAATAAGCTTAGAACAAGATATGCTCCAGAAGGGTTTTGAAGTTGTCATGAATGCACACCATCTAAATAGTTTGGAACTCTTATTATATGAGAGGCACACTTAATATTCTAATATTTCTCTCAATTTTCATATTGATACTACTTTTAAACATTAGTTTGTTCGTGAAGAAGTGTTGGCTATCTGTGATTCATTGCCAATGTGTGTTTCTACATTAGATGGCTCTAGCAGTGGAAATAGTTTGAACCTATCCATTTCTCTATAACAAGAAATTTTTGACTCTGCTAAATATGTTTATACTAGAAAGGAAATTGGTAGACAAGAAGCAACAAATGTGAGTCAAATTCTAGAGAAGCATATTCAAGTACTATCCCACACACACATTACCTTGATTCCAAATATTTATGCATCTTGTAAAGTAGAGCATGGGATAGATGTTGTAAGGGATACTATATAAGTATCGAATGAAACTTATACGAAATAAAGTCACAATGGAAAGAGTTTACTTCTCCTGAGCAAGCGAAACATGAGATTGAATTCCATGACAATCCTGAGGTTCAAAATGGTGACAGTCGTACTGACCCAGCTTGTGACAGTACCAACAATGAACCAAACATTGGTGTTTCATCCCTTGTGAGGGATCATTGTTTTTTTGAAATGACTAATACTAACTTGGGTGGAAATACTACATTGTGAGTTGATGAAATCTTCTGCAAGGTTGTTTCTCCTACCATTGTAATTGATAAGAGTGTCTGCAAATTGGATTCTAATCTTGTAGTTGATGAACACCTCTACAATTTTGATGATACTATGGATGATAATGATAGTGTCTACAATGATGATAAACCTGGATCAGAATATAAAATAGTTGACATGGTTGAAGATACCATCATTGTTGAAAACCATAAATTTATAAATCCCCAAATTTTTAAGATTTGAAAATTTATTGCACAAGGGTCCAACACCTGATTTCCTTCCACATACACTCATGAAACCATGCTTTTGGTGACTCTGATATGCATGTTTGCATATGTTTTTATGTCTTCCTTACAAAACTTCAAGTATTAATGGAAGCTTATGGTGCCAATAAGAGAAACAATCTATCATTCATATAGTCTTTGATTCTCAGCTCCGTCTTTGATTTCTTATGAACTCAATTAATGCAAAGCATATTCATTTCACCAAGGAAATTACCAATACTTTTCCAATGATCAAGACCATGCACTATTGTCATATGGATGATCAATGCTTCTTCAAATAATCAATGTTGGCGACTTATTCAGTGAACAACGTTGGATGTTTGGCACTGGCAGCAAGTTTATATGTCAATGTTCAAGATTATTCAACAATTGGATATCAAGCTCAGCGTTGGAAACAATAAGGTTTCACCATTTGAATATTTGAAACAACAATTGATGGATATCCTTCCTCAGCTACAATTTGCAACCTACTTTTATGTATATATGCTGGGCATTTTACAATTGGATGCAACTCCCATCTAACACTCATACCCTATATTCATATATTAAGCAGTTGAATTACTCAATATGCAATCCACTTGGATCTAGAAACCCAGGTTGATATGCATGGAGATTATGTATATAGGACAACAACAATCACCAATCAATTTATATGTCATGCATTCCAGCACTCAGCCAAAAAAATAGAGTATTTTTATTTCATCAATAAAGATCATTAATCTATGTAACTGAAATCTCTTTTCCTTACTACATCCATGATTTCCCCTTGGAATATGATTTAGACAGTAAATTTCTATTTTCATTCCCCCCAACCTAAGAAATGTTCTCTCCTAGATTATCTAATTTGATTGATTAATTTTAGCTAATCAAACTACCTCTATCCAGATCCACAAAAAGTGGATCAAATCCCTTACTCTTGGTCAATCAAATCCCCAAATTCTTATAATTTATTCTTTAACGAATTATTCCCTAATCAAATCTCTTGAATCTCTAAACTAATTGAAAACTAATAATACTAAATATTACAAAGAGAATATGAGGAATCCAACTTCCACATACAAAATTTGTTGTTTTCCAATTATTAACCTATGAAGGTCAATCATAGTTTGATGAACAAGATGCTCCTGCATCATCTTACCATTGTGATTATGATCCTTGTTTCCATTATCTTCATCATCCATATTTTCTTTGTGACTCTCAAACCAAGTTCTCTGGATTTCACTAGATCTCGACAGACCAAAAGCTCCATTGATGCATCATCAATAAAAAAACAGGTCCTCCATAGGTGATAAGAATATTGAACAAGAATCAAGATAAATACTCACAAATTTATTATTCATATGGGCCAATCCTATATGCACCATGGAAGGTTTATATTGGGAACTGAATATATAGATTCCATGATATTGTAGCACTGATTTACATCAATGACGTTGGGACCCGATTTCTCTTTTTATCTCTATTTTTGAGGTTATCCTTTCTCTTTTGTATAAAAGTTCATTCATTGTTTTTTCATCTTCATGTGGGTAGACTATCAGTGGAAAGAATTGCAAGGATGGTTGTAGTGGCCATGGCATTTGTAATGGTGAACGTGGAGAGTGCTGATGTTTTCATGGCTATGAAGGTTTGTAGTCCACCCCTCTGTTTCTGTTCATCCTTCTTAATAGTTGTATTTTGGATTCAAATTTCCATTAATCATCACTGTGCTTGGATTCCTATTTCATTACAGTCTCTTTCTATGTGTTTGGGTTTTCATTAGGTTCAAGGGTCAAATATAACTTAGTGCTTATTGGGAACCCATGCGATCACCTTGGCTTGTGAGGTATGCATCTAGTTGTTGCAATTAGAGAGCTTTGTTATACTTTAGGTCAATGGTTAAGTTTGAGTATTACACACCATTCCAGTGTTTCAGGAACTTGAGGACCCTTAGGAAAGGTTCCCAAACTGGGAAGGACTTTATCAGGGACTTGATGGCCATACCCAAGATGTTCCAGGAAGAATAGGAGAAAACAATTTGAATTCATGCATTTATGAACATTTTTTGACAGATTGTAAGCAAAATATATAAAAAAATTGGAAAAGTGGATTTTTCCAACCCCAGTGGACATAACTTAGGCATGTGATTTCCAAAATATGGACTGGAGAAAACAATCCATGTATTTATGAACATTTTTGATAGATTGTGTGCTACATATATAAACAAAATTGGGAAAAGTGGATTTTTCCAACCCCACTGAACATAACTTAGGCATGTGATTTCCAAAATATGCTCAGGAATTGGAATAAAGTCAAATGAAGGCAATTATGAGGGTCAACTCCAAACAATGCCAGTGATGTGTGATGGTTTCATCAACTCAGTGAATTTTATTGGAAGATCATTTAGAATTTTAGTGAGAACACAAAACCTATGCCATATTGATGAATCATGAAAGTAAATAAGAACTCTCAATGGAAAAAAATATATGCTACATGGGGACCCATCCCTCTTCAAAAAAATCCATACGCGCCATTCCAGTGTTTCAGGAACTTGAGGACCCTTAGGAAAGGTTCCCAAACTTCCAAGGACTTCATCAGGGACTTGATGGCCATACCCAAGATGTTCTAGCGAGAATAGGAGAAAACAATTTGAATTCATGCATTTATGAACATGTTTTGACAGATTGTAAGCAAACTATATAAAAAAAATTGGAAAAGTGGATTTTTCCAACCCTAGTGGACATAACTTAGGCATGCAATTTCTAAAATATGGACTGGAAAAAACAATTCATGCATTTATGAACATTTTTTGACAAATTGTGCTCAAAATATATAAAAAAATTGGGAAAGTAGATTTTTCCAACCCCTGTGGATATAACTTAGGCATGTGATTTCCAAAATATGGATTGGAATTGGAATAAAGTCAATGAAGGCAATTATGAGGGTCAAATCCAAACAATGCCTACACTAATGCATGATGGTTTCATCGACTCAGTGAATTTTATTGGAAGTTCATTCAAAATTTTAGTGAGAATACAATGTCTTTCTTTTATAAGGGAAATACAATTGGAAAATACCACGGGATACCCAAAACCATGGGCCCGAAATCTGTTGGCGAAAACAACCCCAAAATTTTTTCTCGGGGGCGTTGCCCCCGGACCCCCCAAACAGGGGGGATGGTCCCCCCTAGAACCCCATGGGGTGGCAATGCCCCCCCCACACCCCTCCACTAGGGTGAGTGTACATTCCACCTACATATCATATAAAACTGGGGTACAAACACGACTGAATAATAATATCTCTGAATCTGGAGATCAGGCTCCACAACCAACACTTTCTCCTCTTCACTTTCCTCCTCAGGTTTGCTCTCTGAGAAAACCGCAATGTGTTGTGCCTTTCCCTTGGCACACTTGTGGCCTGGAAACCCATGGCTCCTATAAAATGAAGCATAGTTTCTAGTTGTAGGTTTCAATAGGGTATTGATCATTATCTTGGGCCCTTTAGTTTTCTTTTTATTTGATTCTTCTACTTCTTTCACCTAATGTTGTTGTCACCTTTCCATTTCTACTTGGAGTTTCTTATCAATTGTTATTTTCTTTTCAAGGATTCAATTATGATAACCTTTTCCCTTTCTGTATCATTTGTATAATTTGACTTGACATTGGATTCCAAGACCTACTATCATTTTGTGATCTTATCTATGGTTATCTTTCCTTTTCCATCTTCTAGAGTTGTAAACAATTTCTATGCTACTTGTAGGAGTTTCTTTTTGAGATATGGTTCCTCAAAGTATAACTTGTCCAACTACAAAATGAGTATGTTGAGGTCATCCTCCCTCTATTCACTATTCAACATGACACCTACCTGCTTGATATTCTTACTTGTCGATCTCTTTCCTACTGCTTTCTTTATTGGTGATTTTGTTGGATCCACTTCAATTGCAACAAAGGGTGTGATTATAAATACGATAAGTTTATTTCCATCTTCCAATTCTTCATCCATTATCGGTGTGATTATTTATTTTGGTACCTTGCAAGCTACAAGGGGGAATTTGTATAGATTATTTGAGTGTCTCAATAACTCTACAAAAAAAATCAAGTTTTGGTTAAAAGTCAGGCTCCTTTGGTTCTCTTTCGAGTCTTTTCAATTACCATTCTTTAGTGTCAACAAGTTCAACTAAATATGTTCCATGAGTGATAAAATTATTCTCACATTTTGTGGGACTTTAAACTTGATTGATGCAAATTTTAATCTCTTCACCCATTTTGATAACATATATTGTAGTGTGTAGTCATCAATTTTACCCTTCCATCTTGAGGAAAAACATTCAAAAAATGACATCATTGTTGTGTTTGGTAATGTGAATGGAACTCCTACGACTAGGCATATTCTTGACATGCAACAAGTATAAGTAAATATGAGTATCTAATAGCTTTACAAACTCCTAGAATTATTCTCCATTAGGATTCAATATATTGGAAGTGTTCTCTTCCTAGTTATAAGTCATCCCTTCCTCTATTATGCACATAATGGCTTCTAGAATGTTTAGGACTACATATGAATTCTGTTTCACCTGTTTTCCTTCATTTCACTGATGACTAGATCTTTGAGTTCTTTTCATTGTGGTTCTGTGAACTCATCAATCCATTCCAATGGCTTGGTCATCTTGGGAATGCTCCATCCTATAATGGGAAGTATGTAATCCTTTGAACCAACTGTGAAGTAATTGCAAGTAGTTCATCTAGTTAAAATTTACTCTTGTGATACCAACTGATTATAAATTTATCCACTCCCTCTTTTAACCCTTTGAACCCTACAATCTATTGGGTATCTAAGCTCGAGTAGATCTTTCACTTCCCCAACATCAATATTTCAACTCTTCATTTCCCTTTGACTATTACCCATTTATTGTAAGTTTTAGTGATGATCCTATTGATTTTCTCTATTTTAACATTCCCAAGACTGTCTATTCCTGCTTCCAATTCCTTCATTAGTTTCTTATCAAATCTTTTCCTTGTCCTTGGCTCGATGGTTTTAGACCTAGAAGATGTTGGTACTGGCGGGATTGCACCCCACATTTTTTGTGGGCTGTTTTCTCTTAGGTCAACTATTGATTCTAAATTATACTTATCCCAACCAATCCATATTCTTAATTGTTCAACCTTTTTCATCTCTAATAGTTCACTTTTGAATGTTTTCTCATTCCATTTGTCTCTATTTATAGCCAATTTAATGGCTTATGTGCATTGATCACTTGTACAGTTCCCTAATTGACGACATGGTTCATTAAAGGCATTCATTAAGTGTATCCCATGTGGTCGAATTTGGATTTTTGCATGGTCGAATGGATTTTTGTCGACTTTCCCCCCACTATTGGTCAATCCACAATCGACTTTGTCCCTTTTTTTTCAAACCATGTTTCATTTCGAGTCACATAACACTTCACCTCAAATTTTCTTCTCCAAATTTCAATAGATTTGTATTTGTCTTTGTTGATGATTATTCTTTTCTACTGCAGTTTCATTCCCTTTCCTCTTTTCATGTTTGCATTTATCCCATTGATCTCTTGCTTGTTAACTTTATTCTACACAACAACCTTCATTCTCTTGCATCATATCCCAATGAATTGTCATGATATTTAAATGTCTTTCTTCTTGCTTGATGCCGAGTTTGAAGTTTAAATAACCATATTTTGATAGTTATTCATATGAATTTCCCTAACTGGCCACTTGATTCAAATTTTTATAATTATAATTTTTTTTTCAAGAACTTGCCTACCAGATGCATTGGGTTTTAAGAAATTGCCACCTAGTGGTTCCACAAGGGTTTTCAACACTTAAATCCTTTATCATTATTTTTCTAATTTCTTTCCTGCCAACAAGCTTGTTTTAAGACAGATTCCTAGTTAGTGATCCCCTAAGGATTTTCATCATTGAGCTTTTTCTCTTTCCAAAATAAGGAAATACCTCTTCAACCTAGCAACATTGAATACATTATGCAAGAGTTTACCTTGGATTTTTATGAGTTGTATAACTCTGTTTTCCCTTATAAATTAAACTAAATAAGGGCTGAGCCACTCTATCTCTAATTTCCTTAGCTTCCCTTAATTATACTATTGTATAGAAATATGAGGTTTCCAATGTTGATTTCTTTTTTCTTTAGATTTTTATCATTCCAATACTTTTGGTATTTTTTTGGACTTCTTGTTGGTGGAGAGATATCATTCCTTCTTCCTCTAATTTATTAAGTTGGTGTAGTTGATCTTGTGTTAAGTCAAATTTTAATAACGTAGATACCATTTCAACATCTTCTTTGAAGTGCAGTGGGACAACTAATTCTTATCCATAGACCAATATAAATGGTGTTTGATTAGTCAAAATATTATAAGTAGTTCTATATTCCCATAGAATAGTAGGCAACTTGTCATCCTAGTCATCCCTACTTACATTACACATTTTGATGAGTCCTTCAGATAGGGTTTTGTTAAATGAATCCATTGCTCCACTTGCTTGTGGTTAATAAGGGGAACTCTTTATATGGTTGATCAATAATTCTTTCAATAGTACTTCTATAATGTTGTTCACAAAACAGGTTCTCTAATCACTTATCAATGTAATTAGGATAACCAAATCAAGTGATGATGTTCTCATAAATAAATTTCGTTGCTACCTCCTTCATACAACTATTAATTGGTTTCGTATTTTCCCATGTTATAAGGTATTCTAATTTTGTGATAATCTGCTTGTATCCTATCATTTTACCTCTCTTAAGGAAGGGTCCCATGTCATGTCCCCAAATGTTTCATTGGGTCACAATGGCCTAAGCCACTTGGCCATATTCATGATAGTTTGTCAAATTGATGCTAAGGGTCAAGTAATTACCGAGCATGATGCCCAAGTTAGTAATAAGGTAAAATTAGATCCAAATGGACAAGGTGGGTCACATTAAGAGAAAATTCCCAATTCAAAGTTTGTAATATCCCCATCCAAATGAACTATCATGGAGGAAAATTACTAGTTCCCTAGGTTAGGGGTGGAAGCATTAAAAGTTGAAATAAAGGAGCTACAAGACCCAAAATGACCTTAGAATTACAAATCCACATTAAATGGGTCAATTAAATAATAATAAAAAGAAAATAAGGTGGCATTGGATCATGAGGGAACATAAGAGGTTGCATGACCCACATGTGGCAAGATTCCCCACTACACTTGGCATCATTATCTCACCAATTCAAGTTCAATATGAAGGGTAACATACTTGGGGGAGTTTAAGAGGTGTTATTAATGGCATGAATCATGCAATTTCGAATTTAAGTGGAAGAGTAACTCCCATGGAAGAGGAAGAGGCATCTTAGAACAATTCTGACACTTGGAGCTAGATTCCTTAACTCCTATGACAACAATGATGAAGATTCTATGAAACTTATGAAACATTTCATACCTGATTGCTGACATATGACATGTCAATGCTAAAAATATCCTCCAAGAGGGCGCACAAGGGGATTTACGGAAGCCAAGATTCCCCCATTCGAATTGATGGAAGAGGAGAGCTAGGAAAAGTTGGACAAGTGGCATTCATGGGAATCTCTCCCTAATTCAAGTTGGGATGAGTCTCCTGGTGGGAATTATAGCTAAGGAGGCCTTGGGAGGTTAATAAAATACAATAATAAATAAGGAGACTATATTTTGATAATTTCTCATTTGGTAAAAATTTGAGAGCTTAGCTTGTCTTGGCAAGGTGGATGCTTATCCTTCATTCCTTAGAACCAATTTCTAGGGTGGAAGATTCCCATCCTAGTTGGTTGATGGAGAGGAAATTCAGAACTCTCAACATAGCTTCATGGAGATTTTTTTATGCAGGTTTCACACCCCAACTGAGTTTGAGTTCATCTTATCTCATTCTTCTCTATGCTTATTCTACTATCTTTCTCTCAATGTCATGTAAATGTGCAAGGGCGCACTTGTTGTTGCATAAAGTTAGTGAAGGAATTTTATTTCGAATTCATGGAAATGTTAGATGCTATATATATCTATAATAATCATTTCATCAGAAACTCAAAACATTATGTATTTCAAGTGATATTTACATTCAAGGAAGAGATTCGAGCCAGTTTCCCCATAACATTTGCATAGTGATTTTGGAATGATATTGTACCTGTTTTATATCTGATTTTGCTGAGTTATTTATCATATTATGAGATTCATATGAATTTAATTTTATGGCCCAAATTATGTGTACATACCTCTGAAGTGTTACCATGGTTTATGAAGAAATTCAAGACTCCTTGCCCACCAATTTCACCTCGAAAACTAGACTCTAGAAGCTGTTGTTCATTATGATGCCTATTTGACCCTAAAACCAAATATAATGGTGCACATATAATGTTACTAATGTCCTCGAAAATTTCCAAGTCTCATACCAATAATTAGTGAAGTCCGTACGGTGTTTGGAAGAGCATCTAATGTCAGACCTATGGGGGATCTCCACTTCTCAAATTAACTAGTCTTGTTATGAAATTTATTCCCATGCAATTTGCATACCATGGATGGGTGTATCAGTTGTTTGGATGTATGATAGGTGTGTTAATATATCCTATTCCCCATCAAGACTATCCTCCCCAAATTCGAAATCATTTGGAGGTGTTTGGAACCCTTTGTAAACAAAACCCTAGAGTCAAAACAAGGTGAATCCAAGGACCTTCCTTTGAAGCGATATTATAGTGGTATCAGAGCATGGTCCTTGCACCTGTGCATTAATATCATCCATTGAAGAAGAATTTGCAGCCATTTCTTACTATTATGATGACTCCTATGAGTAAAATGCTTATGAGAAATATGAAGAAGAATGTGAATGGTATGAGGAAGAGGCGCCTCATGAAACACTTCTTACAATTTCATAAGGAATGAGGGTTATTCTTATGACCTTGAGTCTGATGAAGATGAGTGTATCACACTACCAAAGGATAATTCTATGAATGAATTACAAATATTGAGAACAACATGTAAAACCTTGCCCCAACAATATCAGACATATCTTGATATGTATAAGGGAGATACACAAAAGGCCATTCCTTTTGAAGACTTTGCTGATTGGGTGTTTGAAAATAGGACCAAAAATGAATATGTGGAGTTAGTGAAGAAAGGTATATTCCCTTCTTGCAAAATACCTTGGAGAGAAACTCATATATGTTTGAGTGAAAAGGAGGAGCAAAATGAGGAGACCCATGAGCCACCTAGTTCTGAAGATGGTGAAGTAGAAGAAGCATTACGTGAAGAGGATCGAAATTCACAAGCGACTCTAAAAAATATGAAGAATTATCACATGAGCATGAAGAATATTCCATTGAAAATACTAAAGATCATTCTGAGACACACTCTACTTTGGACATGAATCAAAGAGCATCTACTGAGGGATGCTTGGACTATGAAGGAGTACCTACTGATGGGTGATCACACCTATATGTTGGTGACATAGAGATCTATTTTGAAAGTGTTTCTGAAGTCCAAATTTCCATTAATCATGAAAATTAAGGCCTTGTAGCAGTTGAAGAAGAACCAATATCAACTTCCCGATCACCACTTGAGCTTAATGAAGTTGGTCCAAGCAAAAAGTACAAAGAAGAGGAGGTCCCTCTACAAGAGCCTATTTTTATTGAAGGGTCATCAAAGATGAATTAAAATAAGATCCAAGATAACATTAGCACACTCCATGACACTCAAGCATTGGTGTCAAATTCTTGTTGGAGAGTTTCTTCATTGAAGGATCCATCCTTCCTTGAAGACATGGAGAAGATTCAAAGAGAAATGTGCAACATCGAAGGTAATGTCATGTATTTGATTTTTGATAGAAACAATTTGGTTGAGATTAATTAATGGTCACATGGAGCATACTTGAAGAATAATGAGTATATTCATAAGCTCAAAATTCAAAATGAGCAACTTCTTGATAGGTTTCAAGATACTTGTTCTTCCTCCCATGTTTTAGATTGTCAAATGGTAGATTGCTTGGAGGGTTCTCATGACATGATGGATAATGAGAAACATGGAAAATTGCACGTGCTTGATGTGTTTGAAGATTATCTTGATGATATCCAAACACTTGTTGTGGTGGAAGAGGAACTTGAGTTGCCTCTTGGAAATGGTTACACACTTTTTGAAGAAGTGTATGATTCCAATACTTTGGAACCAAAATATAAGGAAAGTTTTGCACTTTTGAGGGAGGTGCATGATCCTACCCTTATGGAGCCTTCACATGATGACACTTTTGCATTTTATTATTATTTGGGTGAGTTGGTTCATTCTCCTACATCCTACACTTCCATATTTTGCAGCATTCATCCTAATGAAGTATGGGAAAAAGGTTTCTTTCTGATGGTTCCACATGAGGAGTATGAAACTCCTATCTCTCCTTTTGATGATGACATGACTAGAGAACTTTATTATTTACATTTGCAGCAACATCCTTCGTTACCTTATGATGATACATATCTACATGGATGCACCTATGATGTTCACTCGAGTCACTTGAAGACTCATGATTTTCCTTGCTCCTTGCTTAGTTCAATTGATGTTGGAGGAACTTCATCCAATACTTGGTTGAAGAGATATATGATTGGAGAAAATTATTATTGGAAACAAAATCCTTTTTTATTTATTGATGATGCACATATACATGGATGCACTTATGATGTTCACTTGAGTCACTTGAAGACTCATGATTTTCCTTGCTCCTTGCTTAGTTCAATTGATGTTGGAGGAACTTCATCCAATACTTGGGTGAAGAGATATATGATTGGAGAAAATTCTTATTGGCAACAACATCCTTTTTTATTTCTTGATGATGCACATATACATGGATGCACTTATGATGTTCACTTGAGTCACTTGAAGATTCATGATTTTCCTTGCTCCTTGCTTAGTTCATTTGATGTTGGAGGAACTTCATCCAATACTTGGGTGAAGAGATATATGATTGGAGAAAATTCTTATTGGAAGCAACACCATTTTTTATTTCTTGATGATACACATATTCATGGATGCACAAATGGTACTTCTATGAGCCCCTTGAAGGATCATTGTTTTCTTTGCTCCCTACTTGGCTCAGATTTTAGTGGAGATTATTCATTCACTTCTTGGATGAAAGAACACATGGATTATTATTTTGATGCATCTTACATCCTTTTGAAGCAGCATTATAGGACATGGGATCCTCAACTATGTCATTGGAGTAGATTTGATTGGTCACTTGATGCTTGTATGCACTTGGAAATGGTGGTCTACTTACTTGGAGATATAAGCACTTTCATGATTCTTTGATGAGGCACCTTCTTGATGTACATTTTTATTATGTTGTTATGTACTTTGATGATCTATCTTTTGTACTTATGATGTTTGGAAGAATGAATACAAGGAAATGGGATCCAAGAATTCTCTTTCCTGATGGTATGGGTTGGAGAGCACTCCTAATTGTTGGAGTGCAATACAAGCAATGGGACCTTGAGATAAATTTTAGTCTCATTGGTTTCAATTTTTTGGGGAAACAAGTAGTATGAGATATCGGGTCCCCACTTAATAAGGTGATTGTAATAATAGTAGTTCAACAGCAAGCATGGTGGTTCCTCTCTAAAATTTTCACGGAATCTTGAAGACTCAAAGTTGGGAAACTCAGTGGAAAATTCAAAGAATTATACAGTGGTATCATAAAGGGTTTCCAAAATATGAAAGAGGTAAAGAGTAATTGTGATTTTTTTTTTGATGGATTTAATTAATATTTTGGTGTTTAGTGGTGATGTCACAGTGGATATCAATATGAAAAAGAAAACCCACATCTCTGTGCTTTTGGAAGCACACAATTGTAGTACATGAGTGCCACTACTCATAGTTTTAGAAGGAAAGTTTTGGAAAGAAAGAAGGTTCTTCAACATCCATGTTTGAAATTGCTTGAGGATAAGAAATATTGAGAGGGGAGGATTTGTCATGTCCCCAAATTTTTCATTGGGTCACAATGGCCTAAGCCACTTGGCCATATTCATGATAGTTTGTCAAATTGATGCTAAGAGTCAAATAATTGCCAAAAATGATGTCCAAGTTAGTAATAATGTAAAATTAGATCCAAATGGACAAGGTGGGTCACATTAAGAGAAAATTCCCAATTCAAAGTTTGTAATATCCCCATCCAAATGAACTATCATGGAGGGAAATTACTAGTTCCCTAGGTTGGGGGTGGAAGCATTAAAAGTTGGAATAAAGGAGCTACAAGACCCAAAATGACCTTAGAATTAAAAATTAACATTAAATGTGTCAATTAAACAATAATAAAAATAAAATAAGGTGGCATTGGATCATGAGGTCACATAAGAGGTTGTGGGACCCATATGTGGCAAGATTCCCCACTACACTTGGCATCAGTCTCTCACCAATTCGAGTTCAAGATGAAGGGTAACATACTTGGGGGATTTGAAGAGGTATTATTCATGGCATGAATCATGTAAGGTTGAATTGGAGTGGAAGAGTAACTCCCATGGAAGAGGAAGAGGCATTTTAGAAGAATTGTGACACTTGGAGCTAGATTCCCTAACTCCTATGACAACAATGATGAAGATTCTATGACACTTATGAAAACGTTTAGACTTGATTCTTGACATATAACATATATGACATGTCAGAGCTAAAAATATCCCCCAAGAGGGCGGACAAGGTGAGTTATGGCAGCCAATATTCCCCCATTCGAATTGATTAAAGAGGAGAGCTAGGAAAATATGGACAAGTGGCATTCATGGGAATCTCTCCCTAATTCAAGTTGGTATGAGTCTCTTGGAGGGAATTCGACCTAAGGAGGCCTTGGGAGGTTAATAAAATACAAGAATAAAGAAGGAGATTAAATTTTGATCATTTCTCATTTGGTAAAAATTGGAGAGCTTAGCTTGTCCTTGCAAGGTGGATGCTTATCCTTCTTGCCTTAGAACCAATTTCGAGGGTGCAAGATTCCCATCCTAGTTGGTTTATGGAGAGGCCATTCCGACCTCTCAATAGAGATTTTTTTATGCAGGTTCAAACCCCAACTGATTTCTTGTTCATCTTCTCTCATTCTTCTCTATGCTTATTCTACTATCTTTCTCTCAATGTCATGTAAATGTGCAAGGGCACACTTGTTGTTGCATATAGTTAGTGAAGGATTGTTATTTAGACTTCATTGACATATTATATTATATATATATATATATTTCTGTAATAATCATATCTTCAGAGCCACAACTCTAAACATTATGTATTTCAAGTGATATTTACATTCAAGGAAGAGATTCAAGCCATTTTCCCCATAGCATTTGCATAATGATTTTGGAATTATATTGTACCTATTTTATATCAGATTTTGCTGAGATATTTATCATTTTATGAGCTGCATATGAAGTTACGTTTATGTCCCAAATGATTTGTACATACCTCTAAAGTGTTACTATGGTTTATTAATAAATTCAAGACTCCTTGCCCACCAATTTCACCTAAAAAACTAGACTCTAGAAGCTGCTATTCATTAGGATTCCTATTCGACCCTAAAACCAAATATAATGATGCGCATATACTGTTCCTAATGTCCTATAACATAGCCAAGTATCAGACCAAGAATTAGTGAAGGCTGTATATTTTTTGGAAGAGCATCTAATGTCAGACCTAGGGGGGATCTCCACTTCTCAAATTAACTAGTCTTGTTTTGAAATTTCTTCCCATGCAATTTGAAGAACATGGATGGGTATATAAATTGTTTAAATGTATGATATGTGTGTTAATATATCCTATTCCCCATCAAGACCTTCCTCCCAAAATTTGAAATCATTTGGAGGTGTAAACAAAACCCTAGAGTCAAAACAAGGTGAATCCAAGGACTTTCCTTTGAAGGGATATTACATCCCACAAAGTCAGTATCCAAAATATTTAAGGGAAGACTTGGGTTGATCAATTGCAAAGGAATCTCATCATTTTTCAATGGTCAACCCAATCTTTGACATTTGTCACACTTATTAATTTTTTCTCTATAATCCTTAATCAATGTTGGCCACCATAATCCAACTTGTAAAATTTTCCTAGTTTTATTATCTGCATGGAAATGATCACATATAGGACGTGAATGTTCTTTCTCAATTATGGTCTATATTTAATGTTCTAACATACATACCGTGAGTACATCATGTGGTCCATTCTTATATAGACGCCCATTTATCAACGTGTAAGGTGCAACTTTCATTACAAAAACTTTTTCTCCTTATATAGTATGTCATAGGGAGCCTTTCCTTCCTCTAAAAAATATCAATTTCTATAAGCTCTTTAGGGTATATATGACTTTAAATAAGTGGAATTTTTGAAATATTATCATTTATACCTATGTGTTCTTCTCCTATTTCAACTCTCAATAGATGACCATGGCCTACATTTGGTTTACCAAGTCTAACTATCACTTCAAGTTCAAATTCTTGAACTAATAAAAGCCATTTGCATATGGGTTGGTGCAAGGTAATGATGCCCAATTATGACACGTTAGTTGCAATGACATTCTGGAAAAACAGAAATATTATCATTAAAATGAATTATTAGAGGTACCTACAAAACTTTTTCGGATTAGGTGTAAAAAGATGAAACGTAGAAAAACGGATGACCTTCCAGAATATATAACTTTTATTTATGGAAAAGTTGTATAACCACCCCAAAATGTCATTATTCGAAGATTGGTATGTTATTTTTTTTCTCAAACATAATGCACATGTTGTTTTGAGCCACCTGTTTGCTATGTAAATTTTTAAATTACAAGAAAAACAATATGTACAGGCGTAGGCAACAGAAGAATCTTGTGCAAGGCTATTTTTCCAAAATTTTAAAAGTCAATTTTATATTTTTTTTAAATTACCGAAGTCGGTGAATCCCTAAAATGACATGGTAAAGTGTTGAGCCACCATATCATGGTCTAAAAATAATCAAAACACTTTTTTTTTTTATAGATTGTAGGTATTTTTGTGCTCTTATGTGGGTTCTTTTCTGTTTTTGAAATAGGTAAGCTAATCAAAAGTTATAGGCCAAATAAACGACTTATGTTTTTTATAAATTTGACATGAGTGCAGTTAAAAATGAATTAAAAATAGAAAACAACAACAGATCTATTAAAAAATTATATATTTAGAATCTGCTCACAGAGCTCGACAAGTATGTGCAATTTCATCTGCAGTGCACTCGTGGAGCATATGCGAACTAGTTGTGAAAAACAGAAAGTTACAGCATTTGATGTGTTCTGCCATAAATCAGACATAAATCAAACCGAGCCTCAAGGTGCAATCTGAAGCTAATTCCAATCTTGCAAGGGCGCCAAAAAAAATTTGAATTCAGACATGCGTACATGCACGCGCTATAGCGCGTGCACGCATTGTTGTTTTACACATTTATTTTTTATCTATCTGTACCTAACCACGCCCCCCCTGCCCCCCCCCCCCCTACACACTATCTATAACCCCACCCCTCTTCCCTTCCTATCCACCCAATCCCCCCCCCCCCCTCTATTCCACAAGGGTATCCATTGTGCTAGATGTATCCAAGTCTTGGGGACTTAGGGAATTGGACATGGTCAAGGGAGGATACCTAAGACTCGAGCCTTAAAGGAATATTATATCCATCTAGGGCTAAGAAGGTTACCTCCACCAACTAGACATGGCCTCTTGAGGTATCATTGTACTGTGATTGAAGATGGAAGTGCCATTATATGGTTTTGAACTTAGTATCTATATGTCTCAGGGCATTGGAAATGGTTTTCCAGGGAAGAAGTATTCTAGACATCAAATACTAAGAAGGGTTTCTAAACCAAGGCCCATCATGTAGTTATCATCATCATCATCATCACCATCATCATCTTCATCATAATCATCATCATAATCATCATCAT